>JAMWET010002595.1:95000-720000 GCA_024036415.1 Prochilodus magdalenae
TGACAACTAAACATTGTTCAAAGACATTGTCCTGTATGCAACATTAAAAAAAAACAGACAAATAAATGCACGACTCCCCACATACTGTGTCTTTCTTAGCAAAACACTGTCTGCTTGCTTTCCCTGCTCTACAGCATTCTTGATTCCACCTAGGTGGTGAGCCAGGTGGCTTATAGGGTTGAGCACTTAGCCTTGTTTGTCCTCTCCATTATTACGAAATAATAGTTTAAACTAATGACCAAAGAGCACTGTTTCCGCCGGACCACAGGAACACAGAGAGCCAGCCCCACAGGATGTGTGTGTACACTAAAGCATTGTGTGTGTGTGTGTGTGTGTGTGTGTGTGTGTGTGTGTGTGTGTGTGTGTGTGTGTGTGTGTGTGTATGTCACAGCACTCCAGTGCATGTGTGTTTACAGGACACTGCGGTGGGCTTATACAGGATATTTGGGTGTGCGCCAGCAGGTCAGAGGTGGTGGCCCACAGATCTTGAAGAGGAAGGACCGGGACAGGAGGCGTTATGCCAAGATTACAACCATCTGCTGCACACTAGCACACGAGTCAAAAAGCTTGCTGCCTCACACACTAGAAGTAAGAAGTTAAAGCCTCTCCTTAAAACAGCTGTGGCCCCACACACAGCATCGAAATCAAACAGGAGACCAAAGGGTGACTCAGTGCAGGGTACTTGGCAGGACTGTTGCCATAGTTACCTCCACTGTTGCGGGCAGCAGGCGCTCTGCGGGAAAAGCTCTTGACGGCTAGGCTCTGTCCCCGCTGTTTCCGCCTCCATGCCGTGCGGCACTTTGAATCGATGCTTTGCTTAATGCGGTACCAGTCTGACTCCGTGATTGTGAACTTGTGGAACAGATGACCTATACACACACACACATATGGGAGAAAAACATCTGTGAGCTCTTTCTTTAAAGTGATATCTTTGGTGAAAAATTTTATTTCGTTGTGTATCCTACAATACTAATGTGACTGACAACTAACAGAAGCTTAGAACCACCAATGTAGTGTGCACACTCCAGACCATCAAACACTTAAGTCAGACCACACAGAATTGTTGCACAATCTCTAATGAACTTGTTCTTGGTTATTGTCGCTGCATTAAGGCTCCAGACTAACATTGCCCCATCATCCCAGGGACAATAAAAGTCATGTGCATGTCGATGTTTACACTGTTTTGGGGTGCTTTAGGGACGAATAACTTGCGTATTAACTCACAATGTCTGTAAAATATACAAGCATAAAATCATGAATATGCCAGCCATTTAAACTCCCCCAAATATAACAGTGTTTAATCCAGAAACTGTTATTAATTGGCTTTATTAATAGCACTGTTAAATTAGCCTGCCAGTTGGAGTTCACATCTAATATTAGTATCTAGCTAACAATTGTGCCTATTCAAATTCTTTTAGCATGGTGTACCGTTAACATGGACAACTAAAGCCTTTTCTGTTTTACAGTATCGCTGTAATCCATTTCTGTTGAGTGATCACCCTATAATGTCCCATTGTGCTCAATAACTGAACCCTTTCACACACCAAATTATGTTCCAGGGAACAAAAATATTTTCTTGTTCTAACAAAGCAATGTGTGTACTGTATGGCCCAAAATCTGTCTGGAAGGTTCATGAACACATCTGAAAGAAAGTAAGTCTGAACTATTGCTTTATATAGTGTAGAAAGACTACAATGTCACATTCATAGTCATTACAGGTGTAAACCTGTTTGCTGCAAATAAGATCTGAACCGCACCAATCAACCTGCAAAGACTCATAACTAACCCCGAGTCAGGTTTGTTTTGGTAGATTCCAAAGTTTTCAAAGATGGAAAATTAAGCGAACAATGTACACGTGTAAGTGGTTGAGTGTTAAGCGGGTGGGAGTCACTGGGTGCGGGACTGTAATACAGATTTAGTAGAGTAATTGAAATATAAGTTGCTATCGCTGCTATAATCTACTATATGACTCAATCATGTGCGTGTGTGCATATCTTCAAGTACAGACAAGTACAACAGGTGCTCTATTCAAAGCCTCAGATTACCAGCGTTCACATTCCATACCATTAGTCTACCCTACACGTACAGAGGTCACCGATAGCGAAAAGCACTCGTTATTATGCCTTCAGGAAAAAATGGTCCGGGGATGTAATAAGTCTCTGGCTAATAGAGAAAGGACTCATTAACTGTTTAAAATAGCTTTTAAGGGTGAAATTCAGCATACTCAATCATTAAACATTACTAAAGTACATTGAAGTATAATGTATAAAAGGTCATGACTGAAACTGTGCTTTAATAATGCTCTCGTCAATCATCACAGTCACCCAAAATCATTAGCGCATTAGTTATAGCATGGAACACGAACTGAATGGCCTATGCACATGCCATTTAGGATTTACTTCGGTATTCAGTCTGTTCCATATCACTGCAGAAAATATGTAATGAAGAATAACTCTGGCTGGTTTTAACCTGCCCTGAGAAAAAAGACAGAAGTTTCCTCTTGAGTTCATCGTAATTTTGAACATAGAATGGGCCACTTCCCATGTTAAAACAGGACCACTGGGCTTTGCCTTTTCTATTAGAACAGACAGAGTGCTAGAGGTAAAACATGCCAAAACACATCAGGTTACGAAAAGGGCCTTCTACATAGCGCACATGTATTCTGTGATTCTTCAGAATGCTTTTATTTCCCCTCGCAATCTCACACACTCAGCTACTCTCTTTCTGACAGTACCAATTGAGAATGTTATATGACATTTGAGTAATTAATGTTGTGACCATATACAGTATTAACAGTGATGAACTCATACTGTAGCCATGTACAGAAGTTCACTGTTTTAGATGCTAGACTGTTTTTCATGTAAGACTAAAATCAGCATCCATCAGGACTCAGATACACTGGTGCGAGCGTGTAAAAAGATGGAGAAGTGACTCACAGCGGATCCCATAGATCATAAGCGGGTCCAACTGCTTCTTGCCGTGCTTGCCCTGGCCAGACAGGTTGGAGACAGCCTGCACCTCGCGGTGGAACAGGTAGTCTAGCAGTGTAAGGGCCATCTTCTCTGGTGTGCGACAATTGCTGCTGATGTGCAACATGTCAGCAGCCGACACGGGGCAGCGCACACGCATTTCCGGATTATTTTCGTCCCCAAGCCATGTTCCTGTTGGGTAGTCCTCTGCAGACAGAGGAGAGAGGGGAGAGAAGGAAAGATTTATTCATTCATTAGATGGTTTTGTTTATCTTCCAAGTATTTTGTGGCTTTTGGATTAGTTGGTGTAATTGTTTGCCCTTTTCTCTGTTGTATAAAGGATGCGGTATTTCCATTTTTTTGTGTGTCTCACTCTTTTCATTCATCTAAGCAAATAAATAAATCTTAAAAAAGAGAAATTAGAATATGGGCAAGATGAGGGTATATGTGGAAAAGAACCACTAAGACAATACAAAGTGGGGGAGTGATATGTGCACCAGATGAGTGTGCATCTCTGAATCAACAGGCCTGAGAAAACAAAACAGAATCTGAGTGTAATACCCCGTGCTCACACAGACACCAGATGTCTCCAAGTCTAAAAAATCTGCATACTATAAAAAGGAAGTATGTCTGAAAATAGATGGGCAAGACATACCTACTTTAACCAAGCACTATTTATTTTACCAAAGCGTTCTGACTTGATACTAAACTGACCCCTGGTGGTCAATGTAATTACCTAAAGAAAGAAGGAAGGTGAAACACAGGACGTTCCTTGCTGTACTATACATCACATGCACAATGTCAGAACTGTTTCCACACAGTTCTGTTTAACATTCACATTAAGTGACAGGCAAGATACTCATTTAGATACAGAATGAAAGCATTACTATTGCCTTTCAAACTAAAGCATGTCAACCTCATGCAGGCTAAAATCTAATATGTCAAATGTCTCCTTTTAAAGCAACTGTTAGACCTTAGCATACTCAGGTGTGGAGTGAAATTATCATAGCAGTGGGTGTAGCTTGTCCAGAAAAAATCCTGTAACAAAAACAGGTGATGTTGACAGAGACATAGAAATGAGAGGTGTTTGATCTTGAATAGGTTGTTCCAGGCTGAGTTGACAGAGAGAGCTGAATGACAAATCCTCTATATATCCAGGCACTATAAAAAGGGATCACAAATAACTTAAATGGATAGAAGGAAAGACGTGTGGACAAAAAACAAAAAGAAAAACCACATGCTGCCCTGCAGCAATGCGCTAGCTAAAACAAACTGTCACTAAAATTCACAGCTGCAGATATGTGGATATGTGCAAAGGAATGTTTCTGAGGCCACCCTCAGAACCACAACTCTGACATCAAATCAAACAAGCGAAGGTAAAAGCCTTTCAATCAGAATCTTTTAACTTCAGGCTCTAAAAGCCTGTGGAGCCTGAAAACCGCTACCTTGACTATTTATAACTGAATTAGGTCAAACCGTACTCCTAAAAAAAGCCTTAAGCAACTAAATATTTAGACCTTAGATATAGGGTTTATGTGGTGATATGCTGTCATTATCCGAGTTAGAAATAGCCTGAATATATTTATACAATCATTACATCAGCTGCCTGTCCCACAGCCCAATTTCTTAATATTTCTTAAAACAATACAATTTAAGACATTTCTCACCTTCTGAGTTGAGAGTGATGAGTGTGACGTTGTTGGTGCTTTGCGCTGAGGATTGCCCGCTGTTGGACACAGAATCGCTGGCTTCTGAGCCACTCTCCTGTTCTTCCTGGCTTTCTTCTGGCCCCGGTACCTTCAGCACGATGGTTTTTTGTCTTCCTCTGCCCACCGTACTACCAGCCGAACAGTCAACTGTTAATGGCTCAGAGTCACTAGCATTAGACTTTTTGGCTTCAAACTCATAAGGTTGATATCCGTGTAAATCAAGAGTTCTGGGCACAATCAGAAATACATATAGCATCTGTTAAAAAAACAAAAAACTGAAACCACAGAATCTGGGAGCAGCTGGCAAATTAATGGAGCTAATGCTTTCTAATTAGAATTGAGAGGCCTGTATATCTTACATTTTTACAACTACAATGAAAGTCTAAAAACAAATCAAAAACTAACCTATTCTAATTAATGAACTAGGTAGATACTTCACAGAACTGAGACACATAAAAAACTCACTTGCTGAGAAGGTTCTCCAGAGAGTCTGTTGTACGAGGGATAGTGGCCTCCTGGCCTGCTTTAGAGCGCTCACTGCTCACTACCACATTGGTCTGTGGCACCATACTGAGAACATGTAAGAATGCGGAATCAGTTAATGACATTAGTCTCAGCATGACATGAGAAGTTAATTGCCATGAGTCAGTTGGTAAATGTGTCCCTGAGAACACATGAAAATATTTACTGGAAAACAGAATAGAATATGTGCAATAATAAACTGCCTCCTGTCACACTCACCAGCGTACTTTGTCACAAGTTTGTGTTGCACCAAATGGAGATCCAGCCACCATTGGGACCTGGATAGGGCCCTGGTTCTTCCCCATTACTGTGTCAAGCTTCTCCTCCAGAGCCCGACATGTAGCCTCCAGTACCTGCAGTTTGGTCTCCATGCTGTCCAGCCTCTGGCAGATTGCCTGGCTGATTGACACCAGCATTGTCTAGTGTGAGAATGTGCAAGACAGAATCAAAGTCATTAAAACCATATTACCAACCATGTTACTCTCTCATCAAACTCTTATTCATTTAAAAGAGTACACTATAACCATAGCAACATATAGTGAGACATCAGTACTGTTCTTACCTTGAGAGTTGCATCCTGATTGCTGCTTTCCATCCTCGCCCGCTTCCGTTCAGGCTTATCGGCTTCGTCATGATTCTCCAGCACATCTAATCCAATCCAAACATCATGATACACACAAGATGTTATTTACAACAAATCGTGCAAACACTTCTTTAAAAAAGCTTTTAAAAAGACCCCGTCTGTATGACATGCAATAACACAAAACTATAAAAATGTAAATGGAAAGGGATAAAGGCTAAATCATCTAAATACCAACAATTGTTTATTAAATGCAAAAAAAAACCTAAATGTTGCTTGAAATACTGGATAAATCTATGCTTAACTTCAAGCTAGAAATTTGAACAACATGCCAGAAATGGGAAGGTCTTAAAAAAAATTAATCAAGAAGGCTGTTCCCCAAAGCATCGGAGTATTATGACCATTTTTACTGGTAGACATGGTGATATGCTCATTCTACTTTTGAGAATTCATCTTTGTGCATATAATGCTTTCATTAAATCCAGCCCAAAGCAGTTATCAGTGTAATGACAGGACCAAAATCAGGAATTTGAAAATCCACTTTTATTAACAGTTCATTATCTGAAATTTCTGTTAAAAACAACAAAAAAGTGTGCATGTGGGTGGGCACAGGCAACAGCAATCCTCAGGGCTCAAACTGATGAACGAATCAATGTTGGCCAAGCTGGGAGAGCAAATTCTTACCCAATACTTGTAAAAATAACACACACCAGAGGCAGTTTAAATCATCTCTTACCTCCATCATGATCCTCATGATTTAAGTCTGCCACAGCAATCTGGACTATCTCCACCAGATCCTGCTCTGACATCATTCAAGCCTGAGAAGTAGGAAAATGAGGAGTAATCATGTACGACTGTTAGCTTGTTGCACAACATGAAGTACTATCAAAAAATTACAGATTGTGCAGTGGTGAACTCTAGGCTATGGTAGAATAAGCTGAATGCACGGTGATGTATTTCTTTATTCACTGTTTACAATTTAAAATACACATGCAACAAGAAAAACAGAACAGTCTGGTGTATTATAGATACTTGTAGATAATTTATGTAGATACTTGTAGATAACTTATAGATAATTAATGCCCCTGCATTAAAGCAGCAATAGACCATGCAAGATTATGATACAGCATAAGCTGACCACAGTACTACCTAATCTACTAGGAAATGTAGTTATCAGAGCAAATGATAATAGTCTGACTTTCTGATTTGACTTCAGCAAACAATTCCCCTTAAAGTGCCCCTTAACCTACATTTACTTTGAAACGTATTATATCATGCCAATGATCATACCTTATTTGTACATAACCATTTTTCAACCTTTTTGTCCTTCAGGACTACACTGGTTATTTTAGTTACTGTGTAACCGAGCCCTATTCTGCCCTCTATTGTGCCTCCGAAGAAAGGTTGAAACACACCTTAAAAACCTCATGGTGTAGCTAAGTTGTTGTAAGTATGTTGTAAGACTTGTGTTCAAGTTGTTTTGGTTGGAACAAGATAGACATAATGCATAAATATGCATAATGCTGGAAATAATGCTTTTTGTTTATTGTTTACATTCATTTTTCTTTTATTAAAGAGTCACTTTATTTTGCATTACTACAAGAGAATGATAGAATACTTATGAGACTAAAAGACCGCATAAATAGGCAGATGGATGAGATCAGAAAAAATGATTTCACGACATTCTGTTTTTATAGCATATATACATATATATATATATATATATATATATATATATATATATATATATATATATATATATATATATATATATATATATATATAAAGTGTATAGACAGGGCAAAAGTGTGTTTTGAAACTTCAGCAGTGATCAGCACAATCTTATTTACATTAAATGGGCCTTTTAATGATCATGTATGCTGCATCACCAAACCCTGGTTTATTATTCAGTAGACTTAAACATACATTAATTCATTTAAAACATAAATAATAAACAATTTAAATATTTTATTTCACACTGCAAGAACCTGAAATACAAATAATTATATAACTGTTATTTGTCTTTAACCCAATGGTCTCGATGCTCTTTGGCTTTCTAGCTCTATTTATTAATCTGGATACTTATTTTTTCTCTGACAAATGATTGAAATAGCATCTTGCCATATGCTGTATTACAATATTTCTGTAATACGTAGCTGTATCCAGACTTCCTTGTATTATGGAAAACATCGACCCCAAACTTTTGAGCAGCAGTGATGTATATACTGATGTTGTCACTGGGCTGGATGAATGACCAGCAGCGGCAAATGCAAGACCACTCAGGGACCAGGAGCCGTGATAAGACTGCATACTCAGCGTAAATATCGGTCTGCTCAGCTAGCTATTTACCCAACTACATGGGGGGAAAGCAGTTATGGCATAACTACCCGGCCCATGTTAGCGTTAGCAAGGTGATACGATGTGCTTTGCTTTCCCTTAGCTAACCTTAACACTATGCTAGCTAGTTAGCTAGCTAGGGTGCTGCTCCTAACAAAGAAATTACAAGGTTTTGTCCAAAACGTCGCAGTTGTATCTGTGTCCAATTACATATCACAGAAAACATTTGAATCATTATTGTGGGGTCTGACTGCTCTACAACAGTCCCAAGTCCCGTGAAGACAACACCCTGTTAGCTCACTTAGCTAATATACACAGCTAGCTAGCTAGCGCCTGCTAAGTTGCACCAACATGCAACAATATTGAAAGAGAGCAAGGAAACGGGTCCGGGCCTTGTAGCTATAGCCTTAGTGGCACCCCGGCATAACACGCACAAGACACAAAAGAAATCAGGAAAAATAAGCGTTTCCTTTAATGAAAAGCGCTAACTATGTGAACGGCACGGAGGCATCCGCTGCACTGGCCCCGTGCCGCGCCACAGCGGGTTATATTACCGTGTGAAGGATGAATTCTCGTGTTGTTTGTAGGGATTCCGATAATGGCGTCCTTCCTCGCGAGAGATGAAGCCTCACAACCCTCCGCTTTTCCTCTCCGCTCAATGGCGCCCCCGGGCCGCACAGGAGAGGCCGGGTATTGCAGCATCACAGGCCTCAGCAACCACTCGCTCCTGCTTCAGAGCCAGCCTACTCTTCACTCCTAGGACCACACTGTGCAGCACTGCATGGCAGGGGCGTCACTAAAGGTTTATCGCAGGGCTAGGCATGTTCTAGTGGGATGTAAGCCATAGAGCCCCAGGAGAATTCTTTTAATGGCTCCAAAATGTTCATCATGAACATTTAGTGTCACAACAGTGGCTATTTGGTCCAATTGGCAGATAGTACATCCTCCATGCAAGTATTGGCGGTGAGTCGATTGTAAAGCTCCTTTAAAGTTGACTAGTGATGTCCATGCTGCATTGAGCTCAGAAAAATTAAACTTGTATAATGTTCCTTCTACAATACGTTTGTATGGCATATGCATTTAATCTTTTCACTTGTGGTATATCGGAGCCACAATGCGACTACAATAACTTGAATACAATAGAACTAAGCAAAACAGATTTGACTTTTTAGTTGAGAGACATCAGTAAAATACAAGTTAATGCTGATATCTGATGTACTTTATGTGCCTTTTAGCCATGTTAATACATAAACGTGTATATATCCCTATTTGTATAGGGCTATGTGTGGGGTAATAGTGAAATTCTCTAAACTGGATTTTTGTTGGGTATTCCTTTGATCTTAAAGACAGTCTGCAACTTTTCACCAATCAGGAATGACTGGTGAAACAACTTCAAGATGTGCAGGGCTACATCAAATTGCTGCACGTCACTGAACTCTCCAGTAGCAGTAGCGGTGTAATATCGAGGACAATTTGCACTTAAGTGAGTGAGATCTAGCAGATGTGTAAATTGTGTGTATCGTGTGGCAATTTAATAACCTTTTTGTATTGCACTTATAATGACCTTTGTCAATGTGTATTGTGTTGCACTTATAATGACCTTTCTCTAGGTACCAGCACTGGCCCCCTGTTCGGGCAGTGTCTGAGCTCGTGGTGGGTTTTAGGCTCTAAACTTCCTACTAGCTGGAATATTATCCAACGGAACACTAAGCACGGTTGTAAGTCGCTCTGGATAAGAGCGTCTGCTAAATGCCTTAAATGTAAATGTAAAATTTGCTGCTTACCCATGAAACTTCGACATCAAAAACATGGATCCTTTATTAATAAAGCCCTATGTGGGTGGTGAATTCTCAAGCACAGTATCCTATGCTAATTCTGGTACTGCAAGTAAGAGAGGACTTGGAAACAGTGAGTAGTGCACAGCAAGTAATAACAGTACAAGATAAAAAGGAGGAGCATAATTAGTTGATTTGCTCTTTATTGTCCATCAGTTACTACTGTCATTTAAACAGCTTTTGATCAGGGTCGGCCTGCACAAAGAGGAATTCCTCTACAGGAGTATTTGATCCAGACGTCCTGCAGCTGTCTCTGCAGGTGTAGATCAAAATCGTCCCAAACTCCAAAGCAAGTTCTGAAAAGGTACAGATAGAGATGAACACCAGACTCTGTACAGAAATTGATTAATACATTATGGGACTTTTAAATTACTGTGCTTTTAAATTATTTTTATTATTTACTAACCCTGAGAAAAACCTGTAAGCTAGAAAATCTACCAAAACTGTTCAAAATTTCATACAAACCTGAACTTAAATCTGTACTGCGGAGCAAGCTGACGAGTGCGGGCATGAGCTGGAATTCAAAAACTCTCGGACTGCCACATTGTGCGCAGGGTGGCACCATCTGATTTACATTTGAAGAAGTTTCACTTATAAATAATGGTGACCCACCCCAGCTGTATCTGCAAAATACAAGAATAATGCATAACCAAATTGTATTGCTTAAATATTAAAGACACTGGTCTTTCTGACCACATCACAACATCAATAGATCTAGATGATCTAATACACTATGCTCAACTTAAAACGTGTACAACACAGAATATTAATTTGGGCAGCTTATCAAAAACTTCATGAACACTAAAATCTGCTAGGTTCAGCACGGATCATATTTTGCTTCCTTATCAATAAGTTTGCCGATTTAAGATTTTCTACAACATCTCATCTTCACTTTCTTACTCTTCAGAACAGGCCTGTCACAACCATGGAGTTTAAGTTGACTATTAAATGCCAAATAAATAATTGTGATTTACAGTTTTTGTCTTATGTTTATCCTATTAAACAAGCCTACCATGACCTTACTGCTGCAGTGCTATGTGTTTTTTTTTAAAATCTCAATTAAATGCATGTTTTCTGTCTCTCATTTGCATGTATTTGCCTCAACTCAACTGATAAATACACACGTAATGCTTTTAGCAGTGAAGCAATATTTTATTCTTGACATGCAGCACATCACAGCAGGTGACACTGCTATGATTTAATTCTGTTCCACAGCAGTTCTGTGTAGTTCACTCACCGAAGGACTTGTTCTGGACAGAGTGAGATTCTTTTCATGAAACTGGAGAAGACTGCATCTCCATGTTTGGCCTCTGACTTCTCATACTTTTCCTCACCCCCTTCACCTTCACAACTGAACAATACAACCATAATATTAATTTTAAAAAATGATATACAACTTTTGCTTTACATTAGGATATAAAAAATAACCATAACAATGGCACAACATGTCACTGACACCATCTCTAAACCACATTATGACTAGTATCTAAACATGATCCAAGTTGAGATATAACATTATTCTTTCCATTTTTACATGCCCGTAGTCAATGAACTTTGGCTGAGGAACACTCTTTACAAAGTCTGATACATTTAGTATAAATACAGTTATCTGTAAACAGTCTGTAAACGTATCTGCCACAGAAACCTTTTTCCTTAGTCCCCTGAAACGCCTTGCTGATATTCCAGCTTTTTCTCTGTTACAAGGTGACAGAATGTTATAACGCAGTATTTACAGCTTAGCTTGGTAAGCCTTCATACAATGCTCCAAGAGCTAAAAGGAAAAACAGTTCAACTCTGAAACTTGTTCTATGTGGGTTAAGGGTCAGGTTTAAACTGATACTGAAGAACTGTTCGTATTGTGGTGATAGCCAACATGTAGCAGGATGCTGCTCTGGCAGTTGACCACTCAGAACAGAGAGGACAAGCTGACCAATCAAAACACGGTGGGCTTCTTGGGAGGCGGGGCTTAAAGACATAAGTAGGAGCTCAAACAGAGTTTCAAACAGTTGTACAGCATAAGATACTGTGTTTTGGGAAAACTAAAGCATCTAAATCTAGTCTAGTAGACCCCAGAAATAAAGTTATGAAAGTTATAAATCCCCTTTACAATACACTGCCTGGCCAAGAAAAGGTCACACACTGTAACATTTCGTTGGAGCGCCTTTCTTTGGATGGATGGATGGATGGATGGATGGATGGATGGATGGACGGATGGATGGATGGATGGAGAGATTTATTTCTGTCCAGAGTTGCATTAATCCCCCCCACCCCAAGACCTTGTATTGATGATGGGAGATTTGGACCACTGGGTAAAGTCTTCTCCAGCACATCCCAAAGATTCTCAATTAGCGTTCAGGTCTGGACTCTGTGGTGGCCAATCCATGTGTGAAAATGATGTCTCATGTCACCTGAACCACTCAACAAGGGTGGAACAAGGTCATTCAGTATATTCAGAGGCTGACCTCATTCTTTGGGGCACATAACGTTGCTGAACCTCGACCTGATCAACTGCAGAAACTCCAGATCATAGCACTGCCTCCACAGACTTGTACGGTAAGTACGATGGAACAGGATACATCTGGACTCATCAGACCACATGAAATTTTTCTACTGCTCTAGAGTCCAATCTTTTAAGGCTACAGCTGTTTAGTTCCCTTCGCCTTGTGTGTGTAGTAAGGCTCTTACTGTCACTATTAAACGCATCCCTGAGTTTGTCTATGGATTTGACTTAACCAAACATTTAAGTAATCGCTGATCACCATCATTCAAGATTTTTTCCGACCGCATTCCTTCCTCGAAGATGATCCCACTGTCCTTCCATGTGTTGGACGGCTCTTAACCCGATTTTATTCGTTTCAGCTATTTCCTTAGATGTTTTCTCTGCTTGATGCATGCCAGTGATTTGACCCTTCTGAAACAGATGAACATCTTTTCCACGACCACAGGACGCGTCTTCAGACATGGTTGTTTAACAAATAAGAAGCTTCTCTCTGCATCAGTTAGGGTTAAAACCTTGTTGGCAGCTGAAACATACATAATCACCCATGCAGTAATTATCCAAATGGAGGCTCTTACCCATTTCCTTAGTTAAATCCAGGAGTTGACATTTTTTATGGCCAGGGAGTGTGTATAATCTTACTGATGTCTATTTTATTGATGGATTCTCCAGAAAATTTATATTGACTAATGTTTTACTACATATTTATAATGATTTCTTACTCATAGTAAAAAATCAACACTATTGGCCTGTGGTTTTACATCAGCTGCTTGAAATTACCTCTTAACTTGAAGAGTTTTTGCAGTGAACAGCCCAGTGGTGAATTGGGAGCATATGTTTTTTTGGACATCAAAACATTCTTAATTAGCTCTTCACTTTGATTTAATTGGCAGACATCACACAGGAGGCAAATTGTGAACATGTGTGGTGAAAAAAGCCAGCCAGCTATTTCTGATCTGGCAATCACTACAGTGTACACAGTTTTATTTATAAACTTTTGACAACCAGTGGAAGAAGTTAAAACATTTGCTCTTAAGGAGTGCATTAGTTGCACTCACAAGCAGGACTGTTCCAGAAGGTTTGTCCCAAGATGATAGAGATTTTTGTAGGCTGGTGGCTTGACACAATTATCTACAGATGGCAGAAAATCAACTCACAACCTCAATAAACAAACTTCCATACTTTTTTGTTAGTGTTCACCCTCCATTAACTGTTTGTTCTTCAGTAAAACAAGCCATTAAAATATTGAGAAAAACATTTTCCTCACCTTCCAATTTCCCCAACAGCCACTCCCTCTCTCTCCTCATACTCCCTCAACAGCCTGTTGGCATGTTCCAGATCATTATGGCCCACAAGGTCTGTCTCTTCCACAACACTGATGTAAAACGGCTGAAACGTTGGCATGGCAGTGGGCGGCACAGCACCTTCACGGTCCCCTGGTCCATTTAAACATAGGCCTTGAAGCCTACTGCTGACATCTGGTCCAGCTGTAATGCTGTCTGTCTCTGGCTGAGCTGTGTCTGTAGAAGCCTGTGACCTGTTCTCAGGTTTATTGTCCTCAGCCTCCATCCCCCAGTCATCAGCTTCATCGCACCAGTCTGTTGTGGACATCGCAGGTTGTTTTGCTTGCAGACTATCTGTACCCTGGCTCTCTGCAGGTTGTTTCATCTCAGATTCCAAGAACTGTGAACGCAGGGCCTTCCAGCTGGACACAGGAGGAAGCCAACACGATGAATAGCGTGAAGTACATTTAACTGATGTGTCAATGAATTTAGAAACTACTGGGGAATTCATGAGCTATTATTTACCTCTCTGGCTTGCCATTGCACTGTAGATTAGTGCAAGCAAATACATTAATGGTGCGGTGATATGGAGATGCCGCAAGGGGGCAGTAGATCTGCACAACATGACCGAGGACCCCATCACATAGAGCGCATTGGTTATATTCATCAGGTAAACCAGAAATCAGGTCCTACAATCATAAAAAAAAGGATGCAATTAAGAAGAATATAATAAAAAGTATATTCTTGTGGTGCTGATAAAAAAAAAAAAAAACACACTTTTTATACCTCCTTGGAAACACTCCTTATGACTTGTGCAGTGGCCGTGCTAATTATATTATCTGTCTCACGTATACTACTCAAACATAACGTTTCACCTGCACATAAACCGTAGATTAAAGATTACGTGAATGCATTTTTATTAATTAATTATAATTATTTAAATTTTAACTATTTTTTAAATATTATCAATATTATTATCCTATGTGTAAGCACTCATCATAAACTGTTTTATGTTAACCTGTACTTAAAATAGTCTGACTCCAGTTCTTTAATGTCAGTGAGAATAAAAGTTAAAGAACAAGAAGAGAAAAGTTTCGAGCCAGCCAGGAGTCGAACCTAGAATCTTCTGATCCGTAGTCAGACGCGTTATCCATTGCGCCACTGGCCCGATACATAAAGCCTTCTCTGACAGACATATGAACAGTTACAGTTGGCCACCGCACTATCATCATACTGTACAATATGTATTTCAGAATAATTACAGGTTAATTTGAGTAACTTGGCGTAGTCGAATAGTTTTATTTTTAAAGAGTATTTACCCACCCAACTTTAACTTACTTTTTATATACGAGCTATCTGGCTAACCAAGCTAGCCTAGCTCGCTAACTAGCAGTTAACAAATCTGAAACTCTAAGAAAAAAAAAACACTGAAATATGTTAAGCCAAGCAAATTAACATTGGTCATCATCGTTACAGACATAAACGGCGAATTGCCGTCTATGGCTTGTGAATTACACCAGCAGCCGTTAAATGTATAGCTAACTCGCATACAGGCATCTCAGTTAGCATGTAGCTAGCACAGTGACCAACACTTTTGACAAGGATATTCTGGACGAGGACATGTTAACCTTACCGGGTTGCCTCCGATTTTATTAGTGTAATAAAACGTGCCTCCCTTCTTCTCAATGGGGCCGTCACAGATCCCTATGAGTGGGGATTCTTGCATTGTTGCATCCAAGTGAGCTAATGTTGTTGAAACCACGTGTGACCAACTCTGGCAGAGTAATCAATATGGATATGAATATGCGTAGTTAGCTAAACAAGCTAGCGAAAAACACGATCCCTTCCTCGATTTAAGACCGATAAACAAACAAACATTAATGATGGTCTAACTAAGCGATGTTGCAGTCCTGCTGTTCACGGTCCGTTTACAGACAGCTGCTATGAATCAGTAAACGCTGTCCTCCGTTTTCAGATAACACGCTCTTCCAGCTGTTTAAAGGGAGAGCAAGAGGCAAGCACGCTGATTAAATTCTAAGCGAAGGGATGAAGGTGTGCTTGAGTGAGCCACATGACAGTGTGTGAAAGTTTGAACCACAATACGGGGCTGTCTGTTGATCTCGTTCTTAAGAACATAAGCCCTGCGCAGTTTTACCTATTGTCCCAGCACACCTGATCAGCAGTTGTTAACATGTGCTGGATCAGGAGGTAATTCACACAAGATTGCTAAATTTAGCCAGACAATTTAAGCCCCAAATCAAGTCTGTCCAATAGGAGAGGAGCTGGAGGATATCCCTTTTGGACAGTCCTCACTTCAGATCAAAGCGGTATCAGTATGTGAAGGATGATTTACTGCTCTGCTCTCCTGATGGACAGACCTGTCATTGTGGCGGACACGGGATTCAGGATGATTCTGCGATAGCCAATCAAATCCCAGTTCGCTACCACAACTCTACCAAGAATGGAACCGTCGGACCAATCACATCTCAGAGCTCTACCGAGATTTAACCAATCACATCCCTCAGCAGTTAGACCATTGTGGCTGTACCAGGGATGTTTAATGATTCATATTTAGCGATTACAAAAGTTACGGTTACCCCAGAGATCACCACGAAGGTAAGGGGAGATCACGCTCCCCACTCGAGAACCCAGTTAAAGATGATGGTCCTTAAACCACTTGCTGTGTAATACTTGCTGCAGCCTTTTTAGCTGAGGATGGGTTATTCCCTCTATGTCTCTGCAGCATGGGATTCAGAAAGTGCCCCTTTACAACTTCTCCTGCACAACCTTTTTAAACTGCAGGTCCTCTCAAGGAACAAGTGCCTGGCCAACCTTGTCATGTTCCAGTGGCAGTTCCACCTGAAGTGTACTCCTGTCCAGTGCCAAACCAACTATGACACACGGTGTAATGTCAACGTAGTAGATGTGGAAACCAGTGTGTACTGGGAGGACAAGACAGTGAAGGAGGGTAGGGCACTTCCAATTACTGGAAAGCCCACACTGGACATAGTTTACATGAAAATCATTCTATAGGACTACGAACAGTAGCATCAAAACAGCATTGTGAAGACTGAAACTGCATGTTGCACATTGATGATATGTTGGTAGTGACTACTAAACATGAGTTTAGTATCTGTACGTTTTACTACTTACTCTTACTAGAGTCTACTAGCTTACTCTTTAGGTCTGACTCAGAACAAAGCTTGGATAGTTACCAGTCATGCAATGCCGATACTAACACTCAATATTTACACAGAACTGGTTTCTGTCCTTCCTCTTCCACCTTGAATGCAAATATATTTGTAAGCTTCATAGCGTGCCGGGAAAGTGAAGACACTGACAGATGGTAGAGGCAACAAGTTTTTTTTCCCTACTCTAACAACTAGCAGACTTCTTCCCAGTCCTGTACTTTACATCCTATTTCTTATCTGTATCACCTTTTTTCCTGAAAGGTTCCACCTCACATACCTCAAACTGTTTCCGCTCTTTTAAGCACGCACTGTGTGAAGATGAGGTGTGGCAGGTAACTGCGAGAACAGTAGTGGCACTCTGAGGAAAGCTGCCTCCATGGCCTGCTTACTTGATCTCTACTTGTGTGCAAAGTGAAGCGAGGCTGAAACCACAGTAAACAACTCTGATGGAATTACCAGGATGAAAGGGGGAATATAGGCTGAATTGATATCGAAATAAAAGGTATGTTATTTGGATCTTTGTCCTGACAAGATGTTAATATTGTGATGCTGTCTTCACAGGTATAAGCACGCTTTTCACATGAAATCATTATCTTCGTTATTTAACCTTGAGTCATTTTAAATGGTTATATTAAATAGAGAGCTGCTTAAAATCGTCATCTGTCATTTTCCATCATACTGTAATAATGCTAGTATGAATGATTAATATTGTTTGCTGTTATCTAACACAGCACGACTACTCTTGTCCAATAGTTGGGTGTGGCTAGCTACTGTGAAGGCATCTTCTTTTATAATTCCACCATTTTGTTGTTGTTGTTTTTTAGAATTTCTGCATAATTTAGTCATTAAGGTAAAGTTATAACACCATGTGTACCTTCCAGACATATATAGATTTTTTTGTACACTCAAAACTATCCTGTAAACATATCTCGGACACCAGGCAGCATTTTGTAACCATTTAATGTAACAACTTTCTGCGAGGAAGCTTTCAGGGACATTTCCCACACAGACTGAAACAATGGACTTCTGGTTCCTATCATCGCCACTGTCAACAATTCTGACTCATTAAGTTGCTCTAGAATGGAGCACTTCACGTTAAACCACTCTGATGCACTTTGTTTATATCTTCACTATTTAATTAAACATAGATTTGTACACATTCAAGGAGCCCCTCTTTAAATCTCCTTCCACAAATCCTAATACATAGACTGAAATAGGAAAAATAGCACAAGCACAGACAAGCTGAAAGCCTTGTTTTATTTCTGAGTTGATTGCCCTTTGCCATGGGAAGTAACTTCCTTCCCCTCTCCATTAGTTGTTAGTGGATTGTAAACTCAGTGGAATGCAGTAATATCACAGAGCTGGAACCGGGAGCTTGGATCACAACCGTAATCAAAGTACGATTCTGAAACAGTGAGTGATATTATGATCTTGAAGTTGCCGTATACATATATCATTCTATGTCCATATCTGCTCTGTGTACTTCACTGTTGCTTGGCTGGTTGTTGTGCCGTAGTAGAACTCTGGTGTTTAGCAGACCTGCTATAGCTATAAGCTTTAGCGTGTTGAGAACATTCAGAGTCTGTTTGCTTTTTTGTTCTGTTTGCATCAGTTGATTGTAAATACTCAAAGATACAATGGCGAGGCAAACATACATTTAGCTCAACGCACTCATGTTCATAAATAGAACATGTTTACAGCGATGTCTTTCTGTCTCCATAGTCCCAGTGCTCAGTTTATAGGGATATGTTTCATAGTAAAAGAATGTTATCACCAGAAGCACACCCCATTTAATGGACTGTTGCAGCAGACGTCAACATTCTTTGCAGTTGTTTGACTATGGTGGTGGCTAAGTATCTGTTGATGGTCAAGGCAACCGAGTTTTTGTGAAATAATTGTACATGCTTGATGCAGTTACGTAAAGTTAATTACCTTTTAGCTCCCAGTTAATCTCAGTACACCCATGCATGTCATTCATCGATGCTTCAACTTTTGCTTCTTTTAATACATTAAACCAAGGGTCATGTAGTTACCATCCTATCCAATAGAGAGCGATATTGAGCAACAATTCTTGTGGCAGCTAAAAGACAAAGCCACTTATTTTTCCTGTGTGTATTCACAGTGGGCGTCTGACCATCTCAACACATCAGCCATGGCATCCAATTCTACATTAAACCACACACGCACTAACACTTCAAGCTCTGTAGCTTCAACTTTCATTGCTCTCACTGTCACCAAAGCAACTACCAGCCCCTCCAACTCCACCACCGCAGCTCCTGGCTTTTGGCCCTCACTGCTAGACAAGATCCCATGTAAGTATCCCCCTACCCCCTGCCTGCCCTGCTCACCCCCTGCCCCAGGATGGAGTACTGCCTAGGCACCTGTTGCATGCAGCATATCTAATTCCACTCCCAGCGCACATTTCTTACCTCTCACTTTTCACTTGTTGCAAGTTTATCTCACTTTAATCCTGCTGGCTGTGCTCTTGCCTAATGCTTCAGATGTGTGCCATAGTGCAGGCTACAGCTACACCAGCCTTGCTGGTCGTATACAATATTGGAGACAAACCTCTCCTTCTATACCCCCTCTCACAGTGCCAAGATGGGCCATCTATGCTATTATCGCCCTCGTGCTCCTGGTAATATTAATTTGTGTGCTGTGCTGCTGTGCAAAGTGCTGCTGCAAAGGGAAAAAGAGGAAGAAAAAGAACCCAGATCAGAAGATCAACCTTAAAGGCCTAAGTGGAAGCACTACAACAGCACTGGTAAGATAGTGAGCATTTTAACTGTGTTCAGAATTTTTATTGGTGGGTTTAGGCGTGGGGCCTGCTCTGACTGGATGACTAATATGATTGACAGGTGCAGCCTGACACGGAGGATGCAGATTATGGATCAGCTGATGAAAGAAGAGGGAAGCTACTCTATTCCCTGGAATACAATGCAGCACGTTCAGAGGTCCACTTAGTCTACTTAAATGAAGAGTTTGGCTTTTCTTGATTTATCCTTTATCTCAGATATAACTGAGTAGCCAAGACATGCTTACTATTTGTTGTCTGCTTCTCTAGTTTACAGCATGATAGATTAGGTTTACATTGCTAACAGATGCTGCAGTTGGACTGTCACCCAACTCATCTTTGTAAATACATGCAGGCGGCATAAAACATATCCGGCTCCTCATTTGTTTTGCGCTGACACATCAAAGTGGTTTAAAACACTGTATGATTTACCTTAGTCTGTAAAAACAAAGAGGAACATCTACGCACCAGTGAGGTGGGGCAACCACTTTTACCTCAGCGCAGTGTGTGATATTATTACACACAAGATGACTAAAGGTGGGGCTACATGAATTCCTGAACACTCAGAAACACTGTAAAGTAACTTGGCAGAGAAGCAAAGCTTTGGCACTTTTTTGGACCCAGTTCAAGGCAATGTCAGGTTATGATTTTGACGGCCACATTTATAGCCATGTATGTTTGAACTTGAGTACACACCTAAACAAATGCATCAGCTGTATGCTGGACCCACTAGTGACTTACTGGAACTGCTTCTTGTACAACCAAAATTAAATCTCACACTACTTACCTATAGAAAGTACCAGGTGATGACAACCGTGTATTTGCTATAGATATAGTGAAAGTTATTGACGTTAGTAAAAAAAGATACTTTAAGTCAAATTATGCTTGTCACTTTTGCTATTCTGGTCAAAAGCCACAGCTTGACTGTTTCTGCATTATTAGGGAATCTGTGGTAACATGATGTTAACTTACTGGACTACATCTAGAAATTCAGCATGCAGCTTATACAACTCAGTTTGTGCGTTTATCTTTATAAGAGATATCTTTTAACATGATATCTGCATAGTGACAGAGGAGTGCTACAAAGCGGGTTGTTATGCAAATTACACTCTTAAATGTTTAAATAAGGTCTATCTGTGATGTTATAATATTTTTTTGCTTTGTGTAGGTTTCTAAAAGAACCTTTAAAGCAAATAAATTAAGAATTTATCATGTATTTACACAGATGTTTAATGAATTGTCTGTTCACGTCTTTTAGCCATGTTAATCTAACCTCTCCGTCTTTTGTCAGATGTCACTTCTTCCATGTAATGATTTAATTAATTGATTAATGATTTCATTCATTCATTTTGGAACACCTGTTCTATGTGCTGCTGTGGCTAATCGATGCAAATTTCACACCAATCATTTCACGCCAGTCATTTTTTAGTTTGAAGGGTTTCCATCCTAAACACGTTAATATTAACACTTTCAGATTGTTTTTCATGATGTACTCTGTTGAAAGTGGGCATATACCTACAAATTCCATATATTAAGACCAATACATCAAAACTGCTACATGTGCATGTACAGCTTTTTAATTGCTTAGGTTGCTTTTGAACACTATAGCTGTCCTTCTTCTTTTAGATGACTGTAGGAATAAAGGAGGCCGCAGAGTTAAAGGCTATGGACCATGGAGGAACATCAGACCCTTATGTCAAAGTTTACATCCTACCCTACAAGTCCAAAACATTTGAGACCAAAGTGTTCAGAAAAACTCTCAACCCAGTGTTCAATGAACACTTTAAATATCAGGTAAACTATTTAATTGAATAGTTGTACAGCCCTTACTGACAGTGTACCATAATGAATTCCAGATTAACATTTTTGGGATTCCTAAACATTGTCTTTTGATTTGTTGTGATTTTTCTCATGGATGCTTGTTCTGTGTTTAGATGAGTCAGAAGGAGCTTGGTGAGTCCACTCTGGTGATGCAGGTTTACGATTTTAATAGATTTTCCAAGCATGATGTGATCGGTGAGCTGCGGATGGAGCTGTCTGCTGTGGACTGGAACCATGTGATCGAGGAGTGGAAAGATCTGAGCGAACCCTCAAAACATGAGGTACTGATCTGGCCTTCTTTCCTCCAGTTACATAGACTGTGAATATGTTATAGCAGAACCTCAAGTCCAAGAGAACAATACTGACCTGTCCTATAGTACAGTTGTACAGTAGTGATCACAGAAGCAAGAATTCCTGGTCAAACACATCTGTTAAAATAAAGGAAATGAAGATTTAAATTTAGGATTCTTACTTAGACCAAGTCAAAGGGAACACTTTTAAATATTGCAAATTCTGCCTTCGTAGCACGAGCATCTCGGAGAGATTTGTTTCTCTCTGCGATATGTTCCTACTGCAAGTAAGCTCACTGTGGTGATTCTAGAGGCCAAGAACTTGAAGAAAATGGACCATGGTGGATTTTCAGGTTAGTTTAAGCAGGACCATTGTAAACTGAGTCCGAACTGCCAGTAATTATGCTGATATGAAGCCATGTACACATGATACAGACTGGTGTTGCCTGTATTGTAGATCCATATGTCAAAGTCCAGCTAATTCTGGATAAAAAGAAGTGGAAGAAGAAAAAGACATCTGTAAAGAAGCAAACATTAAACCCTTACTTCAATGAATCATTCACCTTTGAAGTGTCGTTTGAACAAATTCAGGTGAGTCATATACTGTTAAGCAGTCTGAATAAGCATAATGAGTCAAGTTTAAGTTTGATCTTATGAAAAATCTCACTAAATTCCTAAACTATCTGCAGATTTTTAGACATGAACTGTACACATTTAGCCTTATCCAATGGATTAAACTACAGCTCTCTCATCTCTTCTGTCTGAACAGAAAGTGCAGCTGGTAATCTCTGTGTGGGACCACGACAAAATGAGCAGAAACGATGCCATTGGGAAGATTTTCCTGGGCTGCGATGCTACGGGTAATCAGTTACGGCACTGGGCCGACATGCTGTCAAACCCACGCAGGCCAGTGGCTCAGTGGCATACACTTCTCTCTGCTGATCAGGTGGACTCAACACTGGCCTTAAAACACACACTGAAAATCCCATTCATCCCATAAGGCTTTCTGAAATTGCTGCACAAGTAACTGCAGCTCACCAGTCTTTAACTTGCTATGTGGTGCTTTGTGGGCATTTTTAAAAAATGTTAAAAACCTGTAATTCCTTTATTTAACATATCAAAATAGGGTGTCCTCTTCAACAACGTTGCTTATTGTACAACATCATGATAAATGACTTTAATAACCTAATTAAAGGGACAGCCAAAAGTTAGATTTTATAGAGTGAAAAAAACCCATAAAGAATCACTACGAAGAATGACATGTTGTTTTAGTTTTATAAAATTGTACAGTCTCAGAGAATTAACACGGATACCAGGGTTAAAATCTTAGATTACTGCATCCAGATTATTGCATATATTTATACAAACTAACTGATTGTCTTTTTTTGCTATCTAATAAATCACTAACCTTGGTGAACGTAAGTCTTGAACTTTTTCTGCCTCCATGCTATCTTCTAGTAGATTCTATAGGAAAGACCACTGCGTCAAACTGGGGAATGTTCTCTACTACACTATCCATGTTGATTTCTCTGGTGGCAGTACACACGCACAAACGGATTTCTCAGGTGGCAATAATAGATAAGGGTCTGTATGCACAGTGTCAGCACACATCTGGTTTAATTATGCCACTTTAATGAGAAGTCATTTCCTCTGTGGTTACAGCTACAATGATGACGAAACTTAGGGTTTGCAGTTTTATATATGCATATGCTTACACCTGCTATAGACGAGCAAACTGATGCGGAAAGCTATCATGGGATGCTTTAGCTGACATTTTCTAAGCTTTGGAATTAAAACAAGTGAGTTCTTTATGAGGGGGCATAAACATTTGTTGAAAATCAAATGGCATATTATATTACCTAAAATTCAGTGCTGCTTAAAAGTTTGTTTATCATTTTTGCTTTATCATTTTGTGAATTTCTACATATATGTGACCTACAGTGTAATCAGATCTTAATTTAAGTCACAAAATACATTAAGAGAACACCATTAAAAATAATACAAGCAATTACAGTATATAGTTTCCATTAATTTATGGAATAAAGAAATCAATAAATGTCTTTGTTGGCAAAAATATGTGAACCTCTAGAATGATCAGTTCTAATGATAGGGGATAGGTTCAATCAATTCAGTCATAAACAGGTGTGAGTGTTATTAACCCTAACCTATTTATAAAACACCAACCTGAATCTTTACCATAAACGTTTACTCTTTAGCACACATATTAGTACCGCATGTCTCAGTCAAATGGGATTTTTGAGGACCTTTTCTCTGAGGATATTATACAGCTCAGCAGAACATTCCTGCCTGTTTAAAGTTTCCTACATACCACCTGGATGGGCCAGAAGACTACTGAAATAATGTTATGTGGGTGAATAAGGTAAAACTGTATGTGATGGAATGGTGAGGCCTGGGATCGATTCTATGTGGGGTTTGCATGTTCTCCTTGGGTCTGCATGGGCTTACTCCCACGGTCCAAAGACATTCCCCTAGGTGTGAGTGTGTGAATGTTTATGTCTGTGTGTCTGCCCTACAGTGGATTGGCGGCCTGTCCAGGGTGTTTTCTGCTTTCTGCTCAGTGAGTTCTGGGAAAGGCTCCGGCATACAGAATGTTAAAGCGGTTTAGAAAATTAGTGAGTGAGTGTTGATGAGATGGCTTAAATGAAAAATGTCACATTTGGTAACACACCCCAGTGGTAGCAGTATCATGGTTTGGGTTGTTTTGTTTTGTCGCTGGTAAAGACTACACTGTTTTATTGGTGTGAAACAACAGGCTGATCAACAGTTACAGGGAATGGGATTTTTGTTACTGTGCACAGGCTGATGAACAGTTACAAGGTGCTGCAAAGGGCTCACACCAGTTACTGAAAGCAACAGTTCACGTACTTTAGCCAACAAAGACATCTACTGTTTGATTACTTAGCTCCATAAAAAAATAGACTAAATTTAAAAAAGACTATATACTTTATTTGTTTAACCGAGTTATCTTTATCTATTGTTATGGATTATGGAAGATTCTAGGTTACATTAATGTAATGGACTACAAAACTGAAAGGGTTAATAAGCCTAATTGCACTTGTGGGTGTGTTGTTGTTTTTTTCTGGTTGGAATTTCCTACCCTCACCTATGATTACCTTCCCCTGTCTAAATCTTAGCTATGAAGCACTCTGCTTCTGGCTACAAAGCAGGGCTAGTCCAAGGCTCTAAAGCATTTTCAGTTGCCATTACTCACATATAGAACCTGAGAGAACCCCCAAACCAACAATCTACAACAGCTACAAAGGAAAGGGCATCTGTAGCATCAGAGCTGTCCAGCAGGCATGACCTTCAGGCCTTTTCTTATCCCTGCTGTGAACACTACGAAGCAGTGATCCTCTCAGAGGGACAGCTCTGATAAGTGGACTGACAGGCTGACACAAGTCCAACAGAGCTGCCCATAAGAACTGGAAACTGGAGACCAAGCAAGGCTTGAATAATCGAGGGAGTAATATATCCTTCCTGCATGCAGCTTGGTCTAGTCTAATCTGTTTCATATAGCCAATCAGGGCTCTGTTTGCACAGATTTTTCTGTAGGCTAAATTAGTTTTCTGGGTAAATTGATCTGAATTGAATTTAATCTGTCTAGAATATATGGAAAGATTTGTCTCATTTAGTCCTTTGGCAGATCTTGTGGCCATAAATGGAAGGAACACATGGAGCGAGCAGTTTTAATAATCACCCACACTTATTTACATGCTGGTAACCGCATTTCTCTTCAGAAAACTTTGCGTGTGCGTGTGTTTGTCCACTGCCTCCATTGTACTCTATGAGAGTGGAGGTCTTAAAAGATTTGCATCTTGTCTGCAGCTGAATGCGAGGGAGCCAGAGCAAGCTCTTTGAAGTGTAAATCACACAACCCACTGGTGTGGACAACATCTTCATCTTTATGATGCATCTGTAAGGGTCTATTAACACCACATCTCCTTTACATCACATGCTGCTTGTGATATAAAAAGCATAGTGTGTGTGTGTCAACAGCTCAGCTGGAACATTAATTGAGTTTTTGCAGAGCCTACTGAAGTGATTTTGGTTTTGTTTTTTTTTGGATACTTTTAAACAAGTTCAAGAGTCCAAAAACCCTGTTTTGACTCTCTATTCAAGGAAATTGCCAGGCTAAAAACAGACTTTCTGTATGTGTTTAAAAAGGATACAAATCATGCACAACAAAGAGGATAAAGAGGATAAAACTGATTACTGATTCAAAAAATTAAAGTTCATGAGAAAACAAAAATCATAAGATAGTAACATTGAAATAAGAGCAATTTCTGATCCATTAAAGTGACCGTCCAAAATTCTAGGCAAGGTTTGGGAGCTGTAAGAATAGGACTGTAAATTATACATCTTAATATACATATAAGATATATATTAATAAACATTTGTCATTTTGCAAAAATACAAGCTTAATTTTTCAATAAATAACTTTTTTAGGGAGAGGAGTTTAAAGTGTTGAATGTTTATTTGAGATGACACAGTCTGTCAAATAGGCACGTATGGCTTCCAGGTTTTCTGGAATTGACAGAATGAAAGAAATCGACTTTTAGTTTTTAAGTCTTTAAAA
This sequence comes from Prochilodus magdalenae, assembly GCA_024036415.1. Lineage (NCBI taxonomy): Eukaryota > Metazoa > Chordata > Actinopteri > Characiformes > Prochilodontidae > Prochilodus > Prochilodus magdalenae. Next base: position 121,426 of record JAMWET010002595.1, read on the forward strand.
ACGATGAATGTAATGGTGTTCCTAGAGGTTAAAGTTAACTTTGTATTTGTCAGCTGATTATTTAACTTTTCCAAACCACCTTAAATGATAGCACTTACCTATGATGTGACGGTGCCAGAATAGAACAGCAGCTCCAATTATTGTGGGACAGAAATCTGAATTAGAAGCTGGCAAAACTGATTTAAAGGCGCCTCTTTTCTAATAAATGTTTAATTCGAACAAAGTCATGATGAAACTAAAGATCGGCACTGCAGGATGTGTTAAGCATGTTTTTGTGAGCATACTTCTCGTTCATGGCAGCTGGTGAGCAGAACTGGTATTGTTTAAAGCTGCTAAATAAGCTCTCCAGTTTTTCCAGCTTTACACTCGCCTCCGTCAGATTACCCAGCGAACCGATTCTAAAGAAAAAACATAGGAGTCAAAGTTACACTTTCAGCCCGGACTTCTTTTTGAGGCACTATGATACCCCAGGTTTAAAAAACTGTTGTGGCCCAAATCTGGCCCACATTCCTCATTTACATTCGACCCACTTGCCTCACAAACTGACGGCACAGTTTAGAGCAATGCCTCGGCCAAAGGTATACAATTCTGCCATATCTGTGCCAGAAGTGGACCAGATCTGTTTTGGGACATGTGGGCGCAGAACAGAGGTCATTTATCTTAAAAGTGCAACAAAGAAAACAGCTCGGTTAAACTGAGACATAAAGAAGGTATTCTAAACTTTAAGGAAAAACGAACGTCAATAAAAATATGAATGATGACCCATACAAACGTGGACATTAGGAATACATACAGTACTAGGAACATACAACACATGGTCCTTTTAGCTCCATGCGCTGTCAGGATTACTCAGAGTAAATAAGTCCTGGGCAGGATGTGGACTGGAGGAGGTTTGGGCGGGTTGTTGCTGTGGTACAGAGTCAGCACAGAGCAGAGGGTGACATCACTGTCAGGCAGGGTTTCCTAGAAACCCAGAGAGCGCTGAAGCAGTCCAATTAAAGAGTGATAGGAGGCAGAGGGGCCTCAGAAGTGATTGCACTGTCTGATTGTCCCCAGCGCTGATAACAAGCTGTGCTGCGCTCCCTCAGCCACCTGACAGCTTTGGCGCACGACATCAGCAGGAAAGCAAACATCACCAGGTAAGTGAACATCTGTGATCCGTTTAGGTTTTGCAAAACAACTGGAAAAGGCGTGTTACAGTCAGAAGAGATGCTCTGTACCGATGCTTTAAAACAAATAGTGGGAAAAGTAACAAAAAACATTTTACTGATACGCTACGCACATAATGTGAGAGCTGCCAGCCAATATTTCCAGTACGTTCCTGTTTTAAGTTCGTATTGTGTGTGGTTTCCATTGCATAACTGAATTAATATTGGCATTATAAAGCGGAGCAGACGGAAAACAGCGCATAACAGGCTGCACTACATACAGGCGGAACTACATTTCCCGTCGTGCTCTCTCGTCGCTTGTGTGACCTCACCGTTCCACGTGAGCTTCATTCAGCTGAGCGCTGTAACGGCTGAGTGAATGGCTCGGGTTCGTGCACCAACCTTCTTACTTTAACGCTATTTCTAGCAGCCAGTGCGTCGTAGCGTGCTGGATGTGGTCTTCTCGTGCCGTTCTGCGACCCTCTTAATGTGTTCCTTGGAGTATTCTGCATGCATGGCTCAGGAAATAACGGCAGCTGCATCAGCCAGCCAGCCTCCCAGAAATCAGCCAGTTGATGATAAAGGTGCTCTCTCTCTCTCTCTCTCTCCCTTTTCTGTCTTTCTCTTTCTGGCTCTCTCGCTCTCTCTCTTTCTCAAGACTCGTCCGTGGTTGTCCGCAGTGAGCTCCAGATGCTTTTCCCCGATCCAGCAGATCGCAGTCTGCGACACTAGATAGTTACGTAAGGATTAGTTGAAATGGACGCGCAGTAGGACGATGCAGAGGTTGTTTGGCGTGATTTGTCTGCTCATACTCATGGTGGTGTTTCCCACCCGCTCAGTTATGGAATGCAACATTGGGGGGTCGCGGGGGTGGTTTTCCCACCTTGCTTGTCATCAAGTTAGTTATTGTCTATATAGAAAAAGAGGGAAGGACAGAGAAAGAAAGAGAGAGAAAGAGGGGTCCTCTGTAGTCATGATTTTATATATATGTATATTGTGATTCATGTGTTATCAACAGGAGGCAGAAGATGGAAACCGTGAAAAAATGGAACCACGAATTTATTGCAATTAACCAGCTGGATAAGACAATCCATTCCAGACAGCATGGTAAGATGGCTTAAGACCTCACCCACAAGCCTAATTTTTGGTCAAAAGAGGGCTGGTATGATAGATGGTAGATCTGTAACCAGGAAGGTTTGGCCTAGTGATAAATCTGACAGATGTGATTTGATGTATATTGGCAAAATTACAGTCCCACTTATTATATCATGTGATTATGATGACTCCAATAGGGTGATCTTTATGCCTATATGCTAAGTTTAGTTCCAATATCCTGTATTTCCATTTGTAGCTGTTTTGGATCTAGCAGGATTTATTTTTACAATGACTAATTTCATTAAATAAAATGTAGTGTGTTAATGAGCATGTCTATACAAACAGACATTGCAGTATTATGTTATGTAGTACAGTACCGTTTCTCGAAAACACAGTATTTGAATTAGTTTGCATACAAGAAATTTGACAGCGGCTCGTTAGGTTTATATCTGCAGTCACTTGATAGCATGCCTTGAATGCATCTTCAACCTTCTGGTAGCATAAGGGTGCACCTTCCAACCTATTATGAACAGTCTTGCAAGTAGGGGTGAAAGAACACATCAGTAAACACGAACATTGCAATATTATGTTCTGTGTTACAGTACAGATTCTCAAAATTGAATTAAAAGCTTTTTAATGAATCGTATGCAAAGACTTGTGGCAGAAAGTGGCTCATTTTGTGTTTTTTTGATACCAGTATTTTAATCTATCTTAAGTCATTGGTAGTATAAGGACACATGTATAACATTGGCGTTATCAAACCTGGGCATATGGTGGTGTATTATATTCTATGAGCTTTCCTAAATTTAGATATAAAAAAACATGATGTCACCATCATCTTGCTTACCAGAACACATATATTAACTTATAACCCTTGTGTTATGATGCATATCTTATTGCTAACTTCTTGCCAATACGCAGCCCTAGTTGAAAAGGAGATCATGTGCTTGGGAACAAGCCTTATATGTATTTTGTGATGAAAACCTTATTATTTTTGTGCAGGACAGAGATTTTTAGCACAGAGTAAGACATACTTTGAAGATGTCACTGGGAGAACAGCAGAAAGTAGACAGCCCATAGCTGATGTCAGAGGAACCTCCCTCACTTAATTCTGCTTCTGGCTTCCTAGGCATGATTTCCAAGAATCTCCTCAATGCTCTCAAGATCCGCAACCATTTACAGCTCCAGCCCATTTATCGTTCAGCATGCGCTACTGGTAAGGAATAGCAACCACTTAAGTCAGTTTCGCTGATTCCAAATGTATTGTCAGCTGCATCTTGCATAGCAGAGAAGATGCTGCACAACTGTCTTGACAATATTCCACAGCAAATTGCATAGTGAGTCCCTTGCTGATGAATTTCCACATGGTCTGATGAAAAGGCATTGAGCTTTTTCATCTATTAATTACATTTAGTAATCCCCACTATCACAGTCCATCTTTGATCTGTTATAATGTATAGAATGTAAAGAAAACACCTTTACAGTTGATGTCTTGTTGTTTCATTGGCTTAGTTGTTGGATTTCCTACTACAGCACAAGCTGGTGTACAGGACAGGGTGCACAGACACCAGTGGTTTGTGCTGCCACAGCTATTTGAAATTGCACTCTGTTATCAAATGCCTGTGTCGTCAATCAGCTGAACAATAAAGCGTTTGAGCAGCAGTCTGAAGTGAGATATGTGGGAGTATTAATGCCTGCGTCGTGTTGCTGTGGATCAAAAAGACCCTTCAGCTCCCTTAATGAGTGCAGCCATTGGGGGAGCTTTCTTTTCAGACACTGAACACTTTTACCCATTATTTTCTGTCCATTAACTGTTCTAGACCCTTTCATCTGGGTTCCTGAAGATACTTCCTCTCATGCAGCAAAAAGCAGAATCAATACAGGTGCTGTGGCATAAGCTATTTAGCTGGCATTTGTTAAAGAGTCATCAATCTCTGATTTGTGAGAGGACTGTAGTGCACCGTTAAGATAACAGGCGATGCATTCATTGTTAAAATATTTGTCTTTTGAAGTTGTTGCACCCGCAGCCAACCTAAAAGCGTGCCTATATTCACTTGGGGACGCTAGATCTTTTTGGCCTGTCTGACTGGATATGAGTAACTTCTGAACTATTGCTTATTCTTCTTGTTTCTTTCCTTGTCTTATTCATGATAGGATCCTGTCCAGATCTGATCATGAGTAGGAATGAGCAGCCTGACTCACGGCCAGTTCCCATGGCACTGACCCCTCAGCTGCCCCCCAGAACCCACCGGCCTCTCTGCTTCTCAGTGTCTTCTGACAGCAATGGCCGCTTTAAAGCTCTGGAGACCCAGGAATGGAAGAACAACCTCAAAGCTCAGGTATGGAGTGGGTCGGCATGCCTGGTGTATTACACCAAAGTCTATCCAGCCAATGTACCTCATTTAACATGCATTTTTTTGGTCTTTCTTTTTTAATTTACTCAATGTTAAATAAATATAATATTAAATTTGATCTGTGGAGCACTATGATCTAAGGAAGCTACACTGACTATGTGTTTGTTCGTTTGTTTGGTTTGTCTGCAGATGGAGCAAGCCCATAATGCTGGGGCCGCCAGCAGCACAGGTTCTTTGGAGAGGGCCTCACTCTTTTGTGCTTCTGGATCCACCACCACCTCCAGCTCGGGCCTCTCCAGCCCCGTGGAGCTACTTACCAAGAGTAAGTCATCCAGCCGCTTCTCTCTCTTCTCCCCACCATGGAACAGTAGCTCAGAATCCGATTCCAACCCTCCATCGCGCTCCGGCTCCAAGAAACTGCGCAACTACAGCCGCAGGGCAGGACCTGGCGGTGTCAAGACAGGACCTGAGACTCCGGAGCCCAAGCCAAGTGGCCCGGAGCACTTTCAGTACTCCGAGCCTGTTATCTCAAAGGTTACAGACTACATCTATGTGGGGAACTTGAACGCGGCCTACAGTGGTCGAACACTGTGCCGCAACAACATTGACAGCATCATCGACATGAGTAGCCTACCAGGAGAAACTTGCTTAAGCTTGATCCCGTGCACCTGCTCACGTGGGGCCAAGCACAGTTGGTCACGCCTGAAGGTGGACATCAGCGAGCTGCCAGAAACGACGAGGGACGGCCTGGCCCTGCGCCAGCGCTGCTTTGAGGACATCAACGAGTGCATTGACGCCTCCACGGAGAAGAGAAAACGTGTGCTGGTGCACTGCCGTGACGGCTTTTCGCTCGCCCCTACCTGCGTCATCCAGTACCTCATGATCAAGCAGAACATGAGGCTGATCGCTGCTTATGAGCTGCTAAGAGCCAAGCACCCAGTCAACATCCAAGAGTGCCATCAGAATGTACTGGTGAGCCTGGAGAGGGCGCTGCGACCTGGGGGAAACACGGACCCTGAGTGTTTTAAACAGGCCATCTCACGCAAAGTGGCATGGACCTAACTGTACCATCATCATACGCTATGCGTCTTATTCTGGCTTTTATCTAATTGATGTTTTTTTTGTTTTTTTTTCTGTGATCTGAAAAAGGCAGCTTTTTTTTTTATTATTTTTTTTATTTGATCGGACAGTCATCTACAAGGTTGGAGAACTTCTACCTGTGTCCTATTGTTTTCACTGGCCAATTAAAACTTGAGAATTAAAAAAAGTTCTCTTCCAGACTAAACCTTGGAGGAGTTAAAAAAACAAAAACAAATAGAAGAATTAATATACTTTATAGCTGCTAATCGTGGGAGGCTTTCTGAATACGTCTCCTGTGGTTTATGATTAGACTCTCAGTTTGGTGCTGAAGTGTTGTATGTGTGCAAGGGAGGGCCTGCAGCCATAGCACTCTGCTATAGTTTTATGTTTCAGGGGAACATGAAAGGAAATCTCAGGAGACCCAATGATGTCAAACATGGCTACATGGTAAAGCTGACCAGAGATGAGGTCAACTACACCACAGACGTGTTCAACTTCTGCAGCTGGACTACCTGTGAATAACGGTCCCTGACTCTGCTTATTAAGTGTCAGTCTAGTGGAGTCTTTGGCTACGCCATTGTAAACATAAACACAGAAACTTTGCCTGCGTTTGAATAAATATATTGGAAATGTCTGCATTTGTCCTCCATGAGGAATCCGGTCACTTACAGACAGTCTTTCCCAATCACGTGCAAATCATCTTTGGTGCTTGAAGTGTGGACCATCATTGTGTGTGCAGTAAAGCTGGAACTGATCCGCCTGTATCTTTTGATGGATTGTCAGCATTAGTATTAATGGTTTTGACAGAATTGTGGCGCGGTGTCTGACTGCACCTTGCATTGCACTAGAAGTTGTTGAGAAACTGCACAAGAGAAATGTCCATTAGCTGACAGCCACTTCTGTTGGTTCTTCACTGCTCAGCACAAATAGATTCATTATTTTTTGTATTAATGTGGTACATATAGTTCCTGTAGTGTTCTGATAAATTGATTTCTGTTGATTTCTTAGCCATTTAGGAAAGTGTAACAAATCCCTGAGAACTTTGTGGTATTGCTTATACTTGTCAGCAGTGCTTATTATATTTTGATATTTAGTGAGCAGTGTGGTGAGGAGAGAAGCTCCTGAGGTTTTGGTGCCTTTGTTTGAAATTGTCCCGTGTGATTGTATTGTGACATTCACACACTATGTATGCAGTTGTCAGGCACTGACAAGTTGATTTTTGTATGCTCCAAAATGTTCTGTATAAATGCTACTCTTTGTTCTGCTGTGAGTAACGCATTGTGATGTATGGCAGAGCGCAGTTCTGTTCAGTTGCGTAAAGGTTTTGTTGCAGTGGTCATTCTGTGCACAGTGACAGTATTTCCAATCAAGTGTGGTGATGGCTAGTGCATCTCAGTCTGAGTGGTCATTCTTTAGTCTTTACAGGTCTGCTGTTGTTCACTAAAAACACTAGCAAAATTGGAAACTATATTTAGCTTAACTAGAATGATTTCTGTTGCTGTATATTTCTAACAGATGCTACTTTTAAGGTCTAACTTGATCTCAGGTGAACTTTATTGGCTTAGACTATAATGCTCTCTGTAAGTTAGATACCAGAATAACGTGACAATGTATTTTCTGTATCATGGTTTTTAAAGTCTTATGCATTTGTATATGTAGATATTAAAGAACAAAGTCAGTTCACTCTTGACTCGAGCCATTCTTACTCACCAGGAATTAAATAATTGACCCTGCTTTTCACTTAAAACAGTTTTTAAAATCTTTACTGCAGGAAGCAAGCCATGGTGTTTCAGGACTGTTCTCAAGCCTTGAAGCTGCTATGGCTTTAAAGGTAACTGCACACAAGATGTCAGCCCCTCCTTATTTATTCTTAACTGCTTGACTCTCTTTAAGGAAACATCTAAGGTGTCTCTGTTGAGAGTTGTCAATCAACAGGTTAAACGTCTGACCAATCCAACCAAGGCTCTTCCCCTCCCCATTACGTGCACTCTGCGTGTGTGGGGCTGTGTATGTGTATTGGTTGTAATAACTCTTTTTGCTGTGTATACCATCTGCTCTACTGCTTTGCCTCTTCCAGTTAGTGGGCCACCAACGCTAACTGAACTTTTTCTTTCTTATCCATTAAACACACATGGAATGATGTGGTATCACTTTCCCTGTCCGCTAGAGATGATTATTGGTATTGCCCTAAGATCTGTCTAATGTCGGCTTATACATCAAAGTAAAAAAAAAAAGATTTAATCTGTTTTGGTTCTGTAAGGGATCTATCCTGAAACATGACATTGTTGCACTGTGCAATTTCTCGCTCTGGAAAATCTAGAGAACATGAAATTTGTTGCATGCTGGAGAAAGCTGCATGTGTTAGCAGATGCATTGTGGCGAGTTGCCCTGAAACTGCTCCCTAGGTTGTTTCTTTTGCTGCATACCATCAGGCTCTGAGTTTCCATTCCATTACATCCAGATTAGTCCTCTCCTCAGCTCCTATTTCTGCAGTTGGATTCCTTCTTGCTGGTCTCCCAAGTCTGTAGCACTCCACCTCATTGACAACAGGCTGCACCTACTGCCCTGTTTCCTTTAGCAGCACCCAACAAAGCTGCCACGACTCACCTCTTCTTTTATCAGAACCTGCTAGGACACCAGTGCTGTAGTAATAGAACAACTTCTACCAGCCCCAGTAGGCCCAGAGCAGTCCCACCTCTCCATAACAAGCATAGAGTTTATGTGAATAATTAAAAATAAGAATCACAATCTTGAAGGAAGGGTTATTTATATTGATGGGGGTGAAGGGAGGAGTTGGGTCCAAGATATAATGTTTCAGATGGTTGCTAGCCCATTGGCCTCGGAGTGAAACTACTTCCATAAAGAGAAAGATGGGATTTCCTTGGCCATTGGGGAATGCAATATATACCTTCACATAATGCCAGCTGCCTGCAGCGCTCCCGGTCTCCCCCCCGATTCTCTCGGCTGTGCGCTCCACTCCACCTCCTTCCACTCATAGGTGAGAGCCTCTGTTCTGTCTTTCGCTCTGGCGCTGCTGTCTTCCAAGCCCTTGTGCTGTGCTTGACCTTTTGGATTAGCGCCTTGGTGGTGGGGACTGTCCTGTCCTATCTAATTGTGTCTGGTCTGCTGTGCACAGGAGGAGGATTCTAATTGTGTTGATGTAGATGTTGTCTTCAGCAGTAAACAGATGTTCTGTGTGGCACTATTTGTGGTGTGCTGGTTTTGCAGAGGGAACTGCCGGTGTTAAGCTTGTTTGGAGAACTGTTATTTTTGTTTCTATTTGATTTTCATTTTCAAATCTGGTATGCCATAGATAGATAGAGACATTCCCTAAATGTGTGGAAAGTGTCAAATAGCTGCAATAGGAGAGAGCCACATCTGCTGGTTGATGGATTGCGTGCTGAAATGGCTTATTGAAAGCAAATTTCTTGTGGTGTGGAGCTTTGAAAAGTGATCTGGCCGTATTTATCTTCTTGTCACCATGAAATTCGTCATATGTAAACGTTGGGCTTTAGGTGACCTTTCCGATCCGGGCGGAACATGAAAAGTGCCACAAAGGTATCAGAACCATAGTTTGCAGCAAAGGTGTATGTGGAGGGATTTGTGAGAGTGAAAGAAGATTACAGAAGATTAGTCCACATTATCGCTGTGCCGATTCCAGTTAACACTTACAACATGGCATTGTCATGTGCATTGTGCTGACTAGATCACTTCCCCTGGGGCATTGTGAGGGAGGTGATGATGTTTGCCCTGGCATTATAAATTCAGATTGGCTAGAGGAGAGTTTTTTTTGTTTGTTTTTTTTTTCTGTCTTTTTGCATTTATTTTGCTTTTGTTTGTGGCGTACTTTCTTTTATAATTGCTTCGTACTTGTTTTTGTCTTTTTAACATCTGTATTTAAATGTATTGCTTAGTTGAATTAAATGCATTATGGTCATATTGCTCTGCACAGTATCGACTTCCTATAGTTTTGTGTACCAATTCTTAGGGTACAACGCTTCTCCATCTATATGCTGTAATGCCATAGCACCGTGAAGATTGTTCTAGTAGGCTGGGTGGGCATAAGCTAAGGAGGTGTCAGGTTTTTTGATAATCATCCAGTGACAAGCTTGCCATAACAGAGACCCCCAAGCCTATCAGCTGAAGATCTCTACCCCCACCCAAATATAGCCACTGATTCTCCTAAGATTATTTAGACCTCTCTAAGTGGGGTGGAGGAGTCTTAGCCCCCATCCCTGGCCCCTGTCCCTGCCCTGACCCCACCACAGCCAGGTTGCCTCTGTTACCACATGGTAATTACAAATGATTGAGTGACAATGAATTTTCTTAAAACAGATTTTTAATGATACATGCTTTTAAAGATATAAAAATATTTTTATGCGTAGTATGAAAAGTTACCTGAATCTGTTGGACGTTGTTTCAAAGACTTATACAGACTGGGTTAATCCTCCATTAGTCAACTAAACATTTCATTAAGGCTTGATGGGCTGCTGTTGCGGTATTTACTTTTTGAGAGCACTGTTGGACGTTTATCTCATTGGGTGTTGGTGATACTGTGGAACTCATTGCATGTTCTTTTATACTACAGGGTGTGAAAACAAAACTCAGCCAAGATGTCGGAGTAAGTAAACACTTATCCTGTTCTAAGTGTGCTTTACAGTTCTGTCAGTTCATTTAAATAAACAGCAGTTGTATATTCGTAATAGGATCTCGCATAGCACATTCGCAGAGGTTCGGGTTACCGTGTGTGTGCGGGAGTGGAAATTTATTAGATGATAGAACAGGCAATATCTGAGTTGTCACTATTTGTGTATGCATTATGATTTACCTGACATTTTTATGGACATCTTCATCATTCCATTTCAAACTCTTAAGGAAAAAGATGTCATCGAGTCGGAAGCATAATCTGAAGGTATATTCATTTATTAATTTTTCCTGTGACATTTATTTATTTATTTATTTATTTATTTGCAGTTATCTGTTATGATGCATTTTCTGGGAGCTAATTCTGTCTGTGTGTCCTACAGAGCTTGATGCTCTCCATTGCTAAAGGTTTACTGGAAGTGGAAGCAAGAGAGAAAGAGGAGGAGAGGAAAAGGTACATGGCAGAGACATGCCCTGGTTTATCCCTGCCAGGCAGCATGCAGGCACTACAGGTACTGATATAAACACACACAAATAACAATATACAATATACATCACATATACTGTCCTGAATTGTGCACACACGTTTAGAATACTAAATTAAGTATGTGAGCTGTGTGAGTTGTGATCTATTATTAGTTTCATCACGTCACACACAGCATTGTGCAAAGCTAAGAGACCACATTCTAAATGGTTATTAAATACCCTTAACTATAAAGATGTTGCACGAGGGAGGGAAAGTAAAGGTAGAGAAACAAACAGACATTTCAGAAGCTGTGATAAAGCTCCACACTCGCTGTGCATCTGACAAAAGGTTTCTAAAACAAAGTGTTACTGTCAAAAAGCAAAGGGAATACAAAAAAAAAAGAAATTTGCTCTAGGAGATATGGATTAATATTTAAAAACCTGGTGAGTCTAAAGTGCAACTTGCTTCTTATACTGAATTTCTTTAAGAACTGAAAGCAAGTCTGATAAGCCAGGGAAAAAGTTTTAGAAATAAATTAATAAAGAAAGAAAAAAGAAAGGAGGGTTCTGCAACAGAAGATGAAATATCCAGGCCTAGGCACTATTCAATATGTATGTTATTCAATATGGTTTTGTTATGGTCTTGTACAAAAAGGTTAGTCTGCCCTTCCAGTGCAGCTGGTGTTCAGATGACTCTAAGAAGGATTTGATCTACTCATTAGAGGTTCCTGCACAAGACTGAGTGTCAGATAATATGAAATTTATCAATTCATGTTCGAATTTAAAATATTATACAATTTGCAGACAATACACTTAATAAAGAATAACTGCATTTTTGAAAAAGAAGCATAAAAAAAGAAATCCCAATGCATATATCCCCCCCTCCCTTTTTTTTTAGGAAATTAACATTTGGTGGTAAACAAAAAAACTTTGTACAGTACTGTATGCAGACCTGCCTATTCTCCGCAAAACCAAGTTGAAATGATGTGTTTGTCTGCAGGAACTTTGCAGAGAGCTTCACCATAAGATTGATGTGATTGATGAGGAGCGATACGATTTGGAGAGTAAAGTCAGCAAAAGTGCAAAGGAGGTACTGTCAAGATCTCATACGTCACCACACTTGTAAGCTTACCTCAGTGCAGAACACTCATACACACTGGTTTGATGTTTTAAATTATTGCTCCATACCAGATTGAGGACCTGAAGATTAAAGTTCAGGACCTGAAGGGCAAGTTTAAGAAGCCAGCTTTACGCAAAGTGCGTATGTCTGCTGATCAAATGCTTCAGGCTCTGCTGGGCTCCAAGCACAAGGTGTCTCTAGATCTGAGAGCCAACCTGAAACAAGTGAAGAAGGAGGTCAAAGAAGAGGTGGGTGCTGGAGGTTTATCATTAAAGTCATTCCACTTCATGAGTCTAGCCTTTCGGGTACTCCCTTAGTAAAGGTGGGAGCTATTTTGACACATGCATCATTAAAAATTCACCAGATCTCTAAAACAGCCGAAGACAGCTGTGCTATTCCAAATATTTTTTGGGCTTGGCATGATCATTTCTCTCTCTGTGGCACAGGATAAGGAGCTGCGTGATGTTGGTGACTGGCGTAAGAACATTGAAGACAAGGCTGGTATGGATGGCAGGAAGAAGATGTTTGAGTCTGAGGCTTAAACTTTCAGACTGCTTCTTCAGTGCTTTTGTGGATTCACTATTGTGGCCTGTTGCTAGTTACTCCTCGAGTCTAAGTTAGCGCATGGACATCATTGAAAAGACATGTAGGAAAAGTTACAAGCAAAACTGCAATGTTCTGTTAAAAGTTTACAAATATAAACTCTTCAATCCTATTGTGTCTGCTTATAAGGGACTTCACACAAAACATTTGCTTTAAGTATTTTTCCATTGAGAAAATAAACCATTGAAAGTACTTTTGTTGCTTGTGTCTTAATTTATATTGAAATCAATATTGATATTATTATTATTAATGTTATATTTTTCATGCAATTGTTACTATAATATTTATATTTTTTCTCTTATGGAACTACAGAACATAAAATACAGAGTTTATTTACAAGTTTGAGGGATTTATTAGCTTAGAGCTCTGTGACAGAATAGCCATATTTATCCACTTACTGAAACAAGTGAGTAAATGGTGTGTTTATTCCTATTGTGTGCAGACTATGTCATTATTTCTGTGTAATGGTTCAACAATTTGTCTGAATTCCAGTAAAAGGTAGGTATCTGCTATACTGAAACAATGCAGTTAGGCACTGTTGTGATGAAACAGCTTTTAATCACATGTTAATGTCTTGGAAGATAATTCAGGAAGATGGTGTTTGGATGGGTAAGATGGGTGGATGACAATTCTGGACATTTCACTCCACTACCCAACAGGCAGATTCATCTGGCTAAGGTAAGACAAGTCCATTTCTACATTTACTCAGTACTTAGGTAATAAAAAGCATCCTTTCCAGAGTTACCCGAGTAACTTTATGTGAATCTGCTCATTTTTAAGTCCGCCATTACGCTCTTTATCACTGAGCAGGACCAAAGCGCCTGCTAAATAAAAGATAATAATGCCTGAACAACAATCTTGAAGGATGGGTTATTTATATTGGAGCAGGGAAGGAAGCCATAGTGCTGTATTTCATGACCTTGTCAGCTCATTGGTTTGGATGGTAATCCATTTCCATAAAGAGAAAGGCTGGATTTACAGAGCGATCAGAGAATGCAATATATACCATCTTTACACTTCAGCTGTGTCTCTGTCTGAGAGTCGCACATCTTCAAAGGCGAGCCTTGTTCCTCCTCCTGCCTGTGAGGTGAGAGCTATTCCTTTCTTTATTCTGTCTGGTTGTTAAGTCATCAAACAAAGCATTTATTTGTGAAGATGTATTAATTACATTTACTGGTTTTAGTACTTGTGATACAGTCAAAGCTTGAATTGTCTTTGTTTTTAATTAAGCAGTTTTTAGCCACGCAGCTAAAATCAAGCAATGGCTTGATTGGTGTTTGTGCAAATAGTTGTTGGTACTTAACTCATTTTCAAAACCCAGCTTTTTTGGTGAGTTATAGGAGTTATGGTACTGTCTGTCTACTGTAGTGAATGGTGCTTAGGGAGTGCTACAGCATTTGCGTGATATATGAGCTGATGATGTGGCTCTTTGAAAGGCAATACCACTGGCAGCAATAAATTCTGAAACTGATACTCCAATGTTGTTCTACTTGTCAACACTTATGTTCAGTCATGTGTAATTGCCAGTTTACAATAGTGTCTCATCCAAAAGACTCGCTTTAGCGTTAAACAAAATACCACAATGACAAGAAAGTAGTATGTGAAATGTTAAGTAACACGGTCCAGTTGACGGGACATAAAAGGAGTTTTTCTCTAGCTGTTTTGAGACCTACTTTATGATAGCTTTACTTTTATCATGTCTTCATCGTCCTCAGGCCAGCTTATGGCTTTTAAGAATAGCCTCTGTTTTCTTCTTTGGAAGGAGTGTAAGGCTTTAATGGCCCCGCAACTGTCCTCACAGATTTCTAAGCATGCAGTAAAGGAATGAGTTGAACATTTAAGGGCAGTTAATTAGTAACTCAGTCATCAGTTAGCCAGTCTGACTGCTCAGAGTGGATAAAGAAGGTCTGGTAATGGACTCAGCTGTGAAGGGAATAAAGGACATGTTGTTATTTCAGAACTGTGCTCTAACGTCTTGGCCATCTTTGGGATGTTCCATAAGGCAGGCTTGTCTAGCAGTTGTGGTATCGTATTGCAATGACCTCTCTGAGAAAAGCCTATGATATCGGTCAAGGAGGGATTTGGGAGCAGACAGCCCTCTCAGATTTAGAATCACTGTTCTGGGAATTTGCATGTGACACTTAAAGTAATTTATCATCTGATTTTCCTGGACTCCAGCAAAAACAGCTGAAATTCTTTAATTCCTAGACTGTATAAAAGTGGACTCTGGGAGAGCTGTCGGTTGCTCTGAGAAATCTAGCAGCTTTGATAGATCTGCATATTTTCCTTCTTTTTTTCTTTTAAGATATTTCCTTTTCTCAGTAAAGTCTTCTTGACATCTACACATCATCCCAGACTCATAGCGTGGGGCTGTTTTTCACAGTGGAACAATGAACAGAAACATCTGTGGATTGTGTTGGATCTGAAGCAAGAGTGGAGATTAATTTTCTCCTATATATATATATATTATTATTATTTTATTTTACTTTCCTTTGCTTTCCTGGTGCAACTTGATTATCTTGTATCGAATTTCTTCAGAAATACTCTGAAAAAATGAATAACTTGTACTGACCATTTGGCTGGAAATGATTCATTAAGGGCAGTCTGACCTTTTCCCAGTACTAGCCCTTCCTTAAAATCTTTATTCCTGAGTAAAGGAAACCCAGAGTAGTATACCATAAACATCTGTCTTCTTTCTTTTTGTTACTGTCATCAGGGAATAAAGACAAACAGCCAACATGACTGAGTAAGTAGATTCCGATTCTCAGTATCAGTTCTGAGCAGATTCATTTATAATGATGTCACTACTAGAATTATTAGAGCTACAAGAAAGGAACAGTAAAACAAGGCTGATTTTGTTTAAGTTTTTATTGTTTAGTTAAACAACAAATCAAATGAACGAACACTAAATCTCTTTTTATATTAGAAGCAAAAGGATGTCCATGAGTCGAAAACACAGCCTGAAGGTAAAACCCTTGTCTAATAATCCTCTGCTAGACATACATTATATTCAGACCACGAAGAACAAATACTGTCTAATAACCCATCAATGGGATGACTAAACAAGAATGTATCAAAACTGATAATGTATTTATTCGTATCGGCCCTCAGAGCTTAATGCTTCAGGTAGCAAAAGACTTGCTAGAGGCTGAGGAGACCGAGAAAGTGCAGGAGAGAAAGACATACATGGAAGAGCACTGCCCTCCTCTTTTTTTGCCTAGCAACAGGGATGAATTACAGGTAAAAACCCCACAACACCTGTATGACTGGATCAGAAAGACTTGCCTATAACCCGCTTTGACCTTATTCTTATGATGCCCCTTATGATGTCCAAATATATCCAGATACCTATTATAATTAATGAATACAGCTACTTATAGGCGCACCTATTGCTATTTCTGACACCTTTGGATTGTGTTATAACGGGGTTTGTGGTCCAGCCAACACCAGCACCTGCGCCTTACGAATGTTCTTATGGCATGTGAATGTAAAGGTTTGATCATATAGTGTGCCAAAATAGTTATACATGGTCCTATTACTTAACTGTTCTGTTTCACCATATCTGAAATGCATTTAGTCTTACTTTGATTGTACATGTGTGCATTATCAGGCACTCTGCAGAGAACTGTATGAAAAGATTGTTGTTATTGATGAAGAGAGATACAATCTTGAACACAAAGCCAACATGGTTGTTGACGAGGTAAGCTTTCTATTGCTTGTTGCTTTCTAAATGCGCTGTTGATACATTTGTTCTCTTCTTTACTAGTTTTTTCTGCCTACAGGTCAAGGACTTAAATATAAAGATCGTGGATCTCAAAGGCAAGTTCAAGAAACCTCCTCTGAAGAAAGTGCGTATGTCGGCTGATGCTATGCTCCAAGCTTTGCTGGGCTCCAAGCACAAGGTGAACCTTGACCTGAGAGCCAACCTGAAACAAGTGAAAAAAGAAGTCAAAGAGGAGGTTGGTCATTTTTAACATTACATCGTGCCATTTCTCTCGATTTGTGTGTGTGTGCTGATAGAAACATATGTGGTAAACGGAATGGCATAACTTCTGGGGAGACGGGGAGTGCATTATACTAAGGTCCATGGCACAGGCCAGGATGCCTCCAGCAACAGGCCTCTCTAACACATTTATTGGGTCCTTATATAGATGCTAACGCAGCTGTACACCCATGACTCATAGAAAGATCCAATTTCTTAACAAAATACCACACCACTTAGCTTCCATCAACACTACATAGGCAGCCCTGACATCAACTTATCTCCCTCTTCTTCATATTACAGCTTATACATGCTAACCATTTCAAACTGGTCCCTCACAACCCTGTCACATTCTCTTTGTGTTTAGTCTTAGAAAATTTTATTTGCAAAAACAAAAAATGGAATAGAAACCTCAACAGAGCACTACACAGATAGTAAAATACGGACAATGTAGGAATATAAGACAACAGCCAAATTAACATACTACCCTATAGGACACTGCATTGCATTAATTTATAATCAAATATTTGCTCCATTAATGTGTTATGTATTTCCTATATAAATATGGACTTCTTTGATGGCAAGCAACAAACCCCACTAATTATCCTGACAGCCCCACATGTAATATCTTGCATGTCTAAAGTAGCGGAAAAAAACATTGACAGTTTTAAATTCTTACTTGCAGTGTATTAATGTTAGAAACATTATGTGGTGTTGGTGCCTCTGCTTCACTGTCACTGTCTTACTGTGGTTCCCCTCAGCATTTTGAAATAACATTTATAAATGTGCTTTCATGTGCATTGGACTTTGAAGAGGTATCATTCTTGGAACACCATCAAATCTCTGGCAACGTCATAGAATTATATAGAACCACATACAGCAGATTTCTTTACTTAAGCAGCAGATTTGATTTCAGCTTTACCATATAGGCAAGAGAGATAGCTAGTTAAACTGGTGTCAGACTGTTAGGTGGCTAACTAACACTAGCTACATAAACAGCGTGGCTAAATTAGGAAATTAATTAACCTCCAAGATTACCATATTCATCAGCCATTTTGACTGGCTCATGATTATTGCACCACAGACTATGACAACATTAATTTATTATTCAACTTTTTAAAAAATATGTATTTATTTAGTTAGTTAGTTAGTTGCTTCTTATTAAATCGTTTGGTGAAAAGTGCACATGGACCTATTTTCATGGACAAAGACATTAAGCATCCTTTAAGCATCCTCAGAAATGCTGGCTGAATCCGCTGAATTTGTTTTAGTGAAGGAGGGAGAGGAGGCAATATGCTAAATGCAAGTTGGAACAAAGTTCTGCAGGGAACCATCCACATTTATTTGGCTTATCAGTTCTTTTGCTGAGACAACTCCTCCCTTCTCTCTTTCATTATTCCTTTTCTTTCTTTACAGGATAAGGAATTGCGAGATGTTGGTGACTGGCGTAAGAGCATTGAAGACAAGGCTGGCATGGGCGGACGGAAAAAGATGTTTGAGTCAGAGGCTTAAAGGGGTTGGACCAGGGCCTGTGGGCGTTTAGCCCCTTAGTGTCACCATTGATTTTCTGTATTTGTACTGTTCACTGGTCAACTATACCATGAACTGTTTACACTTGTCTTCCAGCAGATGTTTTAGCCGATGTAAAGGCCAAAGCTTTGTTACCATCTGAATCCAGTGGTCCTTGTCACAACACTGCTTTTAAAAAATGAGCCCAATAATAATGTGATTTTTTTTTTTTTTCAAATAAAAGAACTCTTAGTAAATGATTTTTACTGGTGTTCATTTATCTGCCTTAGAGGATTTAACAGTCTTCCCATCTTGTGTGCTTGCTTTCTTGCTCGGTGTGAAAGGTAGGTTCCACCTCTGTCGTTTTCTTCATTTAACAGGTTAGTGATCAGTTTAATGAATCATTTGAGGCATTGCAACACTTAACAGTTTCTTTTTCTTTTCAATCAGATACAGACCATGTTTCTTCTCGCTTAGTCAACTTTTCCAGCTCACCAGAGGTGAGTAATGCATCAGCATGCATTAATATAATGACAGAGTAGGGTGTATCTAGCCCTGCTCATGGAGATCCATTATCCACTAAAGTTTGCTCCAGTCACAGTCCAGTATACTTGTCGCCAATACAGATGCTCCTCTAGGCCATATCCTGCTCAGGTGTAGTTTATAGATGGAACTAAGCTTAGCCACAAGGATAGTATGAGGTGCTGCATAAGCATATTTCCTGACTGGGTACTTCACAGGGACCCTTCGTTCTTTCTTTTCTGTTTTTTTTTGGGGATTGTGAGAAGCGGTATAGAGGGTAGAGTTTCAGATCCGGGCTGGTCTGTTGGTCTGTGGTGCTCCAGCTCCATAAAAAGAAAATTGCAGTGTTTTGCTTAGTCATCACAGAATGTTATTAAAACCCTCAGCACATTTCAGTAGCTTGTGTCTCAGACCTGGATCCTCCTTGTCACCTTCTCTTCTAGGTTAGAACCACTCAGCTGACTCCTCTGAATCCAACTTGCTGTGGACTTAGCAAAAGGGAGATTTTAAGGATTTTGACACTTTTTTGTGGAGTCAAACCCCGATTTGAATGGAAATTTTGTATGAGCGTTTTGTCCTGGGAATGTATCATATTCCTGATAATTTTCTGTTATCTGGTGATGTGGTAAATATGATGTGGCCATTGCAATAATAAAGATTTAGAAACTTTATTATTGCCAAGAGTTAGATCATAACGATTTAGAGGCTAAGTTTTATATCTGGGATAAGTTAATTTACAATGTTATTATTCTTGTTCTGGCTTTGTACAAAGTAAGTGGATATTAGTGCCTTTGAGATGCTGGTTTAGTGAAAGTTATGCTTATTAATGGCAGTGTTTCATTTCTAAAATTACTGATGTAGACTCAAATCAAAGTTATATTACACACAACTGCTATTACAGTACTGTACATGTGCCTAAATGAAGTATTCATAATGCATTTTAGACCTTAGCCCTTTATAATATTCCACACAGTGGTTGTAGAACGTCACTGTCAGGACAAACCCATGCATCTCAATTCTTTTGGATTTTATACCAAATGCTGGCTGCCCAGCAGTCCAAAATAAAAGTGTATATAATTTCCGGTTAATGAATGATGTTACATAAATACGAGTAACCATCTTCCAACTTTACAGGTTTATAGGGCGTTATGCTGCCTCTCAAACAGCACATTACTATTTATTGTGGTCTCCAGGTAATGGGAAATAAGAACGTTTAGTATCTGATCTATAGTGCTCTAGATCAGTGTAAAAAGCCAAATTCTACAGCTTGTCTGTTGTCTTCTTTGAGGCATCGATGGCGTGAGTGTCATGATCTACCTCTAGACAACATCAAGCCTAAAGCACCTTCGCAAGTCGACTAGTTTGCGCAACCCCAAATTCTGCTATCAATAACATGGAGATGAATTCAGAAAAGATCTACAGTTTTTACTGCCGCTGGCCGGCATGCTTTGTTTTTACTGTCCTACATGCAGCTTAAGCACACTTTATATGCCAAAACTTTATTTCAAAACTACTCTTAAACAAAGTCTCAGGCATCAGATGACGTATTTATAAGCGTTTTGTGTAATGGCTTACTGGGAGCTTACTGTTAGCTGAACGTTTTGGACATCTGGTTCCTCTCACCACCACTGTGAGCAATTCTGAGACTGTAAGTTAGAGCATTTCACATCAGACGTCTCTAAATGGCTTTGCTTACATCTTAATGTGGGGAATTTGTAAAATAAACAAAATGTATTCTAGATAAAACTTTAGCCATTTAATTCTAATTTTAGCTTATTAAAATCCTCTTACTGTTGTAAGTAATGCCATACCATTTGCAGTTTAAGCTATGCAAAAAAACATTGCACTCCTTACATGTCAGTTTATAAAATGTTTCAGACAGCTGTCTTCCTTTAGTTAAGCACATCCATGAAAGCACATCTGATCTATTTCAAGAGTCAATCTAAACACTTTATGCCTGCATGGGTTGGTGGAAGTTCTTTGTGCTTGTCTCTTGTGGCCACCTGAATGAGGCTGATGAATCTCAAATGGCAGGGTTCGTAGCACATGCCAGGGTGTTGGGTTATAATGTGTCCTTGAAGACAAGCATATCCCAGTAAGAGGGTCCTCAAGTGGACAGCTGGTTCCTAACACTGTCTAACTTAATTTAGAAGTGATTTTCCTTCTGTCTGTAGAAGAAGACTTTCCTCCTGTAGTGCATATCACCTTCCCCTAAAAATTACACCAGTTTGGTTAGGTCAGTCTTCGCTTCGCTAGTACGTTCTACACGAACATGCTCAACTTTGTGAGACCTCTTGCTTTAGATAGCTAATTAGCATCCATCGTATGGTAGTGAAAAATAACGATACCTTTCGATGTGTAATTCTACATTGCTCCTCATGTTTATTTGATTCCTCAAAAGATTGATCTGACTGAATAAAAGGATCTTCTATTTCTGCAGTCAGCTAACGACAAAACTAGCCATGGCATTCCTAACTGGCTGTTATTTTTTTTTACCTTGAAATGGTCAAAAGCATACTGAAAGACCTAGAACTGTTTAATTATGATCACAGTTGAAACAGAAAATGGTATATACCTGATGATGTTATGAGTCATAGAGCTCTTACAAATGCATTTTTCTACAGGTTCTAAGGCAAACAAGAAACTAAGATGTCTGAGTAAGTACTCTTTCCTGAACTGTGAGAATGCGTTGTATGTTTATTATTTTTTTTACAGGAGACTTTAGTGTTATATTCCAATTACTATCACCTTTATTGGAGAAATGAAATGTGTTTCTCATTACACTATACCTATCATCTATTATTATTGATCTTTTCTTATATATGAACTTGTTATAGATAGATAGATAGATAGATAGATAGACAGATACTTTATTGATCTCAGAGGGAAATTCAGACATCCAGTAGCAGATATACAAAGTTCACAGAAGTAACAAGAGAAGCACAAGATAGGGTTATACAGATAAAGACAAAATGTACGTACAGCATTTTGGAATGTAACGCTCAGTTGTGGGATATGATAGATAAACAGCACGTTTTTGTCCATAACCCCTTGAGGGCCTCCTCTACTTAGGGGTTTCCTTTCTGACATGATCTTAAGGTGTTTTTTTCACAAGATGCCTTTTCCTAAACAAATCTTTCCTCCACTGAACAGTAAAAGGATGCCCTCAAGTCGGAAGTATCAGCTAAAGGTTAAACAATCTATATTGCTGAATCTTTTATCAAATTACGTCCTAATATTGCAGCAGTTTTATGTACGATATGAAATACAATGTTTCATATGTCTTTGGCAGAGTTTGATTCTGGCCGCTGGTGATAGGCTACTGGAGGCTGAAGCAGCCACAACCGAGGCTGCAAAAAAGGCTTATTTAGAGGAAAAGTGCCCTGAACCGGACCTCTCCGGAACTGTGGCGGACATTCAGGTGCCCTTGCATTGTTAGTCTTTGTGAAAAGGTTCCTTGTTTGTAGTTTGGACATGTTCATTTTAAATCTTCTAGAGACTCAAACCTAAGCAAACCCTCAGCTCCAGTGTAGACTGATGCTGCATGGGATGTCAGTTATTTATAGTTTTCTGTATATGTAATTTCTGTAAATGATGGGTTGCAGGATTTGTGCAAAAAGCTCCACTCAAGTATTGACAAAGTAGATGAAGAACGATATGACTTGACAGTCAAACTCACCAAAACTGAGAAGGAGGTATGGTAAAATTCTGTGACTCTATAATAGTAAATCTGCTGTCAAGCTTTAGTGCTTCTACAGAAATATCTCCTGCATGTAACAGATCAAGGAACTGAGGAGGTCAGTAATTGACCTGAAGGGCAAATTCAAGAAGCCGGCTTTGAAGAAAGTACGTTTGTCTGCTGATCAAATGCTTCAAGCTCTGCTGGGCTCCACACAAAAGGCGACCTTAGACTTGAGATCCAACCTCAAACAGGTGAAGAAAGAAACAAAAGACGAGGTGAGTAGACACCACTTAAAACAAATACACTAAATCAGTATCATTTGCAAATTCAAGATCAAACGTCTGTTGTAATGTATTTAAACCAAACTCAGAAGTTCTGGTATGGCCACTTGTAGTGAGATTCAGTGGATCATGTGGTTGGGCTTAGTTCTCTGTTCACTTTTTCCGATTTTTCCTCCCTTGAACCAAGGAAACTATGAGTGACTGGCGTAAGAACATTGATGATAAGACCGGGATGGGAGGCAGGAAGAAGATGTTTGAGACCGCCTAAATGACTCCATTGGATTATTCAGCTTTTTATTTCCAAGTAGGAGGTAGACGGGACACCCCTCCTTCTCTTAATGCTATATCTACAGTATTGGTCACGATTCATCTGTGAATGAAATTCAGAGCTTTTCAAAGCAGGAACTGTGTTTAATTTCTCTGCCTGACCAGCAAGTATTGTACAGCCCTGATTTAATTTAACTTATCTGAATAAACACCAAAGGCCTGTTAATGATGCCAATAGTGTGTCTGAATCTGTGTGTTACGTGTTTGAATGTGTAAGGTTCTGAATGCTCTCTTTCAGAGCTTTCTAGAAGCAAATGATGGTTATTCCCGTAATCAGTACATCTTTTGGCTCTGTTTTGATGATTCCACTCAAAATTTACTATCAAATAGTAACTTGCTTTTCTGGTTATTTAAAACTGTTCCTGAATCATAAGTATGACTGAATACGACTGAAATATGACTGAAAATTATAGAGTTAGAAAGGAAAAGGTAATCATAAATAAACTATAAAATAATAAAATAAATAACATTTTACAATATTACATCATTTATCACTTACTGGCTGGTTTTGTTTTCCACCTTATCTCCTTTTTTGGTTCTAGCGCATGTTTAATCATGAGCTCCACTGCTTTGTTAGTGTTTCTATGATTCAGAGTGCGATGTTTCTCATTGCAGCCCTTATTCCAGGTTGATAATTATTAGATTATGAGTCTTTAGGGTGTGTTAGAATAGTGAAAACATAGCTGGTCACCAACAAAACCTGTACATTGTCTCCATTTTTGACGTAGTACATGACGTCAATGCTCCAGTAACTTTGCATTTAATAATATTTAATTGATGAAAAAACATAAACAAGGTGCTTACATGCACTTAATAATCATTGGATTTTTTTTTTACCTTTAAATTTAAGTAGGCATGTAAACCACATACTCCAATTTCTTAGATTGCCTTAAGGCCCAGAAATTTGTGCATGATCTCAAATAAAGAGCTGGAAATTATTAGTAATTGGGCTTCTTAGTGCATCTTAGTGCAAAAACCAAACACTGTGCTGAAAGTAAGCCAACACGTGTTGTGTCCCAGTCGTACACTTAATACTAATACCAACTATTTTTTGAGTATGTAGTATGTACTCTAGTTACAAGTGTCAAAGTGTGGTTGTTTTAAAATCCACAATGCGTACTTGGGACCAGTTGGTTTTTTGGCTGTGGTAATTATGGACACTATTGTCCCACAATAAATAAAATAAAAGTGGGAAACTGAAAAGAGAGGAACTTCACACTTTTGGGAAATTTTGCACAAATGGTAACCGGTGATGACTGGATCGGAAATGGGCTGCATCTAAGTTGTGTACCGCTCATTAATAGGACACACTGTATGTACTATGTACTAATCTCAACAGTATGAGTATACTAACATAATACATAGAAAATATTCATTTATGATGGGATATATTAAAAAGTTAGGTTGAACTCTGAACATTTATACATCATTTCTGGTGCCACCAACACCACCACTGCTGCTGCCTCCTTGGAAATGAAGGCAGCGCTCTTCACTATGTCATTGATCAAGTCTCAAGTATCTTTTATACAAACATTATCTTCATACATGACTGGGCTGCCTTGCTGCCTCAGAACACTGTATAAGGAGAAGTTTCGGACACATTTTCAAAATTTCCCAGATGTGAGAAGCTCCTACCATTCCATTTTGGATACTGTATTTATTAATTGACTTGTTCTAAGTAAGCATTGTGGATGTTTCAGTATATTTAACCTTCACATATGCAACACTATATGCAATTGCACAATGGCAGATGAATGTGATGGGTCGTAAAAAAAAAAAAAAAAAAAAATATATATATATATATATATTTTTTTTTTATATATATGTTTGTCTAATAATATATATATATATTTTTTTGCATTTTGTAAGACACCAGGCCAGTCTTGATATATGATGAATTGTCATAGAAATGATTCATTACTTCCTGTTAATAAGATGCGATGTATTATGTTAATGTTTTGTGTACCTGCCTACTGATCAATACCACAGTATATATGTACATAGTGTACAGTAGCCTATATTTGAGAAGCAGTCACTCTTAACCAGAAACGTTACAAATGAAGATCACAAATTTGGTTTTAGATCGCAACAAAACACTTTCAAATAAATCTGAACCCCAGTTATGTGTGTAAATGAAGGATTTCAATATTCTTGATCTTCTAAATGAAGTATGTTAGTATTTTCAAGTAAAAGTAGTGGTTGTTTTAAAAAAGCTGTGGTGTAAAGTTGGATTTCTATTCTATGTTTATGTCAGTACATGTAAACATGTTAATTGAATTACTGAAAAGAAAAATTGTAACTTTTTAAAAATGTTTTTCTGATTTTTTTTTGACAATTGTGTTTACATTTCACTTTTTTTCCATTAGATTATTCATAGCATAATGGTGATGAGCACTGGTTCGAGGCGATCCACTGGGAATTTTTCCTTAGGACCCCAACAGAATCTAGACTTGCCACTGTCTGATATTAGGTGCAAGTAGAAGCTTTCATTGTTTGTACAATTGGCATAAGTTTATTCTCAGTCTCAGCCAAACATAGGTACATTCAGTGATCTGAGCCTATTCAAGAACCATTTTTAATTACCCATTATACAAAATATGCGTGGGGACTTTGAGGGACTGTTGTAGATGTTTTTAAAGAAGATATGAGAAAGTACGGTAAGTTTGCTTTGTGTTCATACTCTCTCTCTCTTGCTCTCTCTCTCTCTTTATCTCTCACACCCTCTTTCTCACTCTCTCACTCACTCTCTCACTCTCTTTCTCTCTCTCTGCTAGGCCAAATGTCTCTGTTACACATTCGTCACTGATGGCATGTTAGCACTGCTTATGTTTTGATCATATTCCAGCATCGATCAATCTAATGTCTTCTTGTGATGAGTGAAGTACCCCTAAGAAGCTTCTACTCTATACAGCTCAGTTAACACACAAGTGAAGCTGATTTACGGTGTGCCTATGAACAGATAGGTGTTCAAGATTTTCTCAATACTCTGTTTTAATATTCCTACACAGAAGCTGATGAAGACATCTGGAAAAAATATGATGATAATGATCAAAGATTTTAAGAGAAATGCTGACATCTGTTGGCCAACACTGGACCTACAGGTATGATTTACGCACTGGACTTCCACAGCATTATATTAGAATCAGACTTTATTGACCAAGTATATTCACACATACAAGGAATTAGATTTTGCTAATTTTGACAGTAGCAATTATACCTCAACATAACATACCTTACATACCTGTAAACTTTACATTGTACGAAGTTGTATATTTCTATTAAGGTTCTGAATGCAGAGGTCAAGAATGCAGTGTCAGATTAAGTTACAGCATTCAAAAGTGAAGTACAAGATGTTTTCTGTCCTTAAAGAAATTAAATGAAATACCATTTGTCCCCACAAAACACAATCTGTTCACACTGCCTATGTTAAATCCAGTAATACAATTTTTGTATTAAAATAATAATAATTAAAATAATAGTAAGCAATAGTGTGTCGGCCCCATGCAGAATTTATTAGCAAGTTGTCAAACCTGAAATCAAAACGACCTTGGAAAGAAATTACATTAAGGATAAGTACCAGAGCAAAACATTCCTCTGGCATATACCAATGTGTTACTGCTTGCCTGACCTTTCTCAGGACACACAGCATGGCAAATCAGTGCCATTTAAAATCATTTTTGATTGAAGTGTGATTAATGACTTTTGCCCACCATGAAAAGGTCCAGCAAGTTTGGATTACATAACAGCCGACTAGAAACCATTAATATCATGCCTCACCTTCCCCTCCCACCAACCCCACCTAGCATTGAGAGGAAACGCTCAGCAAGCTCAGTATGGGAGAAAAATACCTTCTGGTTTTTGTTTTTGTTGAGTCAAAACACTTTTTATAGACAAATCTTTTTTGATAAAAAAATCTTTTTTAATTAGTGAATGAATTAAAAATTTAAATGTCCTCTTGCATTGATTACAAATCACAAAGTAGTTTAAGAGACATAGCAATATAGCGATGTTAAGACCCTAACAAAGGTTAATAGTCCCAAACGTGTGACTGCCGGGCTTCTTTGCTTGGTCTTTCTCAGCCCACCTTACAGACAGTTCCTCCCAGCTCCCCACCCTTTCTGGCTTTGGGTGTACTAATTTAGACTCACCCTTTGAGGGCATCATATTACATGAGGATTGCCTTCTTCAGACCAAGCTAGAGGAAAGCCTCAGGCAGAAGAATGCAGCCAGCATGCATAACCCTAAGTGGCAGGAGCATACTAACACGACTCATTAATAAAACACTATTCATGTCGCTGCTGCTGGAACAAAATCTTGTATCTGCTTTTTTGTGAGTTTTGATTAATAGACCAATAAAAACGTTTCCTGCTTCCTCTGTAAAGTCAGCATTCTGGAGATATAAGGTTTGGTTCTGACAGCTGCAATAAGCTCATTTCGCCATTTTGGCTGGTGAATATGACTGATACTACCTTTGGAGGAACAGTTTAGCAAAAGAAATACAAAGACATGTAGCACACAATGTGTCTCAGTTCTCAGTCTCACCTGCGCTTAACTTCCTGGGCATGTAGAGGGTGGGGCATACACAGTGGAGGATAGTAGATTCCCTTTTTTCACTGACAAAACAAAATAACGTACCTGGATAGAAATGTCAGATTGCTGTAAAACCTGGCATGCAGTTATGTCTCAGGGAGATATCTAAATGATTATAGGTGTTATCTACTTATGTGAGGGCATGCACACACAACAAACAAGCTCTGGATGGCCTAGAGAGACCACCAGCAAAGAGGATCATTTGGTCTGTCGACAAGCACTGGCAGCTCCCACAGCCTCCTTGTCCATCATCCAGACCCAGGTGGCACCTTCACACACCCTGCCAGGACCATTTCCAGGCACTTAGTACATTTAGTGTCATTGCACACATTATCTGTCTTGTCATTGACAGCCAGCCACCATAGACTTTGTTTACAGTGGTGTCATAACGAGAAATCTGGACTGCTACAGGTTCTGTTAAAATTCAGACAATACACCGCAACACACTGCCCCAACCACAGGGGTGGTGATCTGAGCAGGAATTGCCTATGACAGTGAGTTAACCCTAGTACTTATACCAGGGACACTAACAGCTCTTCGTTATGTGCAGGACGTCCTCTGACCACATGTATTGCCTCTTATGGCAGGGCTTCCAATTGCCGTTTTTCAGCAGGATAAAGCTCACTCACACATGGTACTATTTATCTCTTTATTATTTATCTATTTATTACGGTATTATTTAGTTTACCTCTACTTATTGGTGCGTTATTTTTTTTGTCAGTGAGTGAGGCAATCAATATCTTTCGTACCATCTCTATGAATTTCATCACAGCAATGTCCAATCACATAAAAGGAGCACCTATGTATATTTGAACTTGGAAGTCCAACCCTGACACCCGATCTGTGCTTGTTATGTGGTTAGACTAGGATTAGATATATTTTCAGGAATTGTTGCAGTGTCCATTCGTTCAATTCTTTATTTATTCATTCACTCATTTGTTTGTTTTTTGTCCCTTTTTGGACTTTCTGGGTTTTCTGACTCCAACAAATCCATAAGATGCCAGGGTTTTATTTGGACTTTACTCGCTTTAAACAGTTTAATATGAAGGTCTATGTATTTAAAGCATATACGTCCCCCCAAGAGACGTCATGTACTTTTCCAAAACACAAAGTGGGATCATGGGATAAATCAGCAAGGGCAGTAGGCTACACTAGGCTGAAGACAAGTATATTTGCAACGAGGCCAAACTGATTTATGAGTTGTGTTTTCTTTAATGTGATAAACTTACAGCTGATGATGATCCATACCATCATTGATGGAATCCATTCTCCTCATGTACATTCCTCCCACTAGGCCTCATTTGCTTGTCTTATTTTGCAGACATCTGGAAATTTTGTCTTCCCTGTCTTATCTATTTAAAGCGGAGTAATTGGAAGAGATTGGATGCAGTAGATATTTCGGGGGCCTGGCAGACTAATGTGTTTGGTACCATGACCATAAACAGGGGTGGAGGTATTCTTTATTGCTGGTCCATGCCAGCCATATAAATTCTAAGAGGCCAATGTTTCGGTGCCAGTGGCTCGCCTCCCTGAACCATTCCTCTATCAAGCCAGTGCCACTACTTCTCATATAGGTGAGGATAAGGGTTGCTGTGTGCTTCCCTGTGTTTGCTGTGCTGCTTTGCTCTGAAAAGCATTGTTGCTGTTGATAGATTGTTTGGGGATACATAAGGAAGACGAGACGAGACAAAGAGGCCTCCAAATAGGTTTTTACGTTTTTAGATTGTCTTCTCTGTCTGTATAATAATTGCTGAGAAATGTTTTTTGTGGAACAACAAGAACAACAAAATTTTGGGGTTTCTTTGCCCGTGACTCAGCACATCTCTGATCAGATTATGTTTGATTGCAGACCATTTGTGTTACAGTTATTGGTGTTAAATTAACAAATAGTATGGTCATTCTTTAGCTTAGATTTGCAGAATTATGCAGTATTAATAACAATAAGTGCCCAAAAATTTGTTTTTGTTTTTTTGCTTTATTTTTGCTATATGTTTCATCTACTAATATCTTGCAGAGTAAAAATGGAATTAAAATCATTTCATTATTCTGTAATGCATATTCGAGCACACTTGCTAATGTGTTCATAACAGAAAAGCAGTTTGTTCAGCATCTAGGCTCTCAGCTTTTTTCAGACCTGCTGTTTAGCATGCATGTAAGTCTGTGGATACTTAAGTCACTAAGTATTTAGTCGAGATGAAAAGCACAGGAAAGGTTGCTGGAATATGAGAGGATGATTTGTAGGATGGTAATAGTACCGTGCTGGATATAGTGATAGAGGTAAGAGGTGGTGGGGGTCATACTTTCACTGTTGTAGTCATCTCCAGAGATTGTTCCAGAAGCTGTCGGGGGTGATATTAGATGTCCGAAGGTGAAATGCATACTTATTTCCCCGGCTTGGCCGGGTCAACGGAAGACTTGGCATCCCTGTAGGAGGTGATTTAAGATTGCCACCTCCCATACCTTTAAAGAACACATGGATGTCTGAAGTAATGAATGGCAGTGACTGCTGTTTGTGAAAGATCTATTGGTTTTAGGTCACAAAAGAGATCATTCACAGCATTCAGTGACCATCAGGTCCAAACTTCATTTTCCCTTCACCATTCAAACTGTCTAACTCCATTCAGTCTGTCTGTATGTTGATCACTATACCAGGGAAGAGGATCAGGCCACTTGAAATGCAATATAAATATTAAATTTGATATATAATCCAAATCTAAATATAAATGAAATATAAAATGCCTTTCTTTTTTGTCATAAACAGGGCAGAGTAAAAAGAAACCGCCAAGATGTCTGAGTATGTATATTTCTTAGATTTTCCCTGTTTGTTCTTTTCATTTATCATTCCCATTCATGCTTTTAATGAATAAATATATCAGTTTGTGGAGTATTGCTCTATGCTACTGTGTGATGCTTCTATTATCATTTATTGTGTAACTGTGAACTACTGTGTAACCAACAACTATGTATGTATATATATATTTATATATGTAAAGCTTTTATATATGTAAAGTTTTTTATTCTGATTCATCTAGAAAAAAGATGACATCGAGCCGGAAGCATCATCTCAAGGTAATCCCATTAAAGTATTTACACATGGGAACAGTTTTCAAAAAAAGTAGTTTATATCTTGTGAGCTACTTGTAAGAAGTCTCTTAACGGATTCCATCAACAGCACGCTTAGTTTAAAGTGTCCATATTCTGTATTTCTCTGGCAATGTAGTTTTCTCTAAAGCGCATGAATAACGTTTGTTCAGGTTTATGTACTAAAAACCATTCTAATTCATTTTTACATGGCCATTTTCCAGTCTCTCTTTATCTCTGAACACTGAACAGGCCATTTTGGTACTGTGTGTTTACAGCAGATACATGTAAATAACTTCTCTTTTGATTGGCTGCCCTGTGTTTCGTCTCATTTTAATACCAGTCAAGTCTATAACTCCTTATAATTGTACAAAACCCACTGATGCTGCCCAGATAGGTAGCTTTTTACTGCCCGGATAGAAAGAGTGTTTTTTTCCCATATAATTCTCTGACACACTAAAAGGAGATGTATCAGTAAATTAACGTTGTGAGAGAGGTTAGAATATTTGAATCAGAATGTGTTTTACCTCTCACAGAGTTTGATGCTGGGCATTGCTAAGACTTTGCTTGAGAAGGAGTCTGCTCAGGTTGTGACTGACAGGGCCTCCCACATGGCACAGAACTGCCCTGACCTGGTCATACCCCACTCAGCACAGGAACTGCAGGTACGCCACACTCTAACACAAGAGCATTACTTTATCACATCTTCTAAAAATCATGATGCCCCCCCCCCGTTTATCAGAGTTTAACCTAAGTAGAGAGAATTGCTATTTTCCAAATAAGCAGATGCGTTTTGCTACTCCCTAACCCTAAACCTTAAACCAGTTACACTCTACAAGACGTTTCCGGTTGTACAGTAGACCACAATACATATTTACTGTCTCCTGTCAACATGTCCTTAGGAGCTGTGCAAAAAGCTGCATCAGACCATCGACAAGGTTGATGAGGAGAGATACGACTTGGCGGCCAAAGTACAAAAGGGGGACAAAGAGGTATTTTGATTGCTTCACTGTGTACATGTGACCATTAAGGTTATTTCTTGGACTCAAACCTTGTTTGACCACATCTCTTATTTGTGTGTCTGCAGATTGAGGATCTGAAGATTAAAGTGATTGACCTGAAGGGCAAGTTTAAGAAGCCCACTCTGAGGAAAGTGCGTATGTCCGCTGATCAAATGCTTCAGGCTCTTCTGGGCTCCAAGCACAAGGTGTCTCTAGATCTGAGAGCCAACCTGAAACAAGTGAAGAAGGAGGTCAAAGAGGAGGTACGTAAAAATTCAAACTATGGCTGCATGTGTCTATTATATGTGGCCACTTCATTTCTTTGGACATTAAATCACCTGGTGCTTTCTGGTACACTAATGGTTTTCCAATTGTGTCACATGGTTTATTTTCCACAGGCTGCAGATGTTGGTGACTGGCGTAAGAACATTGAGGACAGAACAGACAGGAAGAAGATGTTTGAGACTGAAGGTTAGGATGGATGCCACTTGGACAAGGCCGGCATGGATGGCGGAGAAGACGTTTGAGGACGAAGGCTAGACTTCTGGACAATTTCTTTGTTTACTTACACTGAGCCCTCTCTGGGACTGCCTAGCTTCTTTCCTACATACAGTGTTTTGATGCCGGTGCCAATGCCTAACAGTTACATTTGTTCCATGCAGTATATATTGCAGAGTCACTACCATTAAATGAATACTTTTAATGAAAACTGTTATGATGTTTGTTTTTTTGTTTTGTTTTTTGTTTGGCTGCACTTTAATGCTACAGTGCTCGTTTGAAGCTAGTATAAAACAGCTTGAACATATATTGACTCGTTCATGCCCTCTGCAGGTCATATCTCACTGCTCCATCCTAAACATTCCTTGCTTCTTCCCACTTCTATCTTGTTTATATTTGACTTTTCACCTTTTCTGTAGTGCTAGCTCTCTAAAACCTATTACGCATGTGTGAATCATGTCTTGTTTTACAGTGACACCAACATTTTTTTACACATATAGTGTAGCCACTGACTTTGACACATAGAGGAGTGAGCAATTTTTAAAATTATTCTAGTTTTTTAGGTCAACTTTGAAATTGGACTTTTTAATTGGCACTTTTCCTTCCCATGAAAGCAAACAGAACTTATTTCAGGGTGACTTTCTCTTTTCTCTTAGTTATTATATTTATGCATACAAGTATAGTGAGTTTTGACTCTCTTAAAGGTGTTGCTTAAGGAGGACCCAGGACCTCCTTAAAGTAAGGAAATTTACAAGGAGTGTCGAGGTTGGGCAGGGAGTATTTCAGGAGCTCGCTGGTCTATTGGTCTGGGGAGGAATCCACTTCCATAAACAGGACTTCTGGGTTGTGCTGAGCCATCAGAGGACCCCATATATATCCTATTTAATTTTCCTCTCACTGCGGCTTGCCAGTCTTCCCTGTCCTTTTGCCAAGTCTGTTCTGCCCTCGTTCTCGTGTATAGGTGAGCATCTCTCTTGTAGAATTTATTAGATAAAGATAAGAGCACTTAAAAAGCACGTATTACACCATTACTACAAGCTTTGAGGTTTGAGAAGCATTGGAAAGGTATGTAAATATGAATTATATAAATAAAACTATACTGCACCTATGGTAAGTGTCTTTCCTATTGCTTGTAGCATTGCATGGAGTATACCGACATCGTTCTAAAAGAGTCGGGATATTTGAATTACTGCCTATTTGCTGCTTAGTTAGTTGTCATGCAATATGGAACATACAAATAATCCTGTTACTTGGAATTGAAAATATCTGATTTATGAGTCTTCTAGTTTTGGGTCCACAGGCAGTGTCAGCTGTTGTGCAGTCCTAACTGAGTAAGATTAGTTGATGCATGTTATATGCATGCATGTTATTTTCTTAAGGAGATCAAAAATAATTATTTATTATTTCTGTATTCCTCCAAAATGCTTGCCATCTGTATGTTAACAGTAGTAAGCAACACTGGCAGTAGTGCTTATAATAAAAATGACATATGAACTTTTCTGTGGCTTCTTGTTAATAGCAAATATATTTCAACCATAAAGCCTCTCTGCTAGAAATATAGTTAATGATTTGATAGCACTCACCACTTGCTTAAAACTGCTTTTTAACACTGTTTAAAACTGCCATTAAAAGGTTTAATGAGATTTATAATTTTTTATTCTCTATTGGCTTAAAACATACTTTCTGAAAAACAAGCTAAACATTTATTTCATGCAGAACAGCTTTTATTCTTGCCTTCCACAGACCCATGTGCACTTATGATCAGGTCTTTTTTTAGATTTCTAGCTCAAATGGACTTGGTTTTGCTTGATGAAATAGGGAATGATATATTGATAAATGGTTTCAGATGTTGCCGACTCTTGAGAAGGCTACGACTTGCAGAAGATGATATCTGACACTGCTTAGCTAAATTTGGCTTTCTCAGACATATGTCATGGGTGTGTGCAGTACAAGCTTATGGCTGGGGATAGTGGAATTTTTACAGGAAGACCCCTGTGAGTAGAAAAAGCAGACCTCTGTGTCACATGATGTTAACTGCACTTTTCCTCTTTGTTTTACAGGGTGTGGGCACATTAAACCGCCAAGATGTCGGAGTAAGTAATTCTCTGTATTTACAATTAATCTGTTATTATTTTCAGCCACTGTTTGGTTAGTTAGTTAAATAATTGATCATATGCATATATGAGTTGAACTAAATATATATATATGAGGTCTGCTTTTAATGTCTAACTTCAATTATTTTCAATTAAAGTGATATTACATATTCCTTTACCAACAGGAAAAAGATGACATCCAGTCGCCGGTACAACTTGAAGGTAACGAAAATGGAACAAACTGAACTTCCATAAGGAAACATGGAGCATAACTAAATCCAATTTTCACAAGTGTATCCTTGCTAATCTTTCTCTGTTTATTTTCCTCAGAGCTTGCTGCTCTCCATTGCTGCCGGATTGCTGGAGGCTGAAGCCAAGCAGCTTATTGCTGACAAGGAGGCTTATATGAGTGAGCACTGCCCATCCCTGGATCTCCCTGGATCTACACAGGAGCTGCAGGTAGGAACCCAACAGAGCTCAACCCAAAGCATAACAAGATGGACTTGTATGGTATAGATCCAGATCTACACTTAGTTTACACTTGGCCCACACCACACAGTCCAACTCTAGTCTAACCCGTTGGCTGCACTGACAATATATAAAATCTGTGGATTTGGCCATATATTTAACGGTACTGAAATACCAATGCAGGATCTTTCATTACTGACATTGAATCTGCTTGATGACAAAAGGATACAGCTATACTAGATTTTATAAAGTCTGTAAGAAATAGCGTGTATGTATGCTGACATCCCTGATTGCTATAAACATGAGCAAAGATTTTGACCTTTGAGGAAGGAAGAGTTGTTAATTGTTAATGTGGTTTGTTTTGCATGGGACTTTCAGTCTATAATACTGTATATATATTTAGGAGTACCTCAAGAAACTGCATCAGTCAATTGACAAGATTGATGAGGAAAGGTATGACTTGGAGGCCAAGGTTGTTAAGACAAACAAGGAGGTAAAGACCACACTACACACTTCACAACACACATTATGTACTTACATCATCTATGGGCTTACATCATCTTACATCAACATATGACTCGACGTCTCCCTACAGCTCGATGACCTGAAGATTAAAGTTCAGGACCTGAAGGGCAAGTTCCAGAAGCCTGCTCTGAGGAAAGTGCGTATGTCTGCTGATCAAATGCTTCAGGCTCTTCTGGGCTCCAAGCACAAGGTGAATATGGATCTGAGAGCTAACCTGAAACAAGTGAAGAAGGAGGTCAAAGAGGAGGTATGTAAAAATTTAAATCAAGGCTGCATGTATCTATTATATGTGGCCACTTCATTTCTTTGGACATTAAATCACCTGGTTAATGGTTTTCCAATTGTGTCATATGGTTTCTTTTCTACAGGCTGCAGATGTTGGTGACTGGCGTAAGAACATTGAGGACAGAACAGACAGAAAGAAGATGTTTGAGAGTGAGGCTTAAGATGGATGGCAATTGTTTTTTGTTTTCTGGTCTTAATTTTTCTCTGGCAGTAGATATGTAACCCCCCCACTCTCATTCCAATAAAAGTGGTTTTCTGGGACATTTTTCACACTTTACTGTCATGGCGTGTTGACTACAATGCAATGAATTACTTTTTTGCCAATGGAAAATGAATAAATAAATAAATGCATCTTATAATAAATCAGTTTTAAAAAAGTATATGTATACTGTACCAAAGGATTAGACACACCCAACTTAAAAGATGTTTATCTTAAAGACATCTACAGGCTTATACTTAACAGTTACAATTGAGATGTCTGAAAAAACAAATATCATGTCATATACCACATATACTCTTAATCAGTGCTAATTTATAGATTATTCTAGAGCAAAGCATTAAGCTAACAATAAAGAAAATGTTCTGTGAGTAGCTGTGTTTGTATTATACATTTAGAATATTTTAGAAATGCCATATGCCTTTATGACAAAATGATGCCGTGAGAACTTGCCATGATTCAGCCATTAACTTACCATACCGGTCCACTTTGTAGTTCTACAATAACAGACTGCAGTCCATCTGATTCACTGGATACTTTGTAAATCCATTGTATTAAAGAGGCAAACGAAGTACACAGAGAAACAGATGGTCTATAGTCTGTAATAGTAGAGCTACAAAGTGCTCCTATATAGTATGTGGAGCTGATATATGGACATTAAATGTAGAAACAAGTTGGTGGTTTTAACATTATGGCTGAAGTATACAGTCTGAAGCTGAACATATGAGAAGGTTAAAGGACAAATACAAACAACATTCATAAAAAAATATATATATATGATGAATCTTGTTGTTTTAGTTATCAACTAAATCCAAAACTCTCCACAATTAAGCCCTGTGTTGTTTACAGTTATCATTCTACATCCAACAGCCCTTTTCTGTTATATCAAGTATGCTGGTGATAGAAGTTAACAAATTCCTGCAACGGTTGGGACGTCTAGGAGAAACTAGATCATGCCAACAACATTTTTTTCATGATAAGGAATTCCTGTTTTTCAGTTTTTTCCTTTATTCCTTAACTCATTCTATTCTGTGGTAAATGCTGTCTCAATTGGCAAAAGCACATTGCCAAGTTAAACAGTTTTACACAAAGGCTTTTGTACAGTGCTGTATGCAATCAAACACAATTTTAAATTGTACAAAAGCCAAACAAACAAAGTGCGGTCTTTATTAAATTAGAAATAGCATTAAAAGAATTATACAGTTTGTAACTGTGTAGCTGTAAAGGGAGACGATCTGCTCTACTCCAGTGGTCTCCAACCCCCTACAGGAGAGCAACAGTCCTGCAGAGCTTATTTCCACTCCTAACTTTCCACACCTGCTCTAACTAATCAAGTTCTGCCCAAGTCCCTGATTGGCTAGATCAGCTGTGCTAGAGTTAAGTAAAGGGCCGGGCAGTTTATTAGATGCAGGTTGGCACTAAACTCAGCAATGTAACCCCTCCAGGCAGTCTACACTAATTTATATAGGATCTTATGCTCCTTTTTTAACTTCCCTTGAACACTCCATACACTGTATGTAATTACAAACTACAAAAGTACAAATTACATTTCATCAGTTATGTAATCTCACAAGTAGAGAGTACCTGAGGCTGTGACTGTCAGATACGTAACAAGCGAAATTATGTTGTGTAGGATGATGTGTCACCGTTCAAACATCTACATACAGCCTATGTCTGTAAAGCTTATCTTTTGATAGAAGCACAAGCAAGAGGTAGCACTTACCTTTAAGTTTTACTTTTCAGGCAGTCATCTAGAAGGCCAATTTTTATCCTATTCGTTAGCATTAGGACCTGCCATATTTGATCAAGTAACTACAAAGCAGTTTGTGCCAACATTCAAAGCAGCCGCTAAAGCAAAGGAAATATGCATATAGCTTCTGAAATTGTTGGCATGTTATATAAGCATATATTTCCATTTTTAAGTGGTCTATTAATTATGTGACCTGTGCCCTGTGACTGCCTATTCATAACTGACTTATCAGTGTGCAAAATACCCCCCTGGTGTTTAGGGGTCCCATGTTGGGTGGCTTCACTTATGCTTCAAAGGCAACAAACTGTTTAGTTAAATAATTCTGTTTAGTGTAAAAACATTACCCATCTTCTCTTATGTCTCCTCTCTGAGAACTGATTCAGTGAAGTTCACTCTTTACACTACTTCACCAAGTTTTCATATTTGGAAATATTGTGAATATTGAGCATATTGTGAAGTTTTAGGACCAACTAAGTGAACTACCAGTGCTAGTCAGGTTAGTTAGGAATAAAGCTTTTAGCTTGCCAGTTGTGGGTGAAGCAAGCTAAACGATGTCTTTTCCTTTAACTTGTGTTTCAGCATCTGTTTTAATGGGGTCCCAGAACCCCCAGGAACTCCTTTATTTCTCACTTTAAACTTATGATAGAGTAAGTATGTCTTTGCTGCTAGGGCTAAACTACTGAATCCAAATTAAGCTTTATTTGCCAAGTGTGATCACACATACAAGGATTTTGTCTTTGGTTATATTCGCTCACAGTGCACAGAGAGTAACAACATTACACACAGTACACACACACACACACACGCAATACCTCACATACCTGTAAACCTTACATTGTGTGGAGTGGTATATGTATATTAAAGTGCAGAGTGCAGCAGTCCGGATGTAGAGACAGGTTAAGGCGTATAAAGTGGAGTACAAGAAGAAACACTAGTCTGAGACGTGTGTGTCAGCACAGAGTGATGTGTGAAACTGCTACAATTAATAATTAAGATTAATTCCAGAAGATTGTAACATTGTAAGACACGGCGTGTGGGATGAGCTTTTCTGTAGACTTTGTCTTTGGTCCTTTTTGGAAGAGCCAAAATCTTCTTTTAGC
Organism: Prochilodus magdalenae; assembly: GCA_024036415.1. Lineage (NCBI taxonomy): Eukaryota > Metazoa > Chordata > Actinopteri > Characiformes > Prochilodontidae > Prochilodus > Prochilodus magdalenae. The sequence continues at coordinate 159,846 of JAMWET010002595.1, forward strand.
CTCACTCCGGGTTTGCCCCACATGAGTTTCATAATTAAAACAGATTAATTGCACAATACATGAACAGCTTTCGGAAAGACAAAAAACATATAGGCCACAATACCCTTGAACAGCCCAATAGTATACATGTCCAATATCATTTGAATATGCTGTATAAACCAAGTACATTCCTTTATTCATAATAAAAATAAACAAAATAATTTTACTAGTAGTAGCCATTTTTGTTCCCAGATGTTTGCTTTCTTTTTTGTCCAGCCATTGAAGCATCAAGATCACTCAAGAGACACCTTTTTAGATTGTCTTTATTTTCCATAGGATTGACTCCACTGCAGCCATATGACTTCACCACTGTGGGTGGCCTACAATGAAGAGGTATTTTGGAATTTGTTATATATATTTATAATAAACTTTCTATGTCATGTTTCAGTGTCATATGTTAATAGTACAGCATATGTTTAAGTCTTAACAGTCAGGGTAACAGCCTGAATCATATTATCAGACAGCAGACCGTGCCTTTTTTGGATTTGAAGCTATTTAAACTCTTTCAAAATACATTTTGATTATTGATCTCTCTTTCTTACCATTTAAACCATTTACACATTCTGCTTATACTAATTTCCTCCACATTACTGAAAATGGTGATGCACTTTCCTTTGCCAACAAGCTGTTTGAACCAGTGCCAGAAACACCCTATCCATTTACTGCAGCAAGTAAAAACCATTCCAGACACACTTTCTCAGACCACGTCATGGCAGACAGTCTCCCTGGATTGGACTCAGACACCTGGTGCCTCCATGTATGGTGAGGGCTGCTTGGAGCTAATGGCCTCTGCTGTGCCCACTTGTTCAGTGTCTGTTGCTCTTAGGTTTCCTCCCGAAGCTCAAATGTAGCACCAAGATGAGTTGACCTGCTAAGTATATCTCATGACCCTGTAGCACCGAATGCAAGAGGATACTAAGCTATGTTAGGGGCACAGGACTTGAAACATGGTTAGACGTGAGGTGTGATTTTAGAAATGTGAGGGAAATTGTGATGTCCACTTTGTAGATAGACAGATTTGGGTCACACTTGAATTTTAACTCATTTAACTAATGATAAAAGATTATTGTGATTGGTCTAAAGGGATTTAATTGTTCATAGTCATGAATGGACATCTAACAGTGTCTGTTTGATTACATGATTCGATTGTTGATGTAATTTTAACTTTTATCTACATGTGGAATTTGAGGGTTTTGCTTAATATAAGCTTCACAATTAAATGGTTGACATATCAACAAAATCGTTTAGATGGGTTTGTGAGAAACACTCTGCTCTAACTTTCAGAGTCTGAATTATTCACAGTGGTGGTAATAGAACCCAGACATCTGAATGTTATGAAAGTTTCCCTACATACAATGTCTGTAAACGCATGGCTTTATGTTATTGACATATTGACATTTTGACATTATACAGTGTTTTATAGTCCCAAAAGAAAACATTTTTTTCAGATTGTCCACTATTTTACCGTTATTGATCTTAAATACAATAGTTCAGAAGACATGTGTAGGTTCACCGGTGGTAAATAAAACAGTGTGTATTTGTATTGTTGACCTCAGGTCTCCTGTTTCCCATCTCCACCACTGTGATAAAATAGTAGTCAGTATGGTTTTATACGAATTAAACATTCCACATTCCACATTTTTTTACATGTCAGTCATTTAATTATAATAGGAAAACAGGTTGAGTTCATCTTTAAGTGATTCAGTGGCAACATTTCTTCAGATTTGTGCTCAGACAAGGTCTTAGGCACCAAAGACTCATGACATAACATGGCATAAATGGGTCAATGTTTCATTGATCTCTATAGTGTTACCTGTGTTAATGGCTTTTTAAGTGTTAATCCCTTTAACACTGTCGCCAAAGTTATTTCTCTAATAAAGGAGGCATTAATCATAATACAGCATTAATTGTTCTTGTATGTATAAGCACACTTCCGCAGTGTACATGACAAAAGCAAAAATGATCAAATGTCATATAATGGATTTTGGAATTATTAATAGAAGTAATTACTAATCTATACTAGTAGTATTATAGTATTATAGTATTATTACAGGTAGTAAGATTTTCATTATTTACATATATACTCTTTAACACTACTAAAAATAAAAGTAATTATTATTGTTTATTACCAGGTGCCATATTTGTAGAATGATGCATAAAAAATTCCAAGAAAAACAAGAGCTATAATACCAATGATGTCATGACCCGCTGCAGACTCTGGCTTCTTTCAGCTAGCTGAACATGCAAGAAAAAAAGCATCAGAAAAACAAAACAGCTGCTCCCACTCGCTACAGACATGCACACTCATACAGGCACAGCAGCAATACACACAAAGCTTGAGAAAGCTGAAAGCCATCTTTATGAGGTGCTGTTACACTGAATGGTTATGTTAAAGTATTTAACACATTAAGCACAATAAAGTATACAAAGACTTCAGACATAGCCTAAATAACACGGGAGATATTTTATAGGGGAAAGAAATAGTAGTGCATTGCAAACTGTGTTTGCAATGTAGCTGGCTGTAATGGCTGTGTTGGCTCGGGGTGTTGAATGGATGACCTCTATGGGCTAATAAATTCCCCTCCAACTCACTAAGCAGGTCAGTTCTACCACCATCTGGTCAAATGTAGCACAGAGAGAATGTTTCATGTGACTGTGTATGTCATCTTTACACCACAATGCTATAACAGTAATGTAGCTTACTTGTACAGTCATTCTCTGCAGTTGTTATTAAACCGACAGATACTTAATGTTGAACATAAACTTATAAAATAGAAACCACCACGGGTCATCCATTTCTGTCCTTGAAGTAGTTTTCCCGCCCAAACAGAAGCTGGCCTTAAGCTGTCCTGACCCCTGTTTCATAAAAACTTCACGTACCACATATACGTATATATGTATATACATCCACAGGTTTATTACACGTGAATATATTGAGGTCACATGGCCATTAGAAATAGCATATAGAGCTACACATCCTTTGAGACTTTTAGAGTCTTAGTGTGGAGTTGGCTTCTCAAAGTGAAAGCTTGATTTCTTGATTTCTCCTCTCTCTCAAAGGTGAAAGCTAGAGGTACTGTGTGTCTGATGGTTATGGTAGTCTTCCATGGCTTGCCCAGTTATTAGGAGTCCTAATTTCTCTATATGTTTACATAACAACCCCCAAAAAAGTAAGAACTACCGGTCGTTTCAATATGAAATTAAGTAAATGAAAGGCGGTCTCTGATTTTTACACTCTACTGTATACACTGTTTCTGTAAAATACATTTTTGCAAACAGGAAAACATTCAGTTGGGGAACATTCATGACTTTACACCATTTGTCCCTCCAAATTCATATAGAGCTCTCTCATGGGACAGCCGGCCCCTTCCCTATGCCTGTTGTAGCATGTGTTCTGATGCTATCGCTGGTGCCGGAGCAGGCCGTACAGGAAGTGTGGAAATAACCTGTGTTAACCTACGTTCTTAACCCCAGCACGCCCCCCATTTCCCAGACTGCATGAGATCATGGCATTTCTCAGTAGTCTCAGTCTGCCTCAGGCTCTTTCAAGTAAAGTCACCCAGATTAGACTCTGTTCATGTCTGTGTGTGCGTATATGCCATTGTCTGGGTACTGAGAGGGTTGACTTGTGTTAACGTATTGCTTGTGGATTTAGTCTCTGCTGTGCTCCTGGGGCTTGATACTGCACAGTTTTCCCACAGACAGGAATTACATCAGCCGGGCAGACCAGGAATGTGTGTGTGTGTGTGTTTTGAAAGGCAATATTTGATAGGTTGATTTTCCATAGACCGATATTGTTTATTCACCAACACTCCTTAATGTTGCCACTAGAGGGTGTACCAGTTCAGGTCATTTGATCTGGTGCAACATGCTCCTTATTCGCCCCTCTATCCCGTGCCCTTCTTCACGTTTTCAAGTTGGTATTGTGACTAAGATTATACCTATGAAATATAGACAGACAAATGATTGAATAGAATGAAAAACCCAAACGTGTGTTTTAACACTCCTTTTTCAGTTAAACAGAGTTGTTTGGTCACTTTTGGTCAAATGACATGTTTTGGAGATTTTCTATGCAAAAATTTCTATATACAATATAACAAAAACATATGCTATTTACCAGCATAATTATACTTATTTGATGGGTTTAACAAACTGAAGAAATATATTTTTAGGTCAAATTTGGCAAATAAACTGTGTATGTGCAGTAAGGTGTGCAGAATTGTGTCCCCTGTAGATCATCTCTTAGGAAAGCAGCAAGACATAATTTGACCAGAAACACCCATACTGTAAATAGTACAGAACAAATTACACCATTTTCATTCTTTAATGTATTTTTCTTTATCATGTAATCCTCTGCAAACACAAAATAATCCTCTGAGTGTATTATATGCTAATGACCACTGTTCTCAGTGTCTGTCTGAGTGGAGGAGGCAGGGTAAGGATGGTGGGGACTGTTGGGGGGGACTGTTGGTGGTGGGGACTGATGGTGGGGACTGTTGTAAAGGGGTTTTATGTCAAGTGATTTTGGGGCATTTCTATTGGTCCACTTATCATGAACCATAACAGCTGCCACGTTCAAATAATGTAGAAAGAAAATCTACAGTAATGTAGAGGATGTAGACAATATTTTTCTGTAGACAGCGACAATATTCATCTGCTGTAAGCATGTTTATACTGAGGGCCAGATACAGTCTAAATCTTGGGCATTTGCCAACCGAGCATGTGATTAAACAGCAATGTTTAATATATAAAGCTTGTAAATTGCTTTGTAAGTGGCTTTTGTTTATCTGTTTTGCCTACACTGTGAATAATAAAGCATAATTCTGCTAGTCTGGTGATGGGGATTTTAGTGTTGTGTAAGCATAAACATATCTGTGGTTGCTATTTGTATTTTGTAGCATCTCTCTGGATTGAACACATAGCCTGTAATATTAGTGGGACAGTATAATCTCCATTCCTGCTTCTCTTCATTGGGCATATGGAATCATAAGAGATGTCTTTATTTGAGATTAGGCTCCCACAGAAATGTAGCTCTGGATGAAAAAAAGGTCATCTGGCACCTCACAACAAATATCTAAGTCTATAAATACGTGGTTAAAGCAGGGCATTAAAAGAAAATAAATAAGGGAGGGAATTTCAGGAGGGCTTTGAGAAGTTTCTGACACTGAGATGGTAGTGGATTTTTGTTCTCTCTAGAGGCCTGCGCTCATGTGAATGGACCCTTATTTTTTCTGTAGGGTCTTGACCTGGTGTTGTAGGAAACCAACAGTTTGCCTTTTTGGTTCTAAGGTGTGCAGATTGTTCTGTCTAGAACGTGATGTAGACCACTGTGTAGATAACCAGTCTGCTGGTTCTGAGAGACAGAGGTGGAATAACTCTCTTACCATCTACTTCTCCTAGAGGGTAAAGAAAAAGATGAGAGAGAGCTGATCTTTATCTGCAACATGACTGAACATCATATGGTGTCCAGGCTAAACAGAACAAATGAGTTGGCAGTTCATTTCTGTTTTAAGGACTAACAGAGAATGTTAGTGTTCTGCTGCTGTTGAAATCCACAGGGCTGTTTTACCCTTTAAAACAATAGGCCTGTTTTTTGGCGGTATTTTTGCTCTGTTGTTAAAAAGACATTTGCAATTGGCAGAAAGACATTTGCACCACCAAAGCAAAGTCTGGGCTAAGCACATTCATGCTTCTCATCAAAACTCAAGGATCTAACATTGAATAGCATATCGCTAAAACGTTCTTAACATGTGCAGTCAGACCAAATTCAGCTGGGCGCAAAGCTTGGACTATCCCACTTATTCACTTTTTACTGCATTCTGCTTTTGGCCTTGGTCTGGAGGAGCAAACAAATGAAAACTTGTTGTTAGCTTCCAATGACGTCAGCCCTATTTGCACCCACTCACCAGAACGCAGGAGGTGAGTCACATGGTGAGTGATTATCCTATTAGAAATCAGTATCACCTCCATGCTGTTATCTCAGCCTGTCGGAATGCATCTGCACACTGTTTCTGTTCCCAAACCACGGCAGGGTTAAAGACCTCTAGAGCTTGGTGCTGGAGACTGATTATTGGGGTATTACTTTGGCAGTGTGGGAAGCATTGCTTGCATGCTGTGAAGCTTTAGGTGGGGGCAATAAAAGGCAGCTCCACAATGTTGAAAAATCGAAACCAACTGGGCGGCTTGAGTAGGAGGAAAACACTGCAACTACTTACATTCATTACGTTAGGTAACAGGCTTGAAATGTTTGCAAGTGTAGCAAGAGACCAATCTTGTGTTGCTGTGTTTGAACATTTAGCTTTGGAATTGACCAAGAAAGAGAACCATGTTCAGTTTCGTTCACAAACTCTTGGTGGACATACGCTGGTTATTATGCTGCTTTATTTACACTGCTTATCACATGGCTACTGTCGACACGCAATCATACAAAACAAATGGGTTGATATGAGGTTGTGAAGTATTTAGAATCTCTGATGTGATCACTGATGACATGGCCTCAGCTTTTCTCTCTAGTGGCTGGCCTATAAAGGAGCAGTGAGACCGGCCCTGGGCCGGCTAAAATAGATGGAAAAAGTGAGAGTGTGTGGAATGTGGCATGAAAGCCTGACAGAGAAATACTCATCAGTTCAGGCTCTTACAGCACCATGTCCGGAATCTCACTCGAGGCTCTAACCACGGAGCAGACATATAAAGAATCCAAATTCTTGCCCTCATACCTGGATGCTTACTGTGTTAAGTAATTTTTGGAAGACTTTAGCTTTTATGTAGTTGGTTACTGTTCTTTTTTGTGAATGTTTAGTGTTTTTCTAAGTGTCTTTACCTTTTGCTTTCACTTTGCTTGAAGCAGCCTTGTGCAAATATTTAAACACCCCTGGGCAATGACAGTTGATTTATTCATTTTTTGAGTAAAAATAAAGCAAATAAAAGCAAATGTCCTCCACAGAGAACATAAATATGAAAAATTGTTATGGATTTTAAAGGTCCTATTTGTAAGATTTTTAGTTCAAAATGTTCCACAATTAACTAAAATTATCAACACAGTGTGAAAAAATATAATGATGTGTCAAAGATGTTCATGTATCATGCTGCAGAGATATCCTTAAAGTTAGCATGCTAACCAGCTAGCCCTGGCCCATTGCTTTGTACACCTGGAGATGCTTCTAAAAAGTAAAGGGATTAAGTTTGACATGAACTTCCAGTTCTTCAGCTAGACTGGTAAGTATTACCAGAGAGAAAGAAGATCTGTGAATTTCTTAGTTTCTTACAATAGGGCAGACACCACAACATGCTTACAAATTGCTCCTCAATGCCCAGTTGTCATTGTCATCTGTTGTAACTTTCCTGGCTGCCGCCATTGTTGTTATTGTGTTATTTGTGTTGTTTTTTTGTTGTACCTGTCAAATTGTCTGGCATATATCTGTGATTAGGTTAATAAAAGACAAATATAACGTTGTGATCATTTTCATTTATAATGAAATTTATCATTTATAATCATATTTTTGTCATCATTTGAAACAGAAAATTTTAAAACAGAAAACAGAATTTTCATCTAGTTTTTATTATTTAATTTATTTGTTATTTTGCTGACACATTTAACCCTGTGTGAACCACAAATGCATTAGTGCTTTAAAGTACTTGCATTTCTGTGTTTAGCTGTGTTGAACTGTGGAGGTAGTAAGTGAGAGGTATGAGTATGAGTATGAGTGTGTGGGTGTGTGTGTGTGTGTGTGCATGTGTGTGTGCATGTGTGTGTGTGTGTGTGTGTGTGTGTTTGAAAGGGAGTGCAGGACTGTACATTCCTTCTTTTGAGTCATGGGTCAACCCCTAGGTCTGTTAGATGACTTGATTTATTTCCTATGATCAGCAGAAGTTTCTCTTTCATCTCTGAACTGAAACATGGAGAGCAGAAGGAGGAGTAAGAAGAACTACAATATCAGAGGTTGCATTTATGTCCAAAGAAGCCTGCACTCTCCCATGCCAATATGCGTATTCCAGAAACAAAATCCTTTATTTTATCATAATTTTAGTTTATATAAAAGTTAGTAGATGATTAGTAGGAGCTGCGTGTTTTAGGATGGCCAATGACCACCAACTTCATGGCTGTTCTTGTGGATTGATGTACCCATCTTTTTTTCATTTGCATATTAATCAGTTACAGTGATATTCACCAGGCATGAACGAATCCCAGAAAACGTTTTCACAGTTGTATCAATGAGCTGCATTAGTGCAAAAGGTGAAGCAGATGACATAGCACATAGAGGCAGCACTATCTAGTAACAAAAACACAACGTCAACAACAGCAACAACCCATTTTAACCCTGAGAGTTCAGCTCTTGCTGAGAACTACTCTGTATGGTCACATCTGCTAAGCTCCCCATGCAGCACTGAAACTATGGAAGACACCACACAGACTGTTCTCCTCTAAGGTCAGCTATTGCGACAACACACAAGTCTAAAAGAAGTCTCTAAGGTGCATGGGCATGTGTCACTCACAATGCAGCCTCTTTGCAGCCTGAATCCCGGCCTGTACACTGTACTAGCCAAGTTCAATATGGTGGTGACTTCTCAGGTCAGTGTTGTTCTGACGGCAGATCTGCAACTGTAATGTTCCTCCCTCCCCCTTCACTCTTGACATTGTAGCATGGTAAGCAGTGCCATCCCAATCGCTGAAAGAGGAGACTTTTGCTCTGGTCTGGATTTCCTTGATGCCCTCCTCCTTGGAGAGGTGGGATTGGGAGGGAAGGCCTAGAGGTGATGACATCCCCAGCAGGAGCAACTAGAGGGAGGGAGAGGTGGGAGTTTATTTATGTCAAAGTACCATGGCTGTGCTGTAACTACAACACAAATCAAGGAGCAGGGCCAAGAGTGGGGAATGGGAAATAAATGTGGGGAGAATGTGAAGTGGATTTGATAAGCGATGCAGCTGTGATGCTCTTATTTTTATCTAAACATCACCAAACATGGAAAAATTAATCACCCATTTGTTTTATCAATAAATTCCCAAAGTCCCAGAATGCAAATATGTGTCTGCTTTAATGTAATTCTCTTCGGAACAAACAGTTTACAAAGACCATTACATCAACTGCAAATTCCCAAACATTTAAAAATGTCATGTGTTTAGAAGGAGAGTAAAATAATCAACATGACAATCCAACTAGAAAATGACATAAACAAATCTTGCCCTTTAGTCCATTACATGTATGAGCGTTTTTGTTTAAAGGTTTGCACTATTGAGCTATAACATGTCATATCTATGTTTATCTAGCAACAAGGCATCACAGACACAAAACTAGTTTTTCAACAACATGCCCACTGCGGGCAGTTAATTGTGCATCTTTCCAAACAAGGTAGGTTTACCATTCAGGCCTAGTGCCAATACAAATTTTCATTTGAATTTAACCGGCCAATCTTACTGGTGGTTCAGGCGTGGGAATATATTTGAATAACTGAATTCTCAAAGACCGGGCTGAAGACTGACTTTTCCTAGGCGGAGCTTTGAGTGTACTTGGATTAAGCATTTTTAGCTTGTCTGTAGGGGGACTGCTTGGTTGTGATATTCTTAAAAAGTACACTTGCAGTATTAAACCCCTGTATGTACAATGGCTTTTATTACGGTACATTTTCTGAATGAAATGCCAAACTGGGTCATAGAAAACAGAAACTATGCATTCCAGTGTGGTAGAAGTATGAGGGTTCTCCAGAATTCCCCTCTCACCATTGTCAAAAATGTTGCATGTCCAAATTAATAATTTTTCAGTGGAGGGAAAACTTATAATGAAAGTTATCTCCAAAACCTTTTCGACTATTTCAAGTTTAAAAAACAGCTGATCATGTACATCCAGTTAGGAGCACTGATGCTGCTCATGTGTCTGGTTGGGGAGGAGGGGGTTGTAGGCAAACCACAAACTTCGATAGTTGGAACCGAATGGATTTTGCCATGGATCTCTATTACCCCGTGCAATACCATTGTTTAAAAAGCATCAGGTTCTGTCACCAAAGCCAACAGGTAATTTGCCCTGTACCTGTCCCAATATACCTGTCCACTCTCTCAGTGTGGGATACTCAGAAGAGATCCTCAGTCTCAGAAGAGGTGTGAACATATTGACCTTGTGCCCCCACCGGTCATTACTATAAAAAAACAAAACAAAAACAGAAACCATTTTAACACTGACATTCGAACAACCTTGAACACCAAAGTCCGGCAATCTGGACAATTATTCACTGACTACTTGCTGGTGCCAAACTGCACCCCATCCCCTGCATGTGCAGGAGCACACCAGTAAGGGGAATACTTAAAGAGCCATAAATTTAGTTCATTATACTCTAGCTCCTAAGTAGGCAAACTTCAACAATAACAGAGCAGTTTTTTTACTTGCTGGATTGGCTTCCCTTTCCCGAACATCAACACAAAGCACGCCACTCAAATCAAAGGTGCCCACTTCACTTTTGCAAACATTACGAAGGATTTTCATGATTTCACTTTCTAGCTATTAAAACAAGACTTACTTTTTTGTATACCAGTGGTGCTTGGCCAAAGTGAGCATTAAACTCCTAAGTGCCTTTCTGGTTCACGTGGTGCACTTCACAAAATAAAATGTTGGGTTTGCTTAAAAATATTATGTCAACTTGTTCTAAAATACTTGATTGAGTAAAACATGCTTAACAAATTCAAGCACGTCTCACACACAAGTGATATGAGTTCTAAACAAATGGATGGGTTATTTTTATGTATTACCCAAAAAATGTTGGATTTAATTAAAAAAAGCTATGGCAAGTAGTTCCATGCAGATGTGTCAAGCAGCTTTTAAGATGTAATATGTAATATGTAATATTAGTGCAAACTGTATGAAAATATGATTAGTAAAATTTAAATGATGAGTAAGGCACGAACACACATTTTGATAATAACTAGACAAATGATCATATTTTTTCATGTAATACTTATTTTTAATGTAATGATGACCATGTCCTAGTAATTAAAGTAAAGTAGCAGAAGTTAAAAAAGTTAGGTTTAGGTTATGTATTTATAATATCTAGAATTATAATAAATCAAAATTTTAATAAATGAACTGATCATCTATCTAGGTAATACTAATTTACGTAATGATGACCATGTATAGAACCCAGCACACCCAGCATAGAAACTTGCACTTAAAGCCAACAGCTATGTGACTTGGCAGGTAACTGTGGAATATAAGAAACCAGACAGGTCATGGGAAAAGGCCATGGCAAAAGCCAACCCAAAGATGGTGAGTGAAAGTACAGCAATATGCAAATACATGATGCCAAGAGCCAATGAGAAAGATGAGTTTTACTTAACAGGATTACACAGACCAAATATGCGCTGATGACGTTGTTACGCATTTCTGTTTAAATCATGCAGGTTATATGTACTATCTGTATGAAAAGAATACAACTGACCAAATACACCTTTAGGTCTCCAAGGCACTAGTGCTGCAATACAGTGATTTGTTACCTGCACCATGAAGTACTAGTGTGTTTATCTGTGTCACAATGTAAACTGTTCACATCTGGAACTGCCAGAACAGCAGTAGACCCAAGGGGAAGCAGCTGAAGCAGCTGTCATCATCCTTAGTAAGCTTAGGCGAGTAGAGAAGAAGCTACCCAGACTGATGCAGGGAAGGCAGCCAGAGATGTCTCGGGTCAATGAGGCCATCATTGCAAATGTAAGTTCATGGATAGGCCTTTGGTAAATGATGACAGGGATAGGCCAAAGGGTAGATATTTGAAAGGATATGGCTGACTATAGAGCAGACTTTAAGCAGTTCCTTGACAATAGAATGAATACCTAGTGCAACTAGCATATGAGAAACTGACCATTCTACTCCAGACCTGCTACAGCCCTTATATATCATCCACGCATTGTATATGGTACATTGTACAGTGTAAGTTAGAGTCCCAGACATTATGTGGAGAGGGCATAAAAACCAAGTTCTGCCATAATCACGAGTGGTGTAGCTGCCATGCTAGACTGCTGGTGCGTAAAAAGCCTCCACAGGCGCAAGTAGCATAATCTCCTTTTTATAATCACTGTAGGCAGGAATAGCAAACTTAACAACATCAGAGTTTCCTGGCAGACAAAAGGCATCTAGCCTCGAATTCAAACTAAGAACTGTCTAAATGGCCAGGGCTTTGCAAACCAGAGTGAGTGATGAATCAGAGTTAGCATCCTTAGAGTATACTGAGTCCAGAGAAAGGGAACCACTTTGGGGAGTCTAGGCCAGGGCTTTGAGTAATCCTTAATCTCTTCTGTAAGCCATTATGTTGCACTCTGTGTGTTGCATTTTTCATTACAGGAACTGTCAAAAAGGTCAGCCCCTGAACACAGCTCCAGCCCAGCAAGGCTTTTCCACCCCTGGGACTTCTAAATTATACTGCAACTGATTCACAGGTCAGTTAGATTAGGTCTCAGATGATCTATAGCAAGAAATGCATTAAGAGGCCATCTGTATTGTCACAGGGCTGAGCAAAAGCAGTTACTGGTAAGCCAAAGAATCCACTGGCAGGATTATCAGTGGCTCCAGCCCAAGTTTGTGATACCAGCCTGTTAGTAGGCATGACTGTCTGGGGGGAAATAGCTCTAGCATCCCAAGCTAATGGTGTGTTAATAGATGTTCTAAATATTTGGAAGAGATTTGTAGCCTATAAAGGCTACAACCAGGTGTAATTCCAGGTGTAGTCACACAAGCCTGACTTCATATTGTCTGAGAATCTAAAGAACTCTGTTTCTTAACTTAAGAGTGAAACATGTACTTTGAAAGGAAAGGTCCATCTGACTGACAAATAGGGACTGGTGATTTATAACAGGACTACAGCAAAAGAGCATGTGTAGAATGTAGAGTAGTATGCATAATTCACAAGGTTATGTTGGTGTGTTAATGTATTATTGACTGAGAAAAAAAAATGATTGGGTGTTGCTCCAGTAATGATGTGATTTGTATTTGATACCTGAAAAATGTCTGGGGTCAGGAATGGTAGGGAATACTATATTTCAACTTCCAGATAAAACTAAATGAGACAAGATTTTGAGATCTGGTATGTAGATTACTGAGACCAGGATTTCTGGTCATTTATCAGGAGATCTGAGATTGGTGAGAAAAGGCACTAAGCTACAAGTTGCTGTTGAAACTTGCTTAGTTTTTGTCTAGGAGAAACAGAACACCTTAAACAAGATCTCATCTAAGATTATGCTTCCCTGAGGGTACAATGGATTGTAGTTGTAGTGTAAAATGTGAGTGAGGTAGGTCTAGAATGGAATTGGGAATATAACTGTGCTGTTTTCAGTGTGTGGAGGACAGCAGTTTAATGTTTGGATGATCAAAATTGTTCTAGACTCTGGTATAGGCACATCTATGCTGTCAACCTTACAAAAAGTATACTTCAAGTTCATTTTATTAGGTAAACATGAACAAAATCCAAGGATATTTTCAAAGTAAACCTTATGTTTTCAAATATCAATGTACTAGTTAGTACATTAGCAAGTGTACTGTTTCTATATTTCTTGGGACTAAAGCACCCACTTTGTAGTTATTCAGAGTACGCTTTAAATATTTTGTAGTGCAACTACACAACGAACTACACTAAAGGCAGTGAAGTAAACACTGTTAGTTTACTAGTTATATATACTGGGCCGACCCACCCTTGCTGAGAGCCTATGCAGGTCCAGAGACGCACATGGAAAAACCAGCACATGTTTAAAACGAAGCTCATTATTTACACGTTATGGAACAAATAACATAAACCAAACGAAACTGCATTTCAAGGTCCTTCGTTTTTTTTAGAGCAGGCTCTCCCTCCAGCTGCGAAACTCTTTCTCCCCTCCATGCTAGAGAGAGCCAGTCTTTTTAAGTGTCCATGCTCCTCCCTTGATGTCCCTAATCAGAGGAGCACCTTATGAGGGAGTGGTCATGGCATCTCCACCTCTCCACCAACACAACAGTAATAACCCTTTTTCACTTTATACACCTTTTCCCAGTATTCTCTCATTAAACTACTAGTTTAGTAGTTTTAATACTGTAATATTATTTGTATGCCTTTATTTAAGTGAACATAACACTTATAGTTAGTACTTATATATTATTTTTGCCACTTAATGTATACTACTTGGTTTCTATTTAAGCATTAGCTTTTATACTAAAAAACACACCTTGCACAGAATGTTAAGTAGGCTTCATGTTAACTAATATAGAAACCACCAGTGGATTACACATATAACAAAAAATCCAGTTCAAAACACAACAAACTTGCACCTTGGAGGAATTCAATAAACTCAGGTCTATGTTTATGTCTTTTGTGTGTCTTTGCAAAGCCTTTACTGTATTAATGATTTAATGTCTCTGACCTGCATGAAAAGGTAACATTAATATTAGTTGCACCAGAATTTTTTTTTACCAACATCAGTCACGGGTGTATTCAACTAACATCAACTAACAACATCATTTAAGTGTCAATCATCGCAGAGAATGATAAGGAGGAAGTCTACATCCCCACACCATGCTCCCTGACAGATTTGGTTCTCCCCACTGATCAAATGGCCTTGGTATTAGCCAAGCATACTTAGGTATAAGCTTGTTTAGTATATTTCTGATGCAGAGATAAAAAGTGAAAATGAAAACAACTGAGAGTGTACTCCCACCGAATGCCAAAGACACAAGCACACAGTTACTGAGCTGTGCAGATTCTCTTTACCTCACTGATAGACATTTAATTGCAAAAGTTTGGGCTGGCTGCGTGTTTCATTTACATTATGTGAAGGACATTATTCATGTTTAATTTAATTCATTAATTTAATTTCACTTAGTAAATCAAGTAAGCATGAAAATATGTTAGTGAAGAGTTACAGTATGTTTTATATTATATTATTTCCATTTTTATAAACTCAAATAAATTAAAACAAATCACTAACATATTTGCAGGAGTGTCATGAGTGTCGTGATTTGCATTTCTGTTGCCCTGCTGCAGTCAGAGCATGGTTATCCGTTCCGTGATTGGCACGCTGGTTCAGTTGTAGTGGTGATAGCTGATAAGTTTGTGACACTTCATGTGAAATAGTTGTCTGTAACAGAGCCTGCACTTTGTGTGCAGATGTCCTTTGACTCATGGCTAGCGTTGTTGCACAAATGTGCTACAGTTTCCAAACTGCAGTAAATATCCACCAAGCCCTCGTGTCCTTGATGGTACACAAAGAGTGATGTCATTTTTCTTAAAATGTGCCGTCTCCCGAGTTTTGCTGGGAAGGTGAGGTAACTCTTCCTGCTCACGTTCAAGCAGCTTTGCCAGGACTGTGTGAGAGTAATTGATGTTCCTACAAGAAAACTGTAAATCTAAACTTGCACTTACCAAATGTTTTAGCCCTCTTATTCTTTTGGCTCCCTTTTTGTAACTCCATCTCTTTCTCTCTCTCTCTCCCTCTTTCTTTGACACTCACACACATTCACACAAAGCAGTGTCTGATGATCCTCTTCCCGTGTCTTAATAATGCCCTTACTCTGGGCGCTCTGCCATGGCCTGAATTGAGTGCCAGAAGAATGCATGCTCGGGTATCTGTCTCTGTGGTAGGGAAACGTAGCTTTCAGCTCAGACTCATTCAGTTACTCTCAACCAAATGTGACACCATTACCTTCTTTCACAGTGAGCTCCTCCTATTCTCATTACGATGTGGCTGCTTTCACCACACCATGCATGTTCTGGATTTAGCCTGGAACTCTCACCACAAGTCCAATGATAAAAGGCTTGGAAGCTGATACGTTTGCATTTGAGGCCCAAATGTTCTCTAATGTTGACAAGTGCTCTCTCTGTGTGGGGAGATGTGTTAAAAAGGAGGGATGGGTGTGTTTAACACACTGAAGTCTGTGTCTTTCTACTGCCCGACATTATCGAGACCTTAACACCACTTCAGGCCTGAATGCCTTGTTCTTTGCCATGGTAACAATGTTAATAATGTTTTTGGTCTGTGAAATAAGGGGGCTGTGTGTGAGTGTGAGTGCATGCGGCGTGGCGCAGTGGGGGACGTTGGACATAAAGGGGCGAGTGCTGGGATGAGAGTGCTCTGTAAATCGTGGCTGAAGCACACAGAGAAACAGCATTAGTTACTCTGGCGTCTGCTACTGAGGTTGGTGTCAGTGAAACAATCTGCCAGCACAACTTCTACCCAAAAGGCAAGCTGATTTGGGTTGAAGATAAAGCTTTGCTAAACCATTGAGAGGTGGACTAGCACAAAAACATGTATACATACCTACCACAATACATGCAACGAACAAGCAGAAGCAATAATTTGGTCAATAGCTAAGAGAGTAAAAGAATAACTCATCTCACAAAGGCTTCTTTGACCTTGAGTTTAACTTTTACTGAGGTCTCAGACTGTAACTAACTTGCCTTAACAAACTTGTTAGTGAATTGGCTTGACAGTCATAATCAGGAAAGGCCTAGTGATGAACATTTCTATGTATTGTAAGTACTCTGACTTCTTAAACCTTGTCCCCACAGTCAGCAGACATGGGTATTCCCACAAAGCTGTAGATGATCTAAGATGATTGCAAAGTGGTTTCTGGTAGCCATTTCTTTAGTTTGTAAAGTAATGAAAACATTGCATTGAAAGAACGAGAGAACTGCTTGTTGGATTTCTAATAAGGCATATCAAAGGCTATAAGATTTAGGAGGCCCCTGAGTGGTGGTGCGCTGTTCTACTGAGCAGTGGAACTTCCACAAATATGACCTTCATTGAAATTGAATCTAATTGAACTAAAAGCCTTTTGCAGTGTACATGCCAAAGTGGACTGTTACTCTCCATGCAGGGTGCCCGAATGTTTGTTTTGGTCATTTAGAAACAGTAACAGAATGAAATAAAAATGTCATGTGTCGTTTTTAACTATATGACTTTAAAAATTGGGGCTAACTTTGGCTTGCTTAGCTATTTACAGAAAGAGAAATATTGGCCATTTTTGCATGCCATTGTTTTTTGGATCCTTGATCAAGAAAGTTTAAGTCAGTGTTACAGCCACCCTGGTACCAGCTCTGAGCTCTTAAAGATTGCTTAACAGACACATTGTACATGTTAATGAAGGCAGTTGTGTTGTTCAAGGCAAACAATGATACAGCAACACATCATGGTAGCTTCAGTAGCTGTGGGAAGTGTAATATGAGACTGGATGAGGGCTGCTTCTTATCAGGATCACTATCTTGTGAAAGTACCAGAATTACACAAATGTTCAGAACACTCCCCCAGTCTTAACCCAATCACAATGAAACAGTTTATTTCACAATGACTTTTAATAAATCCGAGCACCAGCCAGAGAGCACCAGCACATGCTTCTTGTACTCTTTCATGCTCTTTTGTATGACAAAAAGTACACTGAACCTTTCTAACCATAGGAATTCGGTGACCTTGAGCTCTGTGCTCGAGTAAAAAGAAAAATAGACACCATAATTCTTGCTGTATGTTTTGTTTTGATGTGTTTTCAGTAGGGCCTGTTTGTCCCATGCCTTTGTAACGAGAGAAAGACTGAGAGATTGACTGAGATTGAGTTCTGCCGAAGGGACTTTGGGGCTCAGGGGGGGTGGATTAGTGGCATGGGGTGGAGGGTATCATCTTACATTTCCCTCAGGGACAGGCACATGACCTCACGGAGAAAGGAAGGGAGAGGAAAAAAGATGTTGAACTACGGCCTGAGCTCTCTCAATGAGAACCACATGCAGGAACAAGGGGGGGCAGAAGAGGGAGGAGAGGAGAAAAAGAGGAGGAGGGCCATGACTAAAGTCTGTCTCTCAGAGGGAACTGTGTGCCGTGTGGATCTCGCTTGATATTTTCACCAGGCAGTGGAGAGGAGAGGACCTGAGAGGAAGCGCCTCAGTGTTCATAGGAAGAGTGCTAGAGTGTGCATGTGACAGTCCGGAGCAAACTGGAGGCAGAAACAAAGGAATACAAAGCTTTTCTGAACAACAAGAACACTGCTCTGTCAGCTGTAAAAGTCCCGTGAAGAGACGTTGCTGTTGGACTGAAGGAAGTGGTACTCCAGACCAGGGAGGGAAGCAAGAAATAACAAGGAACAAGAGATGTCAAGTGCAATTCTGAGACGAAACTCCAGCAAGCAAGGCTTGCAGAACCTCCTACGGTGAGGCATTGGGTCTTGTAATGTAATGTAATTTTATAATGCAGTGGGAATTTATGCTCATAGAGAAGCACAACAGAAGTGTAGTTTCATCTTGTGCCCTCTGTTAATTTAATATTAGTCCTTAAGGTCAAGGTAATGACTAAAGAATGGATACTGAAAATGTGTGCTGATATGTCTCTAACAACTAATCACTTCTGACAGCTTCAGAGTCCTTGTTTTGCTACCATGTCATTTAGGGAAATCCCTTAATAGCCCACAGGGAGTTATAACCAAGCTTAAATTATACCTTCTACAACAGATTATTTATCTGGTCCCTTACTAACCCAGCCTTGTTCTTGGTCAGTTGTTTGGTCACCTTCAGAGATCTTTACTGAGCCCATTTGTTGTTTGTTTAGTGAGTTTATTGTTTCTTCAGGAGATGCCAAGTGGTTGTTGAGAGAGGAAGGTGTGAGGTGAGTGTTGGATGGCTGCAAGGGCCCTCTGATTGAAGCTTGGGAGAGGTGATACTGAGGCCTCTATAATGAGAGGTGGCCAGACTGACTCTTTGCAAATGGGCCCCCTGGAGTTTAGAGTCTCACCTTGACATTTGCAACATGATTTGGCCAATAGAGAAAGAGATTGTTTGGAATGCTTCCTGTATTCAATGCTTATTCTGTATTCTGTATTCAAAGCTCTACACAAGTCAATACATAGTTCAATGTACTGCATTTAAAGGTACTAAAATATTGATGTAGGACCTTTAAATTTACACATCTTATTTAAAAGGTTTCCATCCACGGTTGATAACCATTGGTTTCTTTCGAAAACCAGAATTGGTTGTAGGCACTGTTGGCACTTTTAGACTTCAGAGTGTAGTTTTAAGTTAACTTTTAATCTCATACTAATTTAACATTCTGTAAAACAAAATAGCCAGTATGCTGTGTATAAAAGAATCTAGGGTTAGGGTTACTAGGGCACTATTGAGAGAACTTTGAAGGAATCGGTCTGTATTTATATCTGTAGATACAAGACTTCAGGTGAATCAGGTGTGCTTTATTAAATGCATTTCTACACACAGGGCTTTTCAGAGCTGCCAAAACAGTCCATTCTCTCCATTACTGTCACTGCCTAAACAGGCACCGGACACATTACTAATGATGACATGTATACAGTGCTGTTGATATTGCATATACAGTTCACAGCTTTTTGAAAACCATTACCTTCACGCTTTCACCTTCCCCACATTAGTAAATAAGCAAGCACAAGTCGCAGTATTCCGTTATGAAGTCAATTCCCCGGGATATTGGCACAGGGAGTTAATTAATCTACATATATCTCACACACTCTGCTACGGGTGCTCTTGTGTATGTTTCAGCATTTGTTGGAAATAGAAAGCAATAGATTTTAATGTGCTCTGGGTGATAAAATGCAGGGGTGTTTGGCCAAGCTGTATATTTATCAGCTGGTACCACTGAGCATAAGAGAGATGGATTGTTCTGGCCTCTTGCAGGCCCGTCCGAAGGAATTTCACTTACTTAAAGCAAAACAATTGCAGCTGTTAGCAAAACTCTTTCAAACAGCCTTGAAATTTGTGGTCTCTGTCATGTTTACTACCATCACAACAGTGGATCTGAGGAAGTGTGTCGTAAAATAAACCAGATAAGGAAGAAAGAGAGTGAAAGGCAGATAAAGAGTGTTTGTGAGCTCAAGGCCCATCAAGTAATAAGCGATTTGTGAGTTTGCCAGAGGGGGCATATGATGTATCACAGTGATCTGGATTGAATCAGCCTAGTTAGAAGTCTCCCCTACCTACACCAGCTTTGATCACTGAGTGATCTCAGGCATGAAGCACGCAGGTGCAGGCTGTGATCATCATATGGTGTCTGAAGAAATTGCTTTTGACACTACTTTAGGAACAGTGTTTATGATAGTTATGTATTGTTTTAGAGTCATACATCAACAGGCTAAAACATCTATGTTTTATAAAACCTCTAATAATGAATAGTGCCACCGTGGTGATAAGGGTTTTAATAGATTTCATCATTTACTGAAATGTCTACATGGAACGTGCCTGACTGTGGACTGATCCGCATTAATAGGTTCTCTCGGTGTGTGCTGAACCATGACCTGTATGATCCCTAGGCCTTACATTGCCCTCTCCTCTGTTTACGATACTGTGATAAGAGCAGCAGGAATGCAGGCTGGGAGGTGGGTGGGGGTGGAGGGGCACAAGGCTTAGCTTTTTGAGTGAAAGGGGCAATAAACTCTCTGCCATCCCTATGGCAGGGTACTTTTCCAATAGCTGACGGACTTCTGGAACAGGGAAACAGTCCTGGGCTTCACCGCACTGGGCTTTGTTTAACTAAGCACGATCCGAACCATCGCTGCCAAATTTCTATGTTCCAGTTGATTTCTGTCTCTCTGTCCACCAGCACAGTAATTTATACTAAATATTATGCAAAAGCTAAACTGACTCAGTAATATGCTTTGGCGAGACCCCCTTTTGTAGCCAGACAAGCGGAGACTGTGGGGTTCCAGACTTCAGCCAAAGGAAATGGGCTGTGCACACTTTATGCTCTGTTGGGGTCTGGACACTCAGACATAACATGCTGACTGACGCTCAAAGGACACAGCCCTCACACGGCCTGAACTCTCCACATTGCCATTAAAGGTGTTTGAGTCATTCTTTGCTAGTGTGGGACGGGTAAAGATATAATGCCTATTTTCGAGGCTACGTCTAACTTTAGAGAGCTGCCATTTGTCTTAGCGCATAGGGACATACTTCAACTGTCATAACCATCCTCTTTTCCACTATTTAAAGTACAAGTTTGTAGATGTAATAATTAGCATGAGTTATTGCAGGGGGACTTTCCATATGTTTAAGTGGTTCTCTGAGTTTCCACAAGCTGCTCGGGGTACACTAAGTGACTTGTGTGAGGAGTTTGTCAGCAGGGAGACATTTGAGTTGTTGGTCTGGGTCAGTTTCTTTTACTCTCAAAATGTGGCTCACTGCAATGACATCATCGGGCTCAGCTGCTTACAAACCCCAGTGCTCTAAACCTCAGATGGCCTTGCATGTAGGAACAGAGAGGAAGTAAGAGCCCTCACTGGTTTCCTTGCAAGCGAAAAAGGGAGCATTTTTCTTTTTTTGGAATTTGTTTTTGTCCCCCTGAAGACAAAGACCATAGAGAAAGAAACATTAAGACATTTTCAGTGGAGGGTGTGTATCTCTGCCTTCCTGGGAAGAAAAAAAAAGCTGTTGGAACAAGATAGTACAGCTGATCTTCTACCAGCCAAGGATAAGCTTGGCTAATTTGGCCAAAACATTGCATTTTCCTAACCTGTTTTTCAGGAAATATGGTTGTCACTGCATGTTGGGTTGTGATGTAGCTTAATCCTCAGTATCATTCAGACTGTCTGTCTAGCTCTATCCAATGAAGTTCTGAAAGCAGATACGGGAAACAGAACAAGATGTGTTCATGCTGGTGCGTTTATTTGTGTTTTATTGTGGAGACATGTCCCGCTGTGTTTCTTGCAGTTGTAAACTGTCCCTAAACTCCCGGACTCCAGGTGCTATGAATGCCGGGCATTGTAAATATTTTCTTCTCCATTCTCTGTCCATAAATACCAGCCTCAGAAATATTCCTGCACTGCACATCCAAAGAAAAGTAGGGTTTGTCTTTTACATTCCTCCAGACTATAAATCAAACAAAATTGGCATTTACTGTTGTTAGATGCACGTGGTGAATAAAGTGTCTCACTGTGAGTTTAAAGGGGGTTCTAAATCTCCAGTCTGCTCTTTATTAGCTGAAAGATCTTTCATAGTGTCATAGTGTTATTTTTTTGATCCTGACGCAAGGCAGTTTTCTGGATCTGGAGATAGTTTACAGGCTATTCCCACTGCGCTAGAGGTACGAAATTCATAACTTCATGCTTACTATTACCGCAGTAGTGCTGTAAACATCAGTTCTACATGTATAAATATGTATAAAAACTTGTAACATCAACAATACTACGGTCAGAAGTAAGCAAATTGTGTGACAACGGCTATATTAACACAATATAATGTGTTCATGTTAAACAGATGTGTGCTGTTGAATTGATTCAAAGCTATGGCTTTATTGTATACAGTAGTAAATGCATTGTTAACGAAGTTAATTAGTTAATTATTAATGTTAATTCGTTTATTTATCATATTAGTCAGAGAGACTAATTATGTATGCAGATAAATCATTTGCACAGACTGTCAGGTGGGTCAGTTTGACAGTAATGGTGTAAACGGTTACAGTTGTGATGCCAATTTACATTCCCATAGCCAGAGTCAGCCTTTACCTGGCCAATGTAAGAGTGGCCAGTCTGACTTTTGCAGCCATCGACTAACTGTCTCCTGCTACATGTTCGGACTCGCTCTGCTGTGAATTAGCAATTGCAACAATAGCCAAAAGCATTCCCTCAGCGAAAGCGAATGCTTAGTCTCCCTCCCTATCCATTCTGCCCCTGGGCTTAACTGCATTATGCTTAGGAAGCAGAGTCAACAGAGTGTCAGGAAAGGTGATATACGCAGAGTGTGAGCCAGATTCCTGTCCCCCCCGCTCCCCCTTGAGTAGTGGGAAATGCATGAGAATAAATAGAAGTCTGTTCTGTGAGTGTACATAAAGAAAATTTAGACTGTACTCCAAATGGCTAGGTGAGGACAAAAGATGGCTTCTATTTGGTTAAATGGAGGCAGATTGTGTGCTCATACAAGAAGGAAAGAATAGAACGATTTGTGAGCCTGTCGCTGCTAGACAAATCACAGCGGGATGAATGACCTCATCTCCGTTGTTGACGTCATACAGGTGCCCTGTGCCAGAAATGAAATAATCCCACCACACTGATTAAATGATGAGAGTGCATAAAAGCTTTGGTTAAATGCTTGATCTCACCACATGCCTTTTCTGTGTCAATAGACCGCTGAAGCTAGTTTCCATTCTATGGTGGTGTGCTCTTTTAGTCCCGCAGTGAACTAAATTAAATGAGTAGAGATTTTGCTTTAGACTATATCTGGTCAGCTGTATCTTCATTGTGACTTATGGCTGTGACCACATGAAATATGAAAAGAAAGACAGAAAGAAAAAGGAAAAGGGGGGAGATGGGGTAGTAACAAGTGAGTGGTTCTGCTGCAGTGGTCCAGCTGGCTTGTAACCCTCTCACCCCTTTCCCATCATTTTCTATGCTACTCACTCTTCCTGTGAGAATGCCCGAGGACATGGGTTGGCTTGGGCAGACATAGCATAGTGCTGAGAGCAGGGAAAAGAGAGATGTTTAGCAAGCTAGTGTGCAGAATGTCCCTTTACAGCAAAATAGCTAATACAAGAATGCGGCAAGAGGGGGCCAGACAGCCCCTTTCTGTGATCATGGGGAAAATTTATGGACCTCCCCCGCAATACATGTTGTTAGGGCAAGCTGTAAAGCCACTGAAGCAGATTGTGACTCTACTGGTGAGAAGGTCTGGTATGCATTAAGGGTCCATTAGTGACCTATGCATGCCCTTAATTGAACCAGAAGCTGTATTGGTGTTCATTGTAATATGACACCAAGGCACCCAGATGGAAGCAATTGACAAAATTCCCCAATATTGACCTGAAGGCGTATAGAGTCATACCCTAGAAGAAGAGTATATACTTTTACTTTGCCAAACACTTTTAATGTTCGCACATGTAGGTTAACCCTAAAATGTAGAGAATTACCCAGATAATCAACATTCTGGAGGATTACACAAGGCCTTCTGGTGTATTCTAAACACACTCTCCTCTACCATGACCACAAACATGTACACACACACATGCTTGCACATGCCCAGGGATGATGTGTGGGGTTTGTATGTGTGTGTGTCTGTATGTGTATATACTAGTTAGATAAACATAGGGATGCATCAACATATCTAGGATGTATGCATGTGGGATTACATTGCTTAGGCTCGAATGCTGCTGTTGAACTCAGAAGCAGATGTTCCATTGGCTCCTTCACTCATCCTGCAGACTTAATGAGCCATTGTTTAGAGAATGTTCTAGAGACACTGGGAATGACTCAGTGGTGGATCAGAGTGAGCAGTATGGACTGAGGGTTGTTATTTTGATTAAAGTAGGAACAGTGAACTTTTCGTTCATCAGACACAGATATAGTTGTCGTTAACTAGGAAGGAAGTTCCTGTAATAATATATGGCTATATGGATTATGCGCAAAACACCCTGTGCTAATCTGGTGGTCCTGTTAATGCCCCAGAGTTGCCTATTTGCAGTTGTGTTAGCTAAGGTTGCTAGTAAACAGATGATGTCATTTTTTTCCTATATCCAGTGTGTCAACAATAACAAAGAATTGATAGATAGACGTGTTAGATAGTCAAGTTAGCCACACACCTTTAAACAGAAGTATGCCATGATTTGTTTTTAGTTTTTTGACTCATTTTATTGGTAATGATGTCTTCAGGTCTATTAAACCTCTTAAAACCCAGACCTAGTACATCCTATGGTTTATTATTCTGTACTTATATAGATGACAGTGCAATACAGCTGAGCTATTCACCAGCTTATTCTTATTTTATATATAGTATTTAAATACTTCAGAGGTCTACAGTCTTTTTTCAAAAAGGCTAGGTCTTGTTATATTAACAATCAAATATATTCTTATTAACAATATTTTTTATTCTAATTTGAAGATTTGAGGGAGTCCAAAGTATTAATTTCAAATCTCGGTTGTTATATATTAACAATCATTTACCCTGTTTGCTGTTATTCACTATAGGAGTGGGAGTTTTTCTATGGTTGGTGTACACTATAGGAGTGGGAGTTTTTCTATGGTTGGTGTACACTATAGGAGTGGGAGTTTTTCTATGGTTGGTGTACACTATAGGAGTGGGAGTTTTATCTATAGTTGGTGTTTACTATAGGGGTGGGAGTTTTATCTATAGTTGGTGTTTACTATAGGGGTGGGAGTTTTATCTATACTTGGTGTACACTATAGGGGTGGGAGTCTTATCTATACTTGGTGTACACTATAGGGGTGGGAGTTTTATCTATACTTGGTGTACACTATAGGGGTGGGAGTTTTATCTATAGCTGGTGTTTACTATAGGGGTGGGAGTTTTATCTATACTTGGTGTACACTATAGGGGTGGGAGTTTTATCTATACTTAGTGTACACTATAGGGGTGGGAATTTTATCTATACTTGGTGTACACTATAGGGGTGGGAGTTTTATCTATAGCTGGTGTTTACTATAGGGGTGGGAGTTTTATCTATACTTGGTGTACACTATAGGGGTGGGAGTTTTATCTATACTTAGTGTACACTATAGGGGTGGGAGTTTTATCTATACTTAGTGTACACTATAGGGGTGGGAATTTTATCTATACTTGGTGTACACTATAGGGGTGGGAATTTTATCTATACTTAGTGTACACTATAGGGGTGGGAGTTTTATCTATACTTAGTGTACACTATAGGGGTGGGAGTTTTATCTATACTTAGTGTACACTATAGGGGTGGGAATTTTATCTATACTTGGTGTACACTATAGGGGTGGGAATTTTATCTATACTTGGTGTACACTATAGGGGTGGGAGTTTTTTTATACTTGGTGTACACTATAGGGGTGGGAGTTTTTTTATAGTTGGTGTACACTATAGGGGTGGGAATTTTATCTATACTTGGTGTACACTATAGGGGTGGGAGTTTTATCTATAGTTGGTGTACACTATAGGGGTGGGAGTTTTATCTATAGTTGGTGTACACTATAGGGGTGGGAGTTTTATCTATACTTGGTGTACACTATAGGAGTGGGAGTTTTTTTTAATAGTTGGTGTTCACTATTAGTTGTTAATTGTAGGGGTTTTATGGTAATAATTGAATATAAGAGTGGAATACTTCACTGCCCTTTCCCTCCACAGAGTGACAGCCCAGCGCAGTATTGAGGATGCAGAGGAGATAGAGAGGGAGCGGAGGCGCAGGGCTCGAGAAGCACTCCGCAAGGAACGTAGTCTCACTGGAACGTCTGGATCCCCTCAGGACGGCTCAGTACCAACTGAGGAGTGTCTGTAAGTTCATTTAGATACATTAAGGTTGATAGTTATTTGTTTCGGTTTTGTGATTTGCCTTTAGTAATTTAGAAGACAAAACAAAACTCTCTCTCCCTCCTCATATAACCTAGAGCACAGCTACCCTTTCATTATTACCTAAGCAGCAAAGAATGTTTAGCACAGCGTGGCTGAGGCTGAATGGCCATCTAGCCCTCAACACAGCTTACGCTTTATACATATAACTTCCACTTTGCATCAGAAAAGTGTAATTATGGGCCGCCTGGTCATGGACCACACCTTTCAGATGTGCCAGAAGAGACACTGTGAGTCAAGTTGGAGAATAAGTTGATTTAGAGCACTCTGTAATTATGCTGTGATCATAGAAGAGCCTTAGCTTTGAGCACTTGAGCATTTTCAAGCACTTGTAGGGACTCATAAGCAACCAGGTTCAAATGTCATTGAACTATAAAACAGGTTGTACTCAAATATCAAATGATCATTTAAGTATTTATTCAATCGCTAACCTTTATACGCTCTACCATTGCCCTGTATCTTTTTGTTATATTTTGATGGATTATAATTTGATACAAATAAGCTTTAATCATCTCCTGGAATGTGCTCTGCATTCCTTTCAAGCAGCTCTTAGACAATATGTTTTCATTTCAGGACTTTTTAATGAACAGAAAGTCGTCAGGGATGTAGGTCCATTAAAGTAGACATGGTTCACTTTTCCCTTTTTCATTAATGAGATGGCCTGTAATAGTGCTGGTGATTTTGCTTTGATTAGGTCAGTGAAAACCCTTTGTAGGGTGCAGTGCTCAGTATAAAAACCACTTCACAAAATAAGAAGGAAAGCAAAATACCTTTTTTCTTTGAACTAATTATAAAGGGGGCTGGTAAATGGGTTCTGGATTAAATACAAAAGAAATTTGTTTTTCATAAGGCTGTATATTAAAACTACATACTATTTGATGTTTAGGAGGACTTCAGTCCTCATACAGGAGTAGTCTACAATAAATTACATAACTCTATCTCACCCTCCTTTTAATAATGGAGGGAGAAAATACTCTCTTTATTACCTAAGCAATAGGCTTCTGAGAATGATTGGGATATGATGGCATATACAAAAGAAAATGTATAATACTGTGGAAAAATAAGTCCAACTGTTCCTTTTTTTAGCAATTAAATATTACAGTTAGATTTTTCTATATTCTGTGTGTCCAGTCTTAGCCTTTATGACGGCTTCCATTCTTTTTAGGAAGCTTGTTCTCAGTTTTCCAAATGCACCTGCAGGAACACTTTTCCACACCTCCAAAATTCAGCCTTGGAATTGCCTTTTCTGCTCCTCATGATCCATGTAGTCCCAAATACATTCAGTGATGTACTCTGGGTTGTCAGTCCATTGTTCTTAGGACATCAGAAGCTTCTTTGTTTGACTTCCTTTTCTCAGTCATTGCTTCTTGACAGCTACACGGTGTGGATGTTTTCAGATATGAAGCAAGACTGAAGCTTGATTTTTTTCTCTCTCTCTCTCTCTCTCTCTCTCTCTCTCTCTCTCTCTCTCTCTCTCTCTCTCTCTCAGAGATAAAAGCTTTAGATAGTATTATTCTGATGGTTTTGCTTCTTAGGAATATCACCTCTTTTAGTGTTGTTTAATTATGATAATCTTTTAATTTGGAAATTCCTGTGATCTCCTGAAATATGAATACCTAATGGTCATGTTGACCTGAAACTAAATAAATGTGGATGGTCTCTGACTTTTTCACAGTCCTATGTCCTGTCAGCTAAAAGTACAGATTGGTAGGTGAGTCTGTTTTTCTGAATGCCCTTGAGGCTTTAATCTTTCCAAGAATTATAGGAGTGGTCTTGTGGTCTTGATCTCTATGCTCTGCATCAATAGCCAATGACGTGTTTTTGGAGTCACTTTGATGATGGGTTCTACTGACGCTGTCTTATCAGGTGTTGGCATATGAAGCATTATGTCATCATGTGTTATCAGATGTTGACGCGTCAAATGTGAAGTCATTTCAGGTGTTCTCCACACCTACCTCACTGTTAGCGTGGTACTGAGACCTGGTTGCCTGTGGCAAGGGAACAACAACAACAGAAACCACCCCACAAACCTCAAACATCTGTTTCCTCAGACTGCGTTTGAAGTCGAATGCCTGTGTTAATAGATGGACTGAATGACTTCATAGTACATAGTTTTATCACTGAGCATTTGTACCCATATACTGCTACAGGTGTGGGCTCCATATGCTGCCTTCCCTGACAGAGTCTGGTCATGCTTCACTGGCTGTTAACTTGCCCACAGTTCTCGTAAAGTGATTATATGGGGCAGCAGTCCTGACCATCCTATCTGATTTTGAAAACAGTGTACTGGACTGCTAGCCCACGGTAAAGACGTAAGTCTCCATTACTTTGAGGACTTTGATGTTATTCTGCATTCTCTTTGGTCTCATTTTCACGGTGGAATCTCAAGATGTGGACACAGCACATCAGTTCATATCTTAGAGGCATGATGGTCTTCTACACTGGGTTTGGCACCAAAATTGAAGTTGGCAAAGCCTTGCATTGCTGGCACTGGAAGACAGAGCATAAGTCTCCTTTGTGTAATATAAGAATTTTTCCCCAACACCTGCATAATCACACTCTCAACTGTTTTCATTTACCTCAGCTAAAAATTGCCCTCAGTGCGAGGTCTCATGTTGTGCAACACATCTGAATCCAATGCGTTTAACTGCAGCTATGAGAGCGAGCTGAAACCAAGCAGTGCATTAGAGGAGGATGAAGGCTTCAGTGACTGGACCCAGAGAGCAGAAAGGTGCAGACGGGCCAGGCAGGAGCAGAACGGCCCCAAAGAGGAGGATCTGGAGGTGGAAAGAGCCATGAACGGAGCAACCACAAGAGGGGAGAAGATGGTACTCACACGACAGCATAAGGCCCAGTATGAGGTGGAGGACGAGGAGGAGTACAGGCCTGTGAGAAAGAGCAGTGAGAAACGAATGGAGCTTGGAGAGAGGCCAGGCAGCTTCAAGAACAGAGAGGCAGAAGAATGGAAGGAAGAAGTGACGAAAGTTAACAAGAGACAAGAAGTGGATCCAAGACCACACACAGAGGACAAAGTAAGAGCTAAGATGTTGTTTTCAAAATCTGTTTCTCCTTATTAGAGAAATGTTGTGAGATTTACTCTGATCATGTTATTTCTCAGTTTTTAAGTCATATCTAACTTTTGCAGGTGAAAGAAAAGAGACAAGAAGTGAAGGTTTCATACACATCTAAGGTCTTCCTTCAGCAAGACAGAACACCCAGTGCCAACAGTGAGGATACTGCTGGAGAGGAAGTTACATCGCAGCTGTTTAAAGTCAAAAAGACTATGAGGTGAGTTACTGGAAGAATGCTATTGCCCAGAACAACATTCAGCTCTATGTGTACAGGTCAACACAGCGATAGGAGAGTAAAATATGCTCTCCTGTGATTGGACTGTGTACAAAAATGTTTTGTATATTGATCCTTTATTATTCAGGTATTAACCTTGAGACACATTGTTCAGTAATTTTGAGGTGCTATTATTCCTTACACTATTTGCTAACTACTATTAACCTATTATACATGTGATGCATATAGTCAGTGAACATTAGATTAGGCAAATGTAAACTTATTTTATACTAGGAATTAAGCAGAATGGTGGTAAATTTCAATGTCAAGGGGAGTATTTTTTACAAGAGGCAAAAACTCACATAAAGTTGCCATGGTGTATTATTTTTGCAGGACATAAAATGGACTTCAAATGTAACATTGTTTACAGTTTAAAAACATTTTTAAGACAAAGTGTCATCACTGGCCCAATATAGACACTTGACCAATTTGGTATGTATTTTTAGATGTTTTGGTTCATATTTCAAATACTTTGGGAGCCACATGAAATGATTAAGATTGGATTGTGTCATGTTCTAGCCTGAAATAGTGGGATACTGTTTTAGCTTGGGGCTACAACAACAAGCTCTTGACATTGTGAAGCACTAACATACATATTGCACAAAGAAATATATTGCCCTTTTAAATCTGACCACAACTTTCTTATATATTTTGTAATCTTCTACAGTTGCATCCATCATCCTTTTTTAAATTAAGTGTGATCAATGATGGTAGTGCAATTCAGTGAAAGAACAGGACCAGATTTGTATCATACTTTGCTATTGCAGCAAGCACCAGGACTGTTTTCAGTCAATGTCATTGTTATCATTGCTGTGCTGTTATGGTTCATTAGACCCTGAAAAGCACCTTGTAATCTAAAGCCAACCAGGTCATGCATAAGTGATGAAGAACCATAAAAATCGCTTTTTTAGGGAATGCATCTCTGTCCACTCCATTAAGGACATGGCTAAATAGAGTGGCTGATGTCATACTGTCAAACATGGATTCCTTCCAGGGAACTTCCAGCACAGCCCATTATGTCCAATATAACATGGCCTCTCTTGCTCATCTTCCCCTTCCTCTGCCTTTCAGCAGGAGTGTGGGACAGGCCACCGAGCCAAGGGAGCAGCCCGAGGCCAACCTGGAAACCGAGCAGAAGTTGGAGAAGATCCGGCGCAGCCACCAGGAGAAAGAGAGCCAGGAGTTGGAGCAGCTCCGCCAACGGCAGGCCGAGGCTGAGGTGGAGCTGGAGGAGCTCAAGAGGAGGCGAGAGGAGCGACGGAGATTCCGTGAGGAAGAGGAGCGCAGGAGAGAGGAAGAGGAGCAGCACAGGCTGGTGAAGGAGGAGGTGCTGAAATAGAAAAGCATAATGCATAGATGCAAAGACTAGACGCCCTTGTATACACAACCTTTTCCTGACATGCATTCCAAAGACAGCTCCAGTCAGGAGAGGAGATAAGCTGCGTAAGAGTTTGGCGTGAGGTTGTTGATAATAAATTGTGTGGGATGGTTTGCAGGAGGAAAAAAAGCAGATGAAGGAGGATATTGAGAGGAGGCGAATGGAGGCAGCTGAAAAGAGGATGAAGAACCTAAACACATCCAGCCCAGATGGAGATGATTCATTCAACCCTCTCAGTCCAAAAAGTCACACTTACAAGGTAAATACACAGTGCATATACACAGTGCATTTCATTTCTTAATGTACTGAAAAGACTATTTGATTGATATTAGTTTACTATTGCTATACTGTGGAAAATGCAAAGCATTGAATTTACCTTGTGTAAACATGAGCATCATTTCCACATTGACCAAAGACATTTTATTTTCCAAAGATTTATAGATATATTCTCTACAGACAACACAACATTTAAACATTTTAATGCACAAACAAGGAAAAAAGATTTTAAAAAAAGATAAAACATTAGGCCTGCAGAACTCATGGCACATTTTCTATTATATTTACATATATACATATTATATATATACATTATATATATATATATACAGTATATACACTCATCAAATTAATTTATAGAAAATGTTAATATTATTCAAGTTTGCATCCTGTAGAAGCTGATGGGCATGTTTGAATCAATGCATCACTATTATCAGTGTAGACCCTCCAGCAAATGTGTGTTTATTTGTAACAGGAGCAAATCATCATGATTAAATGGGATGTTTTTTTCCAGATGATAGGTTCCATTTAAACTTGTAAGTTGCATGTGTGTGGTTCATTTGAGTGGTGTGTGTGCTTTGTGTTTGTTGTCTTTCACACATTACTGGATACACATAACATGCATGGTGTAATAGGATGAGGCTCGATGATGTGATATCATAAGCAGTTCTGTTCTGCTTTAATGTACGTTTTAGTGGTTGACTTGCTGTTTATGTCGTCTCTGTTTCATTTACAAATGATGGCCTGCTATCACCAGAATAGTTCACCTCACACTGTATGATCTTCAGTTTGTCCTGTTTTTACCCACAATATATTTTATTATTTGGGTTAAGCTTTAGTGTTTTGAGTTTAACATCTTGTGTAAATGTGTGTACGTGTCTCACTGTTTATGTTATTTATCAGTAAACACCAATGTTATATGGTAGTACTACTATAGCTATGGTTATATAGCAATTAGGGCCTGATCGATATATTGGTTGACCCATAATACCGGCATCACCTGGATTTGAACCTAAAACTCCTGGGCTTTACATGCTTGGTCTGCTGGAAGCCTGACATAACTCACTTTCTGTTTAATTACTTGACTGCAATACAACCTGGGGGGATAAATCTGAACACAAAACACCATTACAGTTGGGCTCCCCTGGACAAACTACATCATTTATACATATTATATGAGCTGAAATAATATAAATGTATTCCAGTTTTATTGACAGATATGAGGGGGTCTATTTGGGTTTAGTTTCTGTTAATTATTTCTCATTTTTCTTTTTTTTTTCCTGTCATAAGAACATAAACACATCTTGGGTTATTAAAAGTTATACAGTTATGATATTTATTACGCTGAAGGTTACAGTCATTTTTCATCAGTCATCATTCATAATTTATGTTTTGCAGATGTTCTAAGTGAAATTTAACACATCCACTACAAGAAAACACACACATATACACAACTATAGTGTATTTGCTAACTTTAACAGATATAGGAAAGTATAAAGCATAAAATATGACCAGTCAAAAGTTATGGCACATTTGATTTGTTATGTTCAATGTTTATGTTAAACTTGACAAGAAAATATGAAAATGAGAGATAATTCACAGAAACCAAACCCACACAGACCACTGGCAGTACAGTATTTATATTGTTTTAAAACTGTAACAATTGAAAAATAGCAATCAATTAAAACTGCTGTATTATGAAGATATTACATTAGCCGATATTGACCGTTTAATAATTTTTAGTCTCTTAAAATCAGTATTGTGTCAGCCACAAATCAGTCTGGCCCTAAAAGTGACCTCTATTTCTTCCTTTTCCATGCTATATTTGGGTCACTGCATGCATCCATCAAAACAACAAAATCTTCATTTACTCTACAATTTCAAATCGTGATAATGTTTCCCTCTGAAATTATTTTCATGCTGAACTTTGCCTTGGCCAGTCTCAGGTGGTGTCCAGTTTCTATTCAGATATATAGGAAATGTGCATGTTCATGCTATTTTCATTCCCAACCATTCTATATACTGTGGGATGGTGGTTGGTTGGGGTTTCTGGGGCTGTGTCTATCGTCCTGAGCTACCTTCTGCTTGCATGTGTAATTTCAGAGTGAGCATGAGGAGAGATTGACAGCTGAAAGTACATGCTTGGTGAGTTGGGGATCAAAAAGCCAGCAGGCTCGACAGCCACACAAGGGGATCTTTTGTGGGGTTGAAATGAGAGCCACTGAGCATGCACAGTGTTCGCTCGCTTTGAAGTAAAAGCAGGAGAAGAACTGTCTGGGGCCTAGATCATTTTCCACCATGCTACATTATTATTCATGCACGTATAAACTCAACTTTTCACCTGCTCACAGTTTGACGTGTTCTTTTAGTCACTGAGTAGACACCCTTATGCAATGTTGGAAGAGCTTAAGAACGGACTGAACAGGCTTAATTCCTCCTTTCATGGAAGAGGATGTAGGGTGTTTCCTAGTGAAGGCAGTTAATTCTCAAGAGTTCCTCTGCTTTGTTATTGAATGATTTCCTATTAGAATAAACCACAATACAAAGATTTAGCCTTAGTGATAAGGTTATGGAATACTTACACCCTCAGCTCTGTGTATTGACAAAGTACCATAAATGCTTTCCTCTTTGTTCATGTCTTTCTTTTTAGATCACAGAGAGAACAGAGTCTTTGAATCGATCCTTAAAGAAAAGGTACGTTTATTTTGTTTTGCCAGTCACTGCAACACACAGCCAGCCTGCATATTCACATTCTTACAATTGCTTTTGCTACATACACACAGGCTTGACTTGGCTATAAATAGCAGGTATATTTAGGCCAAAACTAAAGGCAATCTGGCTAAATGACTGATGTCTGAAAGTAAACATTGACATAGGTGCTTTGGGTCACCACTATATGCTGTTAGTTCACCACCTTTGTCGGCCATGATTAATGGGCAAGCTAACTTAGTCCAGATGTGGAGTGTGTGTGTGTCTTTCCTCTGGTGGCTTGTGAGATATTGTAGTGGACTCAGACCAGGCTCCATGCAGTCTGAGGCAATGACTTATCAGCCTATGCGCACACATAATGTAAAGGTTCAAATCACAGAGTTATTTAGAGCTTGGGTGAAAATGACCACTTGCGGTCTAAAAATGTGACCTAACAGAAAAAGAGGTGAGGAGGCAGAGTCAGGTCCAGTGTGATGATTGTACCTACAGTACTATGCAAAAGTCCTTCACTTCATTACATTTATTGATTCCAGTCAAAACAGCCATTAAGGTAAAGTTCAGTTTCAGGAATAAACATATATAAACATAAGCTATATTAGTATTTAACTTGTCATCTCCTTACTCCTATGAATCGTTAACTTTTCCAATCTTAAAATGTTTTAAATCCTAAAGTCTAATCATAATGTGGTAAAAGTCCATGTAAAAAGTCCATTTAAAACTTAAACAGGTATGATTTTTTTTCTCACGACAGAAAATTGTGATTATGTTAGCAGAGATTAGATATGAGAAATTCCCCTAGCATCAGGAACAGAAAGCAAGGCCCCTGAGCTCCAATAAAGGTTAAGGGACACATTTAATATCGAGGCTTTGCTGTAAAATTCTGTTTAATATATGTTTATCTGTTTTTTTCTGGCGTCCAATTAGTAACTTTCATTTAATGGCTGTTTTGACTGGAAATCAAGTAAATGGATGACTGTATGTGATTCACTTTAGCACTGGTACTTGTTTCTCTGAATGAAAATACCTGGAGCATTTCCCTGATGACACCAAAATGGTTGACAGGTCAGTGCATGCTGTTGATGTCAGTAGTGTCTGTCTGTAAGACGGTGATTGGTTGGATCATTATAACAGCGAAAGATGACTGTAATAATGCACATTGTACAGTATGCGGCCTGTCTGCTGGAAGAATTGCAACACTTGCCATATATGTCTCCCTTATTTTGCAAGACAGCTCAGAGTTAAAATTTATGAGCCGCGTTCGTCATGGGAAGGAGTTGCGTCATCTGTAAAGAAGCTTGTTAATCACCCACCATATCACTAATGACTAACATATGTCTCCCTCTGTGCTCACTGATTTAATAACTTGCACATATGAAGTGACTTGTCTGTGAATAGGGTCAGAGTTTCCAACCAGATCTAAGTGGACACTTTGTGCCAGGTACTGGGAGAGTACCGTAGTCAACTGAAAAACGCACACATACAGCCCCCCAACACACACAGAGGCTTTTAATGTTAAGACACCAGAAAAACGCACACTTGTAATATTTTATGCCCCCCAACACACACAGATTGTCCGATTTAATGTACCAAACACACAGAGTTTTTAATACAAAATGGTAACAAAATAATGAGTAACTTGTGAAAATATTTTATGCACATATGCAACATACTACATACAGGAATAATCAATATTGATATTATATATATATATGTATATAAACACACAAATGTTTTATATTTATATATATGATCTGTGTATATATTATAAGTAAATAATCGCTGCATGCAAACCAATGCATATATATACATATACACATCAAGTCTGTTTAGCAGCCAGTGTAGTATATATATAGGACCTTCTATAGTACAGTATATAATATATGATAGTGTAGGTTTTAATATGCAGTAGAGATCTTCATAGCATGATCTTGACCCTAACCTCAGAACCTGAACGAAATATGTAGCTTTGGCCAGTGCACGAAATTCCCATGGGGGTCCTATGTTGGCTGGCTACTCCAGTATTTGCTGGCTGCTAACTTACTCACCATAGCATAACTGATGCTTCATTGGCAACAGTGTATTTGGCTTAACAATTATTCTTCTGGAAATGGTCTCTCCTGGTTTTGGTAATTAGGAAGTACTAGGCTCTTCAGCCCCGGAATTTCACACACTGACTTTGGCAAAAAGTGGCTTGTTTTGCTACTGCTGTTTCAGGACAAATTTATCCCCAGCATGTATGAAAACACGCACATGCACACAATGTCTTTATTGGCCAGATGCAAGAGCAGAGGGTGGCCCAGTTTGTGCCTCAAAGTCAACAATAACCGCTTGTTACAGACAGACAGGCAGACAGATATCCGTTTTGAAATGATAATGAGTGAATGGTAGCTTAAACATCTCATGTTGCATTTTGGGGAGATTTTTGCAAAATGTACTGCCAGTGGGGGGAAAGGAATATTCCACCTGGGACAAGAATCTCTCTTATCCCCATCTGGGCATCAGGCCAGGTGACGAGGTTTAAAGCTTTTATATGCCTCTATGCAGTACAGTTTCTCACATGCCCTGACCAAGTGCCTTTGTTTTGGAAACAGTAACAGCTTTAAGAAGACTCAGCCACCAGTACTCTTGTCTAAGATTGATGACAGACTGGAGCAGTACACTCATGCTGTGGAGGTGAGTGTTTGCTGCTTTACAGGTACAGCACTGATAGTGGATCAGTCTTCAGGAATGTAATGAAAGAAAAACTGTACATTAAGGAAGAAATATGGTCCCAGACCAGCTCTATTCTATAGGATGCACTCTGCCCTGGTAGTGGCTGTATAGGAGCTCCATCATCAGCTAGCCAAAGCGTCACAGAGTGCCTTAACAGTCTTCTTCAGAGGCACTTTGTCATCACCTTCCTGGCCAGAGACAGAGGCAGTCTGTCGTTTAACACCTTTTTTGGAGAAGACTGATAGGAATTCCTGGCATAGCTTTTGCATGCTGTATTTGTTTGTTGGTAGTTAAAACATTTTCTGAAGGCAAACAACCACTAAATATTTTGAAGTAAAGGTTGTACAGGATTTGGATGAAAGTAGAATGTTTGCGGTCATAGTGTGTCGGGGGAGGGTAGAGTTTAGATGCCATCATGCAGCCCAAGACCCTTCAGTCCATTTTAATCTACTGATTTTAGATGGATGTTAGATGAATCATCTTTGTTATGCTCTGCAGATCTCCTCAATGGAACCAAAGACGACCAAACCAGCTGTAGTGGATATGCCCAGTGTTCCTGAACCCGTGGCTGCCAAAAAGAATCTATTTGAGGTCGGAGAGGCCTGGAACCAGAACACGCCTAAAGGCACCCCATCCAAGGTCTGAGAGCAACTCCCTGATGTGCTGTGCATTCAGGAACATTCTGAAAAATAAGGATTCCTGCATGGATCTAGTCCTGGGTGTACAGTTCTAGGACAAGACAAACTTTTATTGGTGTTAAAAGTAAACTTGCACAGTTTTGTGTAAAATGTAAAATTAGGGGTAAGGAGAAATATGTCAACACAAGAGAGCACCGAGCATCGTTTAGCTCATTATCCTGGATATCACTGACAGGCAGTTTCCTTGAACATCACCTGTGCCTCTAAGGCAGTGTAAGTAAGAGACTAAACCTGTTTCAACAGAAATTTGAGCAGCATTCGGAGGAAGATGCTGACACTTTGATCTCATGCTATAAGCAGTGTTACAAATAAGCCACCCAGCTGAAGAAGATGGGCATATGCTGACCTTGTTATATATATTCAAAATTTTTTGCTTTGGAAGTATTTTTGTACATAGGCATCAGCATTACTATGAGGAAAACATATGCCCAGAGGTGGGTAGTAGCTTGTTACTTGTAACTGGATACATTTCCAGATCATAAAACTTTTAGTGTTGGTAAATTAATCTACTTTTTACTTACATCACATTTCAGTCATTCATAAATAGTAATGAATTCATTATTTGTGTTTAATCATCAATTATCTTTTCATAATTACTACATCTATATTGTTTTGTAACCAGTCACATGTCCACCTCTGGAGCTTTAGCATTTCAGACCAAAGGAATCCTAAAAAATAAAGTCGTACAATCTTCTGATCCTATGCTGACAAAATGACTGCTCTAAGAAGTTCCGCTGTAGTTTTCAGTTACTCAGTACTTGAATAGATTTTTAACCTGCTATTTTTGTACTTTTATTTTTATGTAATTATTTTATGCAGGAATCAAAACTCCACCCACCTCTGACCATGCCTCACACTCCTACTCCTTTCAAACTAACATCCTAAAGTGTATAGCTTTATCATTCTGTTCTATAAAGTCTTCAAACCCCACTGTCACTCCAACTCCTCCCTCTTCCACAGTCCTAGCTCTATTTGTAAAGTGTGGCCTAACTTCTAGCTTAAAGCTAGAAGTCATACAGTCCCTTTTTTATTACAGATATCCGCTGTGGGGATGATCTAAACTAGTAAAGCATTTGGCAGTTATTAAAAAAGGCATATTCATTTAGAAGTATCCAAATGTTTGCCAAAAAAGACTAACTGGTGAGACTCTGGGATCAAGGCAGGTAAAAGATTTCAGTACGGTAATGGTATGCCTAGAAAATACACACCAGTGTATTTTCTCCTGTGACTGAAACTGAATTTGCTGTCATATATCCCTTTATGGCTTATACCATGTTACATATGTGTGTTAGGACACTGATGGTCTGAAAGTGGGTGTGGCTGACCTAATTACTCAGTGGGTGAAGGCGAGCCCAGAGGGTAGCAACAAAAACTCTCCTTCCAAGCCATCCGTAAGTGTCCACTGACTGAGATGCTTATCCAGTTGTTCCATTGCCTGTTGTTCACGCCATTGTGCAGTAGCATACCTTCTGCTTGCCACAACAATGCTCTCAGTATGAAACTTACCAGGGGCACAATTCGGGATAGATATGTATGGCATGTATTTGTCCCTCGAGGAGTAAATCAAGCCCTCTTGCTGTTTCTTTTTGTTTTTCTTTCTATCTTCTTCCAGTTTCTGTCCTCTGCTTCTTTCACCTGCCTCCTTATCTTTACCTTCTAAGGTAAAACAAATGACAAATTTCTTCTTTCTCTTCAGTCCCTTTACTAAGAAGAGGTAGACTCTGTGCAGATGTGTACATATGGTCATGAATGTAATGCTAGTGCACTCCTGATGGTTCTCGGCATGGACTAAGAAAAGAGCTAATTGTTACAGAACATTAACATGGAGGGTCTTCAGACTTTTGAAAGTTTTTCACTTTTGCATGTCGTTGGTATAATGTAGTGGGCAATACCTCCTCTTTCACACAATGAATTGGGGTCTGATTCCCCACCAAGGCATGCATGTTAAGGAGAGTCTTAGGGCAAGACTCCTACATTCCCCTACCTCTGCAACAAAATTATTTATAGCCCTAGATAAAAGCATCTGCCCAATTCATAACTGTTCTTTATAAAAGTAGTTCTGGTTCTTTACGGAGTCAAATAGGGTTCTTTCTGTCACCTGTATTTTGAAGAATATAGAGTATTTAATGAAATTAAAGAGTTTTTTTTTTTTTATCTCTGAACCTGTGGCAGATTTCTGTTTACACTGCCCTCTGGTGGGCTTCTGATCTTCTGTTAAAGTTGTGCAGGATCATCATTTGCTTTTTAGTTTTCACAGCATGTGTGGTCATAGCTTGTCTCTGTTCTCCATCTTTCTCAGGATGTTAAAGCAGGAGATGTGCTCCAGAAGAAGAACATGTGGGAGATCATAGGAGAGGGATCAGCAACAGGGCGGTCAGGACCAGCAGGGAAGGTAACTGTTTAATAAGAGCACCACCAATAACAACAAAAGAAGGGAAAAGATGAGAGTCTATCTTCCTCACGTTCCCTCTGCAGCTGTATGATGTTCGTTTTTATTTTTAGGGGGGTGCTTCTGGTAAGCGCTACAAGTTTGTTGTGACTGGCCATGGCAAATATGAGAAGGTTTCCATTGATGATGACCACTACAACGACTACCCGAATGGAAAATCAAGTAAGACTGCCAAACTTCTAAACGTCAGTTAATGCTAAATCTGACAGCACGAATGGCATATCACTGTTCTTTTACGATAGAGAGTATACAGTATTAATGACTCTTAGAATAACTTTGTCACCTGCCAAAGTTTGTCTCGCAAGTATGTGAGCAGTACTTGTATGTGGATCTTTGCAGTGCATTGTATTGGCTTGGTCCATTTTAGACAAAGCGCTGCTAAACCACATAAGCTCTAGGTGGGATTTAAATTTGTGGGGTGCTGACAGGACTCTGCCACATGCTTGTGCATTCTCACTCAGCCTGCAGTGGCCTTAAATTAAGACTGGAAATGTTCACACATGCCAGGCTGTGCATTGCAAGGCTTTAGGACATCCATTTAAGGCTGTGTTTACCACTTAAGCTATTAGAACTGCCCATTACTGGGTTTTATTATGATTAGCAGTTGACCTAATTGTATGCCAAGCGCATTTTCTTCTGAAATGTTTGTAAAGCAGCTTTTTATATCAAAATATAAGCAATGCTAGGAATATTTGTCTAATAAGTGAAGTTATAGTATGTCTTCCATAAATACACTGATTTACAGCATGCAAAAATCATCCGATATTCCAGAATATATAGACGAAAGTGCAGCATGACTATACACACTGTAGAGTATGTATTTGTATATTCAATAAAGATTTTGAATGACCAGAGTGAGCCCTCTCCAAATCAAGCGTTTTTATTAAAAAAATAAATATAAAACAACATCTAGTACAATGCACCTTAAAATGCAAAGCATTATGCACATCACTGCCCATACGGGGAACATGTACCCAATCTGACATTTAGACATACATGCAAAAAAAAAAAGGGCCAAGCTTAAATCATATGGTACAGACAATTAATCAATGTAAGGTTCTAACATACCTCTGAAACAATTTAACCAAATTTTGCCATGCACAAGAGTTGACAGTCAGTATCCACTGCCCTGTTCTACAACCACCCACATTATTTTTTCCAGTTATACAGAACACTGAGGCTTTTATGTTCCATTTAGGGTTCAGTCAGTAAGAGCTCCCTGTCAACACTTCAGGCATGCAGCCTCATCCAGACATGCTGTGGTCACCAAGATACCTCATCGCATTGTCTGTGTTCTCAAATGAGACTTGTGGTAGATTTAGAGACTCTGAGTAGTCGCTATGTGTGTCACTTCCATACATGTTGTCTCAGATTTCCAAGTCTACTTCATTTCACAATCACCCCATCTAACCCTATCCCATCCCGTCCCACGCATCCATCCAGCTCCAACTTTCACTTACGCTGTCAAACCTGTTCCTTCACTCAACACACTATCAGAGCTTTGTCCCTCAGTACCCCTTACTGGCATCATCTTTAAAAAAGCAGAAAAGAAAAACAGAAAAGAAAAACAGAAAAGAAAAAGGGCATGTCTGATATCATGCCCTCCATTTTCATAAGCACCATGTTAAATACTGAGCAATAAACTAGATTCACTGAATTTTCC
Source organism: Prochilodus magdalenae (assembly GCA_024036415.1). Lineage (NCBI taxonomy): Eukaryota > Metazoa > Chordata > Actinopteri > Characiformes > Prochilodontidae > Prochilodus > Prochilodus magdalenae. The sequence goes on from JAMWET010002595.1 coordinate 201,374, forward strand.
AAGATGCTTAAAATTCACACTTCCATGATGCACTTAAGCCATAAAGATCTTGGCATCCATTCCATCTATATGAATGGGATTTATAGTGTAATTCTTATGGAAAGGATAGGCCATTAGGGCACTGCATAAGTAGTGGTTTGTAATTATGTTACAATAGAAAAAAAGAAGCTGTGAATGCGTTATCAGTGCATTCTTTAATCGCCAAGGGTAATAGCAATGTCTACGTGAAAGGCCCACACCTTGTTTTCCTCCCTGCTGCACTAAAATGTCTTACAGTATATCAGAGAGACAGGCAGTGAAGTAAAACATTATTATGCTGATTAGTCAAATTCCTTTGTGTGTTTTGTACAAATAATTTATTTAATTGAATAATTTATTTAATAAATTATTTTGCTAATAATTTTAAACTCTAAGATAACTGAATCTAGGTAAATAGAACTGTACACTATGACTAAGAAAATACACCATCCTTAGCCATTTAACATCTACTCCTTTGTAGAAGTGAACCCTTTGGCTGTTCTGTTAAAGTCTTTTGGTTCTTCGTCTTTAGCTTTACGGCCTATGAGACCCATCTCAAATACAGTTGAGATCTTTGTCACTGGTCGTGAGGCTGCCTCTCTCAGTTTTCTGGCATTGAATCGAGGGCTGTAAAGGAGAACTGGAAGGCGATGGGCAAATGATGGAATTTCTTGTGGTTTGTTCAGCTTAGCTTCTTCTTTCTTTTGCTCCTCAGTTTTACTGGCTTCGATCTGTTGCATGATATTCTCTTTGGTAGAAAACATTTGGAAGAGGACAGCGTCCCACATTTTTAAAGACCTGGGGCCTTCTTTACCCTCTTGGCTCTGTGATTTTTCACTGATCTTGTCTGCCTCTTGGCTCTGTGTTTTCTGCTCACTGGGTTTCTGAGCAGTGTCATCAGGGCCATCTGTTTTTGGCTCTAGCTCGGCCTCAGGAAACCTGGGCTCCTCTACCTCCACCACCATGTGTTTCTTGAGACGAGACCAGCCACTGAGCTTCGACTTCATGCCTTTTGGTTTCTGAAACGCCTTTAGGAGAGGCTCTGCGGTTGGAAAGGAGCTGTCGCCCACCTTCTCTTCCACTACAGGCTTAGTCTCCTGTTGTATACTCTCTTTAGCTTCTGCTTTCTCAGGTTTCACTTTGTCCTTCTGGTCATCCGTTGGCTTGACCAGAGGCTTATCTTCAGTTTGTTCAGTTGCAGCTTTTTCTGAAGCTGTTGTTACTAAAGTTTTTTGCTCTTTAATCCTCTCTAATAAAGACTTCTGAGGTACTGATGGCTTCTTTAACACTTTGTTAGCTTTAGTAGTTACTGCAGCTTCTGCTGGAGTTGGCTTTGAGATCTTAGCCATGTCTGCATTTTGGTCAGGTGTTGTAGCTTTTGCAGATGGTGGTGCTGGCTTAGTTTCAGGTTTAGTGGTTTCCACCACAGAGTCAGGAGGTGGTGTTTTTGGTTTAGGAGGGCCATAAGTTGGAGTCCTGACTCTCCGTGTCACAGGAACAGTGATTACTGCTTTTGGTGGATCTGAAGGTGGTGTGTCAGCTTTAGATACAACAATGGTTGGAATAGTAACTACAGGAACTTTTACTTCTGATGTAGGTGCTTTCTGCGTGGGTTTTAAAATTGTCTCTGTTGGTGGTGATGGCTTTGAGACATCAGAAGATGGTGCAAGTGGGGTTCCTTTGTCAAATGCAGCATTTGTGGATGGTGGTGCTTTACCCACAAGTGCTTTTAATGCCTCTGTCTCCTTAGGCAATGCATTAGGGCTAGCTGCCTCTTTAAAAGTAGATTGTTCTTTCCCTTTACTCTGTGCAATTTGTGTAGTCATTTGTGATTCCTGTTCTGCAGCTTTAGATTCCACAGTAGATGGTGATAGGGATCGAGATATACCAAATGCAGGTGTATAACTTTGTATTCCCCCATGGGCAACATATTCAGAGGGGGTTAATCCATAATATGTTGACTGGGATTTTGAAGTTGGCGTTCTAGGCCTCTGGCCTGCAAATGGAGGTACTCTTGGTCTTTGAAGCCCTGGTGAAGATACTGTAGGTTTGAAAACCTCATGGTTTGACGTTTCGGGTGACTGATACTGAGCTGCAGGGGCTACAGGTTTAGGACCTTCATGTATAGGTACCTTTGGGCTTTGGGATTCTGAGATCTCTGTAGACTTTAAAGCATCTTGTGTTAGGATTTCAGAAGACACTATATCTACTGAAAGCTCAGATGGTTTCATATGAACCTCCCCGTTTTGTATATCTTTAGCGATTTCATCACTTGGCCCCAGTAAACTTGAAGTTGGTGTTTTGGATCTTCTGCCCTCCATATGCACAGGAGAAACAGCAAATAAAAGTGGATTGGCTCTTGAAATTACTATGATGGGTGTCCTTGCAGGTGATACATGATGTGAGGGTGTCTTGGGTCGTCCTGAGAGAGTTTTTGATGGTAAAAACTCTAATGTTGGTGTCCGGTCTCTTGTAGGGGTTCTGCCTCTCCTTGTTTCATTGATTCCTGTTGTATCACCTTTTATGTCAGATGCTGGGGTAGTACCTGTAACTTCCAGTGTTGTGCCTCGTTTGATTTCAGATGTAGGTGTCGTGCCTCGTTTGATTTCAGATGTAGGTGTCGTGCCTCGTTTGACTTCAGATGTAGGTGTCGTGCCTCGTTGGATTTCAGATGTAGGTGTCGTGCCTCGTTTGATTTCAGATGTAGGTGTCGTGCCTCGTTGGATTTCAGATGTAGGTGTCATGCCTCGTTTGATTTCAGATGTAGATGTCGTGCCTCGTTGGATTTCAGATGTAGGTGTTGTGCCTCGTTTGATTTCAGATGTAGATGTCGTGCCTCGTTGGATTTCAGATGTAGGTGTTGTGCCTCGTTTGATTTCAGATGTAGGTGTTGTGCCTCGTTTGATTTCAGATGTAGGAGTTGTGCCTTGTTTGATTTCAGATGTAGGCGTTGCACCTCTCCTGATTTCAGAGGTAGGTGTTGGACCCCTTTTGATTTCAAATGTAGGCGTCGCATCCCTCTTGATTTCAGATGTTGGCGTCGTCCCCCTTCTAATTTCTCTGGTTGGTGTTTTATCTCTCTTCAGTTCTGATGTTGGTGTCACAATTCTTCTAACTTCAAATGTTGGTGTTGGACCTCGCTTCACCTCTGAAATTGGTGTTTTACTCCTTTCTAATGTTGGAGAGGATGCATAATAAGACGTTCTTAAACCTGCAGTCTTAGCAGTGTAATTTGTGATTTGGGGGACGTCAAACATAGGCTTTGAGGGTTTTATGTCATCTAAAGCAGTTGGTTGAGGACTTGGAGCTTTAGAGGTAATGAAAGTTGGTGTAAGACTTGAGTTGGTCACCAGCACAATATTGTTTTTGTGCTGAACTGCTGCAGAAACTGCTGCACCTGGTTGTGAGTCTACAGGTCTGATTATCTCAGTCGTGGTTGTTATAGTTGTAACAGTAACAGATGTTGCAGCATAAGAAGGAACGGGATGAGGTGGAGTTGTGTAAGAGAAAAATGGGGCCACATGAGGCGGTGCAGTAAAGCCTGGAGTTACATAGGGCTGTGGGGAGAACCTTGTTGGTTTGGTGTAAGCGATGCTTTGCTGATGAGGGTAAGGGGATGGTGAATGCTGATACAGTGGCCTGACGTTGAAACGTGGATGCAGTGTACCTCCATAGATGGGTGTCTCTGGTGTCTTGGGTGGAGTTGAATGGTCACTGTGCTCCAGGTCAGGACTGGCCTCATTTACAGGAGAGAGGCTTGAGCGGAAGGGGACTGGTGTCTGCGAGGCCTGTGAGGCAGCTTTTTTCTTGGCGGTTTTCTTAAGTATTTTCTGGAGCCGGACATTTTCCTTTCCAGGTTTAGGAAGCAGAGGCGGTGGGTACTGCTGGGAAAGCAGGCCTGCCTGGGCAACATTGCTAATATTTACAGCCATGGAAAAGTCGACCCCCTAAAACAAACAAGCACAACATTTATGACTATATATTTATGCACGCTCAGTTAATAATATAAGTCTTCATACTGGTCTGACATCAGAAATTTGAAAACATATATTTTTTTAAAAATTGCAATTTTAGGTTAATAACTCATTAGAACATTAGAAACACTCTATGTTGTAATATATGTAATATATTTACATTTCTTTCTTCTTGTTTTCAGGGGACCTGTGCCACGGTGACTTATAAAGGGCTGTTGCATGCTAATGTGATGGGTTTATTTGAATGAATTATGGACAGGTATCAAATTCACATGCATAAATTCTACAGACGAACTTTGGTTTAGGAGCACCTAAACAATGACTGTTTTATCATATGAATCACATATACAATTGCATTAGTATGTCAAAGCACACAATGTTTACTTCTCTTTTCCTCCTCACTTTTCCTTTTTTCTTCTTTTCTCACCTTTCTCCTTCTGCTACATTTTTAAGACCACTACATCAGATTAGAAGGTATTTCTCGACTGGTTGTTTTTTGTTTTATCCATCTTCATTATTTGTAATGATTCAATGATTCACATGACATTATTCAAATCCGAAAGATCTGTTGCAAAGTCTTTGTTATATTGATGTAAATAAAAAAAAAACATTATAATTTTGTGGGGTTTTCCCAGATCACACAGCTACAGTTTGGAGTATAGTATGTTCCAGGGATATTCTAGAAATAATTCAGAGGGCACAACTGGGCTGCAAAAGAATTAGCTAACAAAGTGTAGTTGTAAGAACAACAACACTGGAGGTAGTCCATCCCACCATTCATGATATTTATCATCTTTCAGTGACAAGCAAGTTTTGAGCCACCTGTCTGCATAATGTGGAGAAAATCTTAACATGGTTACCCTTTCCTTTAAAATATATATATTTTGTGTGTTTTAAAATCAAAGGCCTTTTCTGTTGTCTTTTGTTAATAAACTTGACTTTTTTATGGAAACTCTGCCGGTTGTTATTATTACTGTTCAATGCCAGAGACTATAATCTTTCATTTATTTCTGTGGCAACTTTTGTCTGTAATGAGGTCCTTCAGTTCAGCCTGAGTTCAGGTTTATGGTGATTATGCCAAGCAGCTGTCTTGTGTAATAGTAGTTGGGGTAAATGAAAGAGCCCAGTAAATTTTATGACACCTCTCTTTGCAGGGAGCCAATTCCATTTTAATGCTGGATATCTTCTTGGCCTAATTTTAGGCTGAAAGCAAAGGCGAGACAGAGTCACCTGCTCCCAGTCATGGTTTTTGGGTCTTCATTTTCACCCCACTATAAACTAATACACTGTTTCACAGTCTGAAGGCCAATACATTCTGTACACTGAATGGGCACTGTACAAATGTCCAAACAATGTAAACATCTGTAAAGGTACTACATGGCCTATACGGTTCAATTTTGAACCTTGAATGAGTTAGGTACACTACATTCAAAGGTATCGAGTCAAGACAGGCCTGTAGGAACTATAAACAATGTACTATGGGACATATGTTCCTCAGCTACTACTGAAGCATACCCCGGTGACAGCATTGGTACTAAGATAGAGTTTCAGTGACCCTACCGAACTAAATGATAATTGGATTTGCTGTTAAACTCAAGTCATGGGCTGACAAAGAGGTTAAATAGATTTTTTAAATGGATTATTTGTATTATTTCCTGAAAAAAGGTATATATACCAAAAATGTTTCTCATTCAAGGTACTTTCTCATTTCTTAATTTAAAATATTTAAAATGGAGTCATTAGTTAGAAAATGAATAAATAATGACTCCATCATCTCCTGTATTAAAAAATAAATGTTCTTTAGTTGTGGACAAATGGAAGTCCCTGTGCCAAAAAAACTGCTCCCATAACTCAAAAGTAGGCCAGTCATAAGAGTTTTAAAGGAGCCTTATTGGCAGAGAAACTAAACCTGTTGCCTGACACATGACACATGAGAAGGGGGTCATCCTTTTAAGGCTTGGGAAGGTTAGGCATTTTGGACTAACTCCAGCACACAAGTTCAAAAGAGGAACGCTCAAGAATAGCTAGGCAGTAGATTCAAGGCCTGCACAATGACCACATCTTAGCAAACACCTTTAGGGAAAAAAAGGCAAACAATAACAGTACACATGCAAACCAAACAAGTTTTCATGTCTACTCATGTTACACCATTTAAAAATAGAAACATGCACAACAACTTACCAAGAGATGATTTTAACAGATGACAGATGGCTCACTTTAGACACAGTCCCCTATAAAGACAGAGAACCAGAGAATACACATTAACACGATATCCATTACAAATAAGCAGTCATGGTGGGAATATAAGCCAAATGATACACTTAATGCAGAAAATCAATTTAGTCACATATTTCACTGCTAGTAATGTCTTCCGGTTTGCATGAGAGGGATAAAAGATGAGTCTACTGGTCTACTATTTCCAGAACTAATTCCAATTATAGCTGTTCAACGTTGCACCCTCAAAAATATCAATTATATAATTCAAAGAACTGTCAAAGCAGCAATGCTATGATAGAACCAAGCTAAGGGGCTGGCCACAACACCTGTTCCAAGACCACAAGACCACTCAGCGACAGTGACTAACACACTGACATGCACTCTTTCTGATAAAAAAAACCCGGAAACTGATTTGGGTTTATTTTACCTGTGTTTCTGCTGCTTAGGGGCGACCGGCTGCTGCCTGCTTCTCCCAGCCTGGAGTGTCAGAACAAGAGGCTCATGTTGAGCTCAGCTAGTCTTTTCCTCCAAATGGAAGGCACAGGCTCCATAGCAGTCCAAAAATAAAACCAGAGCCCTTTACTTAGAATGTGAGCGGCGAGTGGTGATGGTGCACAGGGACCGCCAGCGGGGCAGGAGGTGTCCAGTGCCCCTTCCATATCCCCCTCCCTCCCTCAATCCATTCGCCTCAAGTCACCAAAGGCCGGACCACAAACTCCAAAGACTATAAGAACACTGCCATCTGCAGGACAGTACTTGTAGATGCCACTTTAGGTTACAGCAAGGACTAAATTGAACCCGACACCATCGGCAGGGTGTGAAAAGAGTGTGATCTTACTGAACATGCTTACTTACTAAGTGGACATTAAGAGACACTCCCCTAATTACTCTGACGTGGTGTGTTTCTTTAAGACAGTTATATATATATATATATATATATATATATATATATATATATATATATATATATATATATATATAAGAAAGCAAACTTTTCGTGCAGTTAAATCACATGTAGTTTTAAATAAAGTAACTGAAGGAAACTGGGAGCATTAGGTTGAGTGCAGATGAACTTCAATGAAAATATTACATATGGTCTTTTTCTGTTATTTGAGTGCAGCCTTCATCGTTAAACCTACGTTGTTTGTGCAGTAATGTGTTGTGTTATCCCACTTCAAAGTAGTCATCTAATATCTCTACTCTGGGGACGAACTTGAAGAGAAAAGAAATGTGCAAGAAATTAAATACTGGCAACTTAACCTTACTATATTTGCACGCTATAAAACACTATCAATCTGTACGACATTACATCATTACATCAAGTAATCGTAACTCTACTGTTTGGACATTTCAAATACAACTTTGACATTTCAAATAGACTAAAATCTATTCAAATTCATTTTTTAGAATTTTCATTTCATCAGCATGTGCAATTCTGAGGCAACTAAACTTCCACCAACACATGAAATGGTCCTTTGTTATTCCTTTGAGTATGATTCGTAACAGCTGACAAGTTGTCTGAATTTATATGAGCTTAGATGGGTTATGTAACACCTCTTGTGGAATGAAGCTTGGCCCCTGTCTTTGGGCACATGCCATCTGTGCATTTACTATCCCTTTCCTTCAGGAAACACCCAATGCAGCTACCCTGCTGATGCCTGATGCCTCCATGTTTCAAATGCCTCTCCCACTCACTCTCAGATGTGTGCTTCATTTTGCTTGCCTAATGCAATAGCAAATATAGCGATGCTGTCTCCATTCCAAACTTGTGCCTCCTCCACATTCCCTCAATCCATCCATCTCCTTATTCAGTGCCTGGGCCAGGACCTGGACCTGGCCTCCTTTGCCCTGCCCACTGAGCTTTCTCAGCCAATGAGAGGCCTCCGCAGATCAAGTGTCACTATAACAGAAGGACTTATTCGGCCCTGGATGTTTGCAGAACTTTACAGCCAGTCTCGGCCAACAGGGAGCTCACTTCTTTCAGCCTTTCTCAGGTAAGACAGTGAGAGAAGATAGAGAGAGAGACAGAGAGTGGTAATGGTGGAGAGAAAGGATGACTGTGTGTGTGTGTGTGTGTGTGTGTGTATGTGTCTGTGTGTGTGTATGAATGAGAGAAAGGAGGAAACGGAAAATAGGGCATCCCGCCCCACCTGTATTTCAATGGAATATACATGTACAAAAAGCATTGCCACTGTCATGCTTTAAAACAGAGGATAGTCCATAGACCACTCAGGAGATGGGAGCAGCGGACATCAGCGCAAAAAAGCTCTTTGAGACGTTTGAGTCAATAGTGTGTAGAATATCAGCCTCTTTCTTAAGTAAGGCACTGCTGTTGTGGCTGTTTAAAAAGGCACATGGTAGCCTAGGAGTTGCTAATTTGTACACTGTGCTGTCAGTCTGTTGTTGATTTATAAAGCTTACAGAATGAAAGTGCTACACTAAGGTGACATTCTGGTGCCCTAAGGTCACCAAGAACGAAAGTGAGTGAGTAAATGTGAGTGTGTGCGAGTGCGCATGTGCTAATTTGGTGGATTGGTGATAGTAGCTGTTGTAGCAGTGTTGACTGATTAAGCGGTGTAAATCACTTGGGTCTAAGTTCAGGCAGGTCACTGGTGCTGGCTTCAATTAGATGTCTCATGGCTTGTGGCACCACTGTTCTGCAAATTGTTCAGTGCTGCTCACAACTCACACAATAATGACTTGCCAGCATCAATTAAATGCTAGTCGTGTTAAGCTTGTTAAGCCTGTCCCAGGGGTCTCTGAGCTTATCAGAGTACACTTGTTAAATATCTTTGGACATTTTTTGTGTACCATTTAAGCACGTAAAAAAAAGCTGTTTAATTTAGTGGAAAACTGTGATTCTAGTTGATAAACATCTTCAAAATAGAAAAATTACTTCAAATATACAAGATTCCTGATCAGGCACCTTGCATTTAAACACTGTGTGCGACCCTGCATTGAGATTTACATTTTTACAGCAACATATTTCACTTGATTGTGTCTTGTTTTGGAATTTCGTACTGAAATCTAAATTATGATATGGCGCCTAATTCTGCAGAAATTCTATAAATGTGCCAAAACTGTCTCTGCATTTGCTATGACCAGATAAGGCAATGAAGTGAGAGTTACAGATACTATTCCCAGGGAAAGAACTTGATCTTGAAGGAGGAAACTGGATCCTGAATAATGTCAGGAAGACATTCGCAGCTGTTTAAGAGATAATAATTTCATCCAAAAAGCCTTAATGAGTGTCTCAGGCCAACAACAACAAAAAGCAACCAAAAAAATCTAAATTTATCACTATAATTTATCAATTTAACACATTTCATAAAGTTAAATGTTGCTGTTTGTTATGCAGAAATGTGCATCTGTCAGAAGAATGATCTAAAAAGCACCTCACGGGAAATACTGGACAATACTGGAATATTTCCAAAATAAACTTTAAACTTTATTACATTACATGAAATATGCTAATGGAAAGTGGTTAATCTTTGACCTTTACCTTGGAATCTGGTATTCTGACAAACCCATTAATCTGCCAGACTGAGTCAAAAAAGAACATGCTGTAAAACCATGTGTGGGGCCTTCTCACTTACAGTTCAGGACAGCTTGTGTTTCAGGAAATGTATACAGCTATTAATCTGGCTGACTGTCGTCCTTAGCTAACACAGAAACTCAGTGCAATCACTCGAATGCGTAATGCAAGTTTCAAAACTCCAGTTTTCCTTGTGGTCATTTCTCTGTCCAAGGAGAAACAAGCATCTCTAAATTAGTTATTGTTGTGGAGAGGGCAAAAACGGTTTACTTCAAATTTTCAGTGCAATTGAATGTAAATAGCGTTTATTTTAAGAGATTTTGAACCATTTCTACTGGTCCACTCATCAATTACAATTCCACACAGTGTATAGGACAACTGCAGGGTTCAACAATTTAGACACATGTTTTCTGTGGACAGCAATGTTATGCTGCTATATGGTAGCCATTCAGGTCCACTGTCAGTTCGAAAATGCAAGCTAACCATATTGGCATGGGGCGGGATCTATTTGGTAAGGAGAGGAGAACTTTTTATGGCTCCAAGCTCTATTACAAGGAGGCTATATATAAACGGAGTAAGCCTGCAAGTAGAAATTGTTGAGTACAACAATTTTGTTCCAGCCCATGTACCACATGTGATGCAAATGACAATAAAGTCTCCTTGAATCCTTGAAAGTAGGCTATTAGGAAGATCATCCTAATGAAGATCATTAGAAATATCTAATCAATTTGATTTTTTTTTTTCTTTTCAGCCTCAAAGTCCACTATCATCATGTCTGACACAGAGGAAGTGTAAGTACCTTTCACCTCATAAAGTTACAGACATTTCCAATGTGACTGCTACAGACAGTGACATACAGACAACTGAAGAGAGACTATCACTCTGCTAACTTCTGACTTTAACAAACAGCACATACACTACTGTTCCAAAAGTTGGAATCTGTTTTTAATAGCTGCAGACCAGTTTATAAAGTAGTTCTTATATAGTAGTTGGATGCCAGGAGGAGTAAATAAACATGAAGAAGCTTTAAAGGGGTCCAGAATACTGAATGGAGAGTGCATAGAAGATTTAAAGACTAAAAAACTGTAAATCATTAAAAAACAATAAAATTACAATAAAATTAATGATTTATTTGAAATGACAGACAAAATGTGTTTTAATAAATTATTGTTCACCTAATTCATGAAATATTGAATAAATAATAATAAATAAATAATAAATGTAAATACACATACACAACTGTCAATATGGTAATTCTAAACTTTTGAACAGTAGTGTAAATGTGCATTATCATCAACATAAATGTACCACCATGCTTAATATTCCAGTGACTGATAATTGTTATTATTTTATTTTTCCCCAGTGAGCAGCAGGGTGAGTACTGCTATTTTTAATGTAACAATTATTAAATGATTGTATATTTATTTAAATTACATTTTAAACTATTACTACCATTAATTTCAAATGTAGTCCTGTATTCCTACACTGAGGAAAACACATTGTGGAGATGCTTTTAATTAAAAAAAAAAAGCTACCACACCATACCACGGTTGCAAAGTTCATTAAGTCAGAATATTACATTTTTGGATGATGCTTCTGTACTGTTGACTGAATAAGGAGTGAATCATTGATTTCTTATGCATGGTTGCAGTTACTGTTGCCAGCAGAACCTGAAAATTAGTAATGAACTCAGCAGTCATGAGAGTATCTCTGTACGCCAACCAAACAGCAAACACTTCACTTCAGGTCACTGGATATGAAGTATGAATTCATCTGTTTGCAACAGTTCCTGCAACTTTGTATTAATGCATACACTCTTTTCCACCATGGCTGCATAAATTCGCACCGGGTGTTTGTTGATACCACCCACAAAAAACACATGAATTGGCAGATCAATTTATCAGCTATGGAGAAACCTGTGTAGCACTGCATGACCCCAAGCTGTACACAGATCGGTTATTTGGGCACAGCTGGGCACATGTGATTATTCTGCTGATCTACTGCTTTCTTTTTCCAAATTAAAAACGAAGTCGGCGACGAAGGTAAAATTCAATAACCTACAAGATGGAACATTATTGCCATCATCACTAATTGTCTAATGTTGCATTTTTAGACAGAACACTTCTCTACGTGTTCACCAGTGTTTCTGTCACTACCTGAGATGCTGTATAAACATTCTTGCATGTTCTTAACCTTATTATCCCTTCTTTGCCCCTTGTGTCAACCCTTTAGCTTTCGTTCATGGACTCATTTTAAAAACTTCCTATTCATTTCATCAGCTAGCTGACTCCATTGTCCATTGTTATTCTCTCTTTTAAATCCAAATATGTGAACTTGGCATTGGATATATGTTTCAAGTAGTTATTCTTCCATGTAGCTCGACTAAATGATGAGCTAAAACCTACATTCAGCTAAGTGTGAAACTATCTAGATTACAATAATCACACTGACAGAGATTTTCAAATGCACAACCACTCACTGACCAAAAAACCAAGCTACAGCAGTTTATTAACAGTAACAATGTCGCATCTGTGAAAAATGGCATCAATAAGCAAATTAAGGTGATTCAAAGTCCTTATGTATTTATATACCATCCACCACCTTACATAGTGGTTCTCAAACCGGTCCTCAGGGACCCCAAGATGATTTAGATTTGTGACATAGAGCAAAAATATGGGCGGGAGATCTCCAAGAACCAGTGTGAGAATAACACACTAAATACATTTACAGTTTTCCTTTTAAAACAACAAACCTGCCCCGTCTACTGTACATTCTGTGACAGTTTTTGCATTCCTTGCATCTAAGGGCAGATGACCATTACTGAGACCCTTCATCTAATACCCAATAATCCCGCTACATTTTCTTGCATCTACTAACCTCTCTCACCATAACCCTCCTTTCCTCAACCCTACTCCCTGCACGTGTATAGTTGAAGAGGTAGTAGATGTAGAGGTGGCGCCTGAGGCAGCCCCAGAACCAGAACCTGAGCCTGAGGCTGAGCCTGAGCCTGAACCAGAGCCAGAGCCAGAGCCTGAACCTGAGCCAGTAGCCCCAGAACCTGAGCCAGAACCTGAGCCAGAACCTGAGCCTGTGGTGGAAGGTATGTGGCATGAAATATTCTCTCATCCTTCTTCTTAAAGCAGCAGTGCGCTCCATCCCATTACATGCTAGTTACAGTGGACTAATCAAGATAGCCCTTAACTCACCTTCCATCATCAGAGCCCCAGTAATCATACATAGCCTCCTCTTCTTCTTGGGTCCTGCCCGAGCTAAACATCCGATTATGCCTTTAGAGTGCTATATCATGTACTATTGCTGGCCCCTATACGCTTACCCTGTGCAGAATCCAACACAGCTGCCAGACTCTGCCTGCCTCTTCACTGCCATACCGTCTGGATGTTTATTAAATGTTGTATATATAGACCATTATTACTTGTGCTCAAGCAAAGCAATGCTGCCGGACTGAAATGCATTTGCTGAAGTGGTCATGTTTATCTGAATGTCAGATGAAACTGAACAAACCTGAGGAAACGGAACCAAAGTTACAGCTGCCTAGTTAATTAATAAATAATTATGCAATTATAGTTCATATTCACTTTTGTTGCTCATTATACGGTGTCATAGAAATGATCTAGTAGACTTACAGGTACAGTAGTTTACAGTGATAAGTTATATCTCATGTAATGCTAATTTGTATGTCCCCCACAAAAGTAAAAAAAGGTTATAAGAAAGCCAATTTAATTAAAGAGAGTGTAGCATTAATTTACAGTCATAAGCAGATTGAAATTATGTGTTTTGTTGGTTTTCACAGTGAATTATAAGTGAAGACATCCACTATAGGGAACCAACTTAAATATGGCATTCTTATGTCAATTTCAGTGGCAAGCACTCAAAGTATTTATTTTCTCATGTACAGGCTGCATTTGTTCCTGTTTTACCCTGCAATATGTTAAATCCAGCAAATGAACAACAATTGCTCATTAAAGTGTACAAAAGAGTGTTCTCTGAAGAGCATTAGTTCACTTATTTTCACTGTAAAATTTCAACCAAAACTGATAATTCAGCTGAGGTGCCTAAATTTTTGCATATAACTTTCCTATCAATGTATTTTTAAAGTCTTGGTAATTCCTTTCCAGTTTGATGTAAAAAATTAACTTAATGAATGTGATACAATCGAGGCCACAGATTAACAGCACAGGCAGTTAAATTTTCTTTGTATTAGATTTTTAATAATATCATCTTAAGATTTCTAATGTAACTTGATGAATATACAGCTGTATTGCTGATGCTAATACTGTCTGTTCTGCTCTTGCTTTCATCGCTTGCTGCATGCAGAGGTCTATGAAGAGGAAGGTATGTTGATTACATATGTATCCCACCTTTTTATGTTGAAAGGACTTTGTTGTAACTTGTCTCAGCTGCCTGTAGTCTCCCTCTGTTGGAGAATGTATGCACTACGGTTCCTCCCGGTCAAACTTTCTTTGGGGCAAAGAGCACTGCTACAATTGGCCATAACATAAAGAGATATAATATATAGTTGCAATACATATAGGGAAAAAAATTGAGAAAGAGAGAGAAAAGGAGAGAGACTGAGAGAGAGTGTGAGAGAGAGAGAGAGAGAGAGAGAGAGATTTAACAGATCTTACATATATAAAATATACCTACATGTAGAAAAAGGTCTTAAGAGGCTTGAAGAAAAGGGTGAAAGAATATTAAATGCTAACAACCACTAACCACTGCACAGTCATCCCACCATGCTGCGCCACTTATCTCTGCATGGCATGCACCAACAACTCACCATCCTATTTCAAGAGGGAGGACCAAATGTTAACACCACACAAGGGCATCATTTTGGAGAAATCCAAAATGGACACACATTGACTGGTGTGGGCATTAGGTCACTTTAAGACCTGGCTCATTTAAAGGTCAAGGCAAATATTAGTTGGCTAATTTTTTTTGTCAGTTAGGATTATGATAGTGTACCTGCAAACACATATCTTATAGTGAGAAGGGCTTCTGTTTGTTGGTAAAAACTTCAAACTTCTGATTTTCAAAAAGTTTACTGCATTTGACGAACTGTCTGCGTATTAATGTGTGTCTTAAGCTTGGAAGATTTAGACTCATATTTGACATGATCTATTATCCTATTTTTGCTTCCTAATCTTGTTATCATTGCAAAACTCATTTTCTGAAACATCTACTCATCTGTAAACAGTTTACTACCAGCATTTGAATTTTGGTTTGATAAACCACTTTTCTACATGTACTACCACGAGTGGATTTCTAACCCAGTAATGTGTACTTGTCCCCTCTTCATTCTTCATCTCCAGAGGAGAAGCCAAAGTTCAAGTAAGTAATCACCTTCACATTTAGCTTCTCTGCGAATGACACTAACTAAAAGTTAACTAAACGTATTTGTTTAACTTTGTTCTGGATTTTACACAGAGATGTAGAATATATTGCTGCTGCCCAAAGAACATTTTTACATAATATATATATATGGTGACTTCGGTGTTTAGAAAATTCTGTGTATTGTAAAAATCGACAGAAGTTGAGATACATGATTTTGTTTGACAGTGGCAGTTCAACTCATGTGATTGCGTCGTTTGTTTTCCATCATTAATTTTTTTTTTTGCACCAAAGGCCAAGTGCACCCAAGATCCCTGAGGGTGACAAAGTGGACTTTGATGTAAGTAATAGCAGAACTAGAAGAGCTACTGGTTGGCAACATTTAACAGATGAAGATCACTGTATTTGTCTGCGTTTTCACCTCACAGGACATCCAGAAGAAGCGTCAGAACAAGGATCTCATTGAGCTGCAGGCCCTGATCGATGCTCACTTCGAGCACAGGAAGAAGGAGGAGGAAGAGCTCATTGCTCTCAAGGAGAGAATTGTGAGTGAATGAAGAGTGGAGTCACTGAGATCTGTGTGGAGAAGAAGGTGGGCAGACCAGAAGACCACATGCTAAAGTGTGGCTGTATTTGGTGTGTTACAGGAGAAGCGCAGGGCTGAGAGAGCAGAGCAGCAGAGGATCATGGCTGAGAAGGAGAAAGAGCGCCAGACAAGACGTGAGGTGTGTATACCTAGCATTTACGTTTAAGAAAGTGAAGACTTTTGACCACTTATTCAACTTTTCATTTTCTCCTCAATTCATCAATCTGAAACTCTTACACTGAGACTGTGTCCTGGTGTCTCTGTAACAGGAGGAAAGGCTGAGGAAGGAAGAGGCTGATGCTAAGAAGAAGGCAGATGAGGAAGCCAAGAAGAAGTCTGCCCTGTCCAGCATGGGCTCCCAATACAGCAGCTACCTGCAGAAGGTGATTTTTTTTGTTTTGCGACAACATTAATACAATAACAAGGTTTACCATACAGCACTCAACATTGTTATCAGTATACCATCGCTGTGCTGTAGTCAAACAAGTCTTATACTCAATACAGAGAGTAGCTCTGGTTACCATTATCCTGTCATATTATGAGCCTATGCTTCATTCGATGCTATTGGTCTGAGCAACTTTACAGCTCACAGTAAAGGTTCTTTCATACTGTCTCCCATCTGGCTTGGGAAAACCAGACATGACGTTCATTAGTGTACCCATGTCAAAAAACAAATGTTTAGCACTAGCAAATTACAGTTCTTAAACAAAACACATTCGTGTACATGTAAACCTGTATTTTAAAGGTTGGAATCATGAGTTTTTTTACTCATGACACAGGTATTTAAGATGTCTTGTTATACATTTCTTGATCACCCATCAAACCCATTCTCTGTCGTTCAAAAAAAATCTGTAGATGATCAAATATTTCCTACAGTTTGTTTTTTAAGAACTAGCAGCATCGTTGTAGAATTATTTTAATCTTGATGAAAGGCCAGGTAATTATCATGACACTGAATTGTCTTAAGGACATAAGGCTACTTGTGGGCTTAATGCTATCAGTTATTAGTCAGAGGTCAGAGGTACTGGGACGGATCTTGAGTTTTTTGGACAATATCATATGGCTTTACATATTAAATCTACATGCACTGGCTCAAAAAAAGGGTCCTGCTTAAGTGCACAATTAACATTAAATGAATCCTCAGATGACACCTTTACCAGGTTTGAATGAGTTCTCTTTGAATGCTCACAAACCTTTGGCTGTAATTCTGCACTCCAGGCTGACTCCAAGAGAGGCAAGAAACAGACAGAGAGAGAGAAGAAGAAGAAGATCCTGGCCGAGAGGCGCAAGCCACTCAACATTGACCACCTCAACGAGGATAAGCTGAAGTAAGAGCACCACAGTGTTCATTAAGACACTCATCCGGCAGATAGGGATATAGTGTTGCCAGGGCCTCACTGACTTGGGCCATGTGTCCTGTGCCTCAGGGAAAAGGCCAAGGAACTGCACGAATGGATGAAGACCCTGGAGTCTGAGAAGTTTGAACACATGGAGAGACTGAAGAGACAGAAGTATGAGGTAAGCAAGTCCAATGTTGAAGCTGGGCTTTCATATGAAATCGTCTCTACTGTACATGAAATAAAATCAAAGTATCTCAAAAGTGTTATTCCTTTGGTTATCATGAAATCCTGTTTTACAAGCTTTACCCCTAGTATACTAAGACACATGTAAACACATCCCCAATCTCCTCCAGGTTACAACACTGCGTAAGAGAGTGGAGGAGCTGAGTAAATTGTAAGTTGTTGCAGGTTCAGTAAGAGGCAGGGCGCCCCCTGCTGTGCATGGTTTGTGTATGCCTGCTAAGTACAGTCACAGGGCAGAAGATCCAGAGAGGAACGGGTGATTCACACACAGGAAGACACATAATCTTTTTTTTTCTTCGTGTCTTTTTGTAAAATATAGCAGCATGTGAAATAACACAATTAATATTATAGGAACTTAAGGTTTAGGACATCCACTGGTACTCTGACCTTTAAGCTCAATATATGGTCTAAAAGAGCAAAAGTAACAAGTAATCAAGACAGTGAGTCTTGAAAGTGACAAACAGAAGACAAACGGGTCCTTCTTCAAAGATAAGACTCCTGGGAATACAGTATGGACTCCTTTTGAGAGTAATGAGTAAGTAAACACAGCAAACAGACAGTAATTAAGCGTCCCTAGTTTGGTCCTTCTAATCCACCAGGCCTTGACCAGAGAGCTGCAATTACCAAGGTGAGACCGGGGTCACACTCTCTTAATGCCTTCATGTTTGTTAAGAAGTGTTGATGTGTTGTTTTCAGGTCATCTCTCTCAGAAACCGCATTGATGAACTACAGAAACAGTAAGTTCAGTAAAGTGGCATCTGTGATTCTTTATAATCTCATCCCATGCCATCCCATCCCATTCCATCCCACTTCATTACATTATAATCACAGACTGCTTGCAAATGTAATGTGTTTTTCTAAACCCATCATCACCCCTAGAACATATATCATTGACCCATCATGCATTATTCATGACATGCATGGCATTAGTCCCGGTCTATCTATCTGTCTGTCTATCTATCTATCTATCTATCTATCTATCTATCTATCTATCTATCTATCTATCTCTTTATCTATCTATCTATCTATCTATCTAGATATAGATATATGAAAGGTACATTTATAGCAGCTTCTGAGGCTCCAGTTAAATGCCATACCCAAAATCTGGTCACAGATTTCTGCTAGTTTCAGAGTCAGTAACTATCTTTCCGGTGTAACACACAGAGGTAAGTGAAGCCTGTTTATGATTTGGATTGGGCTTGCAGCATGAGGCCTAATCCAGAATTTTCATTTAGTCCAGCGTTTCTCAACCCTGGTCCTGGAGCCCCACCACCCTGCACTTTTAAGTGTTTTCCATGCTCCCAACAAATCTGATCCAACTAATCAGCTCATTAACAGCCCATTATTGACACAAAGTGGTTGAGTCGAGGGTTGAGAAACACTGATCTAGTCCTTGAGGACCACCAGCCAGTCCACATTGTCAGTCAGCATCAGAGGCAAAGACACCTCAGTCAAGAAATTGTAGGAACAGTTCATGAAAATTAAACAGAAACAATTCTCCCCTTACACCAAAAGCAGCTGATAGGTGAGGATATGTTTGCTGTCCAAAGCTTACTCTTTTTTAAGTTACACTGGAACTATGAGGCTAATGTAGTTACAAAGTAACGGAAGGCTGTTTCACCAGCATTCTTTCCCCATTAGCCTCTCCGGTCCACAGCATTTTTAGTCTCCTGACTTGTTCATCTGCATTCAAAGTATGTGGGAAATTGAGTCAATTTCGATGAACTTTTCCTCTAAAACAGTGGCCACCAACCCTCCGTCCTGTCTCTAACATGCTCCCTCTTTACCTAACACTGATGGACCCGAATCAGCCACACAAGGACTGTAGAAGTTCGTTAGCTAGAGCAGACTGTAGTTGCGTAAGAGTCGATGACCACTGTATATTTAAAGGCTCAGGTGTGCAAGGACCTAGCAACAAGTGGACTCGCTCGGGGTCCTCATGGACTGACTCAAAGACCCCTGGATCTGAACGTGAACTCCGTGCATTCAAACCCTCCTTAACACATGTGCTATTTGGGAATAGAGAATATGGATCAGCCTCGCATATGAGGCTAACAGGCTGTAGAATCAGACTGTCTCACATGGCTGTCCCCGGCTCTTGTCCCATTACAGCAGCAAGAAAGGAGCCGCAGCTCGCCGCAGAAAGTAAGCGCCCCCGTCCACGTCCCACGGCACGGAGACGATTCCCAAGCAGCAGTGTTATCGCCATATATACTAGCCGTAGATCTGCTCAGTGTTCTGCAGGCCTCTGTACCTGCTCGTTGGCAGAGATCCACACTCACGCTTTCTCGTCTTGGACTGCTGTTTGGTTCTCATTTCCTTATTTCCATGTAAATAAAGTGTTACCCCTGAAGCCTTTGTCAGTAGGTCTGTTGTTATTTATCCCGAACATCAATAAAGTGTTTTCCGCCCTGTCACTCACGATTACTTTCTTATATCTTCACCAGAGAGACTTCTAGACACACTTATATGCACATGATGAAGTGTAGCCCACTGAGAGCGCTGTCCCCCATTAAGCCCCGCCTCCTTCACTAGGATTGGACGAGAGTAGTATCTCGTCTGGTTATTGAATATGACTCGGTAACCAATCCTGGCGTAGGGGCGGTGCTTGTAGGTAACTGCAGCAGACTGAAAAACAAACAGCCGGTCTCACTACAAGCAGTTCCAGGTTTAGTGAGGTACACCGGCTTCATCGGTGACTTTAATCTCTGCAGCTGTGGGTATGAACTATACAGCTTAGATCAGGGGGCGGGGCTTGTCGGATCTAGAGGTCGCTTCCAGTGTAGGAATGCCAAGGAAAAGTCAAGAAAAGCCTTCAGTTAAAACAAGCAATAAAAAAGACAGACTGAAATGCTCCAAACAGAGGAAATGAATAAGGAACAGTAAAAAACACAAGGAAAAAAGGAAGATAATATTTTAGCACCAAGATAAATGTATTACAATTATAAAAGTTTCATAAGCCACACTGTTTAAATGGTTCTTCAAGGATACTTTAACAAATTCAATAGTTCCATACACTCATTAACTATTTTAACGCATAAATATGTCTTTGTTAAATTATCCACTTCTATGATCAACCAGCATGACTAACACTAGACCAACATATATCAGCATAGCTTTGACTGGCATCTGATTCATTCTGGTCTGTACTGTTTGTTTTCCAGTAGGGTGTTAAAATGATGAATTACTTTAGACCATTCCTCGGTGTAAGTAACACTTTGCTGATGAATAATAATAATAATAAAAAAAACATTTCCGTACATACTGTATCTGTATTTATCCTGTATTCTGTGGTGAACACTGCTTTGTTTCAGATTTTCATGGAGAGGCCATGATTTTACCAGGATCAGACTTATGGTGAAAACATGTGATATAGCGAGGACCAGTAAAATCCCCCACTGAACTAAACATTTCATACTGTCCTCTACTTATAAGGATATGTGGTATACCACAAATATGCCATTACAAGAACACACATGCACACACACATGTGGCTGTATTACTGTATTTGTTGTGCAGTCATCCATTGGTTTTAATTGCCCTTTATATTTCTGTAGCTAAATAATACAATAAATAATACATTGAAAACAACATGGGCTTGATGTACTCACATGCCTTCACTTTACCAAAAGTCACATCGTCTCCGCACACACACACACATACAAATACATACCATTACAATAGCACACCCACATTATAGGCGTCACTGTGGTTTTTGGAATTGTGTAAGTTTGTTCAGAGCCGTGTTTGAAGGCGACATGCTGAGCTGTAGTGGGTGTGGTTGTAATGAGGCAGTCTGCGCTGGGCTTTATTGTGATAACCATTTATGTGGTTAGATCCGGGCATCGCTACGCGCGCGCAATCACTCTCATTTCCAATTCAAAATTCAAACCTTAACGGAATCGTTACAGGGGCGCGAGACCAACCGCCATTTGCACCGCTGCCCTACAGTCTGTAAAGGTGTTCTGTGTTTTCCTGGTTTGTTGATTTCACAGTGTAGAGGGCTCTAACGGGTTAGTAGGTGTACTGGGACTGATTCCAGATATATATGATGGTTTCCTCCTAGATACCTGAAGGTGTCCTACAATAAACTTGTGGTCTCTAGAAAGCAAAGAAAGCCAGGTTAAAGGACAAAGAAGGAGCGGGTGAGTGTTAATGACTAATGGAGAGTTTCTTCGTTAATATACTACTCGAGCTGAAGTAGAAGAGTTGTGAATTGAAAAACAAAACAACCATCATTTTACCTGCACAAATACAAACCGCCTGGCCTGACGCTGACAGTACAGCTACAGCACAGCTAGATCTACCTGCCACTGAAAGAGTTACTCGGTTATTAATTTACACATAACATGGAGAACATTTTTAGGTCTATTTGCAAAATGATTATTTTTTATATTTGACTTTACTCTTAGTAATTACACATTACTAACTGTATACAGTAAAAACAACAAAAACAACAACAACAATAATAATAATAACAAAGAAAAGATAGCAAAATTACAACTCACTGAAACAAACATGTTCACTTTAAAAGTTCCAGAAAACTGTACGTGTGTTGTGCTACATTTACACAAGATGGTGCTGCTGCCATTTTCACATAGCTAACCAGCACTGTCTCTTACAGAAATATTAATATTAGCTTCTTATTAAACAACAACAACAACAACAACAACAACAATAATAATAATAATAATAATAATAATAATAATGCATCATATTCATACATGAATACTGAACTATACTTATATTTATACATGACTACTGAACTAATATTCATACATGACTACTGAACCATACTTATATTTATCCATGACTACTGAATTATACTTATATTTATACATGACTACTGAATTATACTTATATTTATACATGAATATTGAACTATACTTATATTTATACATGACTATTGAACTATACTTATATTTATATATGACTACTGAACCATACTTATATTTATACATGACTACTGAACTATACTTATATTTATACATGAATACTGAACTATACTTATATTTATACATGAATAATAAACTATACTTATATTTATACATGACTACTGAACTATACTTATATTTATACATGGCTACTGAACCATACTTATATTTATACATGGCTACTGAACCATATTTATATTTATACATGACTATGAACCATACTTATATGCATACATGACTACTGAAATATACATATATTTATACATGACTACTGAACTATACTTATATTTATACATGAATAATAAACTATACTTATATTTATACATGACTACTGAACCATACTTATATTTATACATGACTACTGAACCATACTTATATTTATACACGGCTAATGAAGCATATTTATATTTATACATGACTACTGAACTAAACTTATATTTATACATGACTAATGAACTATACTTATATTTATACATGACTAATGAAGCATATTTATACATGACTACTGATTTATACTTATATTTATACATGACTACTGAACTATACTTATATTCATACATGACTACTGAACCATACTTATATTCATACATGACTACTGAAGCATATTTATATTTATACATGACAACTGATTTATACATGACTACTGAACTCTACTTATAATCATACATGGCTACTGAACTATACTTATTATTATACATGAATAATAAACTATATTTATAATTATACAATGAGCTATATCTGTACATATTGTAATAGATGGATATTGAAGACCAGTTCTTAAGGTTTATTTTGATTTTATACTGTTGTTGAGGTTTTGAGGATATCCTATATATATAAAATGTTTTTGTTTAAAAAGTGAATGTTGCACTTAAGTAATTAATAGAATAATTATTTTAAAGTGTTCTACCCTAAAAACACTTATGCACTGATTAAGTAACCGTAGTTGTAATTTAATATAACAACTATAAAATTGTATTAAATAAATAAGTGACTTTAAAGAGGCAAAAGGACCCTGTAGAATAAAGACAAAAAAATAACAGTTAAAGCTCATCCTAACTTGCTGACTACATCAGAAAGGCAATTCTGTTCTGTCTACATTACCCGAGGTAAAGAAACAGACGGGCTCATTTGTGTGTATAAATAAGTCTTATCTTTATTAATCCCACATTCACTCGCTGAAGATGTATAAATATAAAGTTGAACGCTGGACACAACAAACTCCTCACACAGGCAGCATTAAATACACAGTTAGGTCTGATCACTCCTCCGTTTTCTTTTCCTTTTAACAAAAACTCTTATATACACATATACAAAAATGGTCCTCTACTTTTCATATCTGAAGTGGTTATTCTCTCGTGAATAATCAGGAAATAATAAAAGGCGACAGAAAAGAGAAAAAGGGAAAGATATGGTCACATATTGCAGCGCTGACACAATTACATAAATAAGAATCTTTAAGAAACTCCCGACTTCTGCAGAGCCAACATTAGAATGGAATTCGACTTCTTCTAAAGAAAGAAAGAAAGAAAGAAAGAAAGAAAGAAAGAAAAAAGAAAGCTAAAAAAACAGAAAGAAAAAAAAACGCCTTAGGAAAAAGAACGAAATAATGGAAAAACAATAAAACAATAAAAAATAAACAGAACGAAATGAAGAACGAAAGTAAGGGTAAATGCAAGTTTCCTCTCGAAGAGGAACAGCAGAGTCCTGAAGGTTCCCGTGTCTGTGTTTACAGGACCTGGTACACGGGGTCGGGAGCGCGCACGGCGTTGCCCGGGGAAGGGGCGCGCTGGCCCGGTTCACTCAGAGCGGACACGTCCTGTGGTGAGCGTGGGCTGCCGTCCGGGGACTCGTGCGCTGCGATCGGAGGACACGAGGGCGTCTCGGTGGAAATCCGCTCCACGATACTGGACAGACAGTCCAGACTGGACACCACTGTGGACTTGTGGCTCCGAGCGTCGCCTGGAGAAAATCCAGCAATTAAAAACCAGTCAGTATCGAGCTAACAGAAATCGAAGGATCTTTATTATGTGTAGTTATAGAGTAGAAAGATTTAATAACAGAAGAGTCACTTGCAGCGTTCAGTTAACATGCTGAAATGTGATGTACGTATTGTAACATTAGTCTGCTCTCTTACCGTTCTGACTCTCGTTGAAGTAGGAGCTGTCATAGCTGTTTCTTCTTCTAGACGGGCAAGTAGGACCATTGAAGTCCATCTGAAGGGAAATACATAAAACAAACATTATTCGTTTACTCCTAACTGAACAGCTGAACAAAAATCAGCACCGCCAGCCGACGAATCGACCCTCTAGACTAGCTATCCGGCTTATCAAGAAAGCCTCTGATCGTAAAAGTCCTGGAAGAAGCTCGGTTCCTCACCATGCCGTCGGAGCAGTTGGACCTTGGGCTGGACGCGTCTGAGTCCCCGCTGTACTGATCCAGAACCGGGTAGTAGGAGTCCTCTTGGCTCCGCAGCAGAGCCTGCAGGGACTCGATGTAGCTGATGGCGTTCCTCAGGATCTCCACCTTGGGCAGCCTCTGGTTTGGGTTGGCCGATGTGCAGCGCTTCAGAGTCTCGAAGGCATCGTTGACTTTGCTCAAGCGCCTCCTCTCCCGCATGGTGGCGGCCTTTCGCCGGTCCGCGTTCGTCGTCTTCCTCTTGCACGCCTTGCACGCCCACAGGAGACACCTGCCTGCCTGGTGGTGACCGCTGGGCGCGCGCACGTGCTCGTCCTCCGTGTGCCCATGCTCGTCCGGCTTGAGCAGGCTCACGTGCACGAGCCGCGGGTCAAGGTCCTCGAAGAAGTGCATGTCGTTGGTGTTGAAGCAGGGGTCGTCGTAGAAGTCGTCCGCGGAGGGGATGGGGAACGGGATATCCGACAGCTCCATCCTTTCTGACAAAAAAGACTGAGCTTTTGTACGTGTAAAAAAATAATAATGATAACAACAGAAGTGTAGCCCCGAGTTTCACGTGCGTCCAGCGCGCACCACGGACTCGTTTTGTCTATGATTTGCTTTTGAAGACAGGCTCTTAATGTCCTTGGTGAGGGAGTGAGGTTTGCAGGTGGGGCTCCACTACTCCTATCCCTGTGCAGCCTGCAGCCACTTGTTGCTGAGGAAGCTCAAAAGTCGGTTTATATGCTCCAGCAGCCGCTTGAAGGCGTGGCCTGGGCCTGGAGGACTGGCCAATAGATGTGCTTAGCGAGCGGGTGGGCGGGGTTTCGCGTGCGCCGGATGAAAACTAAAGACAAACAATGAAGGTTACTTGTGAGAAATCCGTTAAGAAAGTCTAAAATCACACCTTCACGACTGACTCCAAATGAAAGAGGCAAAACAAATGTGTAAGAACATGAAGCACTCAGAGCCCGTCCAACAACTGTTCATTCATTTTGAGCAAATTAAAAATATCCTTGAAAACAAAAGTAAAAAGTAACCTAAATATGGCAAAAAAGACAAGCTGTTAATAACTCATTCATCTAGTAAACGTAAAGACTTTTATTTAAAAAACAACAAACTAATTTCTGCATTTACTAGAAATGTAAATTCACGCCTGCACATTTTAGAAGAGCGCACGTGCAACAGAATACATTAAAACATACATTATATGTGATAAAGCACGCAGGTTTAATACAGTATATGAGAAAGCCAAACGAAAACCACAGCACTGGGAAATCAGGATGGCCTCACCAATACCAACTCACCCCAACTCCAGTAACCAAACGACACCACAGATCAGCGAGCTTCATTTCTAAAGTGTTACATTACATTCAAACAAAAAAAAAAAGTATCAAGGTAATGTTAAAAAGTGCCCCACCTATTAACTGGGTGGAGGCTTGAATTTCATGTCATGCTAATTATTTCTCCAATTTCTTTCTGTCTGATTGACATCATACTCTAGTAACTCTTAACACCACGTGGGTAGAAGAATATCAATTGGATCCATAGCGAATTCCAGAATGAATGACTTACATTATAAATAACTAAATGAACAAATAAATAAATTACGTTTCCGCCAGGGGAAACTAATTTTAGGAGTTCATTCGGTTCATAGGCTGCTTTATTTAGTTTCCTGCAAATATATCCTCCCGCAGTATCAAGTCCTCACCAACAGATGGCAGAAATGAGCCAACAGGAGAGAATGTTGGTTTATCACCCACCACAAAGAACCAGAATCACAGCAGCATCGACTTCTCTGAATCTTGGTTCTGCACATTTAGTGCCATTTGAACTCCATTAATGGGCTGTCATTGAGCTGATTAGTTGGATCAGGTGCGTTGGGAGCAGAGAAAACACTAAAAAGTGTAGGGCAGAGGGTCTCCAGGACCAGGGCTGAGGAACACTGCTTTAGATTGCACATTGTAGATTTATCTTAAAGCCAACTTAGGAAACAATGGGCCTGCTTTTAGAGCCATAGGATAAAATCAACACCAAGAGAAAGGCATTTATAAATTCTTCGAAAATTTTAATGGCTTAAATCACATCACACAATACACACCACACCAATACACAATACATCAAACCAACACACAATACACCAGTGGACTATTAGGTAATATGTATGACATGTAACATTCCTAAAACGGCCTGCTCATAGAATGGGAGAGGCAGAACATTATTAATTCATTAATTATTAACTGAAAATTATGTCTTATTCAAATTGCAAAGATACAGAAAATATAGGAGCGTGATAAAAACAAACTTCTTCAGTATACATCTATATATGATATATATATCTATATCAGAAGACTCATTCAGCGTCAGCCAATGAACTATAACAATGATACATTGTAATATACAAAGATGGTCTCTTTTAAAATAGAATCTGTCTTTATCAAGAAAGGCAAGTTACTGCTCCAAACTAGAGACATCTGACACAAAACACATGCATGTGCATAACCAAGCTTAAAACAGTCAGCTTATTACTGTTGTTCCTGAATTTAAATACTTTGTTAAATTATGAAACATTTGTGTTTCACTTGTACAATACTTCTAGCCGAGTGGGGATTTGAACTAACAAGTTATTAAAAAAGTGCTCTCCATACTGTAAACATCTGCTCTGTTGCACATGCAGTTTGTGCACTGTTTCTGAAAGAGATAACTTATAGTTACGAACAGAAAACACATAGAGGAAAGAACTGCTGGCCAGGCTTTTTTAATGCCTCTGTAGGAGGAGGAGGAAGCTCAGTCACTTCTTGTGAGCTCCTCATACAGCTGGTCAATGAGGTACTCTCCGAATCCTCCAGCACCGGCGTTGGTGCAACCCACTTTTCGTGCGTTGGTCAAGAGGTCTCCCAGTAGTTTGATCTTTGGTGCGAGGGGCTGCAGGAAGTGGCTTTTGAGCATGCTGGCGGAGTGGGGGTCTCCATGCTCACGTGCAAGCTGACACAGCTCCACCATGATGGCCATCTCCTCCTTCCACTGGCCCAGCAGGAGCTCCAGAGCGGGGAGCAGCGCACACACCTGCTCTGTGCCTGGCCTCTGCGAACCCAAACACATACTCAGCATACACATAGAGTGTGTGTAGAGGTGGGCGATATGGCGACATTACAATATCACAATACTTGAAGATAATTTAATAGCATCAAATGAATATAGTTAAAACATAGTTACACACACAACTATGATAAAACATGCAACAAAACTATGCTGACAGATATAAAAGTCTAAATATATATATATATATATATATATATATATAGTTGGTGCTTAATGTCAGACACAATATTACCTGTTGGATTTTATCTGGACTCTGATCAGGCCAAAACAACCAGGTAAAACCAGTGTATTGTGGGACTGGCCGAGGGTATGTGCACACAAACAGGCATACAAGGATCAGTCAGAGCACAAACCATAAGCATGTACACCAATAACATGGGCTTACTGAAGAAGCATTATAAATGGAATGGAATTTGTGCAATAAAAACAAATCAAGCAACCACGTAGTATGTAGCAGTTAATACAGCGGTCTTAAACGTGACTTATATCCTATTCGGAATTTTACTATCAACAAAAGAAACTAAAGAAACAACTTTAGTTATTATCTACATAATTCACTAAGAGTTTATAATCAAGCAATACAACCAACTACATTTAAACACACACATGCCTTACTGTAGTCTCTCCATGCATCAGCGGATAACAAGGTGTTCCAAATTGCTGCTGATGGACCCTCACCAGCCTCACTCCGGATCAATTTTACATGAGTCATAAAACTAGGGAAGAGGAGGAGGTTGGAAAAAAAAAACAAGAGAGGACCCAGGGTGAAGTGGCAGCAGAGCCCAATGCCACAGTGTACATCTGGAACTACAATTAATGCACTGTCCTTCCGCTTTCACATTAATCTCCCCAATTTTCCGGAACTCAGGGGAAACGTATACCCTGACAGGCATTAGAGAAGAGATCCCCGCAAAGCCCGCAGGGGTTTAGCCCTCTCTCTCTCTCTGACCCCTTCCCCCTAAACTACTGCCCTCTTCAGCCAAGAGGCCTTCCAAAAAAATAAGATTTTGAAAGGTATAGAGAGACATGGATGTCTCCGTAACATGATGAGGATATCATTTTGGCAGTGACTGCGGGCACTAAAATAACTCCAGATAACTGCGAAAACTCAACAGCATGAGCAGGAAGCAGGTCAAGAGTGTAAAAAGCAATAGTGGCATTCTGAACACGTAAAGCTTTTATCATAACTGACCTTTATTTTAATTGCTTATTTTATTTTTCAAATCTGAAGAGCTGTTATGTGTAATCTTTATGCAACATTATCTTAAGTGGAGAAACCTGACAACACTGAGCTAGTGGATCACCTGGAGATGTGTTAGACGAATCGGAAGCAATGGAACAGCTATATGATGTAATACCACCACGAGTTTTCTGTTCAAGCCCCAAGCCCAAAGAAGTGGATATTGTGCTGTTCTTGGCCAAAATAAGACTGGACCTCTATTTATTAGAAAGTAATCAATATTTAAATTGAATTCACAGCTGAATATAGGTCAGAAACATTCCAGCTAAATATGTTCCCCAAA
The DNA here is from genome assembly GCA_024036415.1 of Prochilodus magdalenae. Classification (NCBI taxonomy): domain Eukaryota; kingdom Metazoa; phylum Chordata; class Actinopteri; order Characiformes; family Prochilodontidae; genus Prochilodus; species Prochilodus magdalenae. The sequence goes on from JAMWET010002595.1 coordinate 230,586, forward strand.
TCATCCCACTCTACTCTTAGAGTCTAAAGCTTAAACTGTTTCAGAGTATCAGTGCTGTTTCTGAACACAACGCTGTTCATGGTCTGTCTTTGTATAACCGGTACAGGTTACCTGAATAACTTTGTTGCAGTACTGTCCTCCACGCTCTGACAGGTAGTGCAGCATGGCCTCTGCCTGTTCCTGCTCCCTCATGGACACATGATGGAAATATGCAGCTACACGAGGCAATGCCACATCATCCTGCTCAAAGACCTTAGCCTGAAAAAAAGCAATACAACAGAAAGATGACCATTTAACTATAGAAAAGAACTGCACCAGATGAACATATGAGGGACACTTTCCCTTATTAATACACTATAACTATCCAGCATGAAAACTACAAAACTGCATTATTTTATATCTGTTATTTTCTAAAACAACAACTGACCAATAAATAAAACATTTATTAAGCAATTAAAATAATTTTCACTGTTGCTTTTTTCTTTACATTAATTAGCCAAATTATACATAATCTTGTTTAACCTTTAACCTTAATATTGTAACCTTTACCAAACTAAAGGTTATTACGAGCCCTGTATTTTAAATGCAGGACATCAAACAATGCCAAATTATGTCTATGAGATTTTTTACAAAAAACCTTTACAAATATGTAATCATAAATTAAACTTTAAATGTTTAAGACTGGCATATGTCCTTAATGTATTAGAAATGCTGAAATATTAAACTAGGCAATAGTATAATAAATAATAACATTGGATTAATCATAAGAAGTTGGCCCGATTTCTGTTTTTTAAAGTAGTGTTGGTCCTTTTTTAAAATAATATAATCCACATTTTGAAATATTTCTGGCACAAGGAGCATAGCCCACGTTACAGCGTTTGGTGATTTTCTTCTTTTTGCTGTTGGGACACTTGGACAGTTTGGATGCTACTTTCTTTTGTCCCCTTTTTTGTTCTTTTGTCCTCTTTTTTGGCAACAATGGCAATTAAATCTAATTTCTGCTTCCATTCAGAGTTGAGCTATGAGGCACTGTTTATAGTTACTGTGATAAATCCCATCACAATACATTCTGATTTAGTCAGCACATAAAAATCATTTACCAACTGCATGTGTGATTACTAGGAGAGCATAATCACCTCTGTGTAGCTGGATTTACTGCAGCAGTGTGTGAAAGTTTGAATACAAGTACTCAATTCATAATGTTTAATTGTATTTCTAAAATGTGGGCTTACTTTGTTCATAGCAGATGTCAGAAAAATGAACACTGTGACATCATAGCACATCCTGAGCTATCATGATATTACATTTTGCCATATTGTCCACCTCTAACAGTATTAGCCTGAAACCTGTCTTTAACTCTCTTTTCCCCTAAAGATTGTATAAAGTATTTTGCTGTTTCTGTGTTGACGTCCTCCGTCTTACTCTCAGATCATTCTTGGCTCATCTATTAGGCCCGTGGTTATTATGAGTGAGTTAACAGTGTGTAAGGTCACATGAGAGATCATCTTATTTACCTCTAACTCAAGTTCCCAATAAAATAGCATACCAGTTCAACTAGCCTATTTACAATATGCACCTGCCCTAATTTAAAAGACTTTACCATCCATTAAGCATCAAGTAACTGGAACCAACAAGAGCTAATTAATACCTAGAGTTCAACACCTGAGTTCAGCTGTAGATGTGGTCTCTCCCATGTTACCTTCCCCTCATATGGTGGCCTGTTCTTTAAATATCTGGCAGCCTGGTGGATGTGAAGCTAGTGTGTTTCGGATAATCAGGTCTAACCAGGCATGAATGAGTAGGGGAATGAGTGTGAGCAGACTGGACCTGAGGAAGTAGGAAAGCGGAGAGCGTTTATGTGTCCTGTCTCCTCTTACCAGCGCTTGGAGACGGTAAGCTAACTCCATGAGCAAGCTGGAGACTCCGCACAGACCTTCCTCCACCAAAGACGGCAGGTTCTGCTTTACCCTGCTCCCGACTGAGCGGTGCGTTTTACAGACGGGCACGCTGGTTTTTAATCGCTTGCCTCGTGGTTCCGACATGTCTGAGCCCCAAGTTAGCCCTCCTGGCTGCTGCTGCTGCTGCAGCCGATGATGAAGAAGAGGAGGAAGTGTCGCTGAACTGCGCGTTTCGGGTTTGTTTACATGCCGCGTAACGTCGATTCAGTTCAGTCAGAGCGCTGTAGTTTCAGGAAACGAGCCAAATGTCGGGTTTTACAGTAGACGATAGGATTAAGCAGCCGACGATTTAACCAGCGTGAAATCGTTTCCCGTTCAAACTGTCAAGTTCATCCGGTGCGTATGAGAGCGGATGGGGCGCTGTGGGAGGAAAACACCACCAGAGCTTCAGCATCCACAGCGCACTCAGAAACACAGAAAAGAGCTTATCCCGGAGGCGCCACTGCAGCCTGAGCTCCGAGGAACTGCTCTGTGTTTCTGTAAACTGAGCAGATTTTAACACAACATGCATGCACTAAAGTTCCAGAATAAAAGTCAGTATACTGACTGCAGTACAGCTCTGACTTACAGACTGCAGCACAGCACCGATCATTCTTTTAAAGGGGAACTCCACCACTTTTTCAAAATCTCTGAATAATTCAATCAATCAGATACAAACAGAGTCATTCAGAGTGTTTTCATGTGGAGTGGTTCATTGAAGAGAGCCTGACATATTTACAGAGGTGGTGAAGGGAACCAGGGGTCACCATATCTACAACACAAATATAACAATCGTAGTCACTAGCCAAAACCTCAAATAACTCTACACGTGTCTTCTGAGTTTCATATGCTGATCATTTTAACAAGTGGGAATCGTGGAAAATCCTAACATTTCTGCTGTAGCTTTGGGGACTAGTCTCTTGTCTCCCTCCCCCATTACTGGATCAATTAAAACGTTATCACAAAGCTATCATAAAGCTTCCTGTATCAGACTTCAGTATTTAGAATCATTTAATGCAAGAACTGTGAGGGAGCTTTCAGAATCAACTCTTCAGACGTCTGGTTACCACCAACACCACTATGAAGAATTCATACATGGCAAGGTTCTCTTGAACAGAGCATTTCACATCCAACCACTCTGAATGACTTTATTTACATCTAACTGAAATGAACGGTTAAACATCACTGTAAAACAGAATTTGAAGTTCGGTGAGCTCAAAATTGTATTGGAGCAATTTTATTGAGCTTGTTAAGACACCATTTGTTTACCTTGTGGGCTTCAGTGAAACGTACATGCAGAATATATTTAAACAGAGGTATAATCTGTTTATATATTCTCTTCTTTATTCTATGTTCATGCACAATCACTGTCTTTAAACGTTCATCACAGCACCACTTATTCGATTAGGTAAAGGAAATGAATGACTGACCATCATAACACATTGCGATTTTTAAAAATGGAATATTTTAGATTTTCGAACATTTTGTAATTTTAATTAAACTTATTTTATAACTTCTAATCCTTTATGCTGTACATTAACAGTGGGATAGCTAGGACATGGGCACCAGTGCAAAACAATTAATGTCCCCTCAAATTTGACTATTACTTTGAATAAAAAAAGGAAATGTAATGTGCTTGTTTAGTTATCAGTTGTTCTGTAAAGGCATGCCACTTCACACACTAGCAGTTTTTTTATTTCCTCAATATTTGCACTGGACAAAATATTTAAAGCTTTAACAATTCATATATATTATACTTTTATTATTATTATTATTATTATTATTATTATTATTATTATGATTGCAGGTTGAATGATTACCATCCATAAGAACGATATGTTGTTGGTACGATGGTGTGCATGTCAAATACGTGATGATGCAATGCCCCTCCTCACCCATGTTATACCCATGTAACATATGCCCTAAGTCACTGTCTGTAGCCTGCATCCCCCCGTCTGCTACCCAGAGAGAGCCCTCTCTTGTTTCATACATCGCCAGTGTCGCTGTGCTCTCACTAGGCTGGATGAGTGACATGAGGGACTGGACAGACCCTAGGGGCCCGTTGGGTCTGGAGGGAAGAAAGAGGAACACCCAGCTTATGGTCAGCACTGGGTCACCACAACCTGCACCCTTGACATGACCTCTGCTCTTTAAGACGTTTATATAATCACCTTGTCTGGATTTATGTATGTGTAACAAATTACAGATCCAGGGAAACAGCTTTTTTGGTTCAGGATGAGTTAAAACATTGAGAACTGGAATTAAGCATCATGCATGGTGAGGAGGGTGTGTGCTTGTGTGTGTGGGTGGTAGGCAGAACTCTGTTTTTCCTGAAGAACGAAGTGACAAAGTTTGTCATACTTTTGGGGAGCACACTACGGACCTCCCTGTAGACCACCACCTGCCTTTTGTCCATGTTTTGTCTTTGGCTGAGCTGGAGAAGTGTGTCTCTGGGTGCAGCTGTCAAAAGATTCCCAACATTTTTAGCCACTCTCCTCTACAGTCATTTTCACTCTTTGATGTCTGCACTTTCTAGCTTATTAAAGAAATGTGTAATATATAGAAATCTCTAGAGAGAACTGTAATACGATCGTATGGGACTGTCCCAGATTATCAGGGTCTTTTTACAGTAATAATCTGCCTTAGCCCCCTGAGCCACACACATATGAAACATTGTTTAGGTCATCTATGTTACCAGAAAAAAAACATTGTTGTTGTTTTTTTACATGCCAGTTGGACACAGTATATTTCACATTTTTCCAGTATCCAGAATTATTATTTATTTCCTTTATCATTGATTTAAATGCATTTATTGCATTTATATGTTCTGTATTAAATAATACACTTGTTGCAGGTTGTGACTCTCAAATAGGATGTTGTTTTGGACCTGGAATGTTGAGAAACTGGTCTTAGTTGTTGATAACAACATTATACTTACATTACTTGTACTTGTATAATGGAATTACAGTTATTTAAAGTTTTGCAAGTGGTCGTCAATCCAAGCAAGTTGTGTGTACTATCTAAATGGAAATGAAGTGTGCTTATATTTGTGACTTAAACAAACTGAACAAAAGCAGTGATCAGATATATATCCGTAGTTGATGGTGGCTTTTTACATTGTGTGTAAACATCATAATGAATACACAAAAAAGGTCCGGGGTTGTATGAAAAGAAAATCTGTCTTACATTACAAGTAAAGTATGTTTTTCTCTTTCCCTGAAAAGCTGTCATTTTATAGAGGGAAACAAACATAACAGCTTGCAATGTTGATGCAATGGTGCTTCAGAATGTAAAATAAACAAGTATGAAAATCAGTAAGTCAATGCAGTCAATCAAATAGCAAATTAAAGTTAAAAACAAGTCACAGCAACACTATAGTTTTAGTGCTACATATTTATACTTTGTGGTATTTATGGACTTCTGCATTCAGGGGAATATATTTTTTTAAACAACAAATTAATAAAAACTGAATTTATTAGGATGATATTGTTTCAAACATATGCTTTTATACATCATATTGGGTTATAACAAAGTTCTAAATCGCATTTTCATATTTAAGGCAAGTATTCTTTGTATTTTAATGCCTTTCCCACCAATTGCACTAATGTAAACACATACACAAACTATTGAACTGGATTCAGGTGAGTAATAGTGAGTTAGCTGGTCCAGTGAAGTTAAACCCACAATAATTTAATTTAAAAGAGTTTAGTGGTACCTCAGTTAGCAGGTTAACTGTAGGAAACCAAAGTTAACTCGCTAATATTCAAATCTGTCATTGCAACATACTTGTTGATTGAAGGTGTCTGTGAGTGACGGGGAGAGCCCCTCACTTCACACCTGCTCCGGGCTGTAAAGATGGCGACCCTCCTCGTTGCACCATTATGACTACAGGCCCAGCTCTGTGCTAGGACACCCCCAGCTCTAGATTACATTACCAGCGGATTACACTCGGGACAAAAGTAAAAAAGGACATGAGAACTTGTGCATGCTGCAATGGTGTGGGGATTACTGGCCCAAACACAGATTTATGTTTATGCCATCCAGGAGCCAATCAGAGGGCCTGTTTGACTTGCCTAACCTCTGCTCTCAAGGCTCTGCTGAGGCCTCTACTGGCTGTGTCTGCACTGACCAAAGGAGTCACAGGATTGTCTTTACTTATTGATAGTCTGGTATGACTCATAGTGGCTAGACATCCCCTCTCTTAATGCTATCCAAACATACCCCTGTTAGACAGAGAGGCTTAGCTGTTTCTCCCTGAGGGATATCGCTTTCTGTCCATTCAGACGATGCTGCTGTCAGCTTTTAATGAATTTGACCAGCTTCTTTTTGGGCATGGGTAATAAGCTAAACGATTTAAATTAAGCATACCATTTGTGTTGGATTTGTACAGCCTCAGGCTTGGCAGCAATACAAAGCACTTATAATTGTGATTAAACAGCAGTGAGGATGCCGCCAAATAGTGAAAACTAAAACATTAGAAAGGACATTAAAGAAATAACACTTGCCCTATTATCATTGTTAAAATGAACCTTTCTCTATCTTCTCCCATTACTCACAGTTTAGCTGTCTGAAAGAATGTGCTCCATATTAGTTGGTGCTTTTCTCGTAGTTTAATGGAGGCAGTTTGTAAAGTCTGTCTGTCTTCCTGTGGTTTATTATTTCATTTGTGGTGCTATTTCTGATGTTGTTGATCCCAGGCATCATGGAGCATTTGTGTAAATTCTCAGTACGCTGGTGCCGGAATGTGGCCTTTTCCATTTTAATGCCCGTCTCTCATCATGAAGCTCAGAAAATAAAATTGAGCTCATGCACAGCAGTGGCCTTTCGATTATTCCATTGCTTCTTTATAGTAAAAAGAACAGATTGTAGTTTTTTATGAGTAGATTGTTCTGAGTTCCGAGTAGACTGTAGTTTTCTGTAGTTATTACTTAGTCTAACACTAAAGAACCCTTTAGGGGAATCAAAATTTCAAACCTGTTACATTATTAAATGGTTAGAGGTATGGTAAACAAAAGCAGTCAGAATGGTTATAGTGGCTTGTTAATTTGACTTATGTGACTTATTTTACTCCATGTATGGCATGCAGAGATGTGTTAGGCTAAATAGTCTCTAAAGAAAACTTACTTTGTCAGATTTTCCACTTTTTTACTTTCATATACAGTCCATATAAACTAAACAGACATGTATAGGTTCACTGGTGCTTTTAGATAATAAATAAAATAGCTGCATTTGTTTTGTAGATGTTGTGACCACTGGTTCTTATCACCACCACTGTAAAGTAATCTGTAAGTACATGGAGAAGTCTATTCCGAGTCTAATTTTCTTCTTGAGCACCGGTACTGGAGGTTTCTTAATAGGCTCAAGTGTAGATGTACCAATATTTAAATCCCACTAAACATCATGCTGAATAGACCTAAAATAAACAGGCAATAATTTAAGGAAGTAATACCTCAAGCAGAAGATGAAATTGATACTTTAAGCCAACTATGTGAATGGGAGTAAACAGTATTAGATGAATGCTTTCAATTTTGGTTGAATTTCTTAGTACATCCAGCGTCCATGAGCGGGAACTAAAGTTAGTCAGGCTCTTTTGGTCTGGTTTTTATTATTTGGTCTAAAATAAAATGTTAAAGATTAAATAGTGATAGACATCATCGATAGTAAAGCAGTCCAGAGGCTGAACCAAATGAATTGAAAGCTAAATTAGGCTAAATGTAAAATAATCAAAATACAAAAGACCTGATTACTTTTGGCACAAATGTTTTCATTCCAAAATAGCTTAAAAACACATCTATAAAAATGTTACATGGGCATGTTGCTGAGCAAATATAACTACTCAGTGTCCACCTCAGGTGTTTAGAAAGTATAAATGTAGAGAGACAATGATATATTGTATCTTAAACCCCTTAAATCTCTGAATTCCCGTGCTAATTACATCCAACTTGAAATATATGTAAACTCTGGATTCATTATTTATTAACAGAGTCAGAAGTGAAAGCCTTGACCCACCAGTAGGTCCTGACTGCCTAAAAAGTTAACAATAAAAACCTAAAAAGACATGGGACAGACATAGGACTGATTAGACACCACATTGCATCAGATTCCTACTGATTATGCGCTATATTGTGTGCTATATGGGGCCATGACAGAGCACAGGAGGCCGTTCAGGGCTTACAAGCACAGCTGGTAAGTACATCAATGGGTCTTTGCTTTTACCAGGGCCAGCAGCTGTCTGTTAGCAATGTTCAGTAACGTCACCAGCACAGCATAACCCAATCTACTGGCCTGCTAATTGCCACTCGAACAGCGCAGTGAGAGGGGCAAAGAAAAATACAAAGGGTGATCATAACACAAGAAAGCCTAGAAAGATGATCCCTTTGTCGACTCTCTGTTTCATAGGTGGTACCTGACACCTCCCATAGAATCATCCACAGTGGAATGACTGTGTTATGGGGTCCTTTACTGTTGTATAAGGGGATTCAAAGTGTGCGCCTCAAACTCTTTATTTGGCTTTTGTAGCTCTGGTAAAGTTGCTGTTAAAGTGTTGGAAGAGAGATGCGTGCCGCCTTGTTGACGACCAGCATGTACTGAAGGGTACTGTGTGTGTGTGTCTGTGAGTCTGTGTATTCTGGCCGGGGCACATTTGTCCTAGGCAGTGCGATTAGGCAGAAAGCCCCTGGAATGCTGGCCCCTCATTAAAGAGACAAATATAGCATACTGAGTTTGACTGTGTGTAACATAATATCCTGTTTTATGCGGCATGAATCGAAGAATGATAAATGATGATCATGTTGTTGTTGTTGTTGATGATGAGACCTTTTTTAGTTCTGAGCTGTTGAGAAGTTCATGGTTGTGTTGCTCTTTTTTACTTTCAGTTCATCATTAAATGAAACATTAAATAGCAACATCTAGTAGTGTAATAACAAGAGGTAAGACATATGACATGAAAACACCAGAAAATCAAAATGATAATTCATCCTAACAGTATTTTAGTGCAAAGGTAGCAGTGATTTACATGAATGTTTTTTGGTCATACTATTTTAAACAAGATGTTTTAAGTATTGTATCCAGCAGGTTTTTATCAACTCATGGAAACTACTCAAAATAGAATTCAGGAGTGATTTAAAGGACACCTAAATCCAGATGGAATTGAACACCATAGATCACTACATTATACCAAACTGTATTGTCAGCCTGTTGTTATTATGAAAAGGACAGAGACTGGCACTGAAAATTAAACTAACTCTCTCTCTCTCTTTCTAAAAATGAAAGCCCTAATGCTGTTCATGATGCAGAAAATACTGACTAGTAAATGTAGGTTATTGTTGTCATTGGCCAAGAATTAACATTTCATGTCCTTCACTCCTTTCTTGTCCCCTGCCCAGTAATGCCCATGTAAACGGCTAGAAATTAGCCAAACAAATTATATTGTGTTGAAGCAGGTAAAAAAAGTGTCTAAATGCATCTACTGGTTCATGCACTCTTAGTTACAACTTAGCTACAACAAAATTAGTCCGTTTCTAATTCTATTAGTGGTTAACCTCACACCTTAGGTCTTCAGTTTAGCTCCTGAAGTCCTGACCAATAAAAGAGTTTACTTAGTTGCATGTGCCTAGATATCACAGAGAACAACAAGCGTCATGACTACTTGAGATAAAAATGAACTAAAACTTCACAGAAATGAAGAGGCCTTCTTGTATGGTCTTGAACACTCTGAGAGTTCTCCATTGTTGTTGAAATGTAAACAACAAAAATAGTCTAAAAGTTTTAAAACTTCATGCTAGAGATGGTTATTGGACCCAATACAAAATTCCAAAGTAATGTACACTAGCTTTGCAGCTAGTTCATCCTATACACACCCATGTTCTGTGGGTGAGTTAAAAGAGTTAAAGTGCTACATCTTGTTGACGGTTTGGCTGTAAAAGTAGTCAGGTGGTTCCAGCACTCTGACGTTGAATAAAATGCGAGTCATGCTGTGTGCCTGAAGTTACGGGGCAGGAGAGCCTGGTGATGAGTGGGTTCGGGCTGGTGTGAATGTTTGGGATGCAGAGCTGTGGCATGGCTGCCCAGCTTGCCGGCTTGGGTTTCAGCTTGCTCTCCTCTGCTGTCAGAAGTAATGAGGACCCTGGCACCATGCAAAAGTCACCTTAGCTTTATGGTCCCTGTAATGCTGCGCATTCTAGAGCGTTCCATCACACTCCTTGTTCGCAGAAGTGTACCGGCATGAGTTATCTATTGCTAAACCTCATTTCAGTTTGGTGACGAATTTCACAGTTTAAGAAAGTAGCACGATTCTTTAATGTTGCAATTTAGCGCCAAGCCTCTAATTGATGATTATTAAGTTTCTATTTCTATTCATAGCTAATCCCATTCGAAATATGATTGCATATGTCAGGAAGTTGTTTTAGATGGGGTGAAGCAGAACAGAAACATTAAAAGTCTTAACCCAGAGTGACAAATATGAGTGATGTTTCAAAACAACATGGATACTGTTCCTTACTATGGATACTGTTCCTTACTATGGATACTGTTCCTACTATGGATACTGTTCCTTGCTATGGATACTGTTCCTTGCTATGGATACTGTTCCTTACTATGGATACTGTTCCTACTATGGATACTGTTCCTTACTATGGATACTGTTCCTTACTATGGATACTGTTCCTTACTATGGATACTGTTCCTTACTATGGATACTGTTCCTTACTATGGATACTGTTCCTTACTATGGATACTGTTCCTTACTATGGATACTGTTCCTTGCTATGGATACTGTTCCTTACTACAGATAAAATTCCTTTGTAGACTAGAGTGTAAGTGGGAAAGTACAAATACTCAATTTCTATAGTATATAAATGATGAAATTTCCAAAATAAAATTTGAGCACAGGATTAAAGTGGAATCCCTTAAATACTTCTCAAGGTGTTAACTTCTTAAACTGCAAGTGTTCATGTATGGACCCTTTAGTTCCTCGCTCTCTTAACTACATAACATACATACTTGTTTCAAAGTAGTTAATAAGTAATGGTTGTGACTGAATAAGTAAGTCTGAAGTTAAGACACAGACTAAAACATTAAGCATGTAGTTTAAGAGGTTAAAACCAATTTACATTGATTGAACCTAAAGCATTTCAAAGGCAAGCTTGATATGCTAGCAAAAGTGACCTATGGCAACAAGACTTCCAGGTATTAAAAGAAATTTGGCACTCGGAATGACAGATGAGTATGTGAAGACTAGCTGGTGTATAAAGTGTCTGTGTGTTTGGATGTGTGTTTTTCAGATGGTTGGGACGTGTCTCTGAGTGGGGTGGGGTGGGGTGAAGAGGCATCTAGTAGCAATTTAAAGGGCAATGTAATTCTATGAGATAGAGGCCTGAAACTGAACCCTGCTTAAGAGCCAGGCTCTGGGCAGCGGGAGGCTGGAAGGGTGGATGGAGGCTCAGGGGTTCATGGTGGGGGTCTTCTGCCTGATCCCCTGCAGTCTGTCATAGCGGATGGCCAGCAACGGCTCACTACGTATGTGTGTGTGTGTGTGCAAGAGACAGAGAGAAGAGAAAGAGCTTGGGGTGTCATGGCCTGGCTCCCCTGTAAACACTTCTTTGAAGAGGAGCTCTTTAAAACAACAGGAGCAGTCATCAAGACACACCTTCACTCCAGCCCACCCAGTCTCAAACCACTCTGTGTATGCTTCTTGCTTGGATCTGTGGATCTGTCTTTACTCCCAAGAAAATACAGTTGTGATATGTTATAGTATATATATCAAAATGTAACAGTACTGTGCAAAAGAGTCTGCACCCTGTTATTTCATCACAACAGTCAAGAAGATCACCTTACTTGTTTTTAGCAAATATATATATATATATATAGTAATGTATATATACACGTGGATTTTGTAAGTGAATGCACCAAAATGAACAGAAATAAAAATATTCACTCATTCATAATTCAAATTTATGTGATGTGACTTTATCCACAAAAAGCTAATAACCATAAAGCCCACTGCTGCAGTTAGTTAGGGTCCTGATTCTAGCTGACCCTGAAGACCACTTTTAAAATAAATGCGAGAAATTCTGATGAGACTCATATTACCCTGCAAGTTAGGCACAAGGTCAGACAAGAGTGAGCACGTATGTGTGCATGTGTGCTCAGTTGTGTCTATGTGTGTACATGTGAGCGCTTAAATGTGTGTATGTGTGTTTGGACCTGGGAGGGGGTGAGAGAGGGGTACTCTCTCTGTGTGGTCTGTTTAACTCTCATCGGTCCCAAAGCCATGGGACCTCCAACACTCTTTGGACCAACTCAGTCAGTGAAGCCCAAATGGGGCAATATATTACCACACATTTTTACCAATTATACCTACATTATCTGCACACTGGACAGAGATACTGCAGCTGCTGCTGCGTACATCACTCAGCCAAAGGAGCATTCTAGCACGTCTAGAATTCTAGCACCTCTAGACCAATTTGTAACTGCACAGTTCTTTATTCAGCTTTGCTACTTTTGTCCTATTTTGTGCCACCTCTTATTTAGTCCATAAGTTTTAAGACTATTTCAGTTTTTCACAAGAAAATAGATGCTGTTTATGTTAAGGCATTCTTTAAAAGCATTTTGTTGCGAGCCATTAAGACCACTTTGTTCAGCTTCCAGAATCATTTACAGTTCCTAAACAAATATTAGGAAAGTAAGCCTGATATGTGTTTTAACACTGCATACATGTTTATTTAGGTTAGAATGTTTCTCAAAGTATTGTGGCTTATTCTCTCTTATATGCAATTGTGCTGTTACTTTCATTTACCTCAAGGTTTTTATCTTTCCAGTGTAATGTCTAAAGACTTTGTAACTACACTACTTCATAAATAAAGATGTTTTATTATTTCCTGCTAATGGGGGTGAGAAATGGAGGACTGACCTCACTGGTGGTTGCTGCTCATTCATAGGGTTAACATACTCACACTATATGGCCCTGTTGTGGCACATGATTCTAAGAGGTAAGTTATTGAGAAACCTGGTTAATACCATTGGACTTACGGTACAGTAAACATGTGCCTCTTAGTCATTAGGGAATGTCCTCTGAAACGTGTTTGTTCAAACATTACTAAATTTAACAGAAGCTCCCCCAATGAGCCTGCAAAGTTCAGACCCTCATAAGCCCCTGTATGCTTTCTTTCTCCCAGTGGTCTGCAAGGTTGTCCCCAGCTGTGGTGGCCCTTAGCCTGGCATCGCCAATACTTTAGCGCCCGGGGGAAGGATCACAGCTCCACAACGTTATCATAGGCTCCTAGCTTTGATCTATCTGTGTTGGCTCGCGTCCTGGGGCAAGAGATCCAGGAGGACACACACAGACGTTGTCGTGTGACAACAGGACGTTAAGACACTAGGCCAGGGTTTGGGACCGTTATAGTGACAGGGAGGCAGGTGTGAAAACCAAGCAGAAGACAAACCGACTTCTCCCAAATTTAGCCCAGATCTAGGGGGAGGAGGTAGCTAACAGTGTGTCCATCTCGGTTAGCCACTGTCACCTCCCCTGCTTTGTTGCTTTTGTCTTGGTGGTCCTTTTTGCTACATTTTTTGTCACATGCAAATGGTCAAGGGTTTTTTGTGGTGCATGGTGGCCCAAATGTAGGATATTCTGAGTGAATGTAAGGCTTAAGGCTCTGTTGCTAATCTATTTGTCACTTGACTTTCACACCTGTAAGACACCAGAAAAGAGAAGCTCATTATCCGGAAGTTAATACAAGAGATGCATAATGTCTGCTTAATGATGACATGGACAAGACTACAACACTCGGGCCTTCATTCATGTTAACAAGTCAAACAGCCAATCAGTACCAAGTTATTTATTGTATTATAACATATTATAAAAGCAGAAAATAATAACAGAAAATGACACAGAATGCTCAACAAATTATATACATATTGTTCATATGTCTTTGCTTCTATGACAGCTTTCATTCTTTTCAGAAGCTTTGCTTTTGGTTTTCCAAGGAAATCTGAAGGAATATTTTTTTCCTGTCATTTAGTTGGTTGCATTTTCTGCTTTTTGCAAAAGTTGACTCATTTTGACTCCTTTGATTTTTGTCTTTTTTTTTTTTTTTCAGTAACTTTCTGCTGCTGCTGCAAAAAAGAAGGATGCTGCACATCTATTCATGCCTTCAATTGTTTTCTCTCAGTGGAAGGGTAGACAGAAACACCTTTGTATTATTTCTGACCTATGTATTATTTCTGATCTGATTTTCTCTTGTCTCCCAAAGATGAAAGTTTTAAATAGGTTCCTCTGATAGTGACAGCGTTGGTGGCCTGCCAGGTCTGGCATGGTCGTTAAAAGATTTTTCTCTATATGTTTTAAAAATATGTTTTGGATCTTCATTTTATTTCATCTATTTTACTTTTTTTGCAAAAAATGGCAGATTTACAGGAGAAGTAAATCATTCTCGTTTAATGTAAGGAGATTTAATTCCAACGGCTTTGGAGCATTTCTTTTAGTCCATTCATCATTACAGTTCCACATAATGGAAAGGACAGTTGATTTTCCTAAAATATGTAAAAAAAAAATTACACATATGGAAGTGCTATGTTTATGTTTGTTATGGTTTTTACATAAGTTTATCAAAATATCTTCTGAAATATGAAAAAAATCTTGCTTAAATGAGATAAATGACCTTTGCAAAGTGTATATAAAAACCCTTATAGTCGATGTGTTTCTGTTGATTTAACACTTATCAGAAGGATATGCATCCTAGCCTTCTGTCTCCTTCACTTCTTGGAATGCGTTTGTCACCTTAACAGTTTAGAGCATTAGCACATTAAAGCTAAGAGCCTTCAGCATGCAAACTGGGCCTGGTGTGAAACAGAAGGTGCTGGTCACTAATTATACTCATTTGCGGTAATTAGTGAGGATGGCACATGCCTTCTTTTCTCTGCCTGTCAACAGGCAGAATTTAAGGGCTATACAGAGCTGTCAATAGCATGCAGTCTCTAAAGACTCCCAGTAACAGTGAATCTTTGTAAAACCTAGACACTGAGATGTATCAGGCCTTTATTGAACTTACATTGCAAGCTTATACTGCTATATGGATGCAGAGAGTAACATTCAGTGCAATGCATTCTCTTACTGTTAATTAATGAATGAATAAATTAAAACAGTTTTTTTTTCTTTTAAGTTTGACTGCACACAGACTCACTTGCAATTATTGATTTTTAAAGTTTTATTCAGTTAATTATCCATGAAATTTATCTAAGCATTTGTCTGATACACATTCTACGTTTTAATGTTATGATATACATCCTGCATCTGTGATACTTTCTCACAACCTGAGACAGACAGTTAACAGTCACAGCCCTGTGGCCTTCTAAGATCACCTAAATCATATCCATTTTGCCTCTTAATTCCTCAAGTTCCTGTTTTTGCCCTTTCTGTCTCCATTCGACTAAGTTACTACCCAAATATCTTAATGCTAACGTGAAGCATGGCTGTGACGAAAGTGCTGGAATGTGCTCTCTGTGGACAGTTAAGAGCTTACCTTAGTGTTTATAGCCAGAGTGATGCAGTTCTGCTCTTAATGGGAGGTGCCAAGACCCCTGTAACACTGTGGGATAGAGTTACACAAGCGTGCACACACAATTTGACAATGGCCAGTCTGACCATGCATGCTCTGTTGTATAATAAGGAAAACAAGTTGATGATACACATATGATGTTTCTCTGTTACTTTAGAGGTTGTTTGCAGTTAGTAGACTTATATATATGTTGAATTTTTCTTGTTTATATTATGGCATGATACATGAAACAGCATCACAGTTGCATTGTTCTTCATCCTGCATGCTATTGTAGTACTTTGAGGAAAGATGGAGTGCATATGGAAACATGACCTCCTTCATGTCCATGGCCTCGAGCCCCTCTGCTCAACTCTGCACTGCAGCATCCATACTTTCATACTTGCCTTTATGTCAGAGCTACCATTACTGAAAGCTTTGTCGTGCGTGGACAACATTATGGAGTATGTCCTATCAGCACCTGCACCATCTGCCAAGTCTCCACAACTGGCTTTGGTCAAACAGGCATTTTAAAGGAGCCGAGCTCTGAGGTCCACCCAGCTACATTAAAGCAACACCCTTGAACTCTAGAAGCACCGGTGGGGCTCTGAGAGGTGAAACTGGAACCCTTGTTTTTTCAAAACAAAATTATCTCAAAAATAAAAAAAAGAGGATTGGAAATGACGTTATTAGCATGTTGTGTCGGAGAGTAGGAGAACATGCAACTATAGAAGGGGGCAGTGCGAGGGGGTCTAGGCTTTGGCTGCAACGCATGATGGGTACTTTGGCAGAACCACTGTGTTCTCGATGACAACGCCATTTGGCTTGTGTCATACTTTCTCCATTTCCCATAAAATACCATGTAGTGTAGCTCAACATGGCTTTCCACTCCCAGCATTCAAAGAGGCCCTTTCTCTCATATTGTTTTTCCTTCATTATTATTATTATTATTATTATTATTATTATTATTATTATTATTATTATTGTTTCTGAATTTGTTCAAAAATCTTAACACACTTGAGCACATTTAATTAGATCAGATGTCTTGAATCACCAAGAAACATCTTGGGGTCCCCCCTGTTTTTATTGGTCATTTCATGCCCAATGCCAGGTGCGGGTATAGCTCTCGCTCCGGGTTTGGATCTATTCCCAAGTGTTTGGCCTCATAACAAGCCATGCCCTGGTGTACTGGGCTGAAAACCCACACACAGATCACTTCCCGCACCACGGCCTTTAAAGAACTGCGCCTGAGTAATCCCCACTCCCACAGCCTTGTGAAACATTAAATGTTGGTGTAAGCAGCAGAGGCGCCATCCTGCCCGTCCTGCACTTAACGTGGGCTCTGTGCCAGCCCCAGGGTGGGGGGTCCGAAAACCGCTGGCATTGGGCTTGGAAAATACGAGAGTGTTGTGCAGAGAGAGAGAGAGAGGAGTGTGAGCGAGAGGGGCGATCAGGTCCGAATGATGAGAGATGTTGAGAGGCTGTGTGAAGCCCCGCCTCCTCTCTCACCCCTCCTCTCCCCTGATGCTAGGATCAGTGATTAGCCCTAGGAACCCAAAGTACAAATCAGATACAGGGATAAAGAGATGGCTGGGTATATAACAGTATTAACAACAGCTCAGTTTCAAAGGCAGGTTTTATCTTGGCACATATTTCCTAAATGATCTCATCTTTTTTGTGAAGGGTCTGAGAATAGTCCAAATTTTAGGCAATTGTAAGCAAGTGCAGTTTTTGACACTTTGCTTGGTACGAGTTCTTGCTCTTGTGATAAAACCTTACCTCTTGTCACCATTGTGAGAAGAAGAGCAGTGAAGTGTTGACAGTAGGCATTCTGTCATGCCCAATCCTATCCTACATGCCCCATTCACACAGGCAATTAACATGTGTGATCATCACTGCCCTCTCCTGCCTTCTGTCCTTCAAGCACAGGCAGCTCTGACTGACACAGCAAGGCACTGTGGAAGTTCTGGAAGTGCTTCATCTGTGCAAAACATAAATTGTTTTTCATATGTCTAAACATGTCTACATTTCAGAATTAAATACTTTTAAAGGAAGGTAAAGGAAACAACATACATAAAAACAAGGATTTCAAAATGTTCTTTTGTCTTATGCACAGTTCTAGGAAAATGTTCAACTGCTATAGCACATTCCCCCAAACCTTACAGGTTCTTAAAATTTTAAAAAGGTTGTTTAACACACCTTAGGTACAAAGAACCATCCTTTAAATGGTTATATTTTAACAGTCTTGAAACCTTAACAATACAGCAGCTGCAATCCACAGACATCAGAATCACCTCAACGCTCCCTTCTTTCTTCAATTCCATCTTCAGTTACCTGTAACAAACAACTACAGTTTTGTACTTTCTGTGTTGATAACTTTGGAACCACCAGAGATATTTCAGCAATCGATTTCTGGTAAAAAGAATTCTGGTTTTCTTTGACATGCTACATGACCACCTTCCCATTGGAAAAATTTGCCCTTGATCTAATATGGCGGATTTCCAAATGGTAACAATTGATAGGCCCAAGTGGAGGGGGATTAAGTAAGTCTCATTAAAATGTATTTCCCTTCTTTATGCAATCCTTATACAGGTGGATTTTCTTATGCCCTATCACTGCAAAGATATCTTCTATAATGTAAAACTTATACTTTAAGGGCTGAATTGTAGATATATACTTTAAGGACTGAATTGTAGATATAAGAGTATAAAACGGACCTGTATATAACAGATATACTGTATATATATGAAGTGTGGACCTGACAATGGATGTGCACATACCAAGGTTTGATCACTGTTTAGGTTAAGGTGGTCTTTGTTAGGGTTAGCCAAAACTCTTCAGTCTAATGCAGCATGATACTGAAGAGAGTACGTAAAAAGTCAACCACAACTAACAGTATAACATAATATCCAGTATATCCAGTGATTATTGCAGCTTCATCATATTACAGGTAGATCAAGCAATAATTACGCTAGAGAACTGATCTAAAACACTATCTCTACTCTAAATCAGTATTTAACACAATCAATTAATCCAATCTCACACAGGCATGCAGAATAACCACACAGTGCAGTTAAACCTCAATGGATTTAGCAGCTCTGGACTGGCTTGTCTGGCTGGGTGAACTCAAGCGGGTATCAGATTTAATATCAACCTGTATCTCTGCCTGTTCTGTGCTCCTAAAGAGCGTGGTAATATGGTCTTGGCCCTCACTCTGCAGGAATCGGAGTGAGTGTGAATAATTGCACCGTATCCAGGTGTATTTAGTCAGGGTGGCAGACAGGGTTGTAAATTGGTGGGTCTGGGCAGTGGACATGCTATGCTATGTGCTGGGATCCACATAAAAAAATTAACCAAATATCCAGATGTTGAACCTGGAGATCAGAAGTGTGAGGTAAGGTCTGTTGGATATACTCGTGTGTACAGTCTTAACATTGCCGTTCTACAGGTTTAAACATGCATTTTTTGTTATTTGTAATTTGCTTATGAACACACTAAAAAAAATTCCCAAAACAGACACATGATGAGAAAAGAACTGTAGAAGCTGATCCGAGCTTTATTTAGCCACTTTAAGAAATAATCATCAAATGATTGTTAATGTGACCCACTAAGTAAAGGTTCTGCTTGAGTAAAAGTATTTCAGAAGAATTTGATGTAACCTTTTTTCTAGAGACCCCCTGATTTCTTAGACATTTTTATCCCTCTGATCCTTTGTGGAAGGAAATCCACCAGGAGAATATGCAAACTTCACACAGAAAGAATCCTGGTTGCCCAGCCAGGGAATCAAGCCCAGAATGACAGGGCTACCCACTATATACATATATATACATATATATATATATATATATATATATTGCTGCTGTGCAAAGGAAATCATGTATCTTTAAAATGGCAACTTTATAGAAGAAGACAAAACCTTCATTCACTTCTAATGAAAATCAATGGAACCAGACTTTTTGCTAAATTTCCTTCAGGATCAATAAAGTATCTATCTATCTATCTATCTATCTATCTATCTATCTATCTATCTATCTATCTATCTATCTATCTATCTATCTATCTATCTGTCTGTCTGTCTGTCTGTCTGCCTATCTATCTATCTATCTATCTATCTATCTATCTATCTATCTATCTATCTATCTATCTATCTATCTATCTATCTATCTATCTATCTATCTATCTATTTGTCTGTCTGTCTGTCTGTCTGTCTGTCTGTCTGTCTGTCTGTCAGTCTGCCTATCTATCTATCTATCTATCTGTCTATCTATCTATCTATCTATCTATCTATCTATCTATCTATCTATCTTCTTTCCAAGCACGTTTTTTTTTTGTTGGTCCATTCATCACGAAATTCCCACTGGGTTCAAAAAGAACAAAGCGCTAAAACTGGAGATACATGTTTTTATTTGGACAGCGATGATAAATATATATGTGTGTGTGTGTGAAATGGTTGAACTGCTAGTTAGCAATAAGAAAAGGGGGGCAAATAATGCACACCTCTCATAAAGAGTGGTGACAAACAAGCACAGCTGCAATGTTAATCAAAAATCATATACAACTTTTAGCACATAATAAAAACACTTATACATTTTGACTTGTTTCCTCTCCTACAAAAACAAAACATTCAATCAATATATTCCATCAACATTACTGAAGAAAATATGCCTCCAAAACAGGCAGACATTGGATTGTATGGTTACTGTGGTAAATTAATACTGACATTAAAGGGGCCATTTGTAAAACCTGCCAAATTTATACAAACGGGTCAACACAGACCCTTTGGCCACTTTCCATTCTTGGCAGCATTTAAATATGAATCTGTATTTTAAATTTATTAGATTTTAATGTGAACTTCTTTGACATGAATACAAAATGTATATTACATACATGCAGTCTTGGAAGTTTTCTTAAATCAGTGACATTGCATCATTGTGTATTACTTATTTATAAATTTCTTATAAACTTATATTAACGAATCATTAATTCTAACCAATTCTAAGGGTTATATTTATAGATCCAAGTCAAAAAACAAATTAAATAATTTACATTTTCATTATATATAAGTTTACAGTATAATTTACCATAATTCCCTTTATAATAATACATTTGTTGTTACTTTTCTTAACATTTGCTCTGGCAGTGCTTCAGGAACCCACACTCAAAATTACCTCACTTCTCAATCCTTTACTTTCTCATGGATCTCCACTGAATTGGTCTACCACATTGAGCTCTTTCCAAACAAATCTGTGACCCTGATTAGGGCTCCCTCAGTAGCCTGGAAGGGCTCCCCCCGTGGGAGTTTCAGTCCCAAGTCCTTCCCAATCCCATCACTGCTGAAGGCAGAGGGCTCTTGTAGCACTGGTTCTATAGTGTGGATTTGAGATCAGGTGGGTCTGATGATGGTTAGTGAGAATTCTGGCAGGCAGGCTGATCCTAGATCAGAGTTTAAGTACAGTGAAAAGAAGCCTGGGAGAGGGCATGTACTGACATGCTGTTCCCGCCTGGGTGTTAATCACACTGGACTGTCCCCACCCTGCCCACTCTCCACAGGGGGCAGCAGTAGAAGACTAATGGGGGGTTCAGTGAGGTAGAGTTAGATGTGCTTTCCAGATGAGCTAGGGGTTTTCCCCCACTGTCTTTATAGTCGTTGTTTGTGTTTTTTTCTCTTTGCTGACATGGCGTAATTCATGTTAAACATACACTGTCATTACAGACAGCACAATATCTATCAATTATTACTGAGAACTGTATTACTGGAAGTGTTTCTCAATAACTGTTGGCCACTTTCTCTGTTCAGCACTGAAAACCTCTGGGAGTTGGAAATATATAATCCCTCAGTGATGACCTATGTGATTACGGGGTCTTCTCGTCACCCTTGACCCGAGAAGCACTGGGCTTTGTTGCTGACTAGAGGGCACAGTGACCTTCCTGGACAGTTTATCCTGAAACAGGAAAACAGAGCAGGTGGCCTGACCACTAGATGACCATCTGCAAAACACATAGAAACTGGGCACAATATAGTCAATGAAGTGCAGAATCAATATGGTACACACATAGAAATGCATTCTATGACAGGTCACTCTTCTATCTGTTTATCTCATATTTAATTTACTTCATATATTTATCATTTTAAGAACTAAATATATTCAATATAAAATGGAAGAGAAATGACTATGGAAATATTAAATAAATGAAGGGAGGTCTTTGGCATTTATATGTATACAAAACAAATGTAGATACAAGGTTTTAGTCCAACAGTGATGATGTTTCGTTACGTTTAGATAGAGAGTAATACATTTTTAATAGAAAAGTACAGTAATTAAGTTTTAGGCATCTGACAACGTGGTATTTGTAATTAAGTGGGTAACAAGTATATTTGTTCAGAAGACACTAATATTAGAATGCAAATAACATTATTCCAGAGAGTAGTGATTTTATGTATGTCAGTGTGTCTTTTTAACGTTCCCAAACTCAGTGTTGACTGTAGCTGTTAACCAGATTTTGGCTCATCAGTCCCTCATCAGACTAAATTAACCTATTTGAATCTAAGCGACTCTGATTGCTGTGGGTACTAAGGAGAAATCTGGAAATTCGTACCTTTTTTACTGCATGAATGTTTGCCTGCATTCCGTCACTGTCCAAAGAAAAACAAGTATCTCCAATCTGTTAACCTTACAGAAGAGGGCAAAACTTTCTTTCCAGGCATTTTGGATCATTTCTGTTGGTCTGTTCAACATGAAATTATTACACAGTGTAAACCGCTGCTGTGTTTAAATGGTGCACAAAAGTAAAAATCAATAAAATTATGTTTTTTATTTTAAAAATTCACATTTTTCTATCCCTCCACTGTGAGAAGGCTAATCAACGCTGGATCTGAGAGGATATGTAGCTCTCCAGAAGCCATTACTGAGAAAATGAAATAAAACGAGACAAAACATCTGCTTTTAAGACCAAACTTGGGATTAACTAGGGTTTCTGTCTAATTTCTGTCTAATTGTTAAATTCATGTTCTCTGCTTCATTTAATCTACATCTGCATGTATAACAGCTTAGTAACTACATAAATAGTGACCAAAGTTATACTTCATTTGTAAAAGCAAAGAAAAATAAATGAAACTCAAACAAATAACATAAATGTTTCTATTTATTGCATGAATTGCTGTAAAACACTCAGAAATATAGTATATCTGTATAGACTGGAGCTCACCAGAAGAACTATACCACAATGGTAAAGGTTTGCAGAAGATTATTGCAGGTCCCTGGTCTCATTAATCTCAATATGAATGGCGAGAGACATCATGTCAGGGGTGAGGGAAATTAATTGTTATTAATTATTCATTGATTATGTTTAGTCTTTGTCTCGTACAGGTCTACTCAACAGGTGGAGTGTTGGGTTGTGGGGGAGCTGAAACTGGCAGTCTTTGCCTCTAAATTAGCTTCCTGTGTCTTGACCCCCAGGTCCCCGACCCACAACTGCAATGTATTTTGTGTGACTAACAGCTGTAATTCCCCAATTATCACGCTGTGTTGTCCAACTGCGCTACAGGTTTAGTTACCAGGAGCCTGTAGCCAAGAGCTGGACCTCAGGCCTGGCTCTCACACTAGCACGAGCTGGCCTTCTCCATGGCTCCATGGCACAAAAGCTGCACTCCACTCAGATTTGAATCTCATTTTGACTTACGAAATGGCAATAATGCAAATGATTTTTTAAAGGTTGAAAGAGTTCTGAAAGTATTATGCAGGATAACCCATTACCTTTCTGTAGTGGTGGCTATGTTTATATTTTTGAGTAAAGTATTCCCATAAGACGCAATATAGCATAATTCACGTGGATAGTGAAATGTAAAGAACGATCTGCTCTCTACACCAATAAATCATTTTGTACAACATGTGATTAGATCATTTTGTATAACCTCTAAGCAATACACCTGACAAACACCTATGATGCAGGTAAAGGGTCATGAACGTGAACGCTCAAGATAGTTAGCATTCTTAAAATGAAATGTGAGGGCAGTATGCTTAGATCGGCTTTACTGTAGATGCCTCATGTTGACCAACGCCTAAAGACACATTTTCCTTCCTAAGAATATTCTTTAATGATATTTCACAACTGAGTTATAGCCCACCTTTAGCTGTTCAAAAAGGCCTAGAATTTTGAAATACCTAATACTATGTGATTCAAGTTAGTGAACTGAAAATCAAGAGGGAAAATTAAGCAGTAGATTTTACTAAATAAATAAAGCACAAAGTCCAGAGTTCAGTAATCCCAATTCTTTTATACTGGGGTTTTCAACCTGATACCAACTCATATAAATTAACCACAGCCAAAATAGCAGACCCCTCACCCCTTTTCTCAACTTTAGACCCCTCGTTCTCTGTTGTCCCTTGGGTTCAGCCAGAACCATGACATTACACAGCCTTCTCTCTAATTAACCAGTGACTTTCTCCAGGACATCAATCTGAGTCAGTCCAGCTCAAAACAAAAAACTCAAAGATCCTATTAACTGTCAACAGCAAGGCTGCCCTTGGCCCTGAGCGGCTAGACGCAGGAGGACAAAATGCAGTGCAACCTGTTGAAAACACCATTTATACTGCCAGCCTGCTACATATGGCTACTCCATTTTTAAGCTAGACTCTTTTAACACTTGGCAGGGAGGTGTGAAAGAAAAGTTACCTTCGGAGGTACAGGACACATTATAAATAGGTCCCAAGGGGCTGTTTCGGTGCGATGCAGTCCAAACCCATATCTCGTTTGGGACAGGATACTGAAGCAGCTATGTACCTAGCAGTGTATAGTGAGCTGCAGGCTAGTTAAAGTGGACAGGCATGGCTAAAACCCAAGCATCATTGAGCATTTCATCAAACTCTACAGCAGTGCAGAACTGTTTGTGAAACAGAATATCTTAGTGGCAAAACCACCAGCCAGCCTTTCACAAATTACACTCTGGGTGCTATAGATGTAATATGACATTAGATTCTGGGCACTTTGGCCCTAAAAGAGTAAAAATAATTATCATGATGTCTATGCTACTGAACAGGTTGACAGGGCCAAAATAAACACTAAACATGTTCTGAAATTTTTTACTGAAGAGCAGGATTGGTAAGGCTTTGTGACCCTTATATAAACCCTTGCTGGAATTTATAAAGGTAATTAAGTGATAGAAATAGTGTACTTTACCTCAGTAAGTAAACATTAGACACTTGTTGGAATAACCCAATATAAATGTCTACATAGGTTTATGTCAGATGTCTAGAGAGGATTATACATTTGTCATGAACGCTGCCCTTCAGTAAAGTGTTACTGAACATTCCTTCCTGGTTCACAGTTTATAGTTAAATGCCCAGGTTCCAATTTCCAGTTGGCCTAAAACTAACCTGGCATCAGGTTACTCAGCCAGGTCACTAAGACCAAGTAAACCCTTGATATCTAAGAGTTTGATTGATAGTGATGCACGAAAATAACAGCAGAGCCCACTAGTCCTCACATAACACAGATATCAGTGGCTGAGGAAGCCAGTTTAGGGTGGTGGCAGGGATAAAGCGAGGGGTCACTCATCCTGTCAGGACACAGACTGGGATGACAATCCCTGTAATCCGTTGGCAAATAGCTCAGCATCAACAGGCCCCAAGTCCAAGGTCAGGCAAAGAATGTCGGCATGGGGAGAAAAACGAGGGTGCTTTATTGAGAAGCAGGGCATGCAATAGATGTTTCATACACTTCTAAAAAGTTTTCAAAGGTTCTTCATAAGGGTAGTGGTTATATGTAGAACCATGCGACGTTAAAGCACAAGTCATTGGAAAAAAATGTCCTTATCTGTTTTTTTTATGTACTATATACATACATACATATATATATATATATATATATATATATATATATATATATATATATATATATATATATATATATATATAAAAACACATTCTCTATTCCGTACTGTTAGAGTACTGTACTGGAGTTAGCCCCACCCATTCACAATGAAGTTAGGAGTGTTTCAGCCTGGATTGCTTTATTAATAAATCATGTAACAGTGCAGCCAGTTACGAAAAAGGTCCAGAATGTTAACTTGACAGGCATACACAAAAATGTTTCTAAATTTTTCAACATGGTTGACAAAGACAGAGATTTTTTTTTTTTTGGACACATCAGTCTTCAATGCACAGCAACAATAACAGGTAATTGTATTCTTAGAGATAAAGGAATGCTGGATAAAGGTCATGTAAAATGCAAAATCTATAAAAACCTTACAATGATTTTCGACATTTAATAATATATATAAACACTTCAAAGGTTAGGTCATGCAAGCGGATCCCAAGGGGAAAAAGATCTGATTGTCTCCATAATGGAAAACCTGCCACATCTCTAAAATATTTTGTGAATGTTACATATAATCCCAAAGAGTTCTGCTACTCTTACAAGTCAAATAACCCTTTTGGTACTATAAGAGTGTTTGTTTCTATTATTTTAGTTGTAATGATGCACAATTTTAAAGTTCCTGTTCTAATGATGGGTACTACCTCAGACATGTGGATGAAAATGAAAACCATTCTCTCTAGGGTGTTCTGATACCTGAGTGTCTGGTTTTTGCTATGCCCCTCACTCTTTTTCTCTCTCTCTCTTTCTCTCTCTCTCTCTCTCTCTCTCTCTCTTACTGTTATGAATGTTTATCTTTAGGTAAGCGTAGTCGTTCCATGTCTTAACCATGAAAATGGATACGCCAGGACGATCATGGCCACTATTTACTCAACTGCTGTGTCCTAACCCTAATGTCTGTGGCAGGGTCTTGACATGATCCATGTTAATACTGACAAATGACCCTCTGACCAGGAAGTGTGAGGAACACCGAGGTGGGGATAGTTTCTTGCATGGGTAAAACTAAACCAAGACGTTGCTGAACTACTGTCCTGAGAGCATACAAAACTCATTTCTACTATTTATTTTACACAGCTGAGGTTTAAAATAGGAGCATAAAATAAAGTAATCTCTGGCTCTTCCTAAAAATGCAATGAGTTTATTATCTTAATTATTCATAAATGACCACTGCATTTACTTTGTAACGAGCTGGAAACCCACCAGTAAAGTGATGAGAAAACTCATGCGAGTAATCGTGCTAAAATTCACTCTGTGCTCCTAATCCAACGTAATACCATTGCAATGAGAGCAGAATGGGCCTGATAACAACTTGCCCGAACTAACGTCATATCATAGTCACTGATGGTGCTGTTTCAGCTGTCAAGGATCATGCTGTGGTTTTCCCTGCCTCCATAAAATAAAAACTTTAATTTACGTCTTCATTAACTAGAGGATTTCGTAGATACATTGTGTATTGACCACTATTCTGTTTAGCTGTCTTTGGAGTTGTCTCTGATGTTTAAATATAAAGCTGCTACATTGGCTACCAGCATGACAGTGCCAGTACAAGCATAATGTGGATGCAACTAGAGTTTTAAGTCTGAACACTGTTCAGCAGAAGACATGTTGTTTTTCTAAATAGAACTAAGTTGCCACATCATCCAAACAGAAACACACCTAAGTATGGCATTTTTCTGGAGTGCAGTGCACAATTCCTATATATTTTACAAAATCTCTTCATTTTTACAGGTTCCTACAAACTGACTGAAAAATACATTATGTGCTTTGTTGATGAATCATGTTATGCATCTTTTAAAAAAAAGTATGAGTTATGTAAATTAATTCAGTGACCCTACTGAGCAGTAGTGTGTATACGCTGCATTAAATGCATTTGACACTCAGAAAGTTTTGATGGAACTACGAATTAACATAGTTTAGGTTAAATCTCATTTGAAGTATTTGCAGTGGTGTCCGTATTAACCTGTAGGCTCAGAAAACATTAGGGTCAGAGAAAACCAGGGTAAACCTGTAAAGAAAATATTAGGGTGTCCTCAAAACAGGCCAAAGATCCACTGGAGGCCTAACATAGAGAGGAGAAGAGATCAACTAGCATGCAGTTTCATTACTCATGCAGATGCCGTCTTGTGATTTATAAACAGAGGTGGAGCACGCATGCGGGTAGGCCCGAGGTCCTCTATTCAAGGCATTAAATCAGGTTTGTGAAATGTTACAGTGGCAGTTGGACAACTCCAGCATGCTGCAAGTACCGAACAGCCATGCAAGTAGCCACTGGCTGCTGTCCCATAAATTTATAGCACTAACTGACCTTTGCCAAGGCAGAAGAACAAAGCATTCACTGCAAACTTCTACCCTTCGTTTGCTCACTGGCATGGCTTTGGCATACCAGCTGCAACCTTCACTGTAGTTTGAGGACAACTACTTACAGTAACATGTGTGCAGAAACAGGGCAAGCGCTTGTTCCCTGAAATCATATGGTGGCTTATTGATGATTAAGTATAAGGAAAGCATCTATCTTATAGGCAGGCACCATAGCAAAGCAGTGGTCAACACATATACTGGTTTCCTTAAAAAATAATTCAGATTGCAATGTAAGCCCCTAAGTGCCTTGTGGTTCAAACAGTGTAATTTGTCCTTTCTCAGCCTTTTATACTCTTTGTTTATCATTTATTGCATATAATTGTGCATGTTGGCCTCCAGCCTTCCATACGCCCTCTCTTCCTGAATCATTAGTGTCGAGTTTCTCAGTTCAACTCCCTTAATGGAGCTCTGGTTTGGGCCAGAGCTCTGTGTGATGTCGGAGAAGGACCAGATGGACTATCTAAAACACACTTCTGTATTTCCCTGTTCCCTAAAACCTCCATATCCAACTCATAGTGACAGACCCTGTCATAGGCTGTCGTCACTGACAGTGGTTTAATTGCACACATCATCAGACACACATACAGAGAGCAAGGGGCCACTGTGACCTCCCGCAAATGGAAGCAGGATTTGGTCTCTAAAATGTATCAACAAATGAACTGTTACAACACAGATGGATGCTTTTGTAACATATTCAGGGCATATACCTTACAGTTAGTACAGTCAAAGAGCTTCTGGTAAGTTACAGTGACAACAGAGCCAAGGTTTTACCTTGCATGTCAACTTGAAATCTGATTGGTTTACCAACTTGAACCTGACAAATTTGCCGGCTGACGGTGCTTAGATTTTTCTCAAAAAGTAAATTAATCTTAATTCCCTACATGTATACCTACACACAAACAATATAATAACTTTAACTTACAAATCAGAATTTTAATTTTGAGACGTTCAAAGAGGTTAATTATGGGGTCCTGTATTGGTGCTTTACATTCATATTTTTTGGCCAGTTAAAGTCAAATACAGAAATCTGGAACTTTTATGGAATATTTTATTTTGAGCTACAGACATTAACATATATATTTAATTAGTATGTACCTGTTTTACAGAGTCTTTTAATAAATAGCATAGAAAACCCAATGACACATTTTTTGAAATCTGATGCATTGATCAGGCTGCCATTTGTACTAGCAGTCAGTGCTAATTTAGAACTTTTAGCAAGTCTAAAGTGATGCTTTTCAAATAAAAACAGGACACTCCCCTTGTAGAAAATCCTTGTAGAAAATCCTAATCCAGATACTGATCATGATTGGATAATTTTTCATTTGTATCAGTTTTAAAAACGTAACTCTTTGTTTCCAACAACAAAGTAACAGAATTATTACAATACTTTCAGACTCAAATGTTGTGGAGGTCCTCCTTTTAGAACCATCTTCTCACGTCCAGAGCAAAAAACAAGTAAACATGTTCGTATGCAAATTTTCCCAGGTCTAAAAGTTTAGCTATCAAGGCTCCTGCAAAGATCAAAAAGGCTTGCCATTCACACTGATCATCGTTGCCTGTTTCACTGTCAAAGAAGTTAATTAAAGATGACCCAGATTCAAAGGGACTTGTTGTGAGGGTGTGTAAGAGGTGGCAGGTCACTTCCTCCTGAGGTAAACAGAGGACAAATGTCATGCTCTCTGGTTCCTGTCACATGGTGGCTCACTTGCTTTCCCTTCCCCTGTCACCGCCTGCGCCTGCTCTCTAACTGTGACTGCAGCTCATGCTGGTGTCATTAGGGACCCTCCACCTGATTCTGACATTAGGAGTTTCCCACCACCCCCCCCCCCCCCACACCACCCCTGCCAAGGTCTGGAAATAACCTCAATCAGCCTTGTTTAGGGCCTGTGAAAGAAGCCTCTGGTGATTGGGTCATCAGCAAGAGAAAGTTTTTCTCAGATGCTTCATGAGGGTTAGAATAACATCAGTATAAGTGCAAATAAACCTGGACCCACTTTTAATTCAGCCCACATCAAATTTGTATAGGTTTTGTCCAGCAGCATTGCAATGTAAAAGGAATTATTAGGTCTCTGTTGACTGGGCTAAAATAATATATTAAAACATCTCATATCAATAAACCTGGACCTACTATTAGTGCAGACATTATATTAACTCATTCATGGCCAGGACTTCAAAAAGTTGTTTTGATTTTTTTTAATGTATGCATTGTTATATAGTTATACCATGGATGGACATCTAACAGTACACATTATTTATTCTTTATTATATTTATTTTTATACACTGTACAAAGTTATTTCACTTAAAGAGTTAATGTTTGGGTTGCCTTGATATTTTTAAGTCAATTGAATCAAACTATTTAAATAGTACATTAACAAAACAAGAATCTGTGTTTTATGCCCAGAAACGAATTAGTTCATATTCAAATACCTCAAAATTTTAAGGTAGCTCAGACACCAACCTTTTACGTTAAAACAACTTAGTTTTTTTACAGTGTACTTTTGTTCTGGATAAAATGTAGATTTAGTTAATATTGTTTAGACCCATGTGACTGAAACACACATTTATTAGAACAAATTTAGTGATAAAAACACACTTTTTTAAGCCATACGTTTTGATTGGCTGAAAAATCTTTTCTGCAAATCTCAAATTTGTACATCTGAACACAGTGGTCATAGGGCCAAGGGAAATTTTATAAATGTAATTTTAGATATCGACATTAGTGGGATCATTCTAAGTGTTTGACTACTAACTGAGTTTTAACCAATAGCACTACTGTGCAAGAATGCACAAGCACTACTTTCATATTTGAGTGGTTGCAACTGCAGAAAGATTGGCATAGCTCTATATGAATTCACATCTCTACTGTTTTAGGCCCATTATGTGGGAGTAGAACACTTAATGCATCATACATGATTCAAACTCACTCAGTTCCCCAAGGCGATGTTTTCTGGTACCACTAGTATTATCGAGCATTCATTACATATACAACCCATTGCATATTTTTAGCGTACAGTGCAGAGCAGAATGAAGTAGAGGCTCAGTAGTGATAAGATTTATGGAGCTTTTAGCAGCGGCGGGCCATGTCCAGCTGCTGTAATAGTCACGGGAATCAGAGGGAGCAGTGCACTCCTCTGCCTTAAACAATGGAGTAGTGAGTGCCAGGGGGAGTGAGAGAGAAAGAGAGAAAGGGGTGCTGGGATCGTTGGGGGTGCAGTAAGGGGAAAGAGTCACAGGTTCTTTAGCGTCTGTGGAGTAGATCAGGCCTGCTCAGGGCGGGAGAGCGCTGCCCCTATCGTTTAGGCAGGTGCAAGTTGAGTGTGTAACGGTGTAATGATTATGGTTTTGGTTTTTGCCTTCAGTGGGGCACTGAATATACTCACTAGTTTTTATTCATTTACAGACACTCTTTTGAGCTCATTTTCTGCCTCTGCCAGCACAAACATCAAGCCCTTAAATTGCCAACACACACTTGCAGGTTCAAAGTTTTACTACACACTTCTATAACCCATAAATAACCAGTTTGCATTACAGTTCATATAATTACAAAATGTGAAGCCCTAGTTTTAATTATCTTCAGATTTTAAGGAATTAAACAATGAATGAATTGGTGACTTGAGAGTGTTGATGTGCTAATGCTATGGTATTTCTTAAATTAGCATCCTGTCATTAGTGTATTTAACGATTTTAAGGTTCTCCCATTTCTAATACTGAATCTCCATTTAAAAGGTCAAAAGAATATGTGAAACTAGAGCAGCTTCATATGATTGTTAACTCGATATGTCCTGTACATAGCATCAGTAAGGATGGTATAAAGCTCCTCGGTCTGTGGAGCAGTGTCCTTTTGAATTACCATACTTTTCGGCTGAAGTGGAGCTGTAACTGTGATCCAGAACTGATCATCTAACATCAGCACTTGACTTCACTAGTGCTTTTGTGGTTGACTGCAATCAATGGCTCACAGCAATGTTCTAACATCATTATTGCAGCAAAAGGGGACAAACGGGGACTCCCAAAACTCTTTCTTCCAGGAGAAACACTGGATGAGCACATGTCTGCAAACATTTGGACACACAGTACATGATTTATTTTGTGCAGCCTATATGATAAACAGATATGTGGTATTATGGGGAAAAGTAAAATGAGCTTCATGCTCTACTGGTCTACAGGGATCTATACTAATTAGGTTCATGTAAAATGCTGTGTTTTTAAAAGTATATAAAGTCTAATGATATGTATTGTCATTCCTCTATAGAAAACAAACTTCTGCACATTGTAGCGCACAGTTCCTGTTTATTTGCTAAATTTAACATACTCATATGTTATGGCACATTTTTCATTTAATGTTTTATTTTTTTCAATATGTTAAATTCAGCCAATAAACAGAAATGTAGTCCTGTATCTTATCATGTGTTGTCTGAACAGTGGAAATCAGTTTGTAATCTGTTATACGTGTGTATAGTTTTATAGTTTCCCACATGCTCCGTATGACCTACAGTTCAAAGCAGGCATGCTACAGATTTTGAGCAGTTTCTGTGACTGTGTAAACCACATTAAGCTACGCTTCTTCACATTTTCTTTGTAGTGTATTTCACCTGTCCAGGGCAAAGACTCCCTGCAATAGTTGCTCCTAAAAAGATTCAGTAACTAGAATTAAAGTACAAACCGGATTCCAAAAAAGTTGGGACACTAAACAAATTGTGAATAAAAACTGAATGCAATGATGTGGAGGTGCCAACATCTAATATTTTATTCAGAATAGAACACAAATCACAGATCAAAAGTTTAAACTGAGAGAATGTATCATTTTAAGGGGAAAATATGTTGTTTCAAAATTTCATGGCGTCAACAAATCCCAAAAAAGTTGGGACAGTGGATGGAAAAAGGAAATTGAGCATATAACGAACAGCTGGAAGACCAATTAACACTAATTAGGTCAATTGACAACATGATTGGGTATAAAAAGAGCTTCTCAGAGTGTCAGTGTCTCTCTGAAGCCAAGATGGTAAGAGGATCACCAATTCCACCATTGCTGCGCAGAAAGATAGTGCAGCAATACCAGAATGGTGTTACCCAGCGTAAAACAGCAAAGACTTTTAAGTTATCATCATCAACTGTGCATAACATCATCAAAAGATTCAGAGAATCTGGAACAATCGCTGTGCGTAAGGGTCAAGGCCATAAAACAGGAATGCCACTGTCAAGGAAATAACAGAATGGGCTCAGGAATACTTCCAGAAAGCATTGTTAGTGAACACAATCCACCGTGCCATCCGCCGTTGCCAGCTGGAACTCTACAGTGCAAAAAGGAAGCCATTTCTAAGCAAGCTCCACAAGCTCAGACGTTTGCACTGGGCCAGGGGTCTTTTAAAATGGAGTGCAAAATGGAAGACTGTTCTGGGGTCAGATGAGTCACGATTTGAAGTTCTTTATGGAACACTGGGACGCCATGTCATCCAGACCAGAGAGGACAAGGATAACCCAAGTTGTTATCAACGCTCCATTCAGAAGCCTGCATCACTGATGGTATGGGGTTGCATGAGTGCTTGTGGCATGGGCAGCTTGCATGCCTGGAAAGGCACCATTAATGCAGAGAACTATGTTCAGGCTCTAGAACAACATATGCTCCCATCTAGACGTCATCTCTTTCAGGGAAGACCCTGCATTTTTCAACAAGATAATGCCAGACCACATTCTGCAGCAATCACAACATCATGGCTACGTAGGAGAAGGATCCGGGTACTGAAATGGCCAGCCTGCAGTCCAGATCTTTCACCTATAGAGAACATTTGGCGCATCATAAAGAGGAAGGTGCGACAAAGAAGGCCCAAGACGATTGAGTAGTTAGAGGCCTGTATTAGACATGAATGGGAGAGCATTCCTATTTCTAAACTTGAGAAACTGGTCTCCTCTGTCCCCAGACGTCTGTTGAGAGTTGTAAGAAGAAGGGGGGATGCCACACAGTGGTAAAATGGCCTTGTCCCAACTTTTTTGGGATTTGTTGACGCCATGAAATTTTGAAACAACATATTTTTCCCTTAAAATGATACATTCTCTCAGTTTAAACTTGTGATCTGTGTTTTGTGTTCTATTCTGAATAAAATATTAGATGTTGGCACCTCCACATCATTGCATTCAGTTTTTATTCAAAATTTGTTTAGTGTCCCAACTTTTATGGAATCCGGTTTGTAATATGTAAAACATGGTTTAATATATAACACCCATGTTGCCTTTAAGGCCCATAATAAATTGTTTATGTGGTAGCCCTTAACAAAGACCAAGATAGAAAACTGCTCTGTGTGGGCGAAGTAAGCTGGCAAGCCTCTTCCATATCGCCTACTGACAAGGTGTGGATGGGGGCGTCCCCCATAACATAAGAGCAGAGGAGGAAGTAGTGGATGTATATGATCAGTACAGGGCCATGCTCGAGCCTGTCCAGCTCTAGCTCCTGGAATGGTGTTTACTGTTCAAAGCCAACTGGCCCTTCCAGCTCTGGGCCACTTGATCGTGCTCGGCCCTGCAAGCTCCCCCTCTTTCAGCGCAGCACTGCTTTTCATTGGCTGCTTGTGTCGTCACGGAGACAACAGCTGTCTCCGGGATGAAGAAGCTACTTTTGGGGTGCCAGCCAGTCTGACTGCCTGCAACTGGAGAATCCCAAGGTCCCTCATGGCCTTCAAAACTCACATTTGCATGAGAGCAGCCGGCACACAGAAAGAACAGTGCCCTCTAGAGGAATGATGGAAATACAATAAGTTGAGAATCCACTGCACATGCCTTGTAGATGCTCACCTTGTGTTTAACTTGCATTCTAATTATCTATTCAATTAGCCAGATAGCTACTGTTACTGCTAAGTAGCTGAATGCCACCAATATCATGTCTGCAGTTATTAGCCTCTATATCAGTGGCTATGTCAGCAGGCAGGATATCTTTAACCTCCAATCCTGGTTTGGATCCTTACTTTAACTATAATGCAAGTACTAATAAGTTGAACTGAGTTTGTCAAGGCAGTCTGTTAGCACATTGAGCATTATGTTATAAGGGAGCATCAACAAAAGGTGTGACTGGAATGTTCAGTGACAGCTGCAAACAATACAAGTCTACTACCAAACATGATTTCCTAGAACTATTATATTCTTCAGATTCATTTCATTTCATCCTTTTCATTACACATTCCCTATTTAAAGTCCATAGGCTACATATAGTTATTAGACTACTAAAATCCTACATAGTTCTATATAAACAATAATAAAAAACCAAAGTCAATAAGCATTAGAGCTGCATTTGCATATTGTAATGTCAAATTGATGCAAAACCTTTTGTGATTTTATTCTGACATAAGTATCGTGGACTTGGTGAGGTGATATAAGTTATAGCTCAGTGTATGCCACAGTGACAAAATGCTGATAAAACTACTTAGCTTGCCACCTTACTCTGACTGAACTGTGACCAGGTGATGTGGTTTTCAGTTTCAGAATTTATAAGATCTAAGCTAAATTATTATTACATCATTAGCATTTTGCCATGCCAATTAAAATAGGTCATTTATCATTAGCAGCTCATGCATGTATGTGACTCTATAAACATATAATAAAATGTGACCCATTTCTGTAAGCCTACATACTGTACACTCCACATGGGTCTGTTTGGGTCTCTCCGTATGTGGCTGTTTGTCAGTGTGTGTGTGTGTGTGTGTCCATTCAGCGGGACAGTTGAGCTGCCCTTCATACCCTGCACAGGAGAAGACCCTTTTCTAAGCTGCACCTGCTGCTTGCCCAGCACGTTGGCCCAGCCGGCTGATCCAGGCAGTCTATAAGAGCCGGAGACGGTACGGCCGGGCCACTGACTGGCTGGCACCCTGGGGAACACGCACCCTACAACTGCCTACAGCACGGAGTGGACGCCTGCTAAATGCTGTACAGACGGATGCATTGTCAGAACATGGATGGTTATGCTTGGAGTAGGCGGAGGGAGTGGCAGAATGGCCTGAGAGGCCGTGATTGTGGATCCTGTGATTCAGGATTAGCTGTTTGGTTGGAACTCATTTCTTTCAAAACCAATGTGTTTTGTAAGGTATTAGTATTATGGGCAAATGGACTTTCTCCTGAAGGCTGTGATGGGAGCTGCATGAGCTAAGTGAGGAGTTCATTTTTAAGATGGCATTAGCAGTTTGACTAGCATTATTCATTTGATTATGACATTGACAGTCTCACTTTGTCCTAATTGGCATGGCTTAGGCTGTTTTTTAGGCTAGGTTTAGTCTAGTTTAGGTTTAGATCACTATTTCTGTTTTTCAGTCTTACAGTGTTTGCAGGCTTCTGAAAACCGGTATGGTCAAGAGTTCAATTACTAGGGTCAATGGTTGACTGTTTTTGGTGCTATATTAAGTCTTACTGTACTGCTCTAAAGGTAACACTGCTGTAAAACCAACAGAGCATGTGTAAATCGGAATAGAGTAAGGCAATTGCTATCTGTCTTTAGCTATATCTCAGCATACAGACCGGGCAGCACAAGCTGTAAAAATAGACGAAGGGTATAGTTTTCAGACCAGTTCATCACTAGACAGGTCATCAATCACGATCTTCACTAAAGAAGCCTGTTATAGAAGAGATATAGTTCATACTGAAACGTCACTGTAGGCCTAAAGAGAGTTATGACACTATGCTTTAGTCAGTCTTTTAAAAAAATACTCTGATTTGAACTCTCGTTCTCTCTCTCTCTCTCTCTCTCTCTCTCTCTCTCTCTCTCTCTCTCTCTCTCTCTCTCTCTCTCTCTCTCTCTCCTGGTGATTGACAGGTGGGGCAGGTGTGGGTAGTCCTGGGCTGTTCCAGAACCCCCTCAATGCCCCACCTGTTCACTGCACACTCCCTTTGGCCCTTGACCTGATGACCAACTTTTTATCCCCCATTGGCTAAAAGTCGAAAACCCCCGTACCCCACAGCAACTGTGGCCCAGGGGCCGGCTGGCCTTCATAAATAACAGCTCATCTAAACAGACTCTACCTGACACAGACCTCCTCTGTATGAGCTGCTCACTGCTGTTTACTGGTGTAGACCCCGCGTATGACCCCTGACCCCTGCTCTGACAAGAAATTTTATTACACACAACATGTACAGGCAATAGGCACCACTATGTACACACTACTACTCATTTTTTTATTTATAAATGTAGTTAATTTATGCAAAAATATTTATGTGCATTATTTATTTACTGTTTATGCCATGTCTAATAATTTATAAGAGGAGGTGTATCAAATATGTAATATGAAAAGGCACTATATATCAATAAACAAACAATGCTGGTGATCATTCCTTCCAGTGAGTTTATTCAGCTGACACAATGTTCACTAAAATCCATATGTAATATTTAATTGTTAATTTACTTTCTCTTATATTGCAAATATATTAGCATATAATTTGCCAGGAGTGTTCAAACTTTTATATACAGCTGTTCCAGGTATATGTACCAAAGTGATGAAAGGCCACTATAGAAAATCAAAAAGTAATTGTAATAGCTACTTTGTCTAGCTGCATTTGGGACAAAATTTTTAGCTTCTCTTATTTAGTTTGCAAATTTGCAGTATTAAATATTCATAATTTGAATCATAATCATAGTTTGACTGATTTGGAAAAGGCTAGCTCTTTTGACCAACTGATATAGATCCAACGACACAAGCTACAATGACATGCTAGTCAGAGATAACTCACTGACAGATACAGCAGCCTCTATACAGATTTGAACTGATATCCTAACTCCTATTCACTTTCACCGTTTAGCTGGCCACTTCAATAGCAGCATGACCAACAGCCTGAATATATCAGCCTACATGATAAAGGTATATCCTCAAATGAATGTTTGAAATATATAATAGATGAATGAAAACAGTGACTTACATGTTAAGAATGTTATGCATTTCATAAATATTATGTTCCTTAAAATGTTACATCCTTATACATCTACATCTACAACATGACTCCATGTTCCTGTACATGATATTTACCCTGCTGAAGTCTCTGCAGTTCTATGTAAGGCTAGAGGATAAACTACAGTTCTCTGAATGAACAAATTACAAATCCAGATCCATTTGGAGACATGTTTGGGGCTCAAGTTCGAGGGTGGGCTCATTATGATTTCAGGACTAAACTGGAAAGAATGTCTCTGTTGAACAAGCCAGTTTCCTCACCATGCAAAATCAAGTGAGGTAATCCGCGCTTTAACAAGCAATGACACTATGTGCAAAGTATGAGACCAGTCATGACCAGTGTACTTGACAGGCAAATAGAATTTTCTTCCCTTGTTCCCTGATGAACTGAGCTGTTGACGTGTTTGGTTTAATAGATGTAGTGATGCTACCGGTTCATACTTTACTGCACCATGTACAGTTATTTCTGTCAAATGGATCAGACATATTTGTGTCCTAGCAAAGGGACTGCACTGTAACTTTAGTAGGTGAGGAGTTCACGAGGTGCTCTAGAAGGCACCAGCACAGTACTGGCTCCAGTCACTCTGAATGTGTGCTCTGCCTATGAGTTCACACTCAGTCATGCAAGCACACTGTAATAATCTGCCTACACAATATGACACATTCTCTTGGTCATTTTCATTCTCTCATAACGATACTGAAAATCCTAAAGCCCAGGAAATAACTTCTAACAGATGGATTTACCGTATTATGTATTATACAAAACCACCCTCATTTACTTCTCAGTATCTCAATTATATTCATGAGTCATCGCGATGATTCATCACTCATCATAAATTATTTCAGTATTCCATCCACATTCCATACCTTTGCATTTTCAAAAATTCAAGAAATACCAAACACATTCGGGGATGTTAAGGTCTGGAGTCAGGGTGGTCAGTCCGTTGTTCTGGGAACACTAACAGCGGGTTTTGGTAGACTTCCTTTTCTCAGTAAAGGCTTCTGGACAGCTATTCAGACTCATACGGCTCGGTTGTGCTGTGGCGGTGAAATGATGGAGATTGTTGCTGATTGTTTTACATTAGAAGCAGAATGAAGCTTGATTTCCTCCTCTCTCTCAAAGAAGCTTTAGGTACTGTTCAAGCGATGGTGGCAGGTTTAGTACCAGGTCTTGCCCAGTTGCAAGGATAAATATTTTGGGGAGTTTCTGTTCTTTCTTTGGGTAAAAAATTATAAAAAGCTTTTAAATTAATAATAATTATTTCTTATTCAAATGTATAGGGGCAGAGGTACCCCTTCTACTTTGATTCTACGTTCTATTAATACAATCTTAGAGTTTATAAATTGAGAATTGTTCGAATTTGATGAAACAGTGTTGCATATCAATGTACTGTGAATTTATTAATTGTGATACTAAATATTCAGTTAATTGTGGAATTACTATTTACTTTAACTCCATGTTTCAGGGTTCCTTTTGTATTTTAGAGAATTCATGTTTCCTAACTTGTCGAAGGGTTATGGCTTTTTAGTGAGGAAGTGTGCATTCCTACATTTTAGTGTATCCAGTGCTGATAGTGAGGGTCTTTCCCTCTAAGCTGAGTTTGGGGCTTGAGTCAGCCGGACTGGCATTCCGCTCCCTCACCATCGCGCAAACGCTCACTACGCAGGGATTATCCGGCCACTCCGAAAAAGATGTGTGAAATTGTGATGAGCACGGAAATAACACAGGAAAGTGTGTGTGGGGGGAGGGAATGGGGTGTGTGTGCGTGTGCATGTGTGTAATGTATGCCTGGTGTGGCACGCTAGTGTGTAAGCTGATATTTAAGTGTGTGTGTGTGTCTGTGTGTGTGTGTGTGTGTGTGTGTGTAGGTGCAGCAGCAGCATGTTCCTACGATTCAACAGGTTTTATTAAAAGACTGATCTTCAAATGCTTTTAAGTTTTCATGAGATCTTAATGAAAAGTGCTCTGCTTAACGTTCTGGGGAATTTAATTCTAAACTTACTGAGTGAAATAATGTAGACAGAGTTTGTGGAGTGAGCTAGCAGTGTTTTGATTTCACTGCCTGTTCAAGAATGAAGCTTATTTCCTACTTTCTATCATCATCTCTCCTTAATAAGTGATACATTTTACCATATACATTTGACCTGTTGACAGAAAACTGAATGGTTCAGAATCAAGATTGCTAGGTAATTAATTTAAGTATTCTTCTTTCTAGGGTATTAGCACTGGCCCTTGATCGGGCAGCGTCTGAACTCAGGGCAAGTTTTAGACTCTAACCTTCTCGTACTAGCTAGGAAACATTCTGTGGGTAACCCCAAGCACGGCTGTAGGTCACTCTGATAAGTTTACTCATTTACATAAATGTAAAGGTAAATTTTCTGCATTTTGTTTATGTTTATAAAGAATGTAGAAACGTTTTTTGTCATTCTATATATGGTGATATGCAAAAGTTTGACATACTTTGCTGAGTGAAAATAAGTGAAAACACATCATCTTCAGTAACCAACTTTAAAATTAAACAACTTAATATTTTCTGCTAATTTGTGTTCACTTTTAATATATAAAAAAATAACTAATTATACTATAATATGATAATAATGTGCCATATATATAAAATGTGCCATATTTGTGCTCAGGCCACATTTTATGTTGTTTCTTCGGTATGTTAAATACAGCAAACAACAACAAAACTGTACACATTGTGGATTTAAGTACTGAAACTTTAAATATTTAAATACTACATTTTTGCCAAAAGGTACATTTTAGATGTTGTACTGTTACAAGAGTGCTGTAGAATGATGTAAGTACCTATCTACATAAATGTCCTACTTTGAGATTTGGTCTGCACTTTTACAAAATGATGAATTTTATTTAGTTAATAATAGAATAACAACCATCTCATCACTCTAGACAAATCTAAAACATTCATGTGCAGTTTCTTAGTGTCTGTGACAGGACGTGTATGTAGGTGGTTATATACATATACTATATTTTATAGGTATTTGTATTCCATGGAAAACCAGAGTGATTTTCAAAAGCTTTTCTTTAGTCTTGGAGATAAAGCCCATGGAGCTTTGAAACTACCCTTTGTGCTGTTCTTCACATTCGGCCAGATGATCTTCATTAAAATTTGCTTTTGTTGAATAAGACACATTGCCAGAGCTCCAAAGCTGTGCTGTTGACAGATGAGTCCTTAATTAAAGGAAGGCCTGCGAGATTCCATACATAACTACAAGTGTAATGTGGGACTTCCACTACACACAGCCTACACTTACACCTTAGCACAGGAAGATCTGACGGCCTGTCGCTCACACAGCTGGGCTCTGTGAATATGAATACACTGCAGGCGGCTCAGTGGATCACTATTCGTGAAATCCTTCAGTGGCTTTTAAACCTGACGTTTTCAGCTTAGTTTCTCATTACAAAGCAAGTGCAACTTAAAAGCCGTAATAATGAAAGCAACTCACACAAAATGGTGGTGCCCACTTAGCAGAGCTGGGTAGTAGCTAGCTACATTTACTTAGTTTCACGGGCAAGGCAACTTTTGATGGATTTTTTTGCTTCCCTTTCTATTTCTCAAACATGTTACTGCTCTATAAGTATATTAGTGCTTTACTACGACATGTTTTAGTCATTTATATTTAGCTCCGCTTTTTGTGTTTGTCATTTTATGAAATTGTGTACTGCTTTACAGAAGGTAACACATAACACACGTTAAAGCTGTTATTTCTTTTACTTTGTTCATTTATTTTAGACCAAAATGAAATAGATAAAAATAGAACAACATGATACTGATAAATGATGAATATAAAAAGGAAGTGTGCAGCAAAGGTTACTCAATACAGTTTTATTATATGTTAAATTTTTTCTACTTATTTCAGTAACAATACAACCAAGCATGGATTTTGGCTGCTTTATGCCGTACTGCTCACTGTAGGGCTGTACACGACTCAAATTTTTATCAGTCGAATCAAATTTGCCCGTCCTGGCTGATGATTCGACTAGTTGTTTTTTCTCCATATACATTATCTAGTTATCAGTAAATCAATTTGCATACGTTTCAGATCTGATGTCCTCCTTACAGGAACATATTTTTGAACTAAAAGAGATAAACAATCTGAATTGAAGCCTGATTTGATTTGACTTTTTAATTTCACTTTTAACAGCTTCTTTAGCAGGATGACCCTTAGTCTACCATCTCTCATAAATAGACCTGAAACAGTTTAACTATTATATTACCCTTATATAACTATTATTATAACTATTATATTAATTTTAGCTGTAGACAAATAAATAAAAATATCTGTAATTTAGGTTCTAAAATAATGGAATTAAAATAAAATAAAAGTCTACGGCCCGTTTTTCCCTCACCGGCCATTATGTCTAAAATGAAAGTCAGCTCACTCGTTTGTTTAATGTCTGACTAAATGACGAGCAGAATTAGGCTTAGTTTGTTCAGATTCTCTTCTTCAACATCTCCTCTAGACTTTCTCTGAGACAATGTTCCCCCCATGTTTCTCAGCTTCACAGCTTTAGCTTCCTTTAACGGTGAACCTCCAGCGCACGCTGTCACGTAGATTTAATATTTTAGCAAGCATGCGTCATAGCCCAGCTAGAACTTACATATATATTTATTATTCCCCTTTTAATAATTATTAAAATGTATTTTTACATTCTTACAAGTTCTTGTGCATTTTTTGAAACTTTAGTCTGTTTTATGAAAAAAAAGGTCACTATTGTTAGTCGACTTAAAAGGGTCTCCGACTGATGATTCGACTCGTGGACTTCTAGAGGGCAGCCCTAGTTCACGGCACACTTTTAGTTGTTTTTAAGGTTTGGTGTATTTTCCTTCATTGGTTTGTGAATCGGTTTCTAGAACCACATGGGTATTTAATACATGTATTTTGCCTTGGAATATCTGTCAACAGCAGTGTTTTGATCAGGGAGGCAGATTAAAGGATTGTAGTGGAATGTAAACGCTGATTGGCACTGCAGTAGCGTGAAGGGCGGGAAGAGCCTCTGGGTAAAAACTGCCCATCTATGCTAGATCCATGCTAATTCCAATGATCCCACCACAGTATAATTGGAACCTAATTAGAATAAATAATACTGAACAAAAGGCTACATCTTTAAGTGTATAACAATATTATTAAACAGTGCAGTTCTCAAATATTTTAAATATACGTTAAATTTTGCAGTATTAACATTCTCACTTGATATTGTTGCATTTATACCATGTATGTGTTAAGTGCATGCAAGTGTGTGCATGTGTGCAGCAACACGTGTACGCAGACATACGCACCCCCAACCAAGAGGAACCCCTGCAAGCTGTCTTATTTCAAAAAACTGTCAGCAGCCACTAGCCAACCCAGTTGAACATCTGCAGTGTCTCAAACGTGGCTATGCTTTTTTGCCTTGGTCTGTAAGACTCTCTCTCTCTCACTCTCTCTCTCTCTTTTTTGTCTCTCTCTTTCTCCACAGTGGTCTTCTGATGGGCCAACACAGCTTTCATTTCAAAAAGCTGGTGAAAATGGTCTTATGGTCTACAGCTGGACATAAGGGCTTTACTTTGAAATCAGAGATGGTTTTCAAGTTGTTTGCATACCGCGTGTGAGCAGTGTGCAGGTTCGAGGGAACACATTAATTAATGGTTAGGATCATACTGGGCATTTACAGTGACCCAATCTCTTACTTCACTTCCTCTGTTTCTGTGAGCCATCACACAACATTTCTATCTAAAAAAAAGCACAAAATAGATGACACAGAATAGAAAAAGAGATTCCACATTACGCCATATGTCCATCCACAAAGAGTTTTATGAAACAAAAACTTAATGTTTTATTATTTTTTATCAATTACACAATTAATATGAAGTCCCAACCAATTAATTACTATATTGGCTATTTAATTTCACAAATATGCCTGAAATTTACATTCACTGCATTAAGGTGAAGCTCTTAGCCAGAGCAACTTACAACGTTAATCATATTACAGGTAGGCCAGTGCAGTGTTGGGAGTATTGCCAAAGGACTCTTATTCGTGTAGCACAGCATAGTCACCCCTACTGGGATTCGAACCCCAGTCTCCTACATTTGGTGGTGGCTGCCTGGTGGGTAGAGGTGTTATGCACTAAGCTACACCAACCACAAATCCGAAAATGTCTTTCTTTCTTTAAAACAACAATCCTTTTTCATCACAATAAAATCAAATATTAACATATCTATAGTACCTATAATATATATAAAATCATAAATATCTCTCTATATGTGAAGATCTCATATCCTTCTACTAACAAACCTACCAAAAAGTGGTTTTAATCTACAGTTTCCACAAGTGTTCCACAGAGTGGAGGTGAAACATCCTTCAACAATAAAACACATTCCTAGGCCCTTACGTCATAGGGGACCTAGAAAGGTGAATGCCCCCTTCACACGTTGTGACCGATCAAAAGATACATTGGACCAGTGCTGTGTGCCGCTCTCTCCACTAACCTTTTCATTGTTAAATAGCTTGACAGCTTTGCGATCACTCTAGGCAGAGCCATTGAGCTCTGGTTGTGACTGTAGTCCACTCTGCTAGCGCCTGATCAAACACTTCCACCAAACCAGCAGTAGCCCCGTGAGTTAGTTAAAGGTGTGGATCCTGTTTCCACTCCTGGCCACACTCGAGAGTGCCAGTTCCTCTCACAAATGGTGCTTTACCCTTAACCATGTAACACTAGCTCATTAGCATCCAACTGAGAGCCCTTCACACTCTGACTTCACTGACTTCACTCAGCTTCTGTTTAAGCCCGCAGTCAGTGTCAGTAGAATTAGAGTTTCAGCTCTAAGAGGACGAGCACAACACCCCACAGTTTGTTCTCTCACTCTCTCTCTCTTTCTCTCTCTCTGTTTAAGCTGAGGTTTGTATATCACCCCTGCCCCTTTCTCTTCTTTTCTTTTTATCCCCTTTGCACACATATTTCACACACCTTCACTACATTATTCATTCTTTAAACACAAGAGAAGAGGGCATTCTTCTGATCTCAGTATATGGCCTTCTCTCTGTCTCTCTTTCTCTCTGTCTCTCTTTCTCTCTCTCTCTCTCAGGATAGAAGGCCAGACACCCCAGTCCCCCCAGTGTCACAACACTTCCCAAGCCTCTCTCATTATCCCATGCAGATGTTAACCAGCCAGCGTCAGTATTAGGTGGCCTCAAATCTAATCGATATCAAAACCTTATTAAGGCTCGAGGGAAACGTTAAGCCCTGCGCTAGCTCTCAGGTTTCACCCACTCGTAAAAGTCTGGATTTTTTCCTCTTTTTTTTGCTCTCAAAAGCCGTTGGTGCACGGATCACACGCTGTCCTGACTTCAAAGCCGCCTGGCATCAGAGG
The DNA here is from genome assembly GCA_024036415.1 of Prochilodus magdalenae. Taxonomy (NCBI): domain Eukaryota; kingdom Metazoa; phylum Chordata; class Actinopteri; order Characiformes; family Prochilodontidae; genus Prochilodus; species Prochilodus magdalenae. The sequence continues at coordinate 275,578 of JAMWET010002595.1, forward strand.
GCTTTGCTTCCACGGCCTCAGAAGGTCTCAGTTCCACCTATTCTCTCTCTGTTAGCATCCCTCGAAATCTGGCTGGTTCTTGTCTGAAGCGCTTAATCAAATGAATCACGCTCTGGCTTTTATCTCACCGTGGGGCCCTTTGTTTTGGGCTCCTGAAACAAAAGCATTAATAAAACCCACTGGCAAACAGTGGATCAAACATGGAAAAGTGATCCTGGGTCGGTATTATGAAGGGCACAGTGAAAGGGAATTGAAAGATTAAGTCAAGGATGTGGCCGTAATGACTTTAAGGCAGTTAATCCTGCCCATCTGGGCCTGGCAATTGTTTGATATTTATGCCTGATCATCAGCCTTAATTGGTTTGTTATTCTTTTTGAATAGCAAATGAATGGGAAGAGGAGGAAGGTGTTTAGTTTTCATTCAGGTCCTTTATTGTTCGCACCCTGAGATTGGTTTCACAAAGTCTTATGTTCTCTCCTGGGGCCTTCGTGTGTAGGTGCCTCTTAGAGACATTCGGAACAGGCAAAGTTTTTAAGCTGTATGTAAAGCACAGCCTTGCTCTCTGTTTCGGCCTGGTTGAGGTTGAGGTTTGAATGCTATCTTATACTTCTCAGTGTAGATTATTGTTGAATCCAACACGGTGTGTAATGGGCCATTGTGGCATTCTTAAGACTTTTTCCTGTATGACTCTTGATGTCATGGTATCAGAGTGAGTGCGTCACTCTGCGTGTGTCCTGTGGCTGATAGCTCTGTGAGAGTTCCACCTTTAGCCCACTGATGTGATGGATGGCTTTATGACTCTATTCTCGTCTTCAGCGTCAGTGGGATCCCAGCCATTCAGAGCAGAGTATGTGACCTTTCCTTCTCTCTCATATGTTGACTGCATAAGATGGAGGATGATGACCTTGTATATTTAATAGTGTCTTGGCTGTAGAGACTCATTTTTGATGGACATGCAACCCATATATAAGAATCTACATTGTTATTTCAACAACAGTTTGATCTTTGCATATTACATGAAGAATGAGGATCAGTAGAAATGCTCCAAATTGGCTCTGAATAAAATCTATAGAATGCTCTCCTGTAAAAAAAAATATTTTTTTTGTAGAAACTATTTTTGCGACAATATGTGGGCATTCTCAACTTTAATGCTAATATCTACATAGGCATCATGCTTTAGTTTTTTGGGAATATATCATAAGTGTACCTATGTATCATTAGATGTGTCAGGATGTGTCTAATAGGGAAAAAATGGTAATCCAGTATATTATTACTATAATGAAAATTGCTGTATTAGTTACATATATAATAGACCTCAAATAACTTGTGGGAAAGCAATTTTAGTTGTCTCTAGAGGATTTTACAATATACATAAAAGCTGTATATTATTAAGAATGTTGTTTCAATTAAACTAATATCTAAAGTACAGTTTTACTTATTCCATAACTGTACAGTAGCCTCTGAGGAACTTCAGAAAAAAGAATACTGACCACCAGAGGGCAGTCTGCAGCACCAGCAGCCTACATTCATTATGTGTCCAAAAGTTTGCAGACATTACACGTTTGTAGGCATAGAGAACCCCTCCCAACCATTGCTGCAATAACAGTTTCTACTGCTCTGGGAAGACTTCATACTAGACATTATAATGTTGCTATGGACTTTTTTTGCATTTCACAGTAGCATTAATTATTCACAGGAGCATTAATCGAGTCAGGTACTGAGGTTAAATAATAAGCTCTGCATTATAAGCACCAGCTCAGACCAAAGGTATGTGTCAGTGCTTCCACACACCAGAGAACACAGCTCCACTTGCCCACTGCTTGGGGGCTTTATACTTTTCTAGCCAATGTTTAGTATTGGCAGTGGTTAGTATTGTTGTAGGCTTATGTACAGCTGCTCTAGAGTGTGAATGCATTTTTACAAAGATTACACAGGTTGTTTAACACCTAAGTAATGGGTGCACCTTAACATAGCTGAATTCAGTAATTAAAAGAGCTGTCTGGATACTTTAGGACAAATGTATTATTAACTGTGTAACCTGTGAAGCTGAAATGATTACACAATGAAAACAGCTATGGTAATCCTGCCTCTATCTATCCACTGATGTTATACCCCAAGTAAATTTCCACATAGAAACATGCCCTCAACAAAAGCATGAGCAATAACAACAACGTGGTCCAGGAGATGTGCAGTCCTTAAGTAGTGCTGACAGCAATGCTAAATGTCTGTGACTATAAAAAGGGCATTTATGTTGGTTCTGTATCAAGCATGTGGGGTAGAGAAGAGTTGGAGGTGATGTACTACACTCTGTTTCGTAACACACATCCAGTAGGTGTGTAGCCTGTACACTGCTGTTGCCCGCTATGGGCTGCTTCTGGGTGTACCAGGGGTCTACTAATGCCCACATGAGGCCTGTCATGCCAAGCGTTTGTGGAGTAATGTAGTGTGAACAGTGCGTCTCAGCTGCCTTGTACTTTTGTTCTTTGAATGTATTTAAGTGATCTGTTGACATTTATCTGAATTGGTTAGGGTCATTGTGTCATTTTGATATTATATCACGTTCATATGCTGGTGGTGTTTGAAACTGGGGAATACTTCCCACTTGTAAATTGCATCTAAATGCCCAACAAAGTCATATTCTACAGTAGCAAAATGTTAAAGTAGTAGCATGATTACCCCTTCAATTCACTGATATGGAACTGTGAAACTTCAGTTAATTTAACTTGTCATTAACCCCTTAACACTTACTAACTAATACATATATTCAGTTATTAATCTTCAATGCCAAACAAATCAAATGAAAGGCTTATATATATATATATATATATATATATATATATATATATATATATATATATATATATATATATATATATATATATATATATATATATATATATATATATATAAGCCTTTCATTTGATATGTAAACAGTTGAGAAGTTTCAAAATGTACCCTACAGCACATTTTGTCACAATGTTCTCTACAGAGCATATAAATACTCATAATAAAGTTTATTTAGAGAGCACCTTTCATACCGCTGGCAGCTCAAAGTGCTTTACAGACCGTTGATGTGAGTAATGAGAAGGAATACTACTACTACATACACATACACAAACATACATATACATATATGTAAATATACACATACACAAATAATACACTTAAACACATATACATGGTCTCAAATAGTATCAAAATATTGTCAAGAAAAACAGCACATTTACACATATGCACAAAGTTTGCTTACAGAAAGTTATCTGTAGACTGAAGCTACCAGTCCCTCTAAACAGATGTCACTTATATACTCATTGAATACTTGCACAAATAGCTGCACCCAGAAGGAATCAACCGACTGGAATGAACTTGGTGGGTAGGACGCATGAGTTTCATGTGACATAAGCAAGGACGGGCCTTATCGCTCTACCTGACTGACCCAACAGCCATGTTTGCATACATCCAGAGAGTAGTTATTCCAAAGACTGCAAAGGTGTCATGCCTTTTCTGCCATGGTGTCATCTTCAGTGGCAAGTATAACATTTTAAATGTGCAGTTGATGGAATAACAATATGATTGAACAAATTCATGTAACAGCTGGAAACTGTTATGTCAGGATCCAAACTGTTAATTGTATTCATTTTAAATTTTGTCTTATGTTTTATAGTATTTATGTTTATAAGTTCATATTCTAACGTCATATAGCATTTTATGTGCACAAATACATTTACTGCAAAAATAGACAGTTAAAAGTTTATAGTTTATAGATTATAGATTGTTTACCTCTTAGAGATAAAGACAGAGATAAAAAAAATAGTAGCTTCCAAAGCACAATGCTGAAGGCTGTATACACCCCGAGTCGGCACGCACTTCTAAAGCCACACTGGCCCCCTCAGTTTGAGGGTGTATGCCTTGATGGTTTGAAGCAGTCGGGGTTAGAGAGGGGAGATGTCTGGCTGATGTTTGGTGCGTGCCAGCGTGCAGAGACTTGGCTCTGATCTCCACCCATCACAGCCCCTCCACACTCTTTGTCCGCCATAAAATCTCTGAGAGCCCACATCGTCACGGTGTGCTTTCCTCCCTCGGCCTGACCCTCTCTGCCCGTGCCAAGCAGCTAAACGCCAATCAGAGCCTCAGAACTTAGAACAGTGAGTGCACCCAGCAACAGGCTGAGGCAGAGGGCACGCTTGCTTACTCTCTGAGCACAGCTGCCTGGCAGACTCATTAAACACGGCAAACAGACTCTTCAACACTGAGCAATAGAGGAAACAGAGAAATGCAAAGTGATAAACAGTGGAGGGCACATTTATTATGGAAGTCATGGGGTCATTCAAAACTTTTAAATCTTTTTTCTTTCTTTTAATCAATTCTTACTATATATGAAAATATTAATTAGTAACTCAATACCAATATATTAGATATAATATAATCCACAGGTACAAAGCAGAGAGAAGTGGAAAAAAAACAGTACATTTATCGAAAGATGAAACAAAAATGGGACTCCCAACAACCATGCAGGATCTCGTAGACTACCAAACCTGTCCTATCAAATAAACACTACTTAAAACTTTGTATAAGTTATAAGTTATCTTAGTAAAAGTTAGTGTAAACTTTTATCTTTATTTAGAAGAAAATCAGGCTTCACTCCTGCTTCAGATCTGAAATAAAAATATCAGTAGCTTGTAAATAAGTCACTGGTCACTGACTTGCTATATCTTACTGAAAACTCTGGTTCAAAAGTTCGGAACAGTATTGAGGGGTGGTGTATAATACAGATGAACAACATTAACTGACTGTAGCTTTAAGCACTGAGATTCAAGGACTTGTTCAGTTATTCAGATCACCATACAGAAATTACACTAATAGGTCTAAATATATTCCATGTATAAAGTTGTGAATACATTTGATCTGAAGGCAGAGCTATCAGTAGGGTCTTTCCTGTGGTAGCGATATGATGATGCATAGCCTTGCAGTGAGCGTGCCAGGGTTGCAGTCTGCATTAGATCTTCCGCTCTTCTGGCACCTGTAGCAATGAGCTGTCCTCGGCTGGACGGCCAATTAGAAATGCTGTTTAATCATCGTGTCTCTGGGGAGCTGCACAGGCCTTTGTGTGTGTGTAGTAGTGTACATACTCTCTGTGGGCTAGCAGTGCACCCCCTCCCAGCCCAACGCCCCCACTTGCCAGTAATCCTTCACAGCTAAGGCTATGTAGACGATGCACGCGAAACCCTCAGCATGCCATGCCAACCGCCTTTAACACCCCTGACCCCAAATCATGACACACACACACATGAAAGAATGAACACACATGTGCACATGAACACATAAACACACATACACGCCCCACATCACTCCATACACATGCAGGCCTTGTGTGAAGGATTTCAATTTCTCTTCTTTCTCTCTTTTTTTTCATGGGGCATCTTGTTTTTTCATTTGCTCCGTGACATTTGTTCTTGCAGCTGAACATGTGCAGCACAATTTCTCGATTCTTCCAGGGGCTGGACAGCTGCGGTGCAAATTACACTAAAGCCGTTTGCTTTGGGGGGATTAGGGCTGTACAGTGTGTGTGGAGTTGAGGCAGGGGGTTCAGGCTTCCCCATGGGTCATATTAACCCCATCTAGCCAAAGAGCCTCACGCTCTCCCTGCACCCTCTCTGGAGACACGCCCAGGGAGCTGCACTTAGGCACAGGCCACAAGACTCCTACTGACCCTTAGGAAGAAGCATGAGTGGGATTTTAAAGCAATGAAACAACTCGAAATTATACAATATATTAAGTATGTGATGATGAAATGGAGTAGCTAGCTATGTAAATATATGACCTAAAATATGTTGCATCTGTAACTGTTAATTAAAAATAAAAATAGGGTCTCTACACTGCAAAAATATAAAAACAACAACAATAAAAACATATCTTTGTGATTGATAAGTTAAATAACAACCGATTGTAATTGCCAATATAATAAGCTTTTCAGTAATTCAGTTTTACACCCCTGTTGTAAATACAAATCACACTTTCAACACACCTCATGGACATCTGAATGTGTGTATCTACTGACAAGCTGAAGGATACAGACCCAAGGAAAGACAGAAGTAAGATCAGAAGTAAAAAAAAAATCATATTGTTTGACAAGGTAGAGTAATATTACAGGACTTTATACAAACATACAAATTGGAGGTAAAATACTGCTTGTGCTTTCCACCCATGTGGGCTACAAAGTTTGAATGTGTATAGTGTATGATAAAATGTGGATGATATGATGCAGACTATTGTAAACATAACATACAGTGGATAGTGTAATTTATTACAAGCTAGCTTTGCTTCATGGCTTATTAGGCATGACAGGGGCAAAGACAGACTATGCTGGCCTGAAATGGAACTAAGGTTAGATGACTTTTGGGAAAACTTTATGAAACTGCTAAAGTCTCAGGCAGGAATGACACTAATCAAGTTAGGGCTATGTGGAAAACTTTAATGTATAACATTAGCAGGGATTTACACTCTGGTGTCAGACTGGTTTTTTCAATAGCTATGAGACGGGGAGTATAGTGTAAACAGTTTGCAACCCTGCACGAGTTTGCTCCATTAGAAAGTTTAATTTATTAATTGCTAACAATACAGCCAGTTGAGTGCCCAGAGTTGTTGGTGTGAGGTGTTGCTGCAGCATGTTTCACAATTCTCGCAAGAGGTTTTATACCCCCCCCTCCAGAGAACCCATTATTTTTATAAAGGGATGTATGAAATGTTTGGCAAACAAAATTATTTAATGAAAATTTGGTGAAAATGGTAAAAAAACACTTTCGGTGAATAACTGAAAAGAGTTCACGGATGTAGGCCGTGGAAATTTTAACTAGCTTCAAGGCTACCAACAAAGCACTATGGTTAATTCCCACTTTAACGCTTTGCTTTCCCACTGCGAGTTACACAGAAGCACATTTAAGTGTTTCCGCTTCTATTCATAGTAAAGGATTCAAACTAAACGGAACTCCAGACAGAGCAACAGAACAGAGCCACCACAGCACATGCTTTTTCTCTCTCGGTGTGAGTGACCGAACCCTCTTTAAGAAACAGAAACCCCCCAAAATTTTTTTTACAACAATGTGATCAAAACGCAACCAGCGTGGAGTGAGGTGCTCTCTGTGAATGCAGCAGGGATTTTGGCTGTAATGGGTTTTTTTTGTTAATATATTTAAGCCATATTGTGCTTTGTTGGTATGTCTGCCGGCATAAAACGTCTTGTGTTAAACATATTCAATGTCCACTAAGTTTAAACTGCAGTTTAGAAACAAGCCCTTTCCAACAGGTCAAACAAGTGAAAATACATCAGTAAAGATACATAAAAAAGATTTACAAACATCTGTAACCAATTATATTTACTATGTTACTGTCCACCCATGATGAAACGTACATCTTAAAGTGATAGATTATCATATTGTGCTGCTAACGTATGCTGGGCGTCTGTTGGAAATTAAGAGGTTAACTGGTTATTTGAAACCTTTCAGAGGTTGCTCTGGTGCATCCTAGAACAAGAACCATTTTAGCACAGAAAAAATATAGATTTCCTCAGGAAGAAGTTAAAACCCCCTGAAAAATTGTGCCGGTAACATGATACCTCGCACCAGAGAGCAGGGAGCTCTGTTGTTCTGAGAGACTCTTGTGTGCAAGAGTTGCCCCCCCTTCAGTCTCTTCAAATCTGAAAATCGTGCCAACTTACGAATCCTTTATTGTTGGTTTTCTTGACTGATGTATGGCCACGAGTTAGACCGATTCTATGGGCAAGGAGTACAAGAACATTTGTTCTGTTGACAGATGGTTAGACCTTCACTAACTGATGAAAACTTGGAGAAAGTTCTAAGTTTAATTTTCCTATTCAGTGTTAAATTCAGTGTTTTGTTCTCAAGAAATGACAAATTACCAAAATTTACCAAAATAATGTATCCTTTAATAATTTATACAGTCATATTAAAAGACATAGGTTTTACCAGAACTCTCTGTGGAGATATAATTTAAAGATAAATGAGTAAAAGCAATAGAGCCTGAAAACTATTTGTAGTTCACGTTTTGAAAGTTGTATGAATTCATGCTGAGTGCCATAACGTTGCATCTGTATGCTCATTTGGGTTGTTTCTAGCCCTTACTAAGACGTAAGGAATTCAGTTTGTACCTATTGTAAAGTAGTAATAGTCAGTTTATAAGTTAGACAGAGCTAAAAGATTAACTCCTGTCACTGTCTTGTGTCTACACACTTATTTCCAGGATCTTAACGTGAAATCACAGAACAGAAGCTTTGAAAAACTTTCAGATTCAGGTTAAAAGTAACAAATTACATAACGCTGCTGTCTGAATAAAACCTTGTATCTCTTTTTTGTTGTTTTTCTGCTTTTGACATAATTTAAAAATGCCTATTGCCTTTTACTTTGTACATGAATTTGATTATGGGCCAAAAAATTTGGCCTTAATTTACCCAGAAAAAGTCTGATTACCTTGATTTACATCAAATGTAAAAGTATGTTTTATTCTTCTCCTGTTAAGTTTTTGTTTTGTACAGACAATGTTTTGTCAAGTATAACTGCAACTATATTGATTTTGCCTTTTCTATTATTCTAATACAAAACAAGTAAAATCTTTTTTATTTTTATTTATTTTTGTTTTGTCATTTTAGAATAACAAGCAGGTCCTAAATAAACCTTAAAGTGCTGTTTATATGCTTTAGTATGAGCGTCTGTTAAATAGCTAACTTAGTGGCAAGCTAATATTCAATGTACGCTTGTGAGTTAGCTTGAGTGGCCAATATTTCCAGTGAAGCTTTGGATCTTTTTACAGTTAGGCATTTATAAACTCTTACTTCAGTAATTTTCTTACTAATCAATGCAGTAGTAGGGCCTTTCAGTACGCTGTCCACCTCTGAATTCAAGTGTTTTCCATTTTTATCCAGAAACGTAAGCAGTAAATTGCAGTGCTACTAGGTTAGGTACACTGTGCTCTCTCCACATGGATTGTCTTAGGGTGGATATCTCTCTGTTAGAGCCAAGCTGATGAATCACCAGAAAGCAACTGCTTTAAAGAGGCTCACAGAAGATGCATATAAAGACAGCACTTGACCTAGGCTCAAACAGTGTGAAACCTTACACCACCACCCCGGGTACTTAAAGGTGAAATGAAACCTGTTAGTACCCCACATCTGGGTTATGACAAGTGTAGGTGATGAGTGTGTGTAACAGAGTTCAAATTTGTGGTTTTGTGTGTGTGAATATGTGTGTGTGTGCTGAACCTGTATTACCTCAGTGATTAGAAAACCATCTGGGAGTCGCTAGATGTTGTTATCTCTTTGTGGGACTATGCAGAAGGTAAGAGGCTTTTTTACTGTGCCTTGTATTTACACGGCAAGTGGCACACAGCACTGGCTGACACGTGAGTGTCTTTATGACCGCCCACACAGGCAGCCAGCTCACTTATGTTTATTTGGTGTCCAGTGCTGTGTTTTCAGAGAGATGCTTTTCTTTATCACCTCAACCTGGCCTCCTCAAGATCTGCTGTCAGAGCTGATATAGAACTTGTTCACAGATAAACACAGACCAAGATCAATGCTGGACCAATAAAATACATATTAAAAGCATACACAAAAAAGAAATGTAAGCCTTTTGTTGTTTTGCTGTTCTATGGTAAAGTACAACAGAGTGCAGTGACTAAAATGATTAAGCATATCGCTGCTGCTAAAAGAAAAGTTCATAATTCCATTTCAGTTCTAATTTTTGAGTTAAAAATTTGAAAGTATCTGCTGCCTCTGACATTTCATGTAAATACTAAAAGAGCAAAAAAAGGACCTAAAATCTATTGGAAAAAAGGTCTGGTATAACAGCTTATATTAAAAATAATGTATGTTTTATCCTCCTCCTGTAAGGTTAGCATTTACAAGGTTTTGCTCCAAAGGCAGTGATTTATTACTTGGTAGAACTTGACACTATTCATTTTTCAAAACTATATTATATTATTAAATTATTTTTACTTTTTTATAAATATACACAGGTTGATAATGATGTATTGTAATAAAAGATCATATTAAAAACGGAATATTAAAAGACTATTCTATAGGCCTAATTTGGCTCCTTTAACGATCTGCCTCCACAGTCATACATGTTTAGTAACATACTATTGAAACAAGTAACACTTATGTACATGGGTCAAGTGCTGAGCTTCTGACAGGAAAATGCAAATATATGTACTATATATGGTTTGCTGTTTTGCTAAAAAAATATGCTGTTCACAAGTGTAATATTATTGGGAATAGGAACACAATATTAATATGAACTTTTTTTGATCCAATCAGTTCATCTACTTGCATAAAGAGAACATTTCAACTCAACGTTTCGCCATGTTACATGTTGCTTTTTGCTAATCTGTGGCATAAACTCCCTTCGAAAATAACTGGACGCCAGTTGATTTGTCACTTGCTAGTATGAATGTATGATGACTCGTGGCTTCCATCTTACCATTAAATCCAGGGCGGACCAAGCAAAATCATTGGCACTTGGTAGAGGTACTTGTTTTGACTTTAAAATGAACACGGCATGTGATTTGACCAGCAGTATTGCAACTGTTTTTCCAAGTAATTTTTCTAAAGTACTATCGTACTGTACCTCATCCACCTCTGTTTAACACGTGTACGCACACTTACAGTGCAAAAATAGTATTGTTCCTCAACACTGCTGGCCTCAAGATAAATTAGTCAATATGATGTTTGTTTATCACTGTTAGACTGTTTATCACCCCACCTTTTTCAAACTTTTAGCATATTGTGCATCTGCTGACTAAAAACCTCATTCCAGGCTTTTGTGCATGACTAGAAGACACTCCACAAAGTTCCCTAAACATGCCAGTAAAATATGAACTTGTTTGTCATAGGCAAGATTTCTTTTAGTCAAGGGAGGACATCGCCTTTGACCTCTAATGATGGGTGTCCAACAAGTTTTTTAGGGCAAGACCTAGCGACAAAGGAAAGCCAAACATTTCCTAACAAAGCCTGTCCACTGGGGAATTCAGCCTCAAGAGCAGCTGCAGAAACAAGAACCCTACCTGCAGATGCACAGAACTCAATTGAGGAAAGAGTTAGCCCTAATCCCCAAACGTTCCTTGGAGAGTTGTCAACATACTTCAAACAGCGCTGCGAAAATTGAGGCAAGGATTTTGTGTATAGTCTTCAGTTTGTTGCCAGGATTGTTTAAGGACACGCAGATGCTAGATTACATGAAGGAATGCATTGTGTATTAAAATCCATCAGATTCTCAACACAATTGCTTTTGTTTTTCTAATTACTATAATGTTAAAGAAGCGTACTGTAAGAGGTATGATTTATTGACCATGATAACGATTTCACATTGTCATACAATATGTACTTCTGAGCGTATAATAATTGCATCGACTACTTAAAGAATACCAACTGCATGTTTAATTACAAACTGCATAATTAGTTCTATTCGTGTTGATTTAGTGAAGCGAGGCATTTGAAAACACCTAATTTAGAGTTTTTGATTGTATTTGATGATAGCAGCAATACCGGTTCTTTTTAATTTGTTCCAATTTATTAAACCTTATAAAAAACAAAATCATCTCACTGTATTGTGCTGTTTCATGTTATCCTACCCATCTGTACCTTCTAGCATATAACATGGGGATGGTTTTATTAATATCAATACAACAGCATAATTGACCTGCCACATATCCCATGAAACAGCAGCTGTGCCATTCCTAGACATGAAGATGAAAGCGGTGGTGTCAAAGCTGCTAAAAAATATTCTTTAACATATATCCACACAAGTTCATTCTTCTTCATTCATGTGGTAATGATGTGCACTCTTAAAAAAGTAAATTCAGTGCATGACTGGCTGATGCTAACCTGCATGGGTTTGTTTGACCTCTAAGAGCAGACTGTCCTGATGAAGGGTACAGTCTCTTTAGTGTGGGTTCCTACTCTGTTGGGGGAGGGTTGTTGGTAGTGGGGTGGGAGGGTGGGTGGAGCGTGCCACGGACAGGGCCGCAGTAGCCGTAGCGACCACAGAAATGACAGCTGCAGGTGCCGACGCAGGGCCTGGAGGGGAGCAGAGGGCCCAACAGCAACTGTTGGCCTAATGCCGCTGGGATAAATAATAAAACAACTGTTAGATAAGCGCTCCTATTCAAGCAAAAAACGGAGGGAGAAGAAGAGAGGAGGGGGAGGCGAAGTAAATGCATAACTTGTGGCAGAACCCTAAATCCCGGCACCCGCGATTTGGCACAGGAGATTATGGCCAGAGGTTTAATTAAACAGATGTCGCGATGAATATTTCAACTTGAGGAAACTGGATAGTGGAGTGAGGTGATGTAATTTACAGAGGGATCAGTAAATAAGGCCCAGAGCACGCGTGGGTAGGGTGCCGACACTGTGGCGGTGTCACGCTCCTCAATGACCCCTGTGTGTGTGTGTGTGTGTGTCCCAGTTGGTTGATCAGTACACTCCATTCACAGACAGCACAACTGCTTTACAGTGGGTATTTTATAGTTCAGCCTAATTTAACACATACATTTCAGTCCATGTGCATGAGTAAAAGGTAATGCACTAATTTTATTTAAAAATATATATGTGAATAATGTCCATATAAAAAACATACATTAAATTACAATTCATGTAAAATAAATAAACTGAAGGATGCAATTGTTCTGATGAAGAATGAGGTTTTGATGAAGGTTTTCTGACTGTGACAGGCCTACAGCCACGGCATGCTGCCTACATTAATAATTCTAGTCTTATGCTTTTAACTCCACATGTTTATAAACAACTCTTGAAGATTTCTTTAGTAAATGGCTGTAGATTTAGCATCTATAGGCCTTCAGTTCTTATTTCTAGTGTTCAGTGAATAAGGCTTAAGCAACCAGGTTGGTAATTATCTTGACAGTGACACAATTTCTGTTTTGCAACCCCATATGTTTTTCTAATTTGAATTCATAAATGTGTCCTTGCCTGGTTAAACAGATTGCTCTCTATGAAAGAAAACCTGCTGTACATGATCCTGTAAAGAACATTTAATAATGGTTCCCTATAGCATCAAAAAGGATTCCACTATTTTAACAAGTTATAGAGGTTTTTTTGTTGGTACTATCGCACAACAACAGTCTGAGATGTTTTTGTAAATAGAACACAACATGGGCAGCACTTTTTAAATGTTGTAACTTTTCTTTGCCAATCTATAAATGACTGGGATTAATAAATGTGTGTGATAAATAAACTGCACTACTGCACAATCCAAATCAAGAGAACACACAGTGTCACCCTCTGCTGGTGCCTGAGCTGCAGTACAGGTCACATTTTGAGGTTTTAAGTATGTTATTTTATAGATAAGTTATTTTATACAGCTACATTTACCTATGAGATAATTTAGTAAAAATGGTATAGATGGACATTATTTACACACGTCGATAGTGATTAATACAGGACTGAGTATAATGCCCTACTGAGCATAATGCCCTGCTGAGCATAATACCCTACTGATATCATTCTACCATCAAACTCTGGGGGTCTGGGCACGTTGTAAAATCTCACCACACAGATACAGCATGGTAATACCTAAAACTTACATCAAATTTGTCCATAAACCTAAATTTGATATGGTATTTGCAAAACAGAACAAATAAACGTAGTAACCTGGTACGTTCTGACTGATTTGTTAACAATTGATATACTGATGCAGATACATAAAAACTGAGTACACTCACTTAGCTTGTTTATGTTACCAAATATGTTTGTACATCATTGAATCTGTGCTGTAAATATGTCTGTGGTTAGTTTGAGCTGTCTATACTCTGAAAAAATAGTTATCCTAAACGGCTGCTACTTCGTTTAGTTTTTATATTTTAAATAATTATCCTGTGTTCTGACAGCATGGACAAGTGTGCAACCTGACATAAGACCTGTGTAGAGTTAAAGCATGTTTAGATAAGACTTTCACATGTATTTGTGGAAACGGCTGGGGAGATGATTGACTTCCGATGTTTGAAAGCAAAATTAGCCAAAGTTTTACCACTAACAATGCAACACTGGCGATTTAATTATTTGGTCAGACACAATGTAAACATAATGCAGGCAGGAAGTCTATTTGCAAAACAGAAACTAGCTGCTCTGCTCTGGAGGGTCAGGCATCACTTAGAGGCTGCTTAACCCTATCTAAACTTATCTAAACTATTTAACATATTTAAAGAGGAATAAATTAGCTTGATAATCTCACCCATGCAAAGAAGCGATTTGTCTGAATAGATGATGTGGTGAATATTTTCAGACCTGCTGCTTTTATCGTCATAATTTTCTTAAGAATCTTAAGCAATTTCATGTTTACTTAGATTTATTTATGACATATAAAGAGGAATAAAGATGTGGGTTGACCCTGTTGAAGAGATAGCATTCGTTTCATAACAGTCAGTGCTGTAAATATATTTATAAACTCAATATACTTAATTTGTTTTTTCATTCACATGGTATTTTCAATGTTTAAAGTGTTTAAAATAAAATTAGGCGACAACAGCTTATTTTAAACAGAAGTACATGTGTTTGGCCCGCCTCGTTTTTATACAGTAGCCCAACATTAAAGGTTGCAATTCAAATAGGTTCAACAGATGCAGCTGTGTTTAATGATTTTTCAGAAATTTTTAGAATCTTCATATTTAACACCTAAATCCGATTACACTGACAAAATTTGAATAACAAAAAAACTAGAGTACAGTTCTAGTATAAAATTGGAAACTTCGTCAGTATAATTTTACCACATACAATGAATAGCTGAATTTATTTGGCTCAAATCTGACACAAGGTTTTATGGTTTATGTGTACTTATTTATGGATGTCATTTGCATTAAAGCATTGGAAAGTTACAGGTGTTGCACGAGTGAATTACAGTGCACTAATATTGTTAGGTGTTGAATTTAGGTTGTAAATTTAAGACCTGGATTTTGCTGTGTAGAAAGCAGGAACTTATTCCTAACGCAACTCCTATTCTGTAATGTTTTGTGGCCCAGAATGTCTTATGCTGCTCCTATAACACTCTTGCAATGCAACTCTTGCATATCTAGCCAGTAGCACACTAGATAATACCACCTCAGACTGGCAAGCGTGTGCTACAGTCCACAGGCCCTCTATCTCTCTCTATTGGGTGCTTACTCCACCTCCCCTGGGCTCGCTCTTTCCCGTTATGCCTGGCATCCACCATAGTCAGCAGGGAAATTCTATCTGCTTTTTGCCTGTGGACTCTGGCCTTCAGAGTAGCTTTCCCATTAACTAAAACAAATGCTGTCGTATTTTTAGCGTCTGTAATTACCCTGTCTCAGCATCCTGGCTCTAAGAAGAAGCACAGATATACCCTCTACTGCTACTCGCCCCACTCACCCCCCACCATCATTTGGACATCTCTAACTCCCCTACCCCCGACCCTGGAACACGAGTATGGGATAAGATCATTAATGTGAGGTGGGGGGTGATGCCGATGGTTCTGTGATGTGAGCTGTAATACAGAGGTGTGATTTTTCCACTTGGATCATGTGAACATGCTTTAAGTCTGACGATGACACAGGTTATGGTTGTAATTATTTCTTCATTACTTACAAAATTATCACTAACATTATATGTTTTATTTGTTTTGGCCCAAACTTGCTTTATTTGCTAATCAATGGTTTACCAACATTAAATATTATGAAACAAGAAAAAAAGATTGTACACAAAAATACCATAGATATACCAAAAAGTCATACATTTTTCTTGTTACTTCTGTATAGTTTGTATATCTGCTACTGGATGCCTTGAATTTCCCTCTGGGATCAATAAAGTATCTATCTATCTATCTACAAGTTTATAAGTATCATTAATAACGATATTCTTTAACCAAGGATTGTTATCTGGGTGTTCAACTGTCTGTTTACTAGGACTAGTCTCAGAAATCAAACAATTAAAGATTCATATCACAAATATTCTTGACTCTTACACCCATTACTAAGCTATCATCAACGTGATGCACCATGTTCCCTTTCTTTCATCACCTTTGTGCCAAATGCCAAATTATCTTGCACCACCAATGGCCACCATTGCTTTTGAACAACCATAACACCACATCTCCAGTATCAGAGTACAGGGTCAAACAAACAGTACTGCCATCAGGTTGCAATGGATTGATTTTAACCGCTTCTACATAGAGTGACCGTGTCGTCCTCCACACATCTCAGCATCTTTGTGATTAAAGGCTTTCTCCATCCCTTAGCAGCCTCTTGGCACTGACAAAAGCTGTCATTCCTCTGCGAGGTCGGAGTGTGCCAGCCAACAGCTGCAGGGCTCAAGCCTGTCCAGCAGAACTGCCGCCTGCCCATTAGTGCAATCCCACCGGCCACTGGGCCACCGAGGGGCCAGAGCAGGGCAAGTGTATAGCTGAGGAGCCTAAGCCACCAGGGGCTAAAGAATATCAGTGCTGCCATTGTTACCCGATGGTACGCCTAACTTCTGTAGCGGATCACAGAGAGAACTGAAGTCTAGCACATGGTGTGATATTCATTTCACAATCTTATCAAAGCCAATAAAAGCTCAGACTGAAGGGCTTAACATGATGTGATATTTAATTACACAGACTCACCAAAGCCTACATGACAAAAGTACAAATGAGAGGTGCAAGCTGTTCCACTGATACTTACTACATCTAATGAGCAAATTAGTGACTAAATCAAAATGATCACCCGGCTGGGTATGTAGGAGTTTAGGGTAAGCCCATCTTACAGAAACTGAGATGGCTGCCCGACTAATGCCGCTCCATCAAGTCAAATGGCAGTAAATGCCAATGAGTCAAAGGTCTATTGACCTTTGACCTGAGACTGGCATGCGTGTGCATAGTGCTCCTTCAGAGCTCCTCTGGCCTTGTCAGTATGGGTACTCCAAATTAACCCTTACATGCTTAGGTTGCTCCAATTTTCATCTTTCAGGTCATTAGCGAGACTCCATAGCATTCATATCTAGCACAAACTGCTGTGACAGTGCAAACACATATTAAATATATTCAGTACTGTTATGCACTATTTGAACAAACACAGTTACCGTTAACATTGTGTGAAAATGAATGTATTAATGGACTTTTAATGCTTAGACCTAAAAAGTCTGTATCAATTGACTTATAATGAAAAAATCCGTTTTTCAACTGTAAAGTTGCCATTTTTGAGATACTAGCTTTTCTTTGGACTGCTGCCTTCTCTTTACTGTGACTGAATCAGTGACTTTGTACTTTTTTGATAGCGTAGTTCCAGATGCAGCAAAACTGTAGACAGCAGATGATTTACATTGTCACGCAGTGAGCTGGATGAGTTCTGAGGTTTGCACTGCCATGAAGAGAAACCTGATGCCTGGGCCACCATGAGCCACTGTGGGTGTGTCACTAAATACTGTACCTCACGTCTCTTCGCAAAGCTGCTAGCACACACCCCTCCTCCCGCTCCCTCCACCCGCCAGAGGGCTGACCTCAGTGAGAGATCAGTAAAACGCTTAATCAGTCTTCTAAAGATAACATGGACCATTTTTAATCCAGTTCCTGTTACTTGTCATTCTAAAATTATTGGATCTGTATATTTCACAGAAGGTGGTTCTGTATCCTATTTATATTGTATGGTAAAATTACAAAATGCGTTGTGCACTAAGGATGAGCTGATTTTCTCTTTGAATCGATAACATGTAATGCCAAGGCTAATTATTATTTTTAACAATAATAAATGGTAAATATGAACAAAATTATAACAGAATGTTTATGATTAATATTACATAAACCTTAACCATAAATCTCTCTTTACTTATTTTAATAACATCATTCAATTCAGTAATAACAAAAGTCTGTTCTGTTTTCAATAATGTTCAAAACATATGTTCACTTAATAGAACTCTATGAGACAACTAAAGATCAACTAAAGATTCATTAGATAAACATTTGCTACTTTTAAACGTATGTTATTACTGTATATTTAATTAAAGTTAAACCTTACAAAAAGTATCCCAGTTAACAAAGAATTAGCATATTTAATTTTCTGCAGGGTGTTTTCAAGAAGCATCATCGTGTAGGCCACATGAAATTATTTACAATTGCAATGTTACATCTTAGACTTTTGCTTTTAAATCTTTTGATGGTTTTCTCAGGAAAGTCTACAAATTAAAATGCCCATTTTAGTATATCATCTTGAACATGTTTAAATTGGCCTTTTCAAAATCAATTCTTAAAAGTAAACATCAGGATCTGAAGTTTCGATATATAGCTTTCGATCCACCCATTCCTACTGTATTGTCCACACTAAGAAAAGTGTACAGATGGTACAGATTCTTTTTATTAATCTTTTTATCTCAATATAAAGTATTTGGATCTGTATATTTCATAAAAAGAATGTACCTATTTTGTCTACACTGAAAAAATACATTTTATTTATTTGATTAAAATACCACAAGAATACAATATATTACATTAAAGCTACACTATGTAAGTTTGAGGGTTTGGGGACTTCACTGCTGCACAATGTGTATGGGAGAACTGAGGGGAAAAATGTCTTCCCAATAACTCCTTTTCATGTCTTCATCATTTGAGTTTGCCTTTGAGACCTAAACATTGTGCCTGTGCACCTATTCTTTCGGGATTTACAGACAAACTTGCAGCAGTGTAACATTATCTTTTAGTAGTTTTTTATCGTTTTTGATACTGGTACAAAAAATCTAACAAACATGTCCAACAAAATTATCATAAAAATGCAGTAGATGTGACATTTTAGTTATGTGGGAAATCACATTTTTAAATTAATAAACTACTTCTTGTTTTACTGTACTGTTGACTACATGTTCTTATAAAGACTAGTTTGTGTAATTTGTAATTTTGCTCTATGAAATTTAAGTACACTTCATTACCATGTAGCACAACGAGTGCTTGCTTTTTTCTGAAGGCAAATTTAGGAAAAACTATATTTTTGCTGACTTTACATTTTGCATTACAGCCCCAGACTATAAAATGTTTTGGGCATTTGGACAAATTCTGTTTACAAGCATTTAAGTTCATGATTATAGATTCACTGATTGAATGTCTATACCTGAGGAGATTGTTTGGACATTTGACCAGTGTTGCTTGTTTAATGCATATACCTAATAATGGCAATATTTCACAAACTACTTTATTAATTTTAGGAATTCACAGTTCATTTGTATGGAGAAACTACAAACAACTATATATTTCTCCACATGCGCGTCTGTGGTTTTTATCGTTTACGTCTGTGATCTTTTTGTATTTTTAAGATGTTTTTCTCCATTCTTTCATTACCACACTGTACAGCCAAGATAATTAAATGCTTAATTGCCATTTTACTTGGCAATGTAACATGAAAACCCCATTATATACTACATAGTATGTTAAAATAATGCCTCATGATTAGTCATAAATGCCCATGGTATGTGGTTCAAGAGAAAGACTGACAAATGCCCTAAGAGAAATTAGTACCTACACACATTTAGTGACACCTAGAGGTGGACTTAATCTCTGCAACACTACTCACACCGCTACTGCAATAAGTATTTGCAGAATGTAAATTCTGAGAGAAATCATGCAGTTAAAAATAATATAATGTAAATTACTATTCTCTATATTGACTGTAGACATAATGAATTATGGTGAACATGGTGAACAGTGAGGGTAATGAGAGTATGTAAATAAATTAAGAAGCCTATTCATCATCCATCATAAACTCTAAAGTTTCAAAAGGACAAACTTATCACTACACATTAGAAGTGCCTCAGTGTGCTTTCCATCACAAAACACATAATTTTAAAAACCTTTCCTTTCTGAATGTAGTTACTCTTTTCTTCCAGTGTTGTGAGTCCATGTGTGTTTTAATGGTGATTTAGAGGGGATAGTATTACAGACCGTAATCTCTCCCTGTACACCCCCTGGGTCAGGGCCTGAAACCCCCTCCTCCTCCCAACAAAGCACTACACTGCCAACAGCTGAACCAGCAGGGGCAAAACTGGCTGCTCACCATGCAAAATGAGCACTTTACGCACGCACAGACGCACACACAGCTACACACAAACACATACTGCATGCTTGAACTGTATTCTGGGTCACGTACTGCAGGTACATGAGGTAAACATGCATTACTGAGATGAAAACTGATACTGAAGTTCTGCTCACTGGTGCAAAACCCAGTCCTCTGCTGTGCATGGCACACATAGACACTTATATTGTTTGTGAAAGGAGATTAGGCTTGAACTGAGGGTGGGCTGGGGGTCCCACACTCACTATAAAAACACAGCGACCCCCATAAGAGAACATAAACCAAGCAGGGGATATCAGGTCAAGCTATCATACTGGTGTAAATGGGCATCTATATCAGGCCAATTACAGCAGAAGATGCTACAGTGTATATCGAAAGGACAATAAAGAATTATTCAGATCTCGACCATTTGAGTTTTGAGTTTTCATATGTAAAAAATGATGATGTTAAAAAAGTGCATATTGTATATGGTGTATATTCTACATAGAGCTCTGGAAAAAAATAAGAGATCACCACAAAATTATCAGTTTCTCTAGTTTTACAGTTTCTGGGTTTATGTTTGACAAAATAAGCAGCTCTGATTTACTCTATATACTTCTGGAAACATGTCTCACAAATTCCAGATCAGATATTGTATTTAGATGTGTTTATTTAGAAAATCACTAATGCGAATCCAGAAACCTGTTTTTTAACACTCCAGTCATAGTTCGCCAGTCTTTCTGTAGGTCACTTGAGGTCATCTTACGGAGGTTAAGTGACATTCAAATGAGGTGGTGCTCATCACGGTCAGTGGAGAGTGGTTTTGGCCCTCTGCCAGTCTGTAGCTGTGTTGTCCTGTGTGCTGGCTGCTTGACCTTGTTCTTATTAATCAGACGCTCACTGTATCTGCCAGTAAAGCTAGAACCCAACCTTCTGTTCCTCACTAAGAACCTGATGCACATGTGGAGATGCTGATTTAAGAAGAAACCGGAGTGCTCTCTTATTTATTTCCAGAGCTGTATAGCGCTAATTTTGTGCAATGTCCACATAGGGGGCAGAAAAAAACTCATAAGCCATTATTAGAACCATGCTGTAAACTATGAGTGCGTTTATATCAATTAAATATTTTTTATGATGTATGTTCACATTGTCAGGTAAATTGGCTGGTGGCAAGGCAGAAATCTGATTACTGCCTGACTCATGTAAACCTGAAGTTTCCTATTATCTGATTCCAGAATATGAATGCAGTGAACTGGCACAACTTGTTTTACTACAGAGTACTGACCACAAGTAAATGCACTACATGCTAGCTAGAAAACACAAAAGAGCTTAACAGATTCACAGATTGTTCTATATGCACAACATAATTTAAAAAATTACTTAAGCCACATTCAACCATATTGAAGACTTTTTCCCCTAAAACACAGCTTGGCAAGTGTCAAGGGGAACTTTGTTAAAACTTCACACACTCCACACATTCTGTCTTACCAGGTTTATCACTAGAGGTTCATGGATCAGGGTGCAAAGCCTGGCTTAGTAGACATGGTCACTCAGTGTTCATCATGAACTGTGAGTATGAAATGTAGCAAAAAAATAGCTATTTGTTTATATCTGCCACAGTAGACCTGCCTTCTTTGTGGTCTGTATTAATCAGAAAGACAGCTTAAACACTACATGCATCCACTTAAAACAGGCACAGACCAAGGAAACTTAGTCAAGCAACGCTGGAGAAAGTAAAGATAAGCCTTAGATAAGCTGCTTGTACCTAAATACATTATTCAAATACACAGATTAGAGACCAGGTCTGGAAGAGAGCGGATTTAAAAACCTGTCACAAAATTTCAGTGTTAGTGACAGTATTAAATTTTCTCAGCTAAATTTAATTAAGCTCAGTATTAATTTTAACTGATAGTTCGAACAACTCTCTCTCACTTTATTCTTGATTAACGTCCATCAGAACTGCTCCTTTAGCCACATAAGTCTCCTTCAGCTTGTTTTTCTCCATTCATGCCTGTAATAATACATTATTTAATTAACCTCAGATTCAGAAGAACCCATAATAATAAGAGGATAATCAATTCCTATGTTTAACTGGTAGAAATCTGGGCAGCTGTCTCTTAATTTCCATGTACAGGCTGAGAAATTAAGACATGTAAACCTGTGTTATGATCAACACTGTTGCTAAGACACTGACTTATTGGAAACCGCAATGTACAGTAAATAGTGAATAATAAAAAAGGAAATGCGCTGTCAAAAACATTACTTCTATCTCTGTTGGTGACCATACAATAAACTAAAACGAGTTTTTTTATGTTAACTAACTAATGTTAGCCTGTATTCGTTTAACCGCTTTTTGTACCTCACGTAAACAGTTAGCTGGCTAGCTAACAAGTAACCGAAAACAAACCCGTCAGCCAGCTATACTGACCATAACTGACCACAGATCGATGTTGTATGTAGATATATTCACTCTCCGACTGCTGAGCATTTTATTCTGTAACTTAAAGGTTAAAGGTCAATGTTCATTTTACTGAGCTTTAGCCAGCGAGTATGACCAGAGACCCGCCTCCAGGCCTGATATGATTGGCTACATATTATGACGTCTAATATGATTGGCTTGCAGCATTAGAAAGTCTTATATGATTGGACAAGCCGGGGTTTCTATTTTTTCACGTTACTTCAGACGCAGAGCTGAGCTGCAGTACAGTGGCGACAGCAGAGCCTCCTCCTGGCCGCTCCCTGTTATCACAGTATGTTGCAAATAATTTTAAATGGTAAATTGTTTAAACCGATAGGGTTTAAAGTATCCCTCCAAATACCCTGCGCACTTCAGCAAACCATGCTCCTTTTAAAGGCTGCACGCTACTCAGTATAGATTTTTCTTTGGCCTATGAAATAGGTTTCATTAGAAAATTCACGTTTTGAACTAAGTGGACACATCTGTACACTAGGCTACTTTGTGGTGTTATTTCTTGGATGCTCCCATGACTGAGGTGACATTTTGCCCTTGCAACTTCATTTTGCAATGCTGGGAAAAATGTCTATTAAAAAATGTGTTAACCCATCTCAGGAATAATATGTTCCAGAAGAATTGTTTGGCAACAGTTGAATCTAACGATCAATAAGGTTAAAAGTATCAGGGTGGAGTTTTTATTTATTTATTTATTTATTTATTTATTAGCATAGAAGTAGAAAATGCAACATACAAAATATGATTAGCATCTATTTCTAGTTCCAAGTGAATTACATGTGAATTATGTGATTATTTTATGTAAATGGTTAAGGACACTCTAGATTTTACAAGTAAAATCTACATTTCTTATACACTACATTTCTTATAAAGGGTTTCACTGGTCCAACTTAAAAACGACAGCATGTTGTTACAAACAAATGGACTAGGTTTATTTAACTTAAAATAATACTCTAAACGAACGATTCTCTCAATCGATGCGTTTTTTGAGTCGAGCAAAAAAAGATCATCATTCATCAAATCATTTTTAGGTTGCACCTTTTACGGTGTAGACTATAATGGATGATAAAGAAGAAGGAATGTTTCAGAAATGAGATGTTAGACGGATTCACACAATAATGGAAGGATTTTGAAAACTGGGCTGGTAAAGTCAAAATACTGTAGTTTATATTTATATTATAATTAGTTATTGGTGTTAATCATGCACGTAGTGAAGGACTACAACTTTACATAAGTGCAGGTGACGTCAGTGGAGCATAAAAGGCACACGATGGTGGAATCACCCGCTATGTTCTTACCATGTACAGGCCAAACCCATCAAGCAGCAGTAAAATGCCCCAGTAAAGCGACCTCTGCCCGGCAGGCTAGCTGTGCTAACATGCACGACGACACCTCAGCTCACTCCCTCTCTCTCACCCACACACACGCACGCGCGCGCACACACACTAGTGCACGAGGCACCGGCCGGAGCCACTAAGGCGAGACCGACCAACACAAACGGTGGAAAGCGATAAACTCCTCTGAACATGGAGCGAAAAGTAGCTCGAGAATTCCGTCACAAGGTAAGCAGATGCTGTGTCTCTACTCTCCCACCACAGACTCCTTCTGTACAGAACATACACAATAAGCGTTTAGCCGATACAGGAAGGTGGTGATGACCAGTGGCCCTTTAAGCATGGCGGAGGAGTAATGTAGTCTAGTGTTACGAGGATGTCAAATGACAGCAGTAGACCAGTTTAACTGATAGTGAGCACAGAAACAGACCTTGAGGTATATTCTTGCTTTGCTACGTCCTCGTTCGCTCTGTCAGGCAGAAAGGTGTTAAACTACCTGTACACCTGTTTCCTGATCAGCCTGGCTGCACAGGACTACTCAGTTAAGTATTCTGGGCACAGAACAGGTATTCACCTGCTCTCCACCTGCACTGGAAGCTTTCTAAAACACGGCTACAGCCCAAAGACACCTGGCTCTTTTATATCACAGTGTTTTGACTGGTTAAGCAGAGCACAGGAAAGAAAACACAACTGAAGCTAGTCCTGTAAATACAGTACAGAGTCCAGCAAGCCCTTTAATATCAACAATAAGAACAGATCAGAGATCAGATCACGAGAGTGACAATTAAAAAGCTATCTGTCAAAATGCTTAATCACTAATGAGTAGGAATGCCCAAGTAGACTTGGCAGCATAGGCTCAGTCCTTCAGTCTGAAACAGATACAGAAGCTTCCCCATGTGAACTATATGTAATAAGCCACCATGCACCATCTGCTGTGTGAGAGAGGGTGGTGGCGAGCACAAAGGGCCGTTCTTCACTGGTTTAGATAGATGAAGTGACAGAGGAGTGCAGCCAGGCGGAGAAGATTGCTTCATTTGCCGTTTGGCTACGCTGCTGTGTGTCCAGGCCCAGGACACTATAAAAATCTCTGTAATATTTTAATGCTTGCACAGAGATCCTCTTACTAATCAGCTGTAGTGAATTCCTTATAGCCTTTCTTTAGGTGTACGCTAACAGTGTTCTCTCCACGCACACCCAGAATACAGAACTGATTCAGGCTCTGAAGATCAGCTTAATTGGTTTATGGTGTTAAAGTCCAGTGTATGTGGGGCTTTTATCACACACATTTATTACACCTTTTATCCTCTCCACCCAAAACAGAGTTTGAACCACATGGACTTCTGCATGAGTGGCTTCTAAAATATTCAAAAATCTGAATAAATAGTTTTTATATAATGAAAAGAAACAAAACCTTTATAACTCATATAACTCATGTACATTGTTTTATATTCATATGTCCAAAATGAACACAAAGGGAAAAAATGCTCAGAAGAAAAGTTATTTTAAGAAAATATCTATCTATCTATCTATCTATCTATCTATCTATCTATCTATCTATCTATCTATCTATCTATCTGCCTGTTTGCCTGTCTGTCTGTCTCTTTTGCCTCTTCATTGAGATTACTGTACATTAAACTGTCTTACAATTTATATATGTAGAAATAAATATTTACTACTTTCTTTTTACCTCTCACAATAGAGACATGCATATGAAAAGCCATAAACACGAATACAGGTTAATTTAACAACATTGTTAGATTTGACAGTTGAGGTGGTGAGTTTCTATCTCACCAGCTTCCTAGTTTGTTTCTGTTTATCCCAGGACAAAAAGAAAGCATTCAATTAAAGGACTGTCTAATTTAAAAATATCGGTAGATCTAGATGTTAGAAATGAAGAGGCTATTCTATTCTATTCTATTCTATTCTATTCTATTCAGACAAACATGACACATTAGATGTTTGGCAAATAGTGATGATAAAAAGTAAACCTGTATGTGTAGATGCTTGTAGACCAGTGTACCTAACTGTGGTACAATTAAGCAAATAATAGTCTATCATGATCTGTAGCATATGTAAGAATGCTAAGGTCGAAGACTGCTATTAAGCAATATTTGGATCAATATGGCATCAGTGATTAGACTGTGCCAGCAACAATCTATCAACAACTGCACTGTTATAAATATCAGCTGGGGATCCAGTGGGGGAAAAAATTATAAACAAAGATAAATACATATTTGAAAGTTCAGTGGTGTGAAAAAACACAGACACTGATCTCCAGAGATGTACAGCAGTAGTAGAAATAAATGTTATGGTCAGATGAGTCATCATATTCTCCACAAGAGGACAAGTGCATGTGTGGCATACACAAAGAGCCCAGTACAGGCCTGAATCCATGACTCCTATTGTATTGTTGAGGGTCTGGTAGCTCTGTTATGTTTTGGGGGACATGTCAGTTTCATGGTTTGTATTTACTACTCTCCTTAGAAGGAAGCATTTA
Organism: Prochilodus magdalenae; assembly: GCA_024036415.1. Lineage (NCBI taxonomy): Eukaryota > Metazoa > Chordata > Actinopteri > Characiformes > Prochilodontidae > Prochilodus > Prochilodus magdalenae. The sequence goes on from JAMWET010002595.1 coordinate 301,922, forward strand.
CTTTGTGGTGGTGGACTGTTCCAAGATCCCATCCACAGGATATGAGGTTTCACTGAAAGGTTTGAAGTGTATGCAGATGACAAATCATTTTCTATGGCTTTTGCCTACCAACATATTTAAACATCCATGGGAACAGTTTGGACAGACTGTGTTCCTTCAGTCCAGCACAGTTCTTCATACATGTGAAAAAAGTTCACTGAAGCTGTTCTGACACCTTACTCATTTAGATTCTGGTGTAAGTTTGGTTTAAATTCTTTTTAGATGCTTTTTTATTAATTTCCTTTTGTCTGTTTTTATTTTTGCTTTTTATAACTGCTCATTAAAACTGTCCTCACAAATACGTATTCGGTATGGCTTAGTAGAGACTCTGCACAATGATGTAAAATGAGCCTCTTCAGTATGGGAACTTTGAATGCAGTGCAATGAGCAGGTTTAGTGGAGCAGAGCAGCAGCACCCAAGCAGTTCCACCCGACCCGCCCAACCTACAACAATAGCATCTGTGACTTCAGTACCCCAGGTCACATAAGCACACCTCCCACATGATACTGCACATAGCCGTACTCTCCCTCTTTCTCCTGTACTTCCTTTCTCTTTCCTGCTCTGTCTCTCTCTGGGAGAGAGATGTGCTACATTATTGACTGGCCCAAGCGCTTTCTTAAAACCTTTGTACAGCAGGTTAGCTGCCACCAGGTGAGTAGGAGCTTGATATGAGCGTGATTATCACAGTAGCATATAAAGATGTTGTTTGCTCTTGTGCTCTTCAGGTTGAGTTGCTGATTGATAATGAGGCAGAGAAGGATTACCTGTATGACGTTCTGCGCATGTATCATCAGTAAGTCTGACCCAGATGTGGTGTTGCCCTTGATATGTTAAATAATTAACATTTTTTATTGAGTGGAAAACCATTTTGTAATCTTGAGTAGAGTGCAGATATTTTTATACTCTATGCATGCTGTTTGTCAGACACTGGAGAACATATAGCATCTTTTGCTATATGTTGTTGAAAGTGTGCTTTACACCTATGGGAAATATCAGTGCTAAATAATGATTAATACCACCTTTATTAAAGAAATAACAATTTATTTTCCATTACATGAAAAATACATTTTAATGAATTGTTGCAAATGGATGTGCTTCATTTTAGCTATTAAAAATCTACAATTTATATTAGCTAACAATTCTTCCTTAAAGTTGAGAAAACATTGAGAATACAGGCAATTGTATTCAGCTTCTCTTCATTTGACTTGAATAAGGTGAAGTGAATAGAGAAGAAATGTACCTGCCGGTTTTTCCACCTGATCTTTGTGTGGTTGCTCCATTGGACAGGGAGTTCAAGCTTGCCCTATTGGATGGAGATCTGATAGTTTCCACTCTCCTCCACCCAGTCACAGGCAGCCATTCACTAAAGCCCCTTTGCTGCTGATATTTGAGTCAGGAGTGAAATACCACTCGTTAATGATTTATAGACCAGGGCAGGGCACTAAATTCATAAGCCGTTATTATTAAGGGTCACTTTCTTTTTCAGATCGCTAGGAGACTTAGCCAGGGGAATGTTTCAGCATCCATGATTTATGTGTCTTGGACATAGGACTTATACTTTAATATTATAATTCATTGAAAAAAGTTTTTTTTTTTTCGCTGTGAGATCTGTCATTAGGTTTAGGTTTTTATAAATGCTCTTTCTGGATAATGCCTCCTATATGCTGTGTATTGTCAAAATGGCACCATGATGCGAAATACAGAGGTAAACAAAAAGCCCTTACTGTACTGTAATTTTGAAAGTGTAATAGGAAAGATTATATAAAAAGTCCTTATAAAGTCCTTGGCTCCTTTTCATGTCCACCTTTTCTTTTATCTTAGGTCTATGGAACTGCCAGTTCTGGTGGGGGACCTGAAGCTGGTGATCAATGAACCAAAACGTCTGCCTCTATTTGATGCCATCCGGCCTCTCATCCCTCTCAAACACCAGGTGGAGTATGACCATCTTACACCAAAGAGGTCCAGGTGAGTAAACAATCTAAACAAAGACAGGCATGAACATAGTTTTGAGATTACAGAAAGAGAGAGTCAGTGATGAAAGGGTGTGATAAATCTTGCTGCATCAGTGTAATTGCTTTCTCTCACGCTTACTGAACCATGGCTAAGGAATGCTGGTTATGAGTCCCGAGAGTGCAACCATGTGTGTGACCCACAGTTCTGATTGGCCACAATTGGGCAGCAATCAGCTAAGACTCAACAATTGGCTGCATTCCTTACATAGAGAAATCGCTATTTATGATTGAATTGCAGTAAAGAGCACGCGAAAGTCAATTTCTGTATAGCCAGTGCATTTGTTTGGCTTTAGCCACAAAAAGATACGGAAAATATCAATCACACCAGGAAGAATTATTTTGGCAAATAAATAAAAAAATTGTTTACTGTGTTTTAATTAATTCTTTTGATTTTAGTAGATGTTTTGTGATTTTATTTTACAATAGTATACTGCATGTGTGGCTCATTGTACTAAACAGCCAGTTGCTTACTCTCATTGTAAACCTTCATTTGATTTATGTTACTGGAATAGACAACTGATTTGTCATTTAAGAATTTAACATACCCAAAAGGCTACTAAAGAATAAATTATTTTAATTATACTGCACTTTTAGTTGATATAAGACTATAAATATGGAAAATGGTTCTTAATCAGTCATTATCTTTTGTGTCTATACGGATGACGTGAGGTTTTTTTTAACCAATATGAATAATAGTTGCTAATACGGTTGTGTAGTTTTTAGAAATGTATAATATATAATGTTACTTAATACTGCAGTAGGCACCTGATATTGTAATACTCTAATTTCGCAAACTAGAGTTAGATTTCGAACGTATCTTAATTTTTTGATGTTCACTGAAAGCATATCGAACATCAAAGTAACATTTCTGTGTGAATTTGAGTCAAACACATGACTGTCTTAATTCATGTCATATCAAGAATTCAGCAGTCAGTTTTAACACACGGCAAGAGATATAACAGTCACAACATACTGCAATAATAACAATCACAATATGATATAATATGGTATCATACAGAGGCTTATGTATGCTTACAGTATGATGAGTAGTGATGTGGTTGATAAAATGTGATTCTGTTATGTACTTTACCAGCTACTTTTTAATAATCTCTTGTGTGTATGCAGGAAGCTAAAGGAGGTGCGTCTGGACCGCACTCACCCTGAGGGCCTGGGGCTGAGTGTGCGAGGTGGACTTGAGTTTGGCTGTGGACTTTTCATCTCACAGATTGTCAAGGATGGACAGGCTGAACATGTGGGCTTGCAGGTGAGAGAGACAGAGAGAGAGAGACAGGCAGAGAGAGAGAGAGAGAGAGAGATTAATTAAAATTATCCAATTCTCCAGCAAAATCAAATTCTCTTAGACAGATGTAATCTTGTATTATAATTAACTGTGACAGAGTCCCCAAAATTCTTTGATGTAGTTGCTGTTGTTTTGCTATGTAGATGTGTCCCTATCTATACTGGCAAACTGTGTTATGTCAGAAACGTAAGCATTTTGCACTGGAGTTGCATCTTCACACCACTAGGTGGCGTAAACAACCATGCTATGTTTAGTTCTGCCAAACCTTTCAGGAGCATCATCAAAGACATTCTGCTGTATATTCATAGGTTTGCAAATGTTTATGCATTTGTCTCAGTTCTGCACTTTAGCTCAGAGGGAATACAGAGGGGAAAAAGGTCTAAAAAAGAAAAGAAAGAAAGGTGAATCCCACAGTAATAAAACAGCTATTTATATGCAGTTCATGTATCTCGTATGTTAAATGATTAATGAGATGATAACTATGACCTTTTTTAAAATGCTAATTAATACGGAGCCAGGAAAGAGATACTGTACACATACTTTATGAAGTCTTACTCTCTTTTCAGACGTTACACTAAATACAGTAAGCTTACAATAAAGACACAAACATTCAGCTTTAAAATAAAAAAATATGTGCCATGTAAAACCAGCTTTCAACTGGCAATAATTAATTTACACACAGCCGTGATGCTTCTCAGTAATACATGCCAGCCAGATACATGCCAGATATTTATTTTAGCCAGATGGGACTAATTCGTCTGTCCTCCAGTCACTGCTGCAGTTAATTACCTGAACAGAATGGTTTCTTGCATGTATTTGGATTCAATACAAGGATCTATAGGACAAATCTATATCAACGTCAATGACTAGAATCCATAAACAGCTTAGTCAAGGGTGCTTGGGTTATGCTGCGTTTTATGGGTGGTTCCACTCAAACTGAGACGCTGATGTACATTAACAGTAGTGTAAACTTCTCCAAAATTGTAGTGATGCACTTTAACCTCTTTTGGCAGGTAGGGGATGAGATTGTGCGCATCAACGGCTACTCCATCTCCTCTTGCATCCACGAGGAGGTCATCAGCCTTATCAAGACTAAGAAAATCGTGTCACTTAAAGTCAGACGTGAGTTACAATGCTGTGCTCTAGTGGGTCATTAGGGGGGGGAGATCAATTTGTATTTGCCTTTATATATTTATTTTGAAGCTTGTTTATTGATTAATTGGCATTATGTAGATGACTGATTACCAATTTGTTATGTTCATCTTCACAGACGTGGGAATGATTCCAGTAAAGAGGTAAGCCTTTACTAAATGTCAATATCTGTTATCATTTTTCATAACCCTTTTATATTTTGGATCATGATACAATTTCCTCTTTCCGTCTCGTGATGTGTCCTGGACTACAATCTTTGTCATATGTCTATGAGAATTAGGCACACTACTGCATCCTTACACACGTAAAGGAGATGTTCTGCAGAATTAAACCATTACAAGGTCAACAGAGCCATTTAGAGTGTTTTAATGTGATATGCACTATTCTAAATAAGCTTACTGAGTCTGAGTTTTTCACAGAGGTGTTGATAAGAACGAGACATCTGAAGAGTTGAATGCCTCTTAAAGCTACCTTACAGAAATGTATTGCATGAAATGTTAAACACATGGCGATGCCTGAGAAATTACTTATTATAGTTTTTGATAAGGATGTATTAGTGCACTGTGCAAAGGCTGTAAGGCAAATGGTCGTAATAGAAAATATAGATAAGTTAATTTTATTGATATTGACTCACTTTGGATAGTAAATATAATCGCTGTATTTATATTTACAAGAAATATAGGTTGGTAAGTTTCTCCACAATACATCATTTTACATCAAAACAATCTGAATAACTCCCCTGAATAACTCCCCAGCAATTGAATTATGCACAAATGTTAAATTAAAGTATTAGTGTAATTGCCCTCTTAATGAAAGAACAGAAAGAAATACGCATTTCTGTTATGTATAAATACATGATGCAATAGTATACAGGCCAATAAATATCTGAGCAGCTGATTGTCCAGTTATTTTTGATACAATATGATGGTCCAGACACATGCGCACAATTGTATGTACGAACAGCAGACTTATATAGAACAATATGCACAAATTTGTCACCTTACAATTGCTTACAAACTGCACTGTCAACATAATAGTTTTAGCTCAATTTATGTTTAAGAATACTATCAGTAATAAATCTTTTCTTCACCAGTTCTTCTGACGATCCCCTCAAGTGGCAATTTGTGGATCAGTTTGTGTCTGAATCAGGGGTAAGGCCTAGCATCCTGTTCATTTCCTTTGCTCCTCTTACGTGGTAACAGATTGCATGGTCTGACTGCTGATGTCATTGACTTTCAGGAGAAGAAGAGCAGTATTGCTGGCATGGCCTCTTTGGGAGGAAAGGAGATTAAGGAGAAAAAGGTGTTCCTCAGTCTGGTTGGCACCAAGGGCATGGGTATCAGGTAAAATCATGAGCTTCATCTTTGGTTATTGTTGGATTTTTTTTTGCTCTGTCAGCCCAGTTTTTTCGGGGGTGGGTTATTTTTTTCAACACACTTGATTCCAGTCTTCACACGTTATTCTGTCTAATATGACACATTAATTTCTTTTTTACAGCAGTGGCCTTTTTTCTCCAGTATGTAAATTTTACCAAATACATAGTAATTTTACAGAAATGTAGCATATTTAAGGCTAGGTTCTTATTCCAGCAGAACAAGTCATCGTCACAAAGATAACAGCTCTGTAAATAGCTGTATTTAGTAAGGGTCAAAAGGTTTAGATGCTTCATATAAAAAACACATCAGTTCTGATCTATGCGTTCTCAATAAGATAGCATGGCTATGAAATGGACATGGGTTTGATTTGAGAAGTCGGATTTTAAAAAAAACATGAGATTTGTGTGTCTACACACCCCTGAAACCATCAGATCTGTGTCACCATGGGGCAAAAAATCAGATTTATACTTCAGACTGGTAATGTGAACCTAGTAGATTGTTCCATGTTGAAGACTTTGTTCTACTTGGAATATCAACAGAACAACTACATGTCATTTGACTAGGGCAATTCACACCATTGAATAGGACTGTAACCAATACAATACATCAAATCCCATCATATTTACATTTGTGGAGGAAATTATAAAGGATGAATCTGGATTATAAAAGATTCAGCAATATACAGGTGTAAATAATTCACCTCTTTTTGCTTTATGCTGCAGCATCTCAAGTGGTCCCACTAAAAAGCCAGGGATCTACATCAGCAATGTAAAGCCTGGCTCTCTATCAGCCGAAGTGGGTTTACAGGTACTGTCCTTTCGAATCACCACGAGCACCTGAACTTTTGCCCGTTGCTTGGAAACTCCTTTAAGGAATCATCGCTGTGTCATTGTCTTTACAAAAAGACACTAACTGCTTACGTGTGTGGGGGATGTAGGTAGGTGACCAGATTGTGGAGGTCAATGGGGTGGACTTCACTAATGTGGATCACAAGGAGGTAAGCTACGTTACCATGGCAACTCTGTACACTCTAGGCAATTATCCCACACATCTTTCAGATTGCCCAGTGGTTCCTGTTAAACTTTTACAAATGCAGAATCAGCAGACTTATTAGCTTGGGGATTTGAACTGGAAGTAATACGGTGTTTGTGTTTTTCTAGGCTGTTCGAGTGCTGAAGAGCAGCAGGAGTCTAACTATCACTGTCCTCACAGGGGCTGTAAGTACTGTAATTCAGTCATCCTCATTCTCTCTGCCCATGTGGCACTCCTCAGAGCTCCACTGTGTCTCATTAGCACCTAGCAAAGCCACTCTCTTTCGCTCTCCATTACACACAGTCACTCTCTCAGGCATTTCTCAAGGACAGGAAATTACAATTGTACAATCGTACCTGAAGACAGTATGGTTGTACTGATCTGATCAGATGTTTTTTATTTTCTGCCTATGATGAAAATGATAAATTCAGAGATGTAATTTTGTTGTACTATAATGTCTGTGTGATATCAAGGTTTATTGTCAAAAGCATGTCTGTTTAAGCTGCAGCATGTAGAAAGGTATGCTTTTAAAAGTTGAGTTGTATCCATGCAGTGCGTGTGGATGTAAGTGGGTAATGAGATTGGGGATAAATGTGTCCTCATGTTGCCTGTGTGTTTTTCAGGGCAGTGAGTTGTTTATGACAGATGAAGAGAAGTTGGCACTGGAAGCTCGGCGGGAACTGGAGCGCCAGGAGCTCATGCACCAGAAGAGGGTGGCCCTGGAGACCAACAAGATCATCAAAGAGCAGCAAGAGAAAGAGCGCCTGTCAGTCAGATAGCCCAGTTTTCCCCTTAGTGCACACACAGACCAAACCTACACCTTCATAGCCTAACTAATCCTACGTCTGTTATTTTGTCTGATATAACAAGAAAAAGGCAGGTTTAGAATAATCTACTCTTCAAAATTGTATACACCTTAAACATACTAAAACCAATCCATAATGTGGCCTTTTTAAGTATACTGGTTAGAAGAATACAGAAAACAGGTTTGGTTTGACTGTATTTCTATATTTACTATAACTAGTTACAGTATTAGGCAATATCAGAAACCACAATTTATTTATTTAATAATTTAATTATTATTAAATTATTCATTTCTAAGAGTTATTTCTATTGCGAATAGTTACAAAAGATGGAATAACAAGATATTGCTCCATCGACTGGAGTTCAAAAATATAATAAATTCAGAGACTATATATATATATATATATATATATGCACACGATTGAAATGTCATGGTAAATTGTTCAGGCTTATGTGTAATTTTCATATATGTGTTTCATTTCTCTGTGTTTTCTACAATGAAAAATCAATAATTTACCTAATGGTAATTTGCACTGAAAATGGTTGAGGATATTTATATTTATATCTGTTGCAGGAGCAAAACTCGGGTCCTTAGTTTTGAATTTCATTTGCTCATGCCTCATATTTTCGCTCAGTTGGTGATTCAGTTTGCAGTTCCTTAACAGTGGACACATTGTTTTGATTATTTCTCTTGTTTCTGATATTTTTTTTGTAGTAGAAAGATGGAGATTTCTCAGAAGACTGCAGAAGAAGAGGATCGATATAGACAAGAGATGGAAATGTATGTTTCCTACTTTAAGAGATCAAGCGGAAATCCATAATATTAGATATGCTCATTTGTTTCGTGTTCTGTGTATGTGTATTAGGATTGAAGCTACAGAGAAAAAGCACAACAGGGAGTGGGAGGAAGACTGGGGATCCAGAGAGAAGTCCAGAAGCCCATCACCTGCACCTTCTCCTTCTCCTCCACCCCCTTCCCATTCCCCACCTCCTCCCAAACCCAGGAGCTCAGGTATGATGTCATTACTCAAAGCCTTTTTTCACATGCATGAGTCTGGAAACTTCTCACTGAAACTTTTCTGTTCTTCTGTGACAGTAATATGCTCATAGCATAATTACTTTCCTTTAGAAATCTAGTACACGCTAAGACTTTGTTACATACTTCCCATATCCTTTATTTTATTTTATTACTACTCTCTGGCATGAACAGATGTGCATTCATTCCATGTGAATGCAATCCCTCTTGTCTTTCTTCTTTCATCTCCCTCTCTCTGGTTTGTGTGGGCTTTGGCTTGTCCTCCTGACACATACAGCTGCTGATGCTATTGAGGAAGAAGAAGAAGAAGAAGAAGAAGAGGAAGAAGATGAGGAAGTGAGTTGTGCAGCTCAGGTGTTCTATGAAGAAAGTGTGATTCCTTTGACAACCTATTCTGTCACTTTCCCTTCTAATTCAGCATGGCAGTACCCCTTATGTGCCATTGAATCTTTTTGTTTGGTTTTTGGTTGAGTCATTACCTGACGGTTGTTTTAGTTCTAGTTCTCTCAATATGGTTACCCTTTCATCAGTGATCCTCTTTAACACATTCCACTTTTGCTCCCATAGCTCTCAACTGGTTTTACCGCTATGAAGGAAAGTTGCCTACACTCAGAAAGGTATTTTGTGTGCTGGAATGGAGTGCAGTGATTGGTCCTAATATACTTTCTGTGTTACATAGAAACGCAGTCTCTTCATGAGATGCACTGGAGTGGTTTATTTAGTGTTTTTATGGTGGACTTGTGGTGAAAGCAACAATAATACAATATCAAAATTACACTGCTAATATTCAGAAAGGAAAAGAGACAAAAAAGAAAAAGAAGAAGACGTCCAAGAAAGACACGCTCCCAGCAGAGCGAAAAAATAAGAAAGAAATGGAGTTTGAGCTGAAGCTGGCCAAGGAGAAGGAGGAGATACTTGAGCGAGAGAAACAGATGAAAATCAGTCGACTCCTGCAAGAGGTACAACCCTTTGAACTGTCTGTTTGCAGTGTGATCATGCGTGCATTGGCTGTGCTATGGAAGTGTATTGGTTTAGTATTGGTTAAAGGCAGCACTGCCCTTTCTCCTGGTCGTCGTTGTATGAAGAGAAATCTTCGACTACGTTTGCAGTTTTGTTTAAGGTAGTACCAGTGTTTCTCAGAGTGGCTGGTCTGATGTGGGCAGGTATCTGAGACAGAGCGTGAGGATCTGGAGGAATCTGAGAAGGTGCAGCACTGGGTGGAGAAGCTTTGCCAGACTAGGCTGGAGCAGATCTCCTCAGTGGAGAATGATTCTCCTGAGGTATAAACTTATAGGTTCCTGCTAAAGCTCAGGCTGGATGCAGAGTGATATCCAGCTCACTGTGCAAATTCATTTGTATGCAAATGTTGTGTGAAAGACACATTTGGAGTTGTTTGTGTGTGACTAATGTAAGTGTGGATTATGATGGCTGCTTACAGAGACTGTTTAATGAATATGCTAAAGCAATGGCCCTGTGAAAAATCTAATTTACTAATCTCCTTTACCCAAATGTGGTTGATCAGACAAGACATGTTTAGTTTTGCTCTGGGGTTACTGTAACAAACAAATTATGAAAGCATATATACAGCAATTAGCATTGTGTAAAGTATCACGTCTGCCAAAGAAGGCAAACCTCAAACGGATTTGCTTATGTGATTTCAGTCACTGTATTACTGTTATCTAAAAATGGATCATTGTTGTGTGGCTAAAACAGTCTTAGCAGTCGTCTAGAATTCAGAACTCTAATTTAAAGATTCCAAACATGTCTTGGTTTTGTAAGGAGCAAGGGCAAAGTCATATTAGTTTTTTTTTTCTTGTAAAGCTACGTTTTTATGCAAGTGATAAAGAGGCCATAGGTGGGCTCAGTCTTCTAAGCAGATAAGGTGTTTGTGCAGATGTCTCCATCTCGCTCTCCCATGTCCACTGGGCCAACTGTGAGAAGATTCCCTGGAGGTCTGCAACTGGCCACAACCGACCTGGATGATATCAATTTGGATGAGGTGGACCAGAGTCTGAGAAAGCCTCTGAAAAGACTAGCTCCTACTCCGCCTACCTCCAACCACCCGCCACCACCTTTACCACTTCCACCACCCTCACCTCGCCTCCACCAACCCTCCACTCTCCCCTCTCCATCCCCAAGGCCCTCTCTGACCTCATCCCGACCTGTTCCCCACTCCACTAGACCAGTTCCTCAGCGCCCACCCTCTCCACCCGCTTCCAGGGTACACCCTTCTTCAATCAGCCGCGGAAGGCCCCATGTGCCTTCTTCACGCATTCAGTCTCAAGCCTCATGGGCTCCATCTTCCTCGCACCCTCCGCCACCTCCACCTCCACCTCCACCCCCTCCCCCACCACCTCCTCCACCCCCTCCTCCCCCTCAGCACGAAGAAAAGTACCACACCATGCCACCTAGCTATCGCCGTCCGTCTGAACATGGGAGCGATTGGGAGGGCAGCTACAGGCAGCGTGATGGCTTTCATATGAATGGTCTGGGTGAGACTGCCTATCCAGGCAGTGCAAAGGTAGTCCACATCAGCCTGATAATAGAGATGGCGCAAAAACACTTTTTCATTAAACACTATTTCATTGTCCATACTGATACTAAACAAGGTCAGATATTTCTGCATTTAAAAAGTACTGTGCCTAAAATGATCTAAAAGTATGAATCGTGTGCTAACCTTTTGGAAAACTAACAATCAGTGTGACGTTTACAAAATTACAGTGTTCATTAAGATTTAGGGCTGTCCAAGTTAACAGAGTTAACGGGTAACACAAAAATGATTAACAGCTTTTTAGAAAACAGTGGCATTAATTCTATGGAGCAGATTTGTACCTCATATGCTCTACTACCAAGTTATTTAAATACTGAGACCAACTGGTGGAACAAGTGCAATCACAAGTGCTTCTGCTTGATTGGAATAAAAAACCTGCAGCCACACAGGCCTTCTGTATGATGTGATTGTTGACCCTAGAGGTAAATGATGAATGCCGTTTCATAGTTTAATCCATCATACCATCTGTGGTAGTGCAGGCTAAAGCCCAGCTGTTCAGAGTCAGTGTTTTGCTATAAAATACAGTGTAACTGTAGCACTCTTGTTAAAAATTTTCATTTTTCATTTGCAGTAAAAATGTGAGCACAATTAAACTGTTTGACCTAGCAGACCTGTATATTTACATTTATGGCATTTAGCAGATGCTCTTATCTAAACCATGCTTAGTGTTCCGTGTTTCCTAGCTAGTACAACAAGGTTAGAGTCTAAAACTTGCCTTGAGCTCAGACACTGCCCAAACAAGCCGGCACTCATACCTAGAGAGAAGAAAGTTAAATTAGTTTTATAGTACAATTTCTAAAAAACATATATAGAGAGATTATATGGTGTAATTATATATTATTAAAATACATTTCAAATATAATGAACTGAATCTTAAATTCTATACAGTCAAAATGTTTTAAATACAGTGTTGTTAGCCTGTTACTGATATTAGCTATTGAAACTAGTCAGCAAACCAGCACTTGATTGATTATCAGGCCTCGGAGATGGCTCAAAGACCAAAGTAGCCACTCTCCCTCTTAAATGGGCCGTAATCATGGACCTCAATGCAGTGGTGTTTCATTTGGAGATTGCAGTAGTTTTAAGCTTGCATGAAGAATGGAGCCAGTACTTTTCATAACAATGATGTTGATTGTGTAAGAGTGCTTAGAGGAGGAAGATTGATCCATTATGTTTTGAGGCTCTTCATCATGCTCTTGCATTCTAATTTGTGTCTGAGGTGCTGCTGTTTCCGATTTTTTTACTTTCTATGTAATCACTGTGGTCTAGGTTATGAGAAACACTTCTCATGCTAGCAGAATATCCACCTCCAGCAATCCACTGGTGAGCCTTATCCCTTCTGCTTTGATCTGCGGATGGTTCTTGACTGGGTGTCTTGGAGAAACTTGTAGTTATTTCTAACTGGATTCTCTGTTCATATGGACTGCCCTGTGTGCTTGACTTTTTTCCTCTCTATATCTCATCTCACCCTCTTCGTTCTAGACCACAGGGTCATTGTGTGTGTGTGTGTGCAGTTTAAATTACACAGGTCAAAAATTGCTTGCTGAAGGTGATGGTCTAAATACCATCTCCGCTAATCCCTAATGCCTAATTCTCATCACACTGTAGCAAATAGCTCCCAGCCCTCCTAACCAGAGGAGACAGGTCAACCCTGTTATGTCAAAACCAGTCATGCTGCCCCAGTCTCAGACCTCACACAGACCTGTATTACGACCAGAACCCACGGTAAGTGTGAGGATGTGTGTGCTGGTTGATTGTTATGGAAATGCTCAGGTGTTCGTTACAGTGGATATTACAGTGCAATTTACTTGCAGGCTGGAGAGTGGAGAAGGCGGAAAATCATTGTAAATAAACTGCCTTTGACGCAGGCTGAAAATATTTGAGAGAGGGGGAGAGAAGGGGAAGGAAAGGGGAGAAAGAGAGAGTGGAGAAAAATGAGACAGAAGGGGGAGGGGAAGCTACAACTGGAGAGAGAAATTGAGAGAACTGGAGAGACTTGCAGAGAGAAAGGGAGGAGCATGCTGTGTAAGAGAGAGGAAGAGCGAGAGACTCGTTTCTACTGTCCACATAAATCACTGCTTGAAAGCGCAAGTCTGATTGATTGACTCTCTAAAGACAGTCCTTCTACTAAGCCACTCTCTTAGCCATCCTGCCTCATTTCATTAAATCACTGGAAACACAAATTACTTTTGCCCTGTCACTATTTCTCTTAAGTGGGAGTTGCTACATCAGTGTGTCTACAACAAGGCTCTACTGTGGCCATCCAGCAGCTTTCTCCTTTGGATTGTTTCCATTTGTTGTTGGCAGTTGGTTTGGTTAGTTGGTTGCATGGAATAGGAGAGACGCTATAGAACTGTGAGGGAATCTCTTTGAAAGGTTCAGAAGGAACAATAAGTGATTCTTTAAACCTTGTTTGTTACCTCTGTTTTAAAAGTATATCACATGTACTAAAAAATGTAAGTAAAAACGTCTCTGACCTGGCCATAGCGAGTCAGAATAGCCCATAGCCCAACATAAACAGGACGGAAGCAGGTATATTTTCTTAGTCATCCAATTCCCATATCAGTTTTATTTAAAGAGCAGTCAGGCAGCCTGTGTGTTTGTGCAGCTTGAAAGCAGGTTAATTGCAAGTAACCCGCTGGGATGCTGATGTAAAGGGAGTGAGGGAGTCCTGTGTTTGTGTGTGTATGTGTGTAAAAGAGAAAGATTTGTATTTCCTGTTACTAACTGTCACCTGGTTCTGTGTTGTAGTCTCCACAGATGCTTAAACGGATGGTGGTGTACAACACATCTTTTAAGTCCAACAAAAAACAAGTAATCGGAGTCATTGCTGTTTTCTGAGTGTTTTCTGTGTGTTGTTCTATCTTTGGTGTCTGGGGATAAAGCCTCAAAATTGCATGTGTTGTGGAGTGATTGCTCAATTGTTTGAATCTTCCTTGGGAAGATGTATCTGGAAGATGCCGTTTGCACTGAGGTCAGTTTTACTGGTATAAGTATTAATGGGTACGTAATGATAAAAGCACACAGACACTGTACTGTGCAAAATTCAGAGACTGCCCTTTATTTATTACATTACCAGTCAACATTGCCATGTTATTCATTTTTACACATCAGAAATCTGAAATACACAAATAAGTCGCATTTATTATGACCTAATATCCAGAGTAACCCCCCTGTGTGTGTGGCAAGGACAGCAGCTAGACTGGCTGCAAGTGAATTAACAAGGTCCTAGTAGGTTGGATTCATACCCAAAACGGTTGAAAGTGCGTTCTGCATTGATGTGTGTGCCCAGAGAATGCCACAAAATGTGACCTACTTGCTGCCCCCGTTGACAATGTGCCCCCGGTATAATATATATATATAATTTTTTTTTTTTTTTTTTTTTTTGCAATAAAGAGGGTCATTCATTCATATTCTAAGCCAATGTGATTCGACAGTGGTTTTTTTTTTTTGCCACTCACAATCTAACAAATGCCATTTTTTTCTAAAGAATTTATTCATTCATTCATTTATATTCTAAGCCATCACTCCTTCTTGGGAAATAGTAACACTGACAGATATGGAGCTATTGAATAAGGCTGATTATAAACGTTGTGTTTAATAAAACCCCTACCAGGAAACTGAATAATGCACATACAATAACATTCATCTGTTGGGAAAGATTTGTTGATGGTGTATTATTAGACAATGGAATGAAACTTACTCATACAGAGAAAATGGGAATGTCAGAACAGCTTCTTTAATGTCTTAACCTGCTCAGAGGGCTCAAATGAAATCCGATCTGCTGATTTGTTTCCTCAAAAAAGCTCTGAATAGGTGTAATTTAGCATGGTCATTTTTTTTTACTGTTGAAATGTCGACATCAAGTCAATAGTAACACAATAGTAACCCATCTCTGAAAAGAGAGAGAGGGAGATGGCAGTGACTGTCCTTTACTCATGCAGAATAAATAGCAGCTCAGTCAGGCATTCCAGCTACGCTTTAAGGTTTGTGTGTGTAATAGATGAGCAGTATAATCCTTCACTATGACAGCATCCAAATGTTGCAGATTACAGCATGCCATTCTTTGTTTGATGTCACTTTGATGCCTGTGAACATGTGTCACTTGTGACCTGTTCAAGCCACACATCGAATAAGACAGTCAGCATTTGTTTCCCAGTTTGGCCTCATCCGCTCCAAAGCTGCCAGTGATCCAACCAAGCAAATAGCTTTTGCCTCATGCCCCAAACTTGTGAAATGCATGTACAATGTTCAGGGCATCTTTGAGCCTGGTGGTTATGAGGGTGGGGGAGACCAGAGAGGGTTGTACTCTTCTTGTTTTCTTGTGTCCAAGGTATTGCAGTTAAAAATAACAAGCGTCTTACCTCTTACACCACCAAAACTGTTGTCTTCAGATAAACAGTACTTTAATCAACATTATGTAATAATTTCACCTTAAGCTAACAGACTTATAATTGTATTGAAGGTATGCCAGCTTGAAATAGGAAGATTGGTGTCTTTGTCGTTGTCACTCTTTGCCTCCTGCCTCCTGCTATAATGCTATATAAATTTGGATTTGCATTTCTTGTGAGAACTACATAGTGCTTTATGGCATCAGGCCATATTCCAAAAACTATGGGTCTTTGCTAGCTAAAGAGGCTAGCTCAGTGCTCCCAATATGCACACCGTAGCAGAGTGTACATCCCTGCTTTCCCTGTTTTCCATGGTAGATTGTGATGTGAACTGTGACCTTATCATTGCCATTCGTGTCTCACAGAGCTTTATAGTTTTTAAGAAGCCAGAAATCATCTAACCTCGATCCCTTTCAGGCTGGCATACAAAGAAATAAATTAATCTTCTAAACGTTTGGTTAGTTTTTGTCAATCTCATGCCAAATAAGTCATAAATCTCAGCTAACTTGCAATAAATTACTCTATTAAATGTATATAATGTGCAGTATAGTGTATATCATCAACATTTATTTGGTTACACACATAATTCAGATTCAAATGCCTAGCAGTGCTTAACAATGAAACCTATATGGGGAACCTATAAGACACAGGCAGTATTTCATCTCTGATGCAACAAAAGATGAAACTATGCAAAGTCATATTTTGTATAATTGTGTAATATTCTACCTTGTCAGTCTACATGGTTCTTTCACTTCTTATGTTGTCTTTGCCAGTTCTGTGCATCTAAAGGGGGAGTCCAGTACCCTGGGGGGAAAAAAAGCTCTTGCATAGTACTGCTTTAAAACGTTCATCATTGAGAGATAGGACAAATGGTTTACACAGTAGTTAAATCACCTCGTAGCTTTTTTTTTGCCAGAACAGGGAGTGTGGCAGCTTACCCCAAGTAAAAATCGTCTTTGGTTCCCGTCTTTGGTTTGGTTGTCAACCTACTAGTTTTTTTTCATGTCATAGCAATATTCTCAGTATTGACCCATGTTTGAAAGACAAAGGGGTTGTCAAAGGAATTCCATTTATAAATATTAACAGTGATCAGCCATGTTAAACCCTAATTTGTTCGTGATATTCTTAGGGAAAATCCATATAAGCTAATAAGCCAGACAGGCGCTGTTTGTTGTTGACGTAGACCTTCCTCACATTTCTAACTGTTCCATCTCTTATTTATTTGGACAGGGCTTCCAGAAATATGTGGACGACTTTGATCCCTACTCCATGGTATTGTATAGCTGTGGTGTTCTGCAGTAGCAAGAAAACTGTTGCTAGTCTAATTCTTAGATTCTACTCCTTTAGAAGTGTAAATTCAAAAGGGATGCTTGTGATCAGCATCAGTTAGAGCTAACTAAACATATTCTTCTTTGCGTGAATTGCTAAGTTGAAGTTTCAAACAGCTCTATTATTTGATGAGATGATAAAGAAGAGCACTTTTACAGTGCTTTGTAGTGTCACGACCTTGTTGTTCAGAGCTACATTATTGTTGACCACTTTGAAATCCTAATGCACTTGCAGTAGATCCAAATGCTTTTAGAGAAAGCTATAATCAAGCATAGCTGTGTGTGGTTGTCAGCCCCTTATTTGTCCAACATAACAAGAAAGAAATTGTGGTGCAGTATGTGTCCTCATCTCACAAGCATTCTCTCCTAAATAGTGTCCAGAAGCATGCAGTTGTCAGCAAGCCATTTTTGTTCTTTCTGCTTATGTCTGCTATATCTGTAAATAAATCTGGTGCCTGTTTGACTCGCATACCTTCCATGGCCTATCTGTGGAGCATAGCCAGTATTCCATTGTTCTGCTGTTGTAAGTGTGTTGATATTGGTGTGAATCTTTAACTACACCATCTGTTTATCTCCATTACCAGTTCACCTCTGAGGAGATAGCAGGAAGAGATGTGCGACTGCTGAGAATTAAGAAGGTAACCATGCATTTATCCTTTTGAATTTAAGTTCTAGTTAGGTCAAGATTAGCATTACACTTCTTCGTTGAAATTAGCCTTATTTTAAATCATGGGTTGGGGACCTGCGGGCAAGAGTTCAGCACAGTTTGGCGATTTCCTTGCTCATACCAACTAAACTTGATAATTTGCCGATGAGTTAAATGTGGTGTGGATGAGTAGAAAAAAATCACCCAACTCTGCAGAAATGCAATGTGTTGTTTAGGTCAAACTACTTTTGTGCTGTTTCACACATTAATGATTGCGGTTAAATATGCTATGACTTGATATGGTAAACTGACAATTTATCTGCATTGTATTTTTGGTGACCAGATTTCTGAAATCAAACTGGGGACATTGCAATATTTGTTATTCTTTGCTTTTTAAAAATAATGTTGCTCAATAACCTCAAAACTTACAAAGTCTATTGGCTTAGGCCAGGATGAGGCAGGTATACCATAGATGATTAAGTGGTTGTTTGAGCCCATAAATTTATATTGATGATATAAATGGTGGCAGTACAGAAAGACCTGTGGCTACAGGAAATAGACCTATGGATGTAGCTTAATAGTTAGACCCTAAACACACCCCTAAGCTAGCTCCAGTCTTCCAGTGTTGGAGAGACAAAGAGGGTTGCTAACAACGTATGCCATATTTCATATATGGGTGCCCGAACGAGTGACCCCATTTTTTAAAAATGGTGCACAATTTGTAGATGACAATGTACACTTCATTCAGATAGATTGAATACCCATACAGATGTAATGGGCTACCGATCACCTCTTTGTCTTTTCAAGGCACAAGGCAACTAGGAGTAGACCTTTGTTGTGTGGACTCATTTGACACTTGCTAGCTTCTGAGCTTTAAGGCAAAAACTATGCGAGCAAGTGCTAGTAGTGGTTAGGAGATAGCAGCAGTCCCCTCTTTTTGACTAAAACGTGAGATGTCTCCCTGTCTGTTCTGCTGCTAGGACATTCGGGTGTTTTTTTAAATTCACAGTTAAGAATAGTTACAATACTGGGGACAGCTCCAGCCAGGTACAAACCACCCACAATTGAGACATTTGGTCTCCTGAAGGTATTGGCTATAGTGCAAATCAATTGTTTGAATGTGTAATCTGCAGATTTTGATTAACAGATATTTTCTTAAACCTGAAACATTTTTGGGATTTCAAGAGCTAGAGGATTACAGTATGCTCTAATGCATGTGATCTGGGTGAGTCAAGGGATTATTGGAGAAAATGATCCAAGCAGCCAAATCAGGCGGTTTAGAGCTGGAAGGTAAACAAATTCTAGGGCTCTGACCATCTATTTTTCATTACTATGTGCTTTCTGCAGAATGGCCAGCTGGACCTTGCTGTTGAAGGAGGGATAGACTCTCCGCTGGGGAAGCTTGTGGTTTCAGCCGTTTATGAAGGAGGCTCAGCTGACAAGCATGGTGAGCTTGCTGAAATTTTCACTGCTACAATAATCTATACTGCTTTAGGCCTCATAACAGGACCTCACTTTTAGAACGCCTCCAGCGCTGACTTTAATTGCTCAGATTTGTCTTTCTTTTTGTCTCCCTCTCAGGTGGGGTGGTGGCAGGTGATGAGATCATGGCAGTAAATGGAAAAATTCTGACAGATGTGACCCTGACCGAAGGGCAGAGCTCTTTAGCGCGAGCTTGGAACAGTGGAGGGGTGAGAGCACAAACATAAACACTGCTGCTGATGCAAACCACAAGAGCGTGTCCTTACCTTTCTTAACGTAGCACTTTTGGGGATATCTTTGTCTTTGAGGAGTAAACAACAAATATTAAATAGACCCAAGTCAGGAGTTCCTGATTTTGATTTGCTTTACTATTGAAATGTGATTATGCAATTGCATAGCATTGCAACTGAAGCAAAATCCTCAAAACCTTCAAAAAAGTTTTATTAACCAGCTATTCACTGTAGTGTTCCATTGTAATGAAATGACACAAGGATGTTTTTCTTCTCTCAAAACAACATTGGCTTCACAACAATAGTTGCTCATCATATTTAATTCCAAATAATAATATCTCCTCCTCTGGTTACACACAAAGATAAATAAGTTTACACCTCCGACAGAGTCTTGCCACTTGTTTTGGTAGGAAATACTATTTAATTATACAATTTGTTATTATACCAGACAATAACAAACTTAAAGCCTCTAATTCCAGAATGAGCATTTATACAGACACGGAAAGGTGCCAACAAACTTTTCCAGGAGAATATGAATATGTTAGTGCTCAATTTTGGTGGCTCAAATGTTGTTTTACTGGGAGTTTGATTGTTTCTGGTCTCTGTGTGCCGCAATTGGAATTGATCTGACCAGACTGAGGGAAGAGGAAATCAATAAGCCAGACAGATTGCCTTTCTTTTTTTTTCATGTGGGAGATGGAGTTTCTTTATTAGGTGAACATTTTTTTTAATCAAAAAAGATGACACCATGAGATACCACATTCAATTCTGTTGCAGGACAAATTGTTTGCTAGTGTTTTTAATGCTTTTCATTACTTGCACCCTGAGCGAAAAGAGCTTTTGCCACCAGCAGGGTTTTGCCAAATAGGGTTCAAGTGTGTATTAACACATGGATAGAATGGAGCAGAGGATAAATGAGATGTGGTTAGTGGGGTAATGGTATTTAATAGTCTGTCAACTGGTGTTAAATGTGTATGGTTTTGTGTGTGTGTCTGTGTGTCTGTGTGTCTGTGTGTCTGTGTGTCTGTGTGTCTGTGTGTCTGTGTGTCTGTGTGTCTGTGTGTGTGTGTGTGTGTGTGTGTGTGTGTGTGTGTGTGTGCATCTGCAGGACTGGATTGACCTGGTGATAGCAGTGTCTCCACCGAAGGAATATGAAGATGAGGTGTATGTACACTGTTCATACTCTTTATGCTTCCTCCTAGCCCTATTAATTGTCTTAGTTAATCCTGTCAAAAATGCTCAATGAAGGTTTAAAAAACAATAAAAATGGCTGCATGAATCTTCATTGGACTTAAGTTGATTTAACTTTTCCTTTTCGCAGCACACACCTCTTTTGCATACCCTTATGGTTTTATACATGTTATTCCAGGATGTGTAGTGATTTCATGTTTGCATTTTGATGGTTCTGTCTTGATATGTGGTGTGATGTAAAAGGAGCAGGCCTTTAGCTTGTATGTATATGTGCTGAATGTGTGCCTGTCCTCTGCACTACGTGTCCAGCCCTAAAGCAGCATCAGTCAGTCCCACTGCAAACAGAAAGGTTTTCCAGGGCAGTGCATCAGTGTACAGGCAGGGCTATGTGCTACAGATGAAAGCCCCTGCCCCCCTGTCCTGATCAACTACCTCTCTTGGGTAACACCTTTAAACCTCTGACCCCTGTATAAATTAGAGTGAGCGTATGCATCATGTACATGTGACTGTCTCTCTGTCCATCCAGAAGCCCACCTGTGCCATGCAAGATATTTTAAACGGGAGAGTCCATTGTCGGTTTTAGAGCTGAGCGATATAAATGCATTGCAATTATATTAATGCCTATTGATTTTCAATTTTCTGTGCAACATTTAAAAATAAGAACTGATCCAAATGGAAAGATTGAGACCTACAGTTCTAGTTCCTAGTTTAATTGTCACCTGAGAGACTGCTAGAAGAATCAAAATAACTGGCATTTACAATTTTTGTCATTAGCTTATTAGCTATGTTGCTTAATGCTGTTGTTATACAACTCATGGATTGATTAGATGTGATTTATTCACCGATAAGGATGGCCACTAGAGAGAAACTGTCAGTACACAAGAAGTATAGGCTTTATACCGATACAGATCTAACAATACATTGTGGCTAGGTTTGATGTCCGGCACTAGACTAGACTGTCTAGATGATCTGACAATGAATGTGGAGCTGTGATGTAAGGACAATGTGACTTCCAAATTTATTTTTTGTGCGCAAATGTCCTCTGTCTAATTAATATATCTAAATTACATACAATCCGGTAGAGAATGAAATAAGACTTCTATTTTATGAAAATATGACCAAAAACATTCATTCTGTAAAGGCATTTATACATGCTAATAACGCTAAAACTCATACAAACTAATTGTATGCAAACTAATACAATTTGACTGGCAACATCGTTTACGTTCTTGTGCACTTATTGGTATATGATTATTTGTTTTTAGTGATCTTTAGCTTAAAAAGTGCAGAATTTGTAGAAGAAATTGTCATTAGCTTCAGCTATAAATGTTAAAAGTTGGTTTCAGCTAAAAGTGTTAAAAGTATGTAGTGCATGTGATGCGATTTAGGATTGAACTGCTATCCTTTGACCAAAAAACGGTATGAAAAGCACACTGATTATTTAAAGGCTCATTTGCATATTACATCCCTCTCTTGTATCAGTATTGCAAAGGTCAAAATTATGGTGATGATAAATAATGATAGTTTATATTGTGTAGCCCTAGTCCATTTATCAAGCTTCTCTGTATTTAGTACATGAGAAATGATGGGAAGCATGTCATTTGAAATGTGTCCAAAAGATTTTCTCAAGTGGTATTAAAATCCTTTTGATTTAATCCACCGAAGACTTAATGGAACTGAACACATAAGCATCCTAGTCAAAACCTTTGGCAGTTACCCTGATTGATGTTGTTCAAAGGGACTGTTACATGTCATGACCCATACAGATATTGATTTTGGTGGTTTGATCTCATGCTACAGCATGTTGCTATTAACTCTCATCAGCACAGTGACTAACCGTGTTAGTCTGAGCACAGATGCTGAAATCACATTTATTGAAGTCTTCGCTAGAGCAGTAAATATAAATATAAATCAGCTGTAAAATGATGTTAGATGACAAACTGGCTTAATTTAGCAACATGCTGTGCGGCATACAACATGCTGTGTTTCTATTATCGTCTCTGCTTTAGTCCTTCTGAGACTCTCTCGTGTGAAGGTGTGAGACTGGGTTAATAACTCCGGCTCAGTTAATTCTCATCTTGACTCTTCCTTATATCTCTTTCCTTGCAGAACATTCTTCTAAGACCTGTTCTCCCAGGCCATGCGCATACGAGGATGAGACGCAGTGTGAAGTCCACCAGTCAATTGTCTTTAATTTCTTAAGCAATTTTGCATAATAAAGTCCAATAAATATTCACACAGAAAGTATATGTTAAATGTATTTAAATTAACTGTAGTTCATATATAACAGAATGGGACAGTTTCAGTTCATCTGAAATGTTTTTCCATAATGCACTCCAAACAGACTCATGAGCTTTGCAAGGCTAATAAAAAACGAGTTCCCTGTGGAGACTGTCTGTGGTTTTTCTACCTGTTTTTCATACACCTTTTGCGACTCCTGGTTGATTTATTGTATATTGATGGCCAAAGGGAAACACAGATCAATTCAGCTAATGAATAACTGTGACCTGTGAGCTTCACCCGAGCTGCACTGCCGCTCAAAAGTTTGGGGTCAATGATTTCAATTATTCTTTAAAATGATGAACATACATACATGTACATGATCACTGACAAATTGTAACAGCATGAACCAAAAAAAAATCCTGACATCCACAATACCTCAAATTTGACCGACAACACAATTAACCAGCTATTCGTAGTATTCTTTTTTAATTGAGTCAACAGAAAATTAAAGTTCATTATTTAATAACACCATGTCCTAACTTCGTGGTCCACCCAAAATTACGGTTTCGTTGTCCAATTTAGAGCCTTAGACACCACAGTGCATGAGTTATTAATGAACAAGTGCTATAACGACGACCGACCCCAAACTTTTGAACGGCAGTTCAGGTTGCTATTAGTGTCACTGGCTGTAGAGGGCGATGGTGCGCTACACGACATTGAACTCCATCTCTGGCATTCAAAGGCCAATACTGTTTTTAATCTGTGGCCTGTGTGAATGTACTTATAGAACAATTTCTCACGCTGTTTTAAAATATTATAACATTGTGTCTCCTATGTTTATCTGGCGTATGTGCAGCTCTACAGCATTCAATCCATGGTGCTCAATCCCCGTGACTTACCCCGCTTTAGAGGACATGTGTGCGCCGCGTCGTATGTATTGACTAAATGTGCAATCAAATGTCACTTCGCAGCGCAGTAGTTCAAGAAAATGGCCAAGCAGACCAATTACGCCCTCGTTAAATAAGTCACCCCCCTTAACCGTTGTGTAACTGTAGGGCTATGACCAGCAATTGACGTGTGGTTCACTTTCATATGTGGTTGGCTCCACACAACAGGCTGACTCTGTAGCCTACATGTGTACGTGACATCCAAATGGCTGTTGGGTTGCTGGGCGCTCGAACCGCAACCGGGCCGATTTCGAGGAGGAATTCAGTACTCGTTTTCAGCACCATGGCTAGTTCCCCCGAGGGCAAACCCTGACCATCTGCCTCAGTGACTTTACCTCAGCCGTGCCGTCGTATCTGCCTGTTCGCCCCGTTTTCCTGGAAGAGGGTCCAGCAGCACATCAGTGGCATCGGGCACAAAGCATGTAGTTGAGCGAGGCGCTTTCAGGCGCTGCTTCGCGCTGTGGAGGTGCTGGACCACCGTCGCTCCGCTGAGTTCTTCACCTGAGATCCGTTTTTGAAGAAGAACACCGATGTCTTTTGACGTTAAGATGATCCCCCGCTACAGACCGGTATGCACGCTGTTCTTTTGTTATTACAGTAGACAGTGGTGGCGCCATTTATGATGCTTATTTTGAGGCACGCAGGCTGATGATGGTAGAAACCAATGGAGAATTTAAATGTTATGTACCATTAATATTTCTGAAGCAGCAGTGTTTTGGATGCATGTATGTTATTGCTTAGCCCTTATTCGTTAAGAGTCTAAAAGTTTGACCCTCAGGACCCCTTCCCACAGGAGGCACTAGGAAAACACAGGGCATTCTGACAGTAGCGCTTTAATGTGTGGATCCTCGAGCTGGAGCTGGTAATCCGAGTTGTAAATCTTTAGCGTAGTGGATGTGAGGCCATGCGATGTTTCTGTGTGGCGCTAGATAATCAATCTGCTTCTGGATGCTACAGCAGCCCTGGCCTCCTGACCACAGACTCATTACTGCTTTAGTGTGAGGGAGTGTGAAGTACTGAGATAAAGTAGGGGGCAGAGGCTGTCACAGCTCAAGGATGCTTCAGTGGCTCGCTATGTTTATTAATGACCCATGGTCAGCCTTCACCCCTGACCTCTGATTCCCTCTGCAGTCCAGTGGCAGTTCAGCTGGGACCCCACAGAGCACTCCTTTCCCTTAACGCAGGGGCATCAGTGCCCATTTGAACCATTATTTGCTCTGATTTAGAGTCATGTTGAAAAGTGACATGATCTTATGTTGTTGTTTTGGCCCTGCATTCTGCCGAGGAGTGACCATGCAGTTTGTCTGGCACTTTAGGGGACCGTTAAGGGGGCATGTTGTAATTAATGATAACAGTACTTATACTGTAGTTGTATAAGACAACTACATTATAAGAGCACTGCATTTGGAACACCTCCTTGTATCTACACTCACTGCCCATTGTATCAGCTCCACTTGCCACACAGCTGCTCTTTGTAGTTCTACAATTACAGACTGTAGTCCATCTGTTGCTCTGAATAATTTGGTAGCTCCCTGTTCTTCAATGGTCAGGATTCCCACAGGACCACCACAGAGCAGGTATTACATGGGTGGTGGATTTTTCTCACAGCAGTGACACAGGCAGGGTGATGTATTAGTGTGTGTTGTGTTGGTATCAGTGGATCAGAGACAGTAGTGCTGCTGGAGTTGTTAAACACTGTGTCCACTCACTGTCTACTCTTTTAAACAGCCCAACCTTGCTGGTCCACTTAATAGATGTAAAGTCAGAGTGATAGCTTATCTGCTGCTGCACAGTTTGTGTTGTTCATCATCTAGCCATTCATAGTTGCTGCTCAAGTCATTGTTGGCTGAATGTTTTTGTTTGGTGGACGATTCTCAGTTCAGCAGTGACACTGAGGGGCTTAAAAACCCCAGCAGCACTGCTGTTTCTGATACACTTACACCAGCACAACGCACACTAACACACCACCATCATAGCAGTGTTACTGCAGTGCTGACAATGATCCACCGCCCACGTAATACCTGCTCTGTGGTGGTCCTAATCACTGAAAAACAGTGAGCTAACAAATTATTCAGAGCAACAGAGGGACTGCAGTCTCTAACTGCAGAACTGCAAAGTGCTCCTATATGTATTTATGTGTATACTGTATGTATATATATATATATATATATATATATATATATATATATATATATATATATATACCTACTTATAAAGTATATAAAGACTCATTAAAACCTCTACAACAAGTAGTCCAACTAAGTACTTCAGTATTTTAAACAGGGAAGCCAACATTTAGTTATACAGCAGCTCTGAACAGTGACTTTCTCTTTAAGTTGAATTAAATTTTACAGCTTGTCCAGCCCTGCATCTGTGTTAGACCACATTTTGTGAGTGAAACATGGATAGGTCAATTGGCTGTTTGACTGTTCAGTTTTTTGGTCAGTTGTTTGTCATTACGTCAATGGTTCATGCTCAAGAGAGATAGCAAAAGGTCAAACGCTGGCTGAATGTGGCATTTACATTTGGAGTCTGTTGTTGTCTCAACATGAGGACCAAACAAGTACCAAACCAGGCCATTGACAGAATAAGGAAAAATCAATCAGAGAATTAATCTAAGTATCTAAGTAGGTTCTAAGTAAACTGTTAAGAACAAGCTGGCGAGCTTAACCTAAGCAAACAACATTACAGAGCACAGCAGACCACAACAAAGGAGGGATGAAAAATATCATGAAATAAATACATAAAAACAAGTAAACATGTCAAGTCGTAGGCTTACTGTAAAGAGAAAAATAGACCCTGCAGCGGTTATGACAAGATAAACAACTTGCCTTAGAACAGGACGTATAGGTTACAGTTTTCTGTATTTTACACGAAAATGTGGAGCTCTGCTACAAAGTCCTGTACAAGAAAATGGAAAGAAAAGCAAGCCACCTAAGCAAACCACCTATTCCTAGATACCTGATAGGGACGTGTATGACTGGCTCACTTGTTTTTAATGGTGATGTGACTATAAATGTCAAAGGTAGGATGGACTCTGGAGTATCCAGAAGTCGCTTAGCTGCTCAGATTCAATAAAATGACTCACAACTCAGTGGATGGTGCTTTACTTTGTAGCAGGAGCATGACCTGAACATGGATCTAAAGCAGTTAAGCAACAGGGATCGTCAAAGTCAAAAGGTGAATTGACCCAAACCCCACTGAACATGCAGTTTACTGAGACAAGATTAAGGAGTAGAAAAAATCTCTAATATTCCTACCTTACAGGGCTTGCAATGTTTTCCCTTGAGAAGATGCCCAGCACCTGATGTCAGTGGGTCAGAGTCATAGGCAGCCATTAGTTTCTCAGAATTTTTTAAAACTATGCTAAACGTATTTTAGCATTAGTTTAATTTGTCCAATTGTTCACTTTTCTCTCACATGATAGGATCTTATTTAAAAAGGGCTTTTATGTACTTACATGAAACAGCCTGCATTTATGTTGTAGGACTGAATAACTGGACCTGCAGACAGGCTTCATTTCAGTGTGCTGAGTACAGAGCCAAAACTACGAATGCTATGTCACTCTT
Source organism: Prochilodus magdalenae (assembly GCA_024036415.1). NCBI lineage: Eukaryota > Metazoa > Chordata > Actinopteri > Characiformes > Prochilodontidae > Prochilodus > Prochilodus magdalenae. The sequence continues at coordinate 329,232 of JAMWET010002595.1, forward strand.
AAATTACTGCACTGTATGTTCTATGGATTAAAGTCCACCTGTCACACCTGACATCATTACACTCAGTCACACTGAAGGAAACACTGCCCTTTTAAATTTTAAGTGTGTTGAGTTTAGGTCCTATTTATAGCACATATTAAATGTTATGTGTAGTTTATGCTCTCCATAAATATTCAAAGTTAATAATGGAGGTTGTTTCATGATTGCCTAACAAATTCCTTTTAACACATATCTTATTGTGGTTTATTGCTATAGAGATGTGACTGTGTGTGATGTGTGTGTTTGTTTTTGTATACCTTATGGACAAAGGTAATAACTTGGTGAGAAAATAAACTATTTGTAAACACTTTTCTTGGTTTACAAAGGACCAAACTGTTTCCTATTGATTACTGAGAGGTTAAATCTTGGACTAGGCTTAAACCTCTCATAGTATATATCCAGGTTTGGGGTGGAAAACAATTTAAAATCACAAGCTTAAATGCCTTTTTTCTGCAAGTTACACTTTACAGTCTATTTGCAATGTTTAAAAAATGTATATAGGCTGAAATTGTTAAGCCATTTGAACAGACCACAATTTATGTTTTACATATTCATTAAAAAATACCAAATTAATAATTTAATGAATATGTTAAATTAAGCAAATGAGCTTCTTTGCAAAAACTGAGCTCAATCAATGTGATTATCATTATTAATCTCAGTGTTACTGAGCTCTGCTAAAGTCTGAGTAGACTGATAAATCAGTGTGATGATCAGTTATTAATCTCAGTGTTACTGAGCTCTGCTAAAGTCTGAGTAGACTGATAAATCAGTGTGATGATCAGTTATTAATCTCAGTGTTACTGAGCTCTGCTAAAGTCTGAGTAGACTGTTAAATCGGTGTGATGATCAGTTATTAATCTCAGTGTTACTGAGCTCTGCTAAAGCCTGAGTAGACTGATAAATCAGTGTGATGATCAGTTATTAATCTCAGTGTTACTGAGCTCTGCTAAAGTCTGAGTAGACTGATAAATCAGTGTGATGATCAGTTATTAATCTCAGTGTTACTGAGCTCTGCTAAAGTCTGAGTAGACTGTTAAATCAGTGTGATGATCAGTTATTAATCTCAGTGTTACTGAGCTCTGCTAAAGTCTGAGTAGACTGTTAAATCAGTGTGATGATCAGTTATTAATCTCAGTGTTACTGAGCTCTGCTAAAGTCTGAGTAGACTGATAAATCGGTGTGACGATCAGTTATTAATCTCAGTGTTACTGAGCTCTGCTAAAGTCTGAGTAGACTGTTAAATCAGTGTGACGATCAGTTATTAATCTCAGTGTTACTGAGCTCTGCTAAAGTCTGAGTAGACTGATAAATCGGTGTGACGATCAGTTATTAATCTCAGTGTTACTGAGCTCTGCTAAAGTCTGAGTAGACTGTTAAATCAGTGTGACGATCAATTATTAATCTCAGTGTTACTGAGCTCTGCTAAAGTCTGAGTAGACTGTTAAATCAGTGTGATGATCAGTTATTAATCTCAGTGTTACTGAGCTCTGCTAAAGTCTGAGTAGACTGATAAATCGGTGTGATGATCAGTTATTAATCTCAGTGTTACTGAGCTCTGCTAAAGTCTGAGTAGACTGATAAATCGGTGTGACGATCAGTTATTAATCTCAGTGTTACTGAGCTCTGCTAAAGTCTGAGTAGACTGATAAATCGGTGTGACGATCAGTTATTAATCTCAGTGTTACTGAGCTCTGCTAAAGTCTGAGTAGACTGATAAATCGGTGTGACGATCAGTTATTAATCTCAGTGTTACTGAGCTCTGCTAAAGTCTGAGTAGACTGATAAATCAGTGTGACGATCAGTTATTAATCTCAGTGTTACTGAACTCTGCTAAAGCCTGAGTAGACTGATAAATCAGTGTGACGATCAGTTATTAATCTCAGTGTTACTGAACTCTGCTAAAGCCTGAGTAGACTGATAAATCAGTGTGATGATCAGTTATTAATCTCAGTGTTACTGAGCTCTGCTAAAGTCTGAGTAGACTGATAAATCAGTGTGACGATCAGTTATTAATCTCAGTGTTACTGAGCTCTGCTAAAGTCTGAGTAGACTGATAAATCAGTGTGACGATCAGTTATTAATCTCAGTGTTACTAAACTCTGCTAAAGTCTGAGTAGACTTAAATCAGTGTGACGATCAGTTATTAATCTCAGTGTTACTAAACTCTGCTAAAGTCTGAGTAGACTTAAATCAGTGTGACGATCAGTTATTAATCTCAGTGTTACTGAGCTCTGCTAAAGTCTGAGTAGACTTATAAATCAGTGTGATGATCAGTTATTAATCTCAGTGTTACTGAGCTCTGCTAAAGTCTGAGTAGACTGTTAAATCAGTGTGATGATCAGCTATTAATCTCAGTGTTACTGAACTCTGCTAAAGTCTGAGTAGACTGTTAAATCGGTGTGATGATCAGTTATTAATCTCAGTGTTACTGAGCTCTGCTAAAGTCTGAGTAGACTGTTAAATCGGTGTGATGATCAGTTATTAATCTCAGTGTTACTGAGCTCTGCTAAAGTCTGAGTAGACTGATAAATCTGTGTGATGATCAGTTATTAATCTCAGTGTTACTGAGCTCTGCTAAAGTCTGAGTAGACTTATAAATCAGTGTGATGATCAGTTATTAATCTTAGCGTTACTGAGCTCTGCTAAAGTCTGAGTAGACTTAAATCAGTGTGATGATCAGTTATTAATCTCAGTGTTACTGAGCTCTGCTAAAGTCTGAGTAGACTGTTAAATCGGTGTGATGATCAGTTATTAATCTCAGTGTTACTGAGCTCTGCTAAAGCCTGAGTAGACTGATAAATCAGTGTGATGATCAATTATTAATCTCAGTGTTACTGAGCTCTGCTAAAGTCTGAGTAGACTGTTAAATCAGTGTGATGATCAGTTATTAATATCAGTGTTACTGAGCTCTGCTAAAGCCTGAGTAGACTGATAAATCGGTGTGACGATCAGTTATTAATCTCAGTGTTACTGAGCTCTGCTAAAGTCTGAGTAGACTGATAAATCAGTGTGACGATCAGTTATTAATCTCAGTGTTACTAAACTCTGCTAAAGTCTGAGTAGACTGTTAAATCAGTGTGACGATCATTTATTAATCTCAGTGTTACTGAGCTCTGCTAAAGTCTGAGTAGACTGTTAAATCAGTGTGATGATCAGTTATTAATCTCAGTGTTACTGAGCTCTGCTAAAGTCTGAGTAGACTGATAAATCAGTGTGATGATCAGTTATTAATCTCAGTGTTACTGAGCTCTGCTAAAGTCTGAGTAGACTGATAAATCAGTGTGATGATCAGCTATTAATCTCAGTGTTACTGAACTCTGCTAAAGTCTGAGTAGACTGTTAAATCGGTGTGATGATCAGTTATTAATCTCAGTGTTACTAAACTCTGCTAAAGTCTGAGTAGACTTAAATCAGTGTGACGATCAGTTATTAATCTCAGTGTTACTAAACTCTGCTAAAGTCTGAGTAGACTTAAATCAGTGTGACGATCAGTTATTAATCTCAGTGTTACTGAGCTCTGCTAAAGTCTGAGTAGACTTATAAATCAGTGTGATGATCAGTTATTAATCTCAGTGTTACTGAGCTCTGCTAAAGTCTGAGTAGACTGTTAAATCAGTGTGATGATCAGCTATTAATCTCAGTGTTACTGAACTCTGCTAAAGTCTGAGTAGACTGTTAAATCGGTGTGATGATCAGTTATTAATCTCAGTGTTACTGAGCTCTGCTAAAGTCTGAGTAGACTGTTAAATCGGTGTGATGATCAGTTATTAATCTCAGTGTTACTGAGCTCTGCTAAAGTCTGAGTAGACTGATAAATCTGTGTGATGATCAGTTATTAATCTCAGTGTTACTGAGCTCTGCTAAAGTCTGAGTAGACTTATAAATCAGTGTGATGATCAGTTATTAATCTTAGCGTTACTGAGCTCTGCTAAAGTCTGAGTAGACTTAAATCAGTGTGATGATCAGTTATTAATCTCAGTGTTACTGAGCTCTGCTAAAGTCTGAGTAGACTGTTAAATCGGTGTGATGATCAGTTATTAATCTCAGTGTTACTGAGCTCTGCTAAAGCCTGAGTAGACTGATAAATCAGTGTGATGATCAATTATTAATCTCAGTGTTACTGAGCTCTGCTAAAGTCTGAGTAGACTGTTAAATCAGTGTGATGATCAGTTATTAATATCAGTGTTACTGAGCTCTGCTAAAGCCTGAGTAGACTGATAAATCGGTGTGACGATCAGTTATTAATCTCAGTGTTACTGAGCTCTGCTAAAGTCTGAGTAGACTGATAAATCAGTGTGACGATCAGTTATTAATCTCAGTGTTACTAAACTCTGCTAAAGTCTGAGTAGACTGTTAAATCAGTGTGACGATCATTTATTAATCTCAGTGTTACTGAGCTCTGCTAAAGTCTGAGTAGACTGATAAATCGGTGTGATGGTCAGTTATTAATCTCAGTGTTACTGAGCTCTGCTAAAGTCTGAGTAGACTGTTAAATCAGTGTGATGATCAGTTATTAATCTCAGTGTTACTGAGCTCTGCTAAAGTCTGAGTAGACTGATAAATCAGTGTGATGATCAGTTATTAATCTCAGTGTTACTGAGCTCTGCTAAAGTCTGAGTAGACTGCTGGACATGTGCATGTATTACAGCACAGTCTAAAATATTAAATAAAATTTGTGAAACAATTCATTTAGAAAATTTCACTCTGAATACCATATTATTAGTAATATATAGGCCTGTTACTTTCTATTTTAATGTTACACATATATATATGCGACATATGTATTGGCCCATGCCCTGAAATTGCATAACCTGTCAAAGTGTATTTATCTATGTGTGTGCTCCCGGATGCCCCCCACTCTCCCTGATTCTGAGTGCCTGTAAATCACTGTCCTGCCTTATACTGCTTCTCATAGGGTGTGTGCACAGATGACTGTTCCCACGTTGACAGCGGGGTGGTATTTGAGTGTAGGACAGGAAGTGAGAAGGAAGAACCAGAGGTGGGCTATAAATGCCTGGTTTCTGATTTCTACATGGATCAGGTAACCAGCCTAGACATAGAGCATAGATATGTATAGAGTATTGAAGTTAGACCAGGCAGTAGCTCTTCTCATTTACAGATTTAATTGTGAGGTGTGTGTCAGAGAAATCTGTGACAGTTACTGTGTGATAAGACCTTAAAATTTTGTCATAAGCAAAAGCTGAATAGGCATTGGACACGTTTCACCTTAAGCTCCATGTGAAAGTTCATTTGTTCAGGAAGACATTTAAAGTGTGAATCTCTTAATGTTGGATTTTTTTGGGGCTCTTTTGACGGTGCTGATCTCCTTCTCTGCTGCCTCTGTGTGTCCTAGTTTCACATGCTATTTTGTGCTTCTGCCATCCTGGTGGATTTACATACTGCTTGCTTTAATTTGCTGAAAAGCCTGGCAGGGCAGTTTTTCTGAAGGTTTTCCGTTCAAATCGACAGTCGCGTGTGATTTATAATGCCAGACACGTACCTCAGCATGACGTGCGAAAGGCTTTCTGAAGCTGCTGCATGACTCCTCTCCCTCCCCCACTCTCCTTCACTCCCTTTCTCTCTTTCTCTCCCACACCATTCCTGCCTGTCATGCGAGCGCATACAGATGCAAACACTCTGAGGCACAGATATGCACCGACATCCTCTCGCAAGGTCAGCCTTGAGTGCTCATGCACAGGAGCAAAGACTGCAGTGTCTTTCTAGCCGCTGTCCTCCTCTGCATGAGTGTCCGTCTGCATGTGAGTATCGGCTTTTTTCTGGAGCGGAGATGCTTCCTTTTTTTTTGGCACTGAGCTGAAGAGGTTATTAAAAGGATGTCTTTGAGCTGCTGTGCCGGTGCTGGTGGAACCCGATGCAGGCATTCCTCAATTTCTCCAGTTAGCAAACAGCAGCTGCTAGGCCAGGGGGATCTGAAGCGGGACTTCAGCGGCCACCGACTCTTGTCTGCCTCCTGCAACCCACCTGCAGCAAGGATGTAACTCTGCTATGCCCTGACAGCCTCTTTTTCAACCTCTCTCCTTTACTCTTCCCCCTTATCCTCTGCTGCTCCTGCAGAGCCCGGGCTCCACCATGTCCTTGTCCTTCTGCGGCAATGAGAACAACTCAGCCGCCTACAACGTGGACCAAGGAGTGCTCAACAACGGATGTTTCCTAGACGCCCTTACTGTGGTGCCCCACGTCTTCCTGCTGTTCATCACCTTCCCTATCCTCTTTATTGGTGAGTGTCTGGGACAAGCTGTGTGTAGCAGGACACACGTGGCTCCATGCTGTGTTGTGTCATCACACTAAATGTCTGAATGATGCTATCACGAGTCACAGTGTGCCCTGCTGCTCTCTCGTTAACTTGATCAGGGTAATCATGCTGGAGTTATGTGGTTTGTAGTTAAGTCAGCAAATTTACTTTGAAGTTGAAATGATTGCGATAGAGCAGGGACGATACTAAAATGGTTAAAACAAGGCTGGGAGCCACTGCTTTATGGTTCCAAAAATGGCTAGAAGATCAATTTTTGATTGTCCAAATATGATTTCTGAAAACAGCAGGCCTGGAGCTTATGGTATTAAACATAATCACATTTAAGTCACATTGTTGGATAGAAATCGTTCAGCCTGCCAATTTGAAGCTGCTTTATCAATAAAAGGATTTTTTCCTAAAATTAAATGTCTATGGCAAGAGTCATTCAAAAATCATTAATGTGTCGTAGTGATGGTCAAGTGGTTAAGGGATAGTACAGTACCATGGGGCATGTATGTAGGATGGGACCTTTATGCTTTTCCAGCTTCTCCCTTTTCTTTAGTGTGTAATGTAGGGTTTTGTGCGTGTAAACAGTCTGCAAGGTCAGAAAGCCTAAAATACATGCCAGAGGGAGAAGCTCTATCCAGAAACCATTTTCTTAGCTCCCTGAAACACCTTACAGGAATTAAAGCCCTTTTCTGTTAAAAGATGGCCTCATCTTGTATCATAGGAACTCGAACTGAACGTAGAGATGTATAGTATGCAACAATATTGTGTATTTGGAACACCGAAGCATTTTAACATATTCTAGTAGACCCCAAAAAATTCAATTATGAACACTGAAAAAGAGAATATGTCCCCTTTAATAGTTTCTCTAAACTAAAACCAACTTATATAGGCCCTGCAAGGCTCATCTGGGCTAACAAAGAAGACTGCATGTGTGGAAGTGATGTAGAAATATGACCTGGCAGAGATACACCAAGGGGGTTGATGATGTATTCTGCAAACAAATATGACCTTAGCTGTGAAATTTACACAACAGAAGCTGAAGCCATCACTGAGTGGTTGGGGGTAAACTCAGGGGCAAAGGCCTATGGCTGCTTGCATAAAAGATCTTAAGTATTATCAAGATATATGCTTAAGGGATACATTTGAAGCTGGTGGGAGCTGTAGTGGTAATAAATTAATCTGGGATCAAAATGTCAATTTACAAAGAAGCTCATTTAAGATGAAGGGAAACTCTAAGGCCAGGATTCACTTAATTTTTTACATCAAACTTACCTAATATGCCAGTGACCACTGATCTCTCAACCTCAGCAGTATGCACCAATATTGCCGTCATGTGTTCTTACTAGTAATCTAAAAGCCAACATAATCTCTTTACAACCTCAGAGCATGGATACCCAGACCTATAATAATGCGTTCTGAATGGTCTATTTACAAGTAAGTAATCTCACTGAGTGTTATTGAGATGTGAAAGGAGACTCTTGGAGCCTGTAAAGGCGTTATTTAGCCCACATGAAGCAGAGAGGCGTTTAAGCTACACAGATGGATGAGGAGCGTGGAGCTGTAGGCGGAGAATCATCCTCTCTAGGATTAAACTCATCCCTTCACCTGGAAATGCTCCTCCTCCGTTAGCATAATTTAATCGGAAGGCAAGTGGTTTTGGCTTCAGAGTAACACATTATCAAGCTGGACAGCAGCCAAATACAATGAACAAGGCTTTATACTCTATTGGTGTCTCTGAATGTGATAAAGCAAAGGGTCAGATGTTGTGCCACTAGCTCTGCTTACAAGCTCAAAATGTGTAGTTATATAAATATAGATTGTAAATTGTTGTAAATTTAAGTCACAATTTGTGATGGTGAAAAATGGCAATTGCATATTAAAGTTGTTTTATAGAAGTTCACTGTGCTTTGCAACAATATTCTCTCCACTGTTTTTCTGTTTTGTTGCACTAAAAAAAAATATATTTGGATTTTATGTAATGGGCCTCACAAGATTGTTTACATTTTTGAAGAGGAATAAAAATGTGTCCCCTTTAAATATAATATTATAAACAAATATAAAAAAATAAGAGTGAGTGCATGTGTATTCATCCCCTTGGCTATGAAACCCCTAACTAAGAGCTAATTAAAACAATTAACTTCCAAACTTGCATTAATAGTTGCATTAATAAAACCCTTGTATAATGAACATGATCTGTCACATGATGTCAGTATAAATACACCTGTTATGAAAGCCCACTGAGTCTGCAACTCACTAAACAACTAAGCAACATGAACCTCTAAAGAAGTCAGAAACTCTGAACATCTCGTAGAGAACAATAAATCAATTCCAACAAAACTGAAAGAATATGACACTACAAGAGCAGACTGCCCTCCAAGCTCAAGGAGGACACCAAAAGAAATCTGGTGCCCACCTTAAATAACACTGTAAAGGTCCACAGTGGAGATGAGTCTAAAGTGTTTTTTATATTATATTATTACATTACACACTCAAAACTTCCTACCACCCCAAGAACACCATTGTCACAGTATGGCATGATGGTGACAGCATCATGCGGTGCTTATGCTTTTCTTTAGCAGAGACTGGAAAACAGGACAAAAAAAGAAAGATGGATGGCTGCAAGTACATGGCTGCTCCTGATGAAAACCTTGCAGTACACCAACACAATTCATCTAAGCTGAAAATGGCCAAAACATCCAGTGGCTAAATGTGATAAGCTAAAAGAGATATACCCAAAGACACTAGCAGCTATAATTCCAACAAAACATGCCTCTACAATGCCCTGAAAAGGTACCTTCAAAGTGATAGCATTGCTGTATAGATCAATGGTAAAATGTAACAAAACAGGAAAAACACCAAGAAAGTGAACACTATTGCAATGCACTGCATGAGTGCAAGATAGCATTAGTTGTTATCTGGCTATGGATTTCATGATTTGGTCCTCTATATCCATTTGCAGGTTGGGGCAGCCAGAGCTCCAAAGTTCACATTCATCACAGCACCTGGCTGCACTTTCCAGGACACAATCTGCGCTGGATCCTCACCTTCATACTCCTCTTCGTCCTGGTGTGTGAGATCGCAGAGGGCATTGTGTCCGATGGGTGGGTTTTAGCTCCAGAACTCCTGCTAAACTGAATGCTTAGAGAATTCCTGCTTACATTGGCTTTGCATGAACATGTCTGGTTACGGGCTGTATGAAACATAATTTTCTCATTGAATGGCAGAAGCAGTTTAGAAATAATTCCTTCTTTTTATTTTTTTTTATTTTTTATACTTTTTTATTTTTTTATTTTTTTTAATAAGTCCTTCTTTTTATGTTTTACCATATTCATAGGTGGGTCATTCCCTGAACATGGTAACATTTGGATTTATAAAAAGTAAAATTTATAAAAAATATACATTCTTATATTATAGAAATTTTTTATTATAGAATATTTTAGAATATTATTAGAATATATTTAAAATGTTTTATTAGCCCAACAAAAATTAATTCATAATCAGGAACACATAAAATAGAAACATAAAATATAAGTTGGTTTTACGTTAGAAACATAAAATAAATAAAAATTAAAAATCAGATGTTTGGGGATGCACAGTCCCAGACACAGAAACACTGCAGTAGCAGGTACCCCTGTCCTTGCCCAGAGCCATGTCCTTTCTGCCAGAGTTTCTCCTGCACATGGGATACTATCCACAGCACACCATGTTGAGTCCCGCACAGCTGGAGACGACAGCAGCAACAATTGCTCTCCACCCAGGCATGCCAATTACCTGAAGGCTCTTTGAAGAAGCATTCCGCTCCAGGATTCCTCCACTTCTGACACCACTGTAGAGTTGGTGTAGAGTAAGACAGGACAGTCCAAGTTATTTGCCATGAGTAGTTCTTATTTAATAAACACTACGCAAAAAGGCTCCTCCAAACACCCATAGATTAGGCAAAATAATTCAAATAATTCAAATTTCTTTACGCATGTCAGAAATAATGACAAAATATACAACTATGAATAGCCTTTTTTTTCGAAAAGGCATGCCCTCCATGAGCCTCCGATAGCAGGTTGATATTTGCAATAGAAATCATAATAATCTAAGGAGTGTGTTATTCTGCACACTCACACTAAAATATTATTGTGAGCAATGCAGTAAACATGTGAATAAAGACAGAACACCTGAAGACGTATTTAGTATCTAGAGCATGTTTTGAACCTCAGCGGCACCCACACACTGCTGGCCCATCAGAGAATGACTCGGGCATAGTTTACGCTGGGAATGACAGGACTATCTCACAACACTTTCTGAAATGTGCTATTATATCAGCTGTAGCTCCAAGTGGGCATTATCAGAAAATGGCCTGCATTCTTCGTATCTGCAGCTAAATGGAGTTCCCCAGCAGTTTGGAAGGCTTTATCTGTAGGTAACTTAATTCATTTAAAAGTCTAAATCTAATATTTTAAATGTCCGTCCTTTAGGTCTCAAGATGTTCTCTAACCATGCCTAATCACAAATCTGAAGCAATGTTTCAAACCACTGAAAACATGTCTTCAAATTGTTGCTGGTTGTTGCCAATGAGCATGTTAAAGCTAGTCGTTAGTTTACTGGAGGAGCAGCTCAGGGAGAATGCAAAATTCTGCATTTATTCAGGCTGTATTTTTCCTTCACAGTATCACAGAAGTGTGATTCATACCACAGTCAGTCTCTCTCAGACCAACAATGTCAGGACTCATGATGATGAATAGAGTTATATTTTAGCAGCAATGGAAAGTTTGAATATACTACAGTAGGTTAGTGTCTTTGTTGCCTAATACCGTCAGGTCGAAAGGACCAATGAAAATGAGCCTTGAGCTCGGGTACATTTACCTGAATGTTGAATGTTGGTACATTATCTTGTATAAGTAAATTAATAAATTTAAGCAAACACATAAATACATTTTTCAAACTTTAACGGCAAACTGTAGCAGCGCGAGCGTGACCACCTGCCAACGGTACATGAACAGCTCCAGCTGAGTTAAATCGACCCTGATTCAACAGTTAGTGTAGGTCAACGTTAGCGGAGTTCCCGTGGTTAATGCTAACATTAAGGTAAAGCTAACGACAAGCAGTGTTTTTAGGTGTTTGAAGCAGTGCAGTGATAGCCTGTTTGAGGATATCTGATAATTCGATTGGTAATGTTAGGTTAGCTGTGCTAGCTAGCTATAGGCTATGTTGCGTAGCGTTGGCATGTTAACCTTAGCTTGTATCTGGTGTTATAAGGGCACCAAACTCAGCTGCTGAGCCGAGCTATTCTTCCAGCTCTTAAAGTGCATGAAACGGTCGCTGCCTCCTGTCCATATTTCCGACATGACGACGGTAATGCTGACTTTCTAACAAGAGGCTAGGTTTCTGTTATTAAAGTTATATGAAATTAACAGTCGGACTGTTCTTCTTTACTCAGAGCTAAAGTACTGCATGCCTGTCTGACGTTGCTCACAATGTAAACCAGCGTAAGGATATGTGTAACTGGACTCTCAAATCAATCAGTATTGACAGTTTTATTGTTTCAGGCAGAAAAAAATGCACAGCCTTAATGATCTGTGGATCTATACACCGGGGCCTGAAAATCTATTGCTGCACAGCCTTGTGCTTTTGAAGAGTTGGTATCGGAGTCTTGCTAAGGATCTGCCACATACGCTTTTAGTTTTTGTCCTGGTGTGACAGATAAGGCGTTACTTCAGGAAAACGAGAGCGACTTTTCTAGCCAAATAAGACCCAATTTGTGAGGAGTATAATTTTGTCGCTGTATTATGTGTGTATTTTTTTTTTTAGGTGTGTCCAGTATAATGTCCCAAGCCCACATCTCTCCCTCTCTTTCTTTTTCTCTCACAGGTTCACACAGTCTCTCCATTTGCATCTCTATATGCCCTCATGTCTGGCCTTCATGGCTGCCATCACCTCTATAGTCTACTACCACAACATAGAGACCTCCAACTTTCCAAAGCTGCTGTTGGGTATGTTTTATTCCCAACCCAGTTATTCACATCAAACTGTTACTAATTACATGTTTAGAGGTGCCATAGAATGAAAAACTGTATTTATGTTGGCATAGTTCAGTATATAGAAGTGAGATTCTGTGACCCTCAAACACGGCTGTCCTCCCCTTCAAATACAATTTGCACAATTGCAAGGATGGCAAGAGGACAGAACGATAAAATGCTAAACTGTTACACAACTGTCTTGACTCATATTTATGCAACCAAAAATTACATATGACACCAGAGCAAACCTTTCCTAACTGTGAAGGAGCTGTCAGCACTTTCCATACCCGTTCCAAGTAACTGAACTGTCAACAGGCACGAGTCAAGTCAAGTCAATTTTACTTATATAGAGCTTTTTACAACAATGTTGTTATAAAGCAGTTTTAAAGAAAATCTATGTCCCGACCCTCAATGAACTAGCCAGAGGTGACAGTGGAATGACAAAACTTAAGAAAAAAGGAAGAAACCTCAAGAGGAACCAAGACTGGGGGAAATGGGGAACCTATCATCTTTAGGTTGACCCTGGGTAGCAGAGTAAACATGAAAAGGGTCTGAGTTTAAGATTATAAGCAATATTAAAAAGGAAAACTGATTAATGTTCACTAAAAGCAAGTGAATCAGAAATTGGCTTCCTGTTTGTCAGCCTCTTGATCAAATGTTTCATTCTGCCTTATAAGTTTGTACAGGCCCCTAAATGTAACTGGGGCACCATTTAAGGTGATACAGAAAATTAGCAAAACAAGCTACCATATAAGAAGCCAGCTACTATTTAACTAGATCTTGAACAACTTCAATACCAAAGGTGTTAGTTTGCTCTGTACATATGTACTCTCTAGACAGATTCTTTAACCTTATCAGTATCAAGCATGCTTTGCTCAGCATTTAATTCCCAGGTTCAGCCCCAACCACAACCTGTAAGTAGCAGCCATGTTGTGTGATTTTATCCACTCTGTGGCAGTTGAAGCAGATTATCTTGCATTGAAAGTCCCATTGAGGTAACAAATTTAAATTAACTTTGTGTTGATGTTGGGATCAAAAGCAGCTAGCCACTATAGGTATTGTTAGCTAATAGCAGACTCCAAATAAATAGTATAGCTAGCTCCATAGTATGACGACCTCACTAAATTTTTTTCCTTGTCTGTATCTGGATCGACATGTAGCTTCTGTTTGACCATGAAATTATTCATTAGCTTACTGAAAAAAAGAAACGCAGCTTGTTTAATTCTAAAGCCAAATCATGGTATTGTAAATTGCTGTGAAATACCAGGCATTTATCACCCCAACCAAAGTCATGTATCTTCTGTGCAGACCAATTTAAAATGCTAAATAAATGCATTCTATGGCACCTTTAGCTAACATCTTTGCTATTGATTTCTGTGGCTAAACAGTGTTAGGCAATGTAGAGTAATCACACTTCATTAGTGACACTTTTGGAGAGCAAACAACAGAACGAACTGGTTGCTGGCTTGCCTCCTGCTGTCCATATGGTCAAGGATAGTTCAAACAGCTGTACATAAAATAGCATAATTACGTCCTGCACCGTGATTAACTGGGGCTTATATGATTAAGCGGGATGTTAACAGCAGTTTAAAGATCGACATGATAAAATGCCCCTTTGTCCCAGGAGCCCTTGGGATGGTAACCGCATCCACTGATAGAATGATCCTCATTAAGGCAAAACTACAGCTGCAGTTTTACTAATAAACAATGGGGGCATATTGGATTGTTACATAAAAGCCACTGCATTGCAGTATTTCAGATTAATGGTTTCTTTATGGTTGAATGGTGTTTTCCATTCTCTAATATGAGTTTGCTTGCAGAAACATGAGACAATGTTTACATAGCACTGGACTATCTCTGTCCTATTTATTGTCTGTGTAAATCCACAGCAATCTCTTTAAATCAATATACTCTACAACCTTTTGTATCAGTAGCAGGACTGCTGTATAGCGGATCTAGGCCTACGTGCTTTATCTCATGGTTCTGATGCTGGATGTGACCTTCATTAATTTCTCAGAACACCTGGAGAGCTCTTATGGCTATTAAAAAAAAGACAGAAACCTTAGCCTTCTTGGCTTAATGCTGTTAGGTATCTCTGTACTTATCAACATCATTACAGTTTTCAACCAGTTGGATGGGAATTGCTTTGACGAGTCTGAAATGTAGTCAGGTACAGCTTTAAAAACATGACCACTTTATCATCCTCTCTTTTTAAATGCTGACTGCTAATTTAAAGAAGGGAAACAGTCATTGTTTATGCATAATCTCCCCACAGCCCTGCTCATTTATTGGATCTTGGCATTTATTACAAAGACCATTAAGTTTGCCAAGTACACAGAACATGGCATTGGTTTAAGACAGACTAGCTGCGACTACTGCTGGTTCCTGACTGGCTGCTGCTGGTCCTGGGCAGGGTGCTTTTCTATGTGGAATTCCTCCTGTTCACCTGTTGGCTGTAGTGTATGCATGCGTATGGTGTATACTGGGCAGGGTAAGTATTTTGCTGTGTGTGTTCATGTGCATGTGTGAATTCTCATTACCAGTAAAGTTTAAAAAATGTTCACCAGTATGGTGTAGTGTATGAGATGTGTATGGTGTAGTGTATGAGATGCGTATGGTGTAGTATGGTGTAGTGTATGAGATGCGTATGGTGTAGTATGATGTAGTGTATGAGATGCGTATGGTGTAGTGTATGAGATACGTATGGTGTAGTATGGTGTAGTGTATGAGATGCGTATGGTGTAGTGTATGAGATGCGTATGGTGTAGTATGGTGTAGTGTATGAGATGCGTATGGTGTAGTATGATGTAGTGTATAAGATGCGTATGGTGTAGTATGGTGTAGTGTATGAGATGCGTATGGTGTAGTATGATGTATTGTATGAGATGCGTATGGTGTAGTATGGTGTAGTGTATGAGATGCGTATGGTGTAGTATGGTGTAGTGTATGAGATGCGTATGGTGTAGTATGGTGTAGTGTATGAGATGCGTATGGTGTAGTATGGTGTAGTGTATGAGATGTGTATGGTGTAGTGTATGAGATGCGTATGGTGTAGTATGAGATACGTATTGTGTGAGTAGTGTATGTGCGTATGGTGTAGTGTATGATGAGATACGTATGGTGTGTGAGAGATGTGTAATGGTGAAGTATGCGTATGTAGTGTCATGAGATGCGTATGGTGGTAGTATGGTGTAGTATGATGTGGTGTATGAGACCACTTTGTCTTATAGTATACCAGATAGATATATAGATATATACAGTGATATATACAGTAGCATGCACAAGTTTGAGCACCCCTGCCCATAATTCCGTGATTAGCTATTGAGTAAAAGGTAATCTAAAAGACATTTCGTTAAAGATGACACATTTATTTAATGTTTTACCTTTTTATTTTCATTACTCAGTTTTTCAACTATACCTGTTTAGAATTCTCTGAAAACTACATGAAAAGGAAAGACATCCCCTTCGCAGCCTGGAAAGCACATTTGTCAGCACCTATACAAGCTGTAGCATTTGAGATGTAACAGTACATTTGATTAATAAGCTTGTGCATGGGAAGTCAACTTTATTCTTATTTGTAGATAAACATCTAACCCACCGAATAACGATTTGAAATTTCATGAAGAAAAGTACCAGCATCCCCTTCACGTAGATAAATGCACATATAATAATCTATTACTCTTGATCCTTTGCCTTTGCTTCTGCTGGTTGGGAACAGGAGCTGGTGTATGTAAATATGTAGCTTGTTTTACTGTCATCTTTTGTAAATTCAAGATTTGTATTTGAAAACGAAGCAGCAATGTTTAATCACGGTATGTCAGTTCTGTGTACTGAACTCTCCTTATTCAACTATGCCAACGTAAATGGAGTTTTCATTTTTGTGGCCCCTTTAAAGAGTCATCTTCCATCTTTAACTAAACGCCTTTTGGAGATCAGTTCATGTTCTCACTTAACTATTCACAGTAAATGTTATGGATAATGGCTAAATTGTGACTGAGTAAAATGTAGATTGCCTTATTGACTAGGATACTCGAGTAGAAGCAAAAGTATTACTATTATTCAGTGCTTAGCAGAGTACAAATCCATCAATATGTTTTTTCAAGTATGTTCTTGAGTAAGTGTGACTAGTTGCTATTCATCTCTGCTCCAACCTCATTAGAGATGTTATGAAAGAAAGATTATTTGATTAAACATAAAAGGCAACAGAGTCAATAGTATGTCAGCATACAGTTTATGCTGCAACATAAATACACCTAATTACACCTAACACTGCATTTAAACACTGCACTCTGAGTTACTGCTCCTCTTTTCGGTTTTTTTCTTTAAACAGCTGAAGAAATCACACATATTAATGTCATCTCTGGTATCACAGGTGTTCCTATCAATTGTGATGTGACCCACTGATTATACAGTCTTAGTTAATTGCAGAATAATACAGTAATTACAATCACAATATTAACTAAATCGGAAGCTCCTCATTGAGTGTGCCTCTCTGTATTCTTCTATTGGTGTTCTCTTTTATTGGCTAAAGCTGCTTGAATTGATTCATGGCTTATGCTTCCATTAATGCACATCTATCTAAGAATGGTCACTGTGCTCTTATGATAAACTGGAAGGCTGTGTTTGATGAAAGACGTATAACTAATGCGTTTTAGTCAGAAATTCTGAAAGACACTATGTCGTGGTGATTAAAGTTCAATCTTAGAGGCTCTGACTGCAGGCTATTTCAACCTTCAGGTAAAATGATAGTGTTTTTCTCCTTGGTTAGAAATTTAACAGACCGACCTTCTCCTCTACAGCCCTAGAACAGAGGCCATACATCACTGAAAGAGTGCTGTTCTGGTTTTGCGCCTGCATACTCAGGAACACTCTCCTCTGACATCTGTAGAGCCTTATAAGCAGACTGACCTTATCAGTACTTATTGTGTAGCTCTGCATTAGCAAGGAAGACCAATTCTATCAGAAAGTGTTTTAGTGGAAAACTTGTGTGAACATTGCAATTACATTGGGTAGTGCTGCTGCTGCTGCTGCTGGTGATGTTAAGGGCAAATTGCAGGTCAAATCCTTTATTGCGATATTGAGAGTGATGTGCATAAACAAAAGTAATATTGGGGTCTAATTTAGTATGTTTGTGTGTATTTGTGTTGTTATTGCTTTCATAGAAATCTCTTTGATTTTTGGTGTTTTCTTCTATAGAGTGTCCTTCAAAGCAGAAGTTTAGTTCTAGCTGAATGGACACCGTGTGTGTGTTTGGACTGAAAGCTCAGTTGTGGCACATCTGCGCTCTCTCGAAGAGCAATCAAGCCTCTTGGCATCAACTCTTTTTTTTTCATGCTGACGCTGAGGCTTCTTCAAAGCCTTTTCTGATTGCTCTTAGCACTGATGAATATAGGCTTCTGTTGGAGGCTGCAATAAGGCTTCAGTCTCCTCCCCCCAGTATTTTTTTCTTGCATTTACATTGATGATCCATTGATAAACTGAACACTCAGTTAGGAATTCTCTGTTGTAGGGTTAATTACATGATTTGTAGTTGCAATTATAGATTGTTAATTGCAGTGGTTAAGCTGGTGAGTAGTGAGGTGGACATTGATCTGTTTTGTATCATCAGAATGGATATAAATAGCCAGCTGCTTGGAAGTTTCTTTGTATGTTTTTTTTTTTCTTTTCTGGCATGTAACCTACTTTCCTCAGGCTACCATTAATGCAATTCAGTGAAGCACAACAGAATGCAGAGTGGTGTTTTTAAAGTGGAGACTCTCATGATAGGTCCATGGCAACCATATAGCATTGTCTGTTATTTTGACTCTGTTTTCTTTCATTGCATGACTTTTTATGTCAACAACATATTCCAGACTGTGTCTCGGCATATAAACCATAGCATCTGGACATATTGTAGAAACAGTTCTTCCCTTATTTTATTTGAAGATGGTTTTGCTTATTGCTAGTGCAGGGGTGTAGGTTTCAATTAATGTTTGCTGTTGGCCCTTTGAATAAGCATTAATGACCTCACCCACAGCTACTCTTAGAAACCAGGCTAGTTTTTAAAGCCAGCTGTCTAGCCAGCTGCTTTGACATATATTACATTGCTCTGTATATTGTAGCAAATATATTGTATAAATGTTCATTGTTGAAATGATATATTACACATGCAGTTATTATATACAATTTGATGTGCTCTCATGTATGGGAAATTGTCCACAGTAGGCTATATATGACGCATAAATGTTAGATACAAAAAAGGTATACTACAAATCTTTGGTTTCCCCCAGTCCCTTGTTCATCTTATGTCTAATTCTGCTTTGCTGTCTCTGTGTGTTCAGCGCTACATGTGTTTTGCCCACCCAACGGAAGTGAAGCCTCCTGAGGACCTGCAGGACCTGGGTGTACGCTTCTTGCAGCCATTTGTCAACCTGCTGTCGAAGAGCACATACTGGTGGATGAATACCTTTATCACGTCCGCCCACAGGCGCCCCATTGACCTGAAGGTCATCGGCAAGTTGCCCATTGCCATGAGGGCTCTCACCAATTACATAAAGCTGCGCAAAGCCTTTGAGTCTCAGAAGGTACCAGAATTACTTAGTGCTCTTAGAACAAAGATAGCGAGAGAGTATATGTATGTATAGAGAGTATGTACTTATCATCATGCCGTAAGACAACATGTCTTCTCATATAAAGTTCTGTTTAGCTAAAGATGAAGCAAAGGCACAGGTTCTTTACCAGGTTCTTTATCAGTACCAGTAATATCAGTATCATTATTATTTCTAATTGACGCATTTTTCACTGAACAATACATATTTATTAATATCCTCAATGTATACAATAAATGTAAGCCTCAAAGTTTCTTTATTTTTTAACAAGATAGGTGCATTTTCTGGAACACTTCTGTCTTTTTTTCTGACTAACCATTTTCTTAAAGCCGAATTTAGTTTTGTGTTTGAATTAATAGCAGACATGCAGTTAGTAAAAAGCTGTGACAACATAATATTGACAACAACCTAGAACTAAAAAGAGGAGTACAGAGGAATGGAAAAATACCTGTTGTGGAAGGTTTCAGTGGGACTAGTTTCAAAATTAAGCTGTTTTAGAAAGTCCTAACTCACACACAAGCACCCACATTCATATAAGTTACATATGATGCTGCATATTTTAGGTTGAGAGGACAAGACAAGACATCATTCCATGTTAGCGACTGGTATTATTTCACAAATAATCTATCTAAAGTGTCAAATGGTATATTTGATGCTATAATAACATTATGGTATAAAATCAGTTTAGACTCTGCTAGTAACATTTTATCTCACAATTACTGTCCATTTATAAAATAAAAAACAGTGTTTTACTCTTTGTTAGACTCTGTAGGATCACCTCATTTTCATGAACTCATATCATGCTCAGGATAATAGCCTCATTCATAATATACATTTGAGATCAAACACATTTAGGCTAAACTCTCCTGTTAAAAGCTTAATAGGCACAATTAAATAGATAAAATGCATCAGTGGACTCTCTCTCTGCTGTATCTTTCTTTTTATTCTGGGCACTAGTATCACAAGCAGGTCTTTCATGGTGATAAAACAGGTCAGATGATTCTGTGTGGACATGCTGTAGGCTTCATTCAAGAGTTGGGGGTGGGGGGCTTTTTCCGCTCGGAGACTGACTGCAGACTCCTTATTTACTGATGAGTGTGTGTGTTTAAAGCCCACTTGTGCTTCCTTCCGGGGGCTGGGAGAACAAAGCTGTTCCCTTTCCACTGTGAATAGAGTGACATTTTGACCTTTAGTGAGGTCAAAGCACTTTGTCACTCTCTGTTCATGGGAATGGGAAAGACTGTATATGTGTGTTTGTGAGAGAGCGAGAGAGAGAGAGAGAGAGAGAGAGAGAGAGAGAGAGAGAGAAATGCAGGTAAACGGATGCTGTGGCTATGGTTTTGTGTCAGTGTTCACATGCTGTGAAATGGATATGTGATGGTAGTCACGTCTCTGATCAAAAACACTCTCCTCCCCCTGTCCAGATGCTGCTTAAGATAATAAACACATATTAAACTGGACTTAAGAGGCTACATAACTGACTTAATAAACATAAACATTCACATATTAGTACTGCGTTTGATTTTTTAATTTGTCACTAAAGCTCTCATTATAAATGAAGGCACTGAAAAGTTATTTGTAGTAATGCTCAGGTATTATTTATCCGCTGCTTCTTTAGTATATAGCTTCTTACCACAATTAAGCATTTGTATTTAGTAAAAGAACATAAAACCAGTACACTCTAAACATGCTTGTTATAAAAGTGAACTAGACAATGTTCTATTGAACAATGAACTCTTAATTTTCATAGGAAGCAATTACATACAGCAGAGTCAAATAGTCAAATAGAGATAAGATCGATGATATGGCTCTTCTGGCATCACTCCAGTTGAACTTATTAGCACCTAAGAGCAAATAAACTTTGTAATTAATTGTATTAATTGATCTCCCACAGTTTTAAAGGAAAACAGCACCTTATTATTTTATAATTGAATCTTGAGTGTCGTTGCCACATCTGCTGTTTTTTAAGATCCTTGACTTTTATGTAATTAATTAGCATTCAAGAGCTAATGAGTTTCACCTTTGAAATTCAGTTATGAAGCAGTGTTGGCTAGTAATGCTTACATCAGAAGCATTGCCAACTACTCTGTGTACTCATTCAGCATGAAACCACACAGAACAAGTCTTTTAGACTTTCCTGAAATATATGTTATTTGCTATTGTCATTTGTTATTGCTTGTGTGTTTTATGCTTTCTCTCTCTCTCTCTCTCTGTCTCTCTCTCTCTCGCTTTCTCTCTCGCTCTGTCTTTCTGTCTCTCTGTCTCTCTGTCTGGTAGAGGCCGGATGGACTTCAGCCGCAAGGACCCCAGTGGATCTGGAGGGCCATGCGTCAGGCCTTTGGGAAACCCCTGATCTTAAGCATCACCTTCCGTTTCCTGGCAGATCTGCTGGGTTTTGTCGGGCCACTGTGCATCTCAGGCATTGTGCACCACTTAAGCAAGGAGAACAACACAATCCAGGCACCAGTAAGAGCCTCTAACTGCTAGAACTGGGAGATAGGGCCCTTATAATAATGCACTAATCCAGAGAATTTTGTTTAGAGAGATGATGCAAACTGTAACCAAGTACAGCAGATATTTGTGCTGTGTCACATAAACACCTGCTGTGTCATAAAACATTCAACCACGTATAGAACTCTTGATATAACATACAGTACTGCATTGCTCACTGATGCGTATACCTTGATTAATCAACAGTACTGCTGATTGGCCTATTCATGCAAAAAAAAATCGAATTTATTGTGTTGATTGCTCTTTTACCGACTTCCAGGAAAGGTCAAGTCCTTTAGAGGGCCGATGAGAGCTTGATTAGGGAGTCATTCTGCCCTTATGCCTGTTAGCGCTCATTCAGCTCAGTGACATGGTGTGGTTCTGCACGTAGCAGTTCTTAGTGGTTCATCTGCATGATGTTCTCTTTCATCTTCATCAAATATTAACAGGGCTGAAAGAAGTACTGACGGCCTCTCAAATTTCTGCCCATTCATGTATCCAGTGCAACATCATTGTCACCCTTAACATATCATGAACATGTCTTAAATGTGATGACTGCTTGCATAACGTTGTTAGCTGGTCTACCCCATAACTGAATATTACGCTGATAGGTCTGTGTGTGTTCATCCATGAACTCTTTGGGTTCATCACTATGACTCAGTAAATTTGAAACAATTAGAGGAATGACTCAGATAGATTTAATTTTATACTTGAATGAAATATTGTTTCAAAATGAAAAATGCTCACTATATGTCTTTCAGGCAGCGTTTATTTAGTTACCCTTCTGGATATAAAAACTGAGTAATAATCTTGTTCATCTGCAGGGTCTGGTGAGACATAGCAGAAGGAAAAGATGGATCTGAATTATTTACAGCCATAATTCCTCATTGGTCTTTCCATATGTCTCCACAATGCCTCTGTCTTCTCTCCTTGACTTTACCCTGTCCTCTGTTATTCTTAGCTATCCTTACTCTTTCCTTCATTGCCTTGCCAACACATTGTAATGCTTGATTGTAACTGCAGGCTTTGTGTTTTATTTGGACCAAAATGCCAGGCTAGATTGTCACTGTCTTGTATTTAAAGTGGCAGTAGTCCCTCACACTTCTGATTTATTTAGATTGTGAACATCCTACAGACAAAGCCAATGGCTAATTCTGATGTCATTTTAAGCCAGGAGCCCAGGAGATTCATAAATAGACATCTGTGAAAAGATAGGACTATATTTTACATGTGAATCAAATGAGTAAACGGTCTTCCTTTCTATAGTGCTTTGTAATTATGAGATTTCCTTTTGTGAAATTCGATTGGGCTTTGACATCATTGCCACTCCTTTTTTTATTAATGTCAGCATATTTTTTTCTGTTCTCTAGTCTGATCCTGTTTGATCATACACTGCTATTTGATTAGATTCACCCATGGGGCATCGCTTGTAAGCATTCCTAATTTGGTTTTGTAATGGAGTATGTTGATGCTGGGCTCTCTGTTTGATGTGTATAGTCAACATAAGATCAGTAAATTGAAAATGTTCTTAAACAATATGCTAGCTCCAGTTTAAAATGCCTGGTTTAAAGAATGGGATCAAACTTCCTGTTTTTTTTTGGGTTTTTTTGCTGACCTTCAAGTACTTTTCACTGTATGCTGTAGACATGTGCATACATAGTTCTCCAAGTAAACACTTCTTGGAAATGCATCTTTGAATGCATTAAAGGAGCTCAGAGGTGAGAGGTGAGAACGAAAATGTTTTGTCTTGTGTATGTATGGACAGTCCAAGTTTCCGTTAATAGCCACATAGGGGTTTTTGTGCCACTACACAGTCATGATTTTTTCTTAGATGTTGTGGCTCCAAGCCTAACATGTGACACCTGATTCCAGCCATTGCTTGATCAATATGCTGAATAGGTGTATGTGAGTATGAAAGCTTTCCTCTTCCCATTCCAGAAAGGATAACCTTGAAACCTGGATGATAACCGACACCCAACCCAAGGCTATAGTGACATTCTCACATACAGGTGTATTTATCTCTGTTTCAGGCCCAGTTATTGGGGATCTATTTCATCTCTTCGCAAGAGTTCCTGGCTAATGCCTATGTGCTGGCTGTATTGCTTTTCTTTGCTTTGCTGCTGCAAAGAACGTTCCTGCAAGCCTCCTACTACTCAGCCATCCAGACCGGAATCAACCTGAGAGGAGCCATTCAGGTGAAACATATGCAACCAAATTCTTGGTTTATTTTTATAATAGTACAATCATACTGCATCAGTCATACCAAGTCCTGAAGACCTAAGAGGCTAAAATCTTCTGTATAAAATATTAATATAGAATTAGCCAGTGTTTGTTTTGCCAGGGATACCAACAGTAGTCAGGCGTTAGTAGACACCTTTTCAAAGAACAAATTCTGTATTTAGGATTTTGTCAATTAACGTAAGATTAGGCAGTCTGGTTATAAGCCAAAGATCCTGGGTTTTGTATTTGCTATGAATCTGTCAATTACCTTCTTTCTGGCAGACAAAGATCTACAATAAGATTATGCGTTTGTGCACCTCCAACATGTCTATGGGAGAGATGACAGTGGGCCAGATTTGCAACCTGGTGGCTATAGACACCAATCAGCTAATGTGGTTCTTCTTCCTGTGTCCCAATCTGTGGGCCATGCCAGTACAGGTAAGGTTTATAAGAGTTTTCTGTCTCCTGGCTATTGTGCTTATTAGGAGGTCCCTACTACAATCATTTCATTTTGATATCTTTTTGATTATATATAACATATATGACTTTGCTCACTATTATCATCAATATAGTGCTCTACCTTAATTACAAATCATTGCTCTTTAACATTAATTGTGTGTCGCCCTATTGTCCTTAAGCTAGTTGAAGGGCATCCAGGACAGTTCAACCTCAGTAAAGATTAGCATAAATGATAACATGTTTGTGTATTTTTTTTTTTTAATGATTAAAACCAAAAATGTTTTAAATTGATATTTTCACACTATGTCTCCATTATGCCTAAATAATGAGTCATCAGTTTCCTTTTACAAACGATTGTTAAAAGCATGTTTGTCTCTGCAATTTATACTTTACGTAATGCCTAACATGTTATGTTGATGTATGCTTTTTTAAGGCTAGTCATATAATAATTGCAGTCCTAAATTGCCTACTCTCATTAGTTTTGCATCAGTTTTGTGTCTTTTTGTGCTACATTCCTGACTATGTTTTTGGACACCTCCCTAAATCTCCTTAAAAAACACAGTTATTCTTGTGGTGATTAGCCACATACTTAGTTAGCAGCACAACCAGTAAATACAGATATGTTTTAATTAGAGTAGTCCCAACACATTACTGAAAATGGTGAAATACTGGCACAGCATGCAGCTCTATTCTAGCATTTTATCTTTTATGTCTTCTGCGAGTGTCTGTCACACCTGTCTCTCCTGAGGCTCCAGAGGGCTAAAACACCAAATTTGCAAGCAGCACATGCTATATATAGTTTTGTCCTTGAAGGCCATTTCTGCAATCAAACTCAATTTCTTCTAGTTTGGTTTCTATTTCTCATCCACTGAGGTTCTCAAATGACAGAGAACTGCACATTCCTATTAATTTAAGTGTAATTGGGTAAAACCCTTAGCATCTTTTCTGATTATGCAGTTACATTAACCTTGCCATGGCAAATGCAATGACTTTATATAACAGGTGGCTGATTCATTCAAAGCAGATTTTTGGCAGGTGGAGTAACATGCTTCAGATGCAGCAAGTGTGTAAAAATGAATACTTGTCACCTGAGCTGTTGATTTCAGAGATTGTGGCGCAGATTCAAAACGTAGATTTTTTTTATTGTCTGTGAAACTCTATTAGCGATAAAGGATGTATGTCATTCATTTTGAAAAGATAAATTGGAATTACTCCATTTGTAGCTACTGAGCGGTTTCAATGCCCTTGAGTCTTTCACCCACATGCTGTTCCATAATGGCCTATGGCAACTTAGTTTTGCGCTGCAGTAGTAAGTGTTACTCATGCACACAGGGCAGCAGGACATTCTTTTAATTCATTAATGAACACTCCATTGGATCGCAGTGACTCAGAGAATCCACCAGAGTAATGTGGACCAAGGGTCTCAGTCTCTCAGCTCTGTCATGTAATGTTTGGAACAATGCATGGAAGTGGATTTCTATGCCTCCAAACAAAGCCATGGCACCACATGACAGCCATTGTATCACAGTATGTGCCAGGAGCGTGTTTTCACAGGTATATATTGGACTTGTACATGTGCTCCACTGTCTGGTTTACTGCAAATTTAGACTTTAGTAACTTATTACATCACAGCAGCATGTGTAATCAGTATTTAGGGTATTATTTATGGAAGTGTAAGAATAACATATTTTCTTTCTTTTTTCTTTCCTCTTTTACAAAGACTGCTAGCAGTTTCTCATATTCCATAATCAGTTGGCATGTAGCCGTAAAACTGTGATATTATTCATGTTGCAAAAACTTTACTGAATAAGGACTGGAAAATCCACTAAACTGACTTTTGCTCTGTTTAGATCATAGTGGGGGTGATTCTGCTCTACTACCTCCTGGGAATAAGTGCCTTGATCGGAGCAACCGTCATTGCCCTCCTGGCCCCTGTGCAGTATTTTGTGGCGACCAAATTGTCCCAAGCACAAAAAAGCACCCTGGTGAGTTTCCTTTCCACTTTGCTTTCCAGATGCAGTACAGCCATATACATGTTGCCATTTAGAGTCTGGCACAGAGTGTATGTGAAAATATGGGCAAATTCAAATATAGGTGCTAGCATATTTTGTCAGTTACGGTACTGTCACTTTCTCTGTGTTTACCTTGGTTTTTCATTTATAAAGCCTGTCAGTACTAACATGCACAAAATGCAAAAATGGCTTTTATTATTTTTTTATGCTGTTCTTCAGGAGTATTCCAGTGAGCGGTTGAAGAAAACCAATGAGCTGTTGCGAGGTATCAAGCTACTCAAACTCTATGCCTGGGAGCACATCTTCTGCTCGAGTGTAGAGGAGACCAGGGGAAAGGAACTCACCAGCTTGCAGGCCTTTGCTCTCTACACCTCTGTTTCCAGTGAGATTTTCTGCTGCATGGATATAAAACAACAGATTATGTAAATTTATACGTGAAATAATTTTTTGATTTGCACTTCTTTCATAATCCTTATCCACATTTCTTGTGTCTTTTCCAGTTTTTATGAATGCCGCTATTCCCATTGCTGCAGTTCTTACTGTAAGTATACCTTTCTGTTTGAGAGACATGGAAACTGTCTTTACAGAGGAATTAAGACCCGGTTTATATTTACTCTAAATGTATTCGTTAAATAGTCACAATAGTTACAGCCAGATGAAAATAAAACTGTTGAAATGAATGTTACAGTGTTGTTTGTTTGTCTATGTGTCTGGGTGTGTGTTTACTTCAGACATTTGTGGTCCATGTACACCTGTCTGACGATGCAGACCTGTCTCCAGCTGTCGCATTCGCCTCTCTGTCTCTTTTCCACATCCTCGTCACACCTCTCTTTCTCCTGTCCAGTGTGGTTCGCTCAACAGTCAAGGCACTTGTCAGGTAAGCCACATTTTGCTATGGTACAAGCTAATGTTGCTTTTCCACATGGGTGTTCTCGCAGCTGCAAAGATGGAAGTATGTCCAGCTTTGTGCAAAACTGTTAATTATAGTAAAAGAGAGCAAATATTTTAGAAAGTAAGCAACATCTGAAAATGTAAAAGACCACATCATGAAAGATGGATTTTTTTGTGCTTTTTTTTATGCAGTATATTTGTTAAAACTAAAATCCAAAAACATGTAGTTGAGATTTATTTTAATTTACCTATGGGCTAACGTGGTGTCATGTTAAATGTAGTAAGTGTTGTTCTTGCGTATAGTCTATAACATTTGTTTCAGTGAAAAATCTGTAAAAAATTAAAATAAGCTCTCTGGCTTTCAGGCTGCAAGTGTACTCTATATGGCCAAACACCCCTAAGTACATAGGTCTTTCAGCCACACCCACGTGCTATCAGGGTAAAAGAACAAGC
This sequence comes from Prochilodus magdalenae, assembly GCA_024036415.1. NCBI lineage: Eukaryota > Metazoa > Chordata > Actinopteri > Characiformes > Prochilodontidae > Prochilodus > Prochilodus magdalenae. The sequence goes on from JAMWET010002595.1 coordinate 356,653, forward strand.
ACATAGTCAAGCAGTCCCATAGACTTCTTTGTGCACAATACAAGTCCTTAACGATATAGTTTGTTGATTTTAGCACAGGGGAACTCTACAGGCCTCTACTGAGCCCTGACCTCAACTCCACTGAACACCTTTGGGATGAATTGGAATGTCAATTGCGAGCTAGGCATTCTTGTCCAACATCAGTCCCTGACCTCACAAATGTTCTTTCAGTATATGAGCACAAATTCCCACAAACGTAGTCCAAGATACTCTGAAAAGTCTTCCCAGAAGAGTGAAAGCTATTACAGCCGTGGGGGGGCACATCTTTATTAATACCCGTGGTTTTGGAAGGAGATGTCCAATGTGCTCATATAAGTGTTTTGGATAATTGCAGCTTTCAGATTGATTAATGATGTGGCATATTTTTAAGCTCTGACACAATTGCCACATTACAGGGCAGACAATTAAAACTCATAGAGGGTAAACAAGTAGTCAGACACTTTTTTTGCTTTTGTTATTTACTTTGCCTACATATTTACATACATCATGTCTTCTGACATTCAACTTACAAATATTAAAAAAAATTACATATTAATCATATAAATAAGTATATTTAAAAAGCAAATTTGAATTAAAAAAGGTATGCAGTGTTGAAAGTAACAATACATTTACATACATATAATGCTGCAAAATCATGAAAATTACTTGAATTAGCATTTACAATGAAGGTGAATAAGTTTCCAGAAGATCTTAGGGGCAGCATTGTTTAAGAACACTCATGGAAAAAAGCCACAGAGCCTAACAATAACCTGGATTGACAATATATGGACAATTAATGGAAGTACTATCTTCCCAGGTCAGTTGGGACAAATTTCTGTTAGACTAGTGATAAAGAAGAAAGCCAGAAGTCCCTCAAAAAAAGTTGAAGGATGCGCTAAAGCCAGCAGAAATTGCTTAGTGAATGATAAGCAATGAACTGCACTGGAATCATCTCCATTCCTACTTCATATACAAAATTTCTCTGTTAAAAAAAAAGTGCAAAAAGATTTTTAAAAATCGCACACACTGTGTTCTGTTAGAAAAAAACAAAAATAGAATGCAAAATTTTAGCTTCTCATGTTTGGAGAAAGACGACTTAAGCATCTGGAAAAAAGAGTATATATTTAGTGAGGTATTGAAATAGGAGTTCCACAATTCCACAGTAACATTGGCATATTACCCATAATCGAAGAAAACACAAATCACAAAAAACACACTTAAAGCACAAAACATGGTATTTACTACCTACTAAGAAACAGCATTGGTTTAACTTACTTGGTCACGCCATCTCTCTTTATTGGGGCCAAAAAATCATTTGTATTCATTCAAGTGCTTACATTGCAGTACTGTAGACCCCTTCTACAATAAGAAATGGAAACCTTTCGCGGCACCTCATACAATCAATGATGTGGAACAAGTTCAGAGCACGATGGCTGTATTTATAGTGTGGTATTGCTGCTAGGTGAAATGCAGAAAGCACGGTATGTGTATTTTGCTAGGAATGTTTTGTGGTACCAGTGAGAACATATACTGGAAACTGATGGGAAGTGGATGAGATAGAAACTGACAGTTTAATTACATAACATGGTGACCTGTTTTGCTACCTTTTAACAGGTTTTACAGCAAGACAGTGCTAGCTGTAACCCCAACATCACAACACTGAATACCAATTTTTAATGTTTTTTTTAAAGAATCACTCAGATAGATTGCTTTCTAATCAGAGGCCACAGCGTGTAATTTTCCTCCATGGTCCTCTCCTTCATGCTTCGTTTATGCCAACGAGTCAGATGTTCTAAAGCTGTACTGACTAAAGGGGCAGTCACTCAGAGGAGCTGTAGGTCTTAGATTGGAAAAGGCCTCTGATAAATAATAAATAAATACAAATTAGAGGCATGAAAACAAACTAACATAGCCCATAGTCCAAAAATAGTCCAAAATCTTAGAAATTCTATTTCGGTTATGTACATTTATTAATTCCAGTTATGTACATTTATTCCTTCACATTATATATATTTTATAATAAGTTACTAATTAGGCAAACACACCCTGTTCGCCTAATAAACCTTCAGGAATGTCTAGGTGTGTTAGAGCTGTGTGAAATGTATGCAAGATGATCCCCTGCACTACAGACAAAAAAATATTTTTTACAAAATGAGTGTGGTATTCAGATGTTTGGCTTGCAGTGTATTTCTGATTGGCAGTGGAGGGGCCACATTAACCCTTAGAGGACATTTATGTCTCAGTGTTCAGAAGCTGAGCGAGTTCTTCTCTAGTGATGAGATTGGAGAAGAGCCGGAGCCCAAGGCTACTATTCCTTCCAGCTCCACCAACCACAGCAATTACCAGGCCCTGGTAAGGATGCTGTCTGACTTTGTCTTTGTATGTGTCTCTCCCTGTCTATCATTCTGTCAGTATACCTCAATACTTATATCCACTTAGAGTAGGTCCCTGTGTCACTAAGTGCTGTTTCTGTGCCTGTAGCCACTAAAGGTTGTGAACCGTAAGCATCCAGCTCGAGAGGACTGGAACAGCTATGGGCTGCATAGTGAGCAGAACACAGAAGCAGCAGTAGTAGAGGATGATGATACCTGCATCAAGGTATGTTCCTAAGGAGCAGGTGGGATTACAGGATTCTTATTAGTTGGTTTTTGTAGTAAAATATGGCAGAATCTAACTGATACAGGAAAAAGAGTTTTTAAGGGTTGCAAATAAATTGTCATATTTCTGTTTACCATTTTCACAGATAACCAGTGGATATTTTACCTGGACTGATGGTGCACCCACCCTTTCGAATGTGGACATAAAAATCCCATTTGGTTAGTTAAAAAAGTTACAGTCAGGCACTACACAGTATTTTTACAGGTTTTTCCTGTAATGCGTCGTGTAATTAAGTTTTATTATAGCATTATTCAAGTAGCTGCTAAGTTGAAAACAAACTAGTGAAATGTTAGAGTCCAGAGATTCTGTTTCTTTGGCTTTGAATTTCAAAGTATATTTTTGATATTAATGTGAAGATAATTTTTTTAATTGTCATGCATGAACTACAGTTCTAGCTACTAGCTACACCAATAAGAGTCCTTGGGCAAGATTCCTAACACTACATTGGCCTACCTTTAATGTGACTAACCTTGTAAGAGCGTCAGCTAAATGCTGTAAATGTAAATGTACAGTTTATCATTATATGTGTTTTACCAGCAAACCTGTAATGACCGAAATTTAGATGTCCGGTAGACCCCATTTTAACTAACCAACAGCATAGTTTAATCTCAGTGATGCATACATATTTAACATTTCCGAAAGGTATCCAGTGTTTTTGAAGTGAACTAAAAGTATGTGGATATTTAGACAAGTCAGTACACAAGCTACATAATTGTTGAATTTTGATTTCAGCCACACCCATTGCAAAGAGGTGTATTAAATCAAGCAGATAGCAATACAATCTCCATAACAAACAATTGCAGGAGACTGGGTTATATTGAAAAGCTCACTGACTTTAAACATGGCCTATCTTAAGATGCCATTTGTGAAACTTCTGCACTGCCATCCCGGTCAACTGTAAATAATGTTATTGTGTAATGTAAGCATCTAGAAGCAACAACAGTTCAGTCACAGAGTGGGGCACTGGGTACTGAAGTGTGTAGCATGTAAAACTTGCATTTCTTCTGTTGCATCACACTCTACAGATTTCCTGCAAACTACTTCAAGTTTCTATGCCAGAGCAGGTCACTATGTGCAATTCCAAGTGCAGGCTGGAGTGGTGTAAATCAATGGACTTGTAGAAATTTAAACATGTTCTCTAGAATGATGGATCACACTTTATTATCTGACATTCTGATGTCTAAGACTGGGGTATTTTTGGTTTGACCCATAAAGTCATGAGTTGTCAAGTGGCCTGCCCATAGTCCTGACCTTAACCCAGCTGAAGACCTCTGGGATGAACTAAAGCTCAATTGCAAATATATAACTGGAAAATATACTGCTATTTGGTAATGTGTGGTCGTGACATGTGCTTTTTTATGCACTTGTACATACAGTATGCATATGTGTTCGTCTGTGTCACTAGGTCAGCTGACTATGATTGTGGGTCAGGTGGGATGTGGAAAATCCTCTCTGTTGCTCGCTGCACTGGGAGAAATGCAAAGGATTTCTGGCACTGTCACCTGGAACAGGTAGTTATACAGTAAACAGTAATATCAGCATAAACAGTGTTGAGGTAATTTGAAGGTTTAATAATCACAGTTTGAAGTGTTGTCTTTCATATTTTAGCTCAAAGTCCATTTCAAAGAACAAGTAAAGTTAACATGAGAAGGACTAGCCATCATTGTCTTTACTGTGGGTTTTACTATGAGCTTTAGAGGCACTTTGCAAGGATTGAAAGGTAAATGAAAAATGGAAGGCTCTAGTAATTCCAGAGCCGGATTTAATGTTTGTACATCAAAAATTCTTATGAGAAATCATTTTTTTCTTTTATTTTTAAAGAACTTATATTGTTTTTCATACTTTAACTTTTCTTTTTTTTTAAATTACATTTTCAAATACATTTTTAAAAAATCTATGTGTAGTTATTCCTTGAAAATGAAATCATTTGAAATGAAAGCATTTCCAATACAATCAAGTAGATGTGTGTGTTTGTGTGGGCTGTATCACAGACTGTATATAATTACATTACACAGGTTGTGCTTTGATGACAGAACACCTCATTGAGCATTGATAAACAGGGACAGATAGAGTTACATTCAAATTTGAGTGCAATACAGAAGTGCTTGTATTCCTGTGCCACACCATGTGAAGTCTGAAAATATTTTAACTGTGGGATTAGTTCTGTCATCTTTGTCCAGTTTACTGTGTTAAGTGGATTAGAAGACAGCGGAGAGGGATGGACACCTCTATAATTAGATAAATAAAACATTAAGGCAGCAGTCAATAGAATGATTGTGTAGCTAAGTAACAAAGACTGCTGTTTTTCTTGAGGTCTTAGAAATCTAATTAAACTTTCAGCTGCAACATTGGTCGAAGCGACTTCCGCCCACACAAATTGTCTTGCATCATGACTACTGGTTTGGCACTGAGGTCATAGAAATGTATGCTTACACCGAACTAGCAGCCGTAGCTGTTATATTCAGATGCAGGTACTGTGAGGGAGGGTCGCCTTCATATCACCAACAGAATCTCTTGTATTGCATGAAATGCTCTGAAAAGGAGATAGCTTTAGCATCTAACATGCATAAGCTACAGTAGCAGCAGAAAACTGAAGAATGCTGCAATTGCTGCTATGAAAGCCAAGGCCAGCTAATCATTCTTTGCAATTTCAGTTTTCTAAAAATACTTTTAGAGCAGAAGCTTTATTCAAATAGCTTTTTTATCTAAGACTAGAAGTGTAATCTACGTGAAGCTGACCCAAAATGCTTCTTACGTGACCATGTGGATAGTGTCGTTGGGCGTATTTTGTACTTTAGACGGAAATGGTCTTTAGATAGTTGCAGTGGACAAAGTAGCAGTGCTGGCTAATGTTGAGAGAGTTACTTTATCAGGGGTTGTAGCAGGAAAACCACCCCTGTCTATCTATGTAATTTATCGGACAATTGCTGTGTGGACTTTCTTTCAACTATGACCAATAGTTCTTATAGCCAAAGTTGGCCTTATTTCAGGTTCTTTAATGAAAGATGAAAGCAGTGTCATCATTTAAGCATTAAATGATGTGTTACACCAATTAGTCATTTAAACCATGTTTACAGCCAGTCACTATTACCACAGCCAGTTTTTGTTTTTTTGTGTTATGTGCATTTAAATGTGCATTGTTTTAATAGGCTATCCTGTTGTTTATGTACACCTACTGGGTGTGTTCAGTAGTAGCTCAGGAAATTCTGAGCACCTACAGACATTCAGTAGGACTGTGACCTTTGTGCATGATCATCTTACAGTGTGTTGGTAGGTAGTAAGTTGAGAGTGCAATTGTCAGTGCTCATGGTGTCTGCTTCTAATGATGAAGATAATTGCCTTTTCACCCAGGACAGCTTTTTGTAAATGATGATAACGAAAACAAAAATGAAAAAAGATGTACCTAATGTGAGGTTAGAGTTTAACAGGCCTAGTGACCTCTGTTAAAAAATTAACAGAATATGAAATAGAAATCAGTTATTACTTTATTCTGTTTGTCCTGTGTTACAAATAAAATCACAAAGCACAATATGTATGTATTATTTAATGAACATAATAGTTTTTGTAAATATATGCTCATTCTAAATTAGATATCTGCAACAAGTTTAAAAAAAATAAGAGCATGATTACCTACATTTAATTATTGTTCAGGGGCATATTGCTAATTCTGTAACTACTACTAATAATAACAATAACAACTATTATTATACTGTGTCTACTACAGTGAGTATGTTGACAAACTTGAAGAATAGGCTGTGTACACTGCAGTAAAGTTTCCTTTCATAGTGTGTAAAAATGTTTTAATTTAAATAATTGACATCACCTGTATCACAGATAATATTTAAACATTTTAATGTACACTAATTGTGTTATTCTTGACATCAAAATTTGAAAGGAAACTGTCTGAAAGGAGCAATATATTTGAATATATATATATGCTCATATATTACATAATAAATGTTCAAAGTTTTTTCCTTCTTTGAATCTTATTTTCTGCAGTAATCCAAAACTGGATTCAGAGGGAGATGAAAGGTATTTTCTACTCTTACAACATAACATACATTGGGAAAGCATTCTTTTGATTGGGATTAGCTGATGTTCTTTTACTTGATATAAATTACTGCTGTCCTTTAATGTAATGCAAAACTCCTGGGTGAACGGATGTGCTCTTTCTTGCATGCCTGTATTTGTGTGTGCGTGTTTATTTCATTTTTCCCCACAATATGTGGCAGTGTGCTGTAGTTAGGCTTCAGTCCGTGATCGCCTCTGCTGAGCTCTGTAATAACAGGGCTAAGCCCCTAACCCAGCCCCACTCACCCTGTGTGTGCTCAGCTGCAGTCAGACCCGCCACAATCTACAAACTCATTCCTATTCACTCACTACTATTTCTTACCCTAACAATAGTTCTTTTGCTATAATAGCACAACAGGGTATGTTTGAAAGCTTGGTAGGTTATATTTCCTTGGTGAGACTCCCTTTTGCCCTCTCCAGACTCCATTGATTCATTAGCCTGTAAATTGTTCTGTGTAACTGCCTTAGGTTGATTTGTTAGGCACATGACTGCACTCCTATGCATTTTTGTGAAAATAGGCTGTTGTCATCAGAGTGCTCTATAAAACAAGAGAGGTCTGAGACACTACCAAAATCATTAGCAAAATCTATTGCTTAAGTGCTTTCTTCTCTGCCTTTTATCGTGGCCTCCATGACCTCAACCTGACACTGTAGTCATCCTTTTTCACAGTGTGTGTGTGTTCTTTGCCTCTCTCACATTTGCCCTGTGTGTATCTTCTGTGTTACACGAGGCTTGAATGGCAGCCAAGGACAGACAGCTCTTGTTACTGTTGGCTGCCTTCTAGCTGTGAGAAAGCTTGACACTCTGGGACATTTTTTTATCTAGTCAGGTGCTTTATTGTGAAAGGTATGTAAAAGTGTGTTTAGGAACAAATAAGAAAATGAAAATATAAACAGTGCAAAATACAGATATCACACACATTATAAGGTGCAATATACATAACATCTTAAGTCACTTACGCAAACTTTTAAATCAATTCCTTTTCCCTACCAATCAATTTCAACGCAACTGTCGGCTTTAAATGTTTCTCTTTTTATTGAGTATTATAATCCTGATGCGTCATTCGGTAGAAAAAAATGCTTGTAATGGTGTGTGTGTGTGTGTGTGTGTGTGTGTGTGTGTGTGTGTGCGTGCATGCGCATTATCTTTTTTCAGCCCAGATGCAGCTGGCGATGATGAAATCAGGTATGCATGTACACGCTCTCATCCAAATAAACACACACAAACATGGAGGAGAGATTGCTACTATAAGACATAATTTTATTTATATAATTTCTGATTATCGTCACTATGCCCTTTTTGCTGTGCAATTACTGCATAATCACCTGCACCTTAACTTCTTGTTTAATGCTTAATGTCATGTTTATATTTAGTTAATAGTTTAAGAGTATAAGAGTACAGGTAATCATTTTTGCCTCTTCAGTAGAAAATTTGACACTGCTAAAACTTTTCTGATCATCATCCATTTTCATTGTCATCAGGACTATGTTTTGCTATTGGTCACGTAACAGCTGTATGGAACAATGCTTTTTTAATGTCAACATAAACATAGCATTTGCCAGATTGTTCAGATTTGCATTCTTTAGTCCTATAACTTAACAATAATTCAGCCCATTTTCTCTGATACTGTTAAGGTATAGTTCTCATCATATTTGTAACAAACTTTGAATAAAGATATTGTAATTGATGACACTAATGATGTTGCACAGTTTATTAATGACTAGGACATGGGAGGTATAAGGAATACTGGAGCTAATTGTTGGTACTGAATGTTTGACCATATTAGTTTTTAACAATGTATTTGCATTAGATGGAATAATTAATAGAATACCCATGCTCCGTGTTGCATACTCACACATTGCCACACACTGTCACAGATTTGTATTGGAGTATTACAGTTTTATGATGCAACATTACACATCTTTATAGTTTTAATTCTGATCTGACCATACACCATAAACAAGCTTTGCTGTAAAATAACCGCCAATGTACTTGCAGATTGATGGCACAGTACTTAATAGGGCTTCTGTTTTCTAACAGGAAGAGAGGAGCTGTAGCGTATGCTTCTCAGAAGCCATGGTTGCTTAATGCGTCTGTGGTAGAAAACATCACCTTTGAGATGCCTCTGATCAAACAAAGGTAGGACATCACACTGATACACATTCATTTCTTTTTTTTACAAAGAAGTTAATATTTTTACATGTGTGTATCTCAGTAAGTCCATTTCATATTGTATCAGAATATTTTTTACCAGAATATTTGACTGTCACTTGTGTTCGTCCATAGATTTATTTACAGCAGAGTGTCAGGTTCATTCTGTCATTACCAACATTTTTCCAACATTTTTTTTGTCTGTTACTGTCATCATTAGCGTGTTTTATTCATATGTTGCAATTGTCTCTGTACAGCTTCTGGCACAAGAAGTTCTTAAGATGTCTTATCTTATCTTTAAGAGTACTTTCTTTGTGGTTATCCATGAACCTGCTTGAAACTAAAATGATACACCATATGCTGCCTATTTTTGTTTCACCTGTGACCGATGGCAGCCGGTTCTTCTTTTATCAGTCTTCTAAATGGCTTCTCTGACAGACCCATCCACATTTATTGTGGTACTGGAGCTAGACTACATGCTTAATGGACTGTCCTTTAGAACACATTTAGCAGCTTCCGGCCAACTGTTGCTGTGGTGAGGGTAGAAATAAATGGCATGTGTTTACACTGCTCTTCTCTCTCAATCTACGCTTCCTGCTACCCCCTTAGACAAGATGGCCTAGAAATAGGCACAGAATGCTTTTTTAAGATTCACACAGTAGAAAAAAATAAAACTATATCAGGTGTGACTAAGCAAAATGTTGCCTAACAAACCACAGTCATTTGTTTCTCAGTGTTAAATATTGCATGATTCCTGATTTACCTCATCATCTTGGATTTGGTCACCTCAAGGCATTTCTGACATTTCTGACAAAGGCAGCACCTGAAATGACAATTCAGCAAGCTGTAATATTTAATGCTAAGACATAAAGTTGCAATTTATTGTCAAAAATGAGAGTGTGCTGAATTTTCACATATTGGGTGTCTTTTGTTTTAAGAAACCATCAGGCATGAAAGTGTGTCCTGAATCTGTACAGGTATAAAAGAGTGATCGAGGCGTGCTCTCTGCAACCAGACATCGACATCCTACCACAGGGGGACCAGACGGAGATTGGAGAAAGGGTCAGTCTTCTGTCAATTGCACCAGTCACTGGAGTTTTGATTTTATTAACCCTTGTGTACTCTGAACATTCTGTGTACTTCCTTTATCCTAAGGGTCATAAATGACCTGCATTCATCAAACCCCTTAAGTAAAGCAGCTTATCGAATTTTAAAACCCTAAATCTGTTTTGCATGAAGAAACAACTTGTCATTCAGCACAAACATTGTCTGTATCTGGTTAACTACTACACTGACTACAGACTAAATTTGTACCTGGTGTAGTACATTTCTCTTTGTGCACACTAGAGATGCACCAAATGCCCGTCAACCAAAATTGTTTGGCTGAAAATGGCAAAAATCCACTTTCAATGTCCGTATGTCCATGTGTGCAGTGGCAACATTTGAGGACAGTGGTAAAGGTACTTTTGGTATATGTGCTGCTAAGTCTGTTGCTGTGGCAGTTGTTCCTTGTCTTTATGGTTTTGACTGTTGGTTTCCACAAAGGAAGCCAATGGAAGAAAGAGTAACTTGAGTGTGCTTGGTCAGCCATGGTTTTCCTGTCCTTCTCCTTTTTAAAATGTGGTGATGTCAAAGTGAATACAGTTTAAGTGCAAGGTGTCCAATTAGGGAAATGAATGCCACAATTCTGGGGGAAAACACGGTTAGCCTGTCTGTTTTTGCTAGTTTTGGTAGCCCTGAGTCTGAGAAGGGTTAGCTGTTTTTTTTCTTGTTTGCTTCATTACCCTGCTGTTGTCCTGAAGCTTTGGTAGACTGGATTTAATTATCGTCTCCACTGTCTTGATTGTGTGCTGGAGTTTGGCTCGTTCTTGTAAGGTGGAGTCACCGAACCAGATAGTTATGAATCTGATGATCGCTCTGTAGAACTGGGTCATCAGGATCTGTTGCAGGTTGAATTTCTTCAGCTGTCTCAAGAAGGACATTCTCTGCTGTGCTGTCTTGGCTATGCAGGCTGTGTTCCTCTTTCACTTCAGATCACTGTATGCGGCAGTGCCCAGAAACTTGAGTGAGTAAGCAGTGAAAACAACAGTGGCATTGCTGGTGATGGAGGTAGGAAGGATACAATGCCAGTCCCCCCCTGCCATCTCTACAGTCTTTTGCATGTTCAGCAGCAGGTGGTTGTTGCTGCACCAGGAGATCAGTTGTTTGAATTCCGTTCTGTAGTGAGACCTGGCTATGAGGCTTGAGACCATGATGGGATCATTTCTAGTAATGCTCTGTCAAGTCTGTAATATAGCCATTTTTAATTTCTTAATTATTAAGGGATTTTTAATTCTGTGTTTTCAGTTAATAAACTTTTTTGTTGTGTTCAAAGTGAGTTAATTATTTCACCAGTTAAGAACATCTGCTTTCTGCCTTCACAAAACTCCACAGTTGCTTTAGCAGCATGTTTTATTTGTTTACTGCTGTGAAGTGAAAGGTTTATTTGATCTGAACAGCTATGATGCTCACTTAGGAATTCATACTGCAGCTTCACCGTCCACATCAACAATACATACTCATGCCATGTTTATAAGAAGAAATTGTCCAGTCTTAATCATGAACTTTTGTTTTTAAAAACGTGTTCATTGTGAAGCATCTGCATTCTTTCTTTCTTTTCTACCCTCTCTCTCCCTCCCTCTTTCTCTATCCCAGTCTCAGTGAACAGTTAGCAGTATGGCCCAATCCCATTTCAACCATTGTCCCTAACAACCCTACCCCTTTGTTTGCATGTTTTGCAAACTGAGATTTTTCAGTGGCACACCTCCCAGAACCCCCTGCTGAATCATTGGCAAGATGGCTGCACAATTGACAAACATCAATATTTTTAAGTTAAAAGTTATTATTTTTTTAGTTATTATTATTTTTAAGTTATTTTTCTCTGTTAAAAAGCCATTGTATTGTAAGATAATTGTGATAGCAGCTTATGGATATTTTCTTCATAACATATGTAAAAATTGCTAGTAATATGCTGCTGTCTCCATGGCTACCTAGCGAAATTTCCCATTCCACCTTAAATGGTGCAGCAGTTATGTTCTGGTACCTGAGAATGTACCATTTAAGATGGAACAGGGAAATTCGATCATGAAGCTGGTGATTAAAAAGCTAAGTTCAGCCTTATATCACCGCAGAATTCTTGGTTGTTATAATAAATAATTGTCATCCCCTCTTGATGGCATGTGATGAAGCCCTTAATGTATTTAAGCAGTGAGAAGCTGAACTTCCTCTGCTCTCACTGCAGACTGGCAGGGTCGTCTACAGAGCACAGCTTACATAAAAGCTGCTAACAACAGCTGATAACGTATCTGATTCTTGAAGTGTTGTCCATTTCATAGGGGAAAGATTTTAATCATTAGCCCTTGCAACTCAGTTTCTAGGGGGAGGGTTAAACTCAAAAACAAGTGATAGGGGTAAAAATAAGAAAAGTGATTGGGTCTATGACATTCTATCTGATGAGCTTCTCTTCTTTCTCCACAGGGGATCATCCTCTCAGGAGGCCAGAGGCAGCGCATCAGTGTAGCTCGTGCTCTCTATCAGACCACCAGTGTGGTTTTCCTGGTGAGGAACCCATCTTCAGCTCGCTTAACTCACACAACTGAACTGAACTTCCTCCTCTGTTTTCAAGCTGCTGTATTTATTTTTTCAGTAACTGAGGCCATGGTTCTGTCCTATTTATTAATAAATGTACTACTTCTTTATTCATTAGTTGCTGCGTCAGACTTGCAGAGACTCCTTGTGGTGTTTTATAGCATCTTCCATTTCCAATGTTTCAGCTATTTAAAGGCTTTTAAACGTTTGGTCCATATTCTAGTGTAGACTTTTATGGATTTCTGTTTTTTAGGATGATCCTTTCTCTGCACTGGATATCCACCTGAGTGACCACCTAATGCAGGAGGGCATTCTGAAACTTCTCAGAGAGGAGAAGAGAACAGTAATTCTGGTCACACATAAACTGCAGTACCTCCCGCATGCAGACTGGGTATAATGCACACACGAACACAGATGCATGTAAAACACAGGTGTCCAGTCGTATCCACAAAGGTGCAGGTGTGACAAGCATGCAACTACCCCAGCCCTTTGTGGATAGGACTTGATGCCCCAAAAAAAGCAAACACTCACTTTTGCCTAGGATCTTGTCTAGGTAATTGTATTATTTCCTTTTGCTGCTTTTATTCTTATTTTGTATCCTTCCTTTCTTACTGTGCTAATTTTGGATGTTTGCTGGGGCTGTTTGTAGATCATTGCGATGAAAGATGGCACAATACATACAGAGGGTACGTTGAAAGACATCCAAAACTCTGAGCCGGAGTTGTTTGAGCAGTGGAAAACCCTCATGAATCGACAGGACCAGGAGTTTGAGAAGGTATAACCCACAGAGGGAGCAAGTGCACTTAGAAGAGGAAGCAGCATAGCATTGCGTCAGACAACCAAAAAATCTAAATAAAATATCTGGGAAGTAGAAGTGTTCGTGCTTGATTTGGAATACATTCCAGGAAACAGTATTAATGTAGTTAGTGTGAAGTGTGAAAGAGTTATTACACATGTTTATTTTATCCCCAGTGGATAAAATAACTTTATTTAATTTTAATTATAAGTTAATGAAGTATTTATTAGCCAAACAAATTACTGTATGGTAATATGGTAAGAGATATAAAATAAAATATATGAAGTTAAAACTTCTAATTAAAGCTGTTCTTGGTAAAAATTAAATTTAAAAATGTGAGAAGAGGTTGCAGTTGTTCTATTCCACCTTAAATGTGCCACAGTTCAATTTTGGCACCTGTACAATCTGTGACATTTAAGGTGGAACCAAGCATTTCACTAAGAAGCTGGCAAAGGAAGCAATTTTCAGCCTACTTTAAAGATGAATATTCAACATGTTGGTTTCTCAGCAAGGAGTGAGAAGTACTGACATCCCCTTCACCTAGAATGACAGGTTGTGATGTTGTTTGTGCATTTTTGATCCTTTGGGAGTGTAAATATTAATGGGTCGAGACTGTTACCTAACAGTTTAGGATTACTCTTTTGTAAGTCATGACTGAAAGGCATTCAATCCCTTGAGTGCTGTACCAATAACCAAAAGTTTAGTTATTTTCATTTAACTAAACTTTTACTATACAACTTTTTGTGTGGACACTTACACTTCAGTGAATGATTTCATTTTCCTGGACATTGCTGTCAGGGTTATGGTAACCTTATTGGCGGGTTCTTGACGCATAGCAAAAGGAATAAAGGTGCACACACCAAACATGCTGCATTTACAGTCCCTCGGATTTCACATGACTGCCCTGCACCATGCTGTGATGTGTCATAAGCCTGAGGGGATGTTGGTCATATACCACCAAAATGTGGGGATTTTTTGTTTTTTTTTTCACTGCTTTAAAAATTGTTTATACCATCACACCTCTAGTTCCTGATATGCCAGTTTCCAACCTCCTCTTGTTCAACTATGGCAATGTAAAACAGACTTCCATTGTATGGCACCTTTAGGTGCCTTTATATTATTTGTCAGTAAGCTTGCTTATTGGGTTTGTCTTGTAGGAGACTGTTGCAGAAAGCATGACCATACTGGAGAGGAAGAACTTGAGGAGAGCCATGTACTCCAGAGAGGCATTGAAGACTGAGGAAGAAGAAGAGGGTAAGAGGAAGCATTCCATACCTGATGCTTACATTTATTTCACTGCTGAAGATTTGTTTCTGTGTCTGCCATATCACCCTGTTGGTCTCTTGTGTTTAAAGACATGATGTACCATGAACATTGTAGTGTGCGTGTCGGGCTGCGTTTAAAAAGGACTGGAGCTTTCTGCAAAAAACATGCTTAACTGATTTGATCAAAGATGGCAATGTGCTTGGATGTCCTTATGTCTGTTTGTGCAAAGGCATCTGCTTTATTTAACAGTCTATTCTATGTTGACCTTGATGCCTGCCTACTTGTCTTCTGTCCTGAAACACTGGCAGACCTGCTGCACTCTGTGTGGTGTTTATGTCCTCTGAGAAAATGATCGGTGTGGCCCTCGTCTAGACCAGGGCTGGGATCTCCTTCATGACTTTTAGAAGGCTGGCAGTCATCCTTGTTATATTACCCTCTATTGGCAATTGACAGTGTTTGAAAAAGGCCAGATTAATTTTTGCAGCATTGTTGCTGTCTTCATCTATCAGCCCTTGAGTTTTATTTAATCCATATGAAAATGCTGGTTTTACAAAACAATTATGGGCATGAATATGGACACATACTACAGGGGTGTAATTTAGCGAGTTAGACGAGACATTGCCAAAGTTGCCTGCAACACATTAGGACAAAAGCTGTGTCTGAAACTGTGCCATAATTGCTATACCCTACATTTAAAATTCTAGATAACTATATAGAGCACTTTTCGAGGGAACGAAACTCATGATGGTAGTAAAATACTGTATTTCGGACGCTATGTAATACACGTTTGACAAATGGGACTTGCCACCCATCCAGTAATCACTTTGCAATTGTAGCTATGCTCGGTAATGCAAGTAAATCTTTAAACCAAACGATGCAGCACATCATGTGTATTGCCAAGAGTTTATTGAAAAAAAAAAAAGCATTTTACAGACTACTTTAAAACTGTTACATTAGTAATTTTGCCCATCAGACAGAACAGATCAAGCTTCCAGTGTAATTAGTGTCATTTATCAGTCAATACACAAGGCTTTTTAAAGTGAATTGTATACTATACAGATAAATTCAAGTCACTATTATAGTTGTGCCTATATCCAATATTTGCCCACAGCTGTAAATTTGGCTCAGTCAATCTAATTCGGAGCCAGAATAACTTTTATAATTAACCTGCTGTAATAATCTAATGAAAGTGATTTTAGTTCACAGATTCTTGTGATTACCTAATAATATGTCGTTTGGATTTCTTTACAGTGAGTTTGTGTGGGGAAAGGGGTATGTGACCCCCCACCCCTTATTGTTTACTCTGGTTTCTGCTTTTCATGGCAACAATGCAGTAAATGGTTGTGTGGATCCGCACTGCTCAGCCCTGCACTAGACGATAAAGTGGCCTCTTCAGTACCCGTCAGGCCACTTTTGATTGACGCCAGTGTCCTCTTATGTGCTGTTGTTTTGTGAGATGTTCATGTGGAGTGTTATCAGGCTGTGTTCTCTGTCTCTGTCTGATGAATGTGGGTGGCTCTCGTGTCCCGTATGGACTCTGTCACTGCAGCAATGGGGACTGCACTCACTCCTGAAGCAGGTGTGGGTTAACGTGCATGGTTTCTCCACTCTGCTTTTGCCTTGTAGTGCTGTGGCTGCATGCTTCAATTCATGCAGAAATACTGCGGGCCTTTTGAGGATACATCCAGCATGTGTTAAATGCTGCCAGCTTTTGTGGCTTCTCTGTTTGCTCTCTTCTACCACTCTCTCTTTCTTGATCTTTTGCGTTCTCTTCCTCCCTCTTCTCCCACTTCTCCCAGCACCTCCTCCTAGTGGACACCCGTCTATGCACTTAAAATGACTGCATGAGGCTGTTATAATTTTAGAATAGAGTGGGTGGAACAGCTTAGCACTTGTAGTCTGGGTAAGCCCATTTGCCAGAGAAACATGAATCAACATTACACAGAAAACAAGAAAACAGTATAGCATTTGTCTACTCTCCTCCTCACATATGATATAGCACTTTTCAAGGTCACTTGGCCAGCATACAGCCAGAAGAAATGGCTATATAAGGGAGTGCATGTTGGTCATTTACAGCAAAAGACATCAGAGTCTAACTCACATCTTCATTTTTACTAAGTGTTAAACTGCTTTTTCCAGATTCATGGTTTGGTGTGCTGTGTTAGTAGCAGGCATACAAATTAATTAATAACAGAACCAACAAATCTAAGTTCCTCCTGTCTACTTTCTGATGATTTTTTTTGCTTCTAAAGAAGACCTTCTAATAGTCTGCTTTGTGACCTACTAACCTACTAAACACCGTTCATCCTTTATTCCAACTGTAACTAACATACCTATAGTCTTGTAAAGACGCTCCCCCAAATCCTTTCCCACCACAATAAATATTTAGGGGTGACTAACTATAGTCCCAGTTTCTATATGTATTAGCTACATAGGTCTATATTAGCTTTATAGGTCCTGTGTAAAATACCAAATACTTACATTATGTTTTTCCCCACAATCTTTTTTATCTTATGTTGTTTCTGGACTTTTTCGGTCTTAGTATCATTCTGTCTTTTTCTTTGGGTCTTTTAGATACCACCTCTCTCTGTCTGTCTAGCTCCTTATTCCTTATTCTTTATTCTTCATGAGTAGCCCGACAGCTCTAGACACACGTCTCTCCCAGAGGTCCTGTTCACCTCTCTTTCTTCTGTCAAGCTCTGTCCATTCTCTGCCATGCTAGTTAGTGTACTAGAGGGCTAGCTTTAGGCTTTATGCTGCATGTGGGAGAATTTGACAGAATTATTGGCACCCTTGCAAATATAGGAAAAAATGAAATACTTTTCTTTGTAGAACACTTTGTCTCATTAAAAGGTTTAATTTTGCTCATGTTCAGTGCGAGACCAGGCTGCAAAACAACAAAAACTATTTTTCTCTTGATTTGAGGGTTGCCTATAATCCTGTATATAAACTTTTAGCCAAGCAATTATTAGGTGAAGTCAAGTGAAAAGATTGCTGTGTCATGTGCTGTGACGTATCAGAATCAAATAACTGTTCAAAGGAAAACTGCTGAACTGCTCAGTAGTTTTATTAGTACTAATTCTGCTTATTGGTACTGTTTGTTATAATGCTTGCTCACAATTGCTTAATATTATATCGACCAAAATGGTTGATAGAGTTTTCATTTGCAGCAAATGTTTATTTTTTTGTGTGTGTGGTTCCATCCATAATCATAGAAGTAGCTATAGCTAATAAACAGGTCATCACATGTCGGAGACAAAGCAAGTATGACGCAAACTCCACTCAGGGCCTCCCTCACCTGGCGTCGCTGTGTGTACCCGTAGAGGAGTCGGTGGAAAGCGATGATGAGGACAACCTGTCACAAGTGATGAGACAGAGAGCGACCATCCCTTGGGGATCGTGTGGGAAATACTTGATCTCAGCCGGTGTCCTACTGCTGCCCCTGCTCCTGCTCTCCCAGCTGCTCAAACACTCATTAATGGTGGCTATTGATGTGTGGCTTGCACACTGGACCTCGGACGTCATCCGTGCAAAGATCCACGCTGACCGACACAATTGCACACTGGTTCAGGTAAACTCTAGGGATAAGTTAGGTTGCTCTGATCACTATGTTATTCCTGCAATTTCTACGTATTTCTTAATTTATTAAGGCTGCTGTAGTCAAAGCAATGCCAATACCAATGTAGCATCATCCGATAGTTCCCCTTAGCCTGATTGTTTATTCCACAACATTAGATGACTTACTGCTATGTAAATTATCTTTCATATTGCTATACTTCTATAAAAAACTATTTGACTATTCGTCCCCACAACCTATACAGTTTATGTTTGTTAGAAATTTGGCATTAAACACTGTAAAGGACAAGGATCTGCCAGTTCCAAATTACATGCTCGACTCAGTACTAGTTTGCAGTGTAGTTCACATAGTTACTGAATGTCCTAAGAAGTAAACGTTAAAATAATAATAATGCTAAAGAAAATGCCATTATCTGATACCCCTGATACCATGTAACATAAGTCTAGTATATGCTGCCAAGCTAATGAACAAACGACTGAGCAGTGGAAGATCTACTCGCACAGAAAAGTGGCAGTCAGACACAAAAACGCTGTTTAATTAAACATGTTTCTGCATGTTCCCACAAGGCATATATTATCATTTTTAACACACACAAACATAGTCACAAACACTTTATCAACACGGGTGGACACAAAAAGTCAGTGTATGTCAGCTATAAAGCGGTTGATTTTTGTTGTGAGCAGATCCATGTATGCTAACACAGACACAACTCTGGATTAAGTTAGAGATGGGAGTTTGATGCCCACGCTGGTCACGCAGAAGTTGGTACGAGGCAATGAAGTTCATTCCCCAGTTTATATCTCTGTTTGTGAGCAAAGCAGTGGCAGTCCTAGGATTTTAATGGGTTTATTAACTGCTGGAAAAAATCAGTTTTTTTAAATTATTCAGATTGGCTGTAAAGAATGTTTTGAAATATAATAAGTAGAACTTATTTTTGTTTTAAAAGGCAGTGTGTCAAAGTCACACATTTAAGGCAGAAAATACTTAGGTGGAGTATCAAAAATATTGTACTTCATTACTTTTTACTTTGTATTTACACAAGCACTTGCGCTCACACACACACACACTCTGTGTGGTGAGAGGCGTTACTATGACATTAAGGTCACAGCAGGTGCATGAGGACAGCTGAGTGACACACACTCAAGACTTTATTAATAGACATGCCATCGTATCAGCTGTACTGTGAGAGGAATAGCAGACTCCTCACTCACAGTCATGCCTGTGCCAGTGCAGAAACAAATGGCCTAGAGCCTTTAAAATACAGGCCTGAAATGAAGTATATGAGCCATTGAAGTGTTTCAGTGTGTGATTAAGCACCCAGGATACCTTATTTTATGTGTACACTTAAACAGTCTAGGACAGAGTGGCCAGAGTGGACATCAAACTCCCACGTCTGATTTGTTCCAGAGTTGTGACTGTGTTAGCATTTGGTGCTGCTTACAACGAAAATTAACCGCTTTTAACTTTTAGCCTTCTACCTTAATACATACAGGGAGACTAGATATAGAGATAGACTGACCCCCTGACCTGGGCTTACCTGTAGTGACCAGTTGCAATTCAGAGAGCAATTCATTTTTATGTTATTTACTACCTTAATTAATATTTAATCCACTGCCATTCCATTTATGCACTAAAAGGATTGTAAATTGCATTATGCCTGCTGAGTGGAATTTGCTGCTATGGTGAGAGTCTCTTTTAATTTGTCTGGCATTTTACTGTGGGAGATCTCTCATGGATATGCATTAAAGGTCCACAGAGTACTTTGGGTTATTACTCCATTGGTTTACTCTACTTTTGGCTTATTTGGCCAGGGATAATTTGTACTATGAGTTAAAAGCATTAGGAAAGCTGTGGTCCAGGACACAATTTATAAAGACGCTGCTCAGTCTATCAAGTATATCTTGGTATTTACATTTTCCCAAACCACAGGAATCTGTGAGGTCTCAGAGCCCCAAGTTTTTATTTCTACTTTTCATCATTCCAGTAAGTCAAACTATATCAACCAGCAATGGATAGACTAAGTTTGATTAAAAATGTATATAATACAATTTAGAATTTACATTAACAGTATTACTCATCAACAAAACTATTAAATCAAAAATTTGTTTTAAATACAACACAATAAATGCCAACCTGTTTAAAATACTCTATCACTCGTTCATGACCTTTGACAGCATCAACAAAACATATAAGTTGGCAGATCTTTGTAGTGTTAAATGTTTAAAATCAGAATCAGACTTTATTGGCTAAATATGTTCACACATATAAGTGAATGTGTTTTTGGTTACAGTAGCCCACAGTGCCTGACAACATTTCGCGAAGTACAGAGCAGCCAAGAAATGAATGAATACTAAACATTTCCCAGTTACACTTTGATTGCTTGTTTAAAACTTCACAACATGAAGTCACATAAAAACAATCGAAACATATGCAGTGGTCAAGCTGTCTACACTATATTAAGCTGACTATATGTTTTTCTCAAATTTTTCCTTTCTTCTTTCTACACTCTCTATATTGGAGCACTAAAGTACATTTGATTATATTTTCACATTGCATTACAGCATGCAAAATACAACCTTTTAACATGTTATGTGCTTGTGTTAATGTTTGTCTACATCCAGTTGTACATGTCAGTGTTTGTCTGTGTCTGTAACAAGTTATCAGTGTCTGTTATATGTCTGGGTTGGCCTTTTACTACTTGCAACTACTCGTAGGTGAACAGTTTTACTGTAGCTTTACAACTACTTATTAATAGAACATTCTTGCTGCTATGAACTGTAAACTGAAAAAACATTTGAAAGAAAGGAAAAATGGATGTATATGTATTAAGGATAGTATATATATATTTTTAAAGTCCTCTGAAGTGGGCTGGTGCTGTGGCCAATGGACTGGTCAGGGTTAATAGAATAAAAAGCATTAGACTGTCAGCAGTGCTTTCATAGTATTTTTGTGCCTCTATGTATTACAAGTTCTAGAACCGCACTGCCTCATTTAGACCAGTAGCACCGCATTTGGTGAGTATCTTTCAGTTTCTATCTTTGTCTTGCAGGACTGTGGCTTCAGTCACTCTTCCTACCTGCTGGTCTTTAGTGTGCTATGCTGTCTAGGCATTGTGCTTTGTCTGGTCACCTCTGTGGCTGTGGAGTGGACAGGGCTGCGCGTCGCCAAAGAGTTACACCACAATCTGCTCAAAAACATCATCCTCGCTCCCATGAGGTACCCACACCTGAGACCATATTAATGCTATTTTAAACGTTAATTACATTGATATTAAACAGACCTCTCTGAGGATTGTGTATGTATATAAGCACTTTCCTAGGCATGTGACTATAAAAACATTTACCATATTGCATAGTCAGTCTCCAGTGAACTGTCTGCCTGTTGACTGATGTGCCCCATCTGTCTGTGCTGAAGACAGCAAACACCGTTTGTGCTTTCATCACCATGACAACAGCACAATTGCTCATGGGTAATAAGGGACATGTTACACACTGTGTGGTCAGGTGATTAATTTTCTCTGACTAGCTCACTCTTCATGTGGACCAGTGTGATTAGACAGTATCACATTATAAATAACAAATGTGTAATGGAGCACAGTATGTGTTTACAATGTAGTAAATGCTCCAAATGAACTGGAAATGAGAAAGGTATTACTTTGGGGTTGTTTATAAGTTAAATCTAATTACTCCCAGTAATGGTGTGTTTTTTTTTATTTTCCAGACTTTTTGAGACAACCCCATTGGGAAGCATTCTGAACCGTTTCTCTGCTGACACTAACACTATAGACCAGGTACAGTACCTACTCACCAGTACAGAGTTCACCATGTGGGTCTCCATGTTTCTTTTTTGCCGTATTTAGTACACATACCATAATTAGGTTAATGTGTTTATTTTGGTTTCAGTGAATGTTACCATATACTTATTTTTCTTGTCTCACTGATTTTGCTTCCTGGGTTGCCATTTGTAACCAAATTTGTTATTTACAATTATGAGGCCCGTAACTCCATACATTTATTTGGGTACCTAAGATATGCGTAATGTGTAACTTGTAGTTTTCTATATCAGTGCTACTGAGTAGGTCTGTCACAGCCAGCTGATGATTAATTGACATATATATATGGGTGTGACCTTCTAGCTCCAAGCCCATCTCATGGATATATATATATATATATATATATATCCATGAGATGGGCTTGGAGCTAGAAGGTCACATGTTCAGAACCCTTTTCTAACTAGGTATACCTGGTTATGCTGGTGGGCAACACACTTAATTCCCCATTTTGACAGCCACTGGCACATTTCCCTTGTAGCTGTAAAGTGCAATAAATACAAATAAAGTACATGAGACTAGGATACATCATTGAGTTTTTAGATTTTAGAACACCTTCAGCTACACTAATGGGTCTCACTGCCCCTCCTGCACCAAAATACAGCTGATAAAGCTAAACAATGCAAAGTCACTGTGATTAATGTGTGTCCTCTGCCTTTTCTTTTTTTCCCTCTCTCTTCTTTCTGTGTTCAGCACATCCCTACTACTCTAGAGTGTTTAATGCGCTCCACACTGCTGTGTGTATGTGCGCTGGGTGTGATTTCATATGTCACCCCTGTCTTCCTCATCACTCTCGCTCCCCTCACCATCGCCTGCTACTTCATCCAGAAATACTTCAGAGTGGCATCCAGGTATCCTATCTGCAGAAGCTTTGTATTTAACAGACAGTGTATTTATATGCATGGTTAGAAATAGATGCAAGCAAGCAGGACAATGGAACTTGTTTAGTCTAGTAACCTACTTAAAAAGTCTGGGTTTTTTATCTAATTTTTTTTTATTAATCTAATATGCACATTATGCAGTAAAGAAAGTGAGAAGAATGGAGTTGTGTCCAATTTTAGTGGCATTCTTTTACTAATTGCAATAACCCAATGCTATTAACTGAAGTAGCAAACTATATGTTCACCAATAAACAAAACCGCAAACAAATCTGACCTGAAAAGAATTCTTAGCCAATTTAAAAGTCTCTTTTAGTCCGGGAGGTCTCATATCTCTGATCTAGCGTTGCAGAGGTGGCCAGGCCAGGAAGCCACTTACCTTAGAAAGAGTCCCTAGCCAAGACTGGAGGTCCTTATCAGTCTGTGAGCCTCACCACTCAAACTGCCAGCCCAGTTTTTGACTGGCATTGTAATCATTAATTACAATGTAATATAATGATGGAAGTGTCTTTTTGCAATTCAATTTTAATTCTGCTAATCTGTTAAAGTACAGTCAATGCATCAACATCTCAGATGCCATCATCCCAGAGGTTGCCAATTTCATGTGCTTAGAGCAGCTGTTTAAATATGATTTGAGTATGCTTGACTGAGAAGATCCCTGTTAATTATCATGTTTTTCTATGTCAATTCCCCATGCATAAAAATGACAAGAACCTTTTGCATCCACTCTCACGGTCTTGCCAGCAATTATTTTCTTTTATCAATTCCAATTAATGTGATATAATGTTTGATCTTGGTGGATAAAAGTTTTAAAACAAGTTTTTTTGTGTTTACATGTGCAGAGATCTACAACAGCTAGAGGACAGTACACAACTTCCTTTACTCTCTCACTTCTCAGAGACTGTGGAGGGGCTCACCACTATCAGAGCTTTTAGGTGAGAGGCTATTCCAGTGAATTTAATAACAACAGACAGATGTTTAGGTTAAACAAATCCACAGTGTTTTTATTGATGAACAAGGTTTAAAAGAGAAACAAATAAAAATCTCTGTTTAGCTCTGTCAGTCTGCTACTGTACTAAGTGTTTGTTTGTGGTGTAGGTATGAGGCCAGGTTTCGCCAGAGGCTTCTGGAGTTCACAGATGCTAATAACGTCGCATCCCTCTTTCTTACTGCTGCCAACCGCTGGCTGGAGGTCCGCATGGTGAGTTTACCTTACTGCAGTCATACCTTCAGCTCAAAGTACATTTCAGATGTGCCTCATTGACAGTGTCTAGGGTGCAATAGTTTATACTTTACCTGCACTGACAAAATGGGTGGCACACAAATTCAAAATGTTAGAATTTTGTATTTCAGATTGCTTACATTTGGCAACAATTGTGATTAGTATATTTTAATTGTGATGAGTATATTTTTTTTATTTACAAATGATATACTGTGGCCTGAATGTTTGGGACAGAGGAATGATTTATTATTATTTGCTTCTGTACTCTGCCAAGGCAGTCACTTGATCTAAATCCCACTGAGCATGCTTTCAAATGCAGAAGAAAAAACTAGAGCTGTTAGCTAGAGCTGAAAATGGCTGCAGTACAAGCCTGGCAGAGCATCAAAATAATCTGAAAAGTACTGAACATGAGTAATTTACACTTCACACCACTGATGTGATTGTCATTGTGCTACCGTGAGGGAAGTGTATAAAAAGTGGTTAAACTTCTATTTGGTAAAGATCGGGGTATTCACATTTAAAAATGCTCTTTGTTTATATCTGTTCAACATACATGCTTTGTGTTTATGTCTAAAACTGTGCAGGTCAAAAGCAAATACAAGAAACGTAGAACTTTATCCGTATAGAGAGCACAGTACATACTTAAATGACCTAAATTAATGTGTGGCTTTTTTAATGTGTCTTTGTAGTTATACCTTTACCTATTAAATGTATTCCTTCAGTTTCTTCTTTTCTGTGATAGACATTGCTTAGCCAAGGAAATCCAAAAGACCAAGTAACTGCTTACGTGCTGCTGTTGACGTGATTGTAAATACAACTGGCTAGCTACTGTTGATATTAATTTGATAGCTGACTGTTTCACAACAATGGTTTTGATGATTCTCATATAGAAATGGCTCTCATACAGTATTTTTATTAATTTAACACGCAGTGTTGAAATGCCAAACCATCGGTCCATAATATTGGCATTTCATACAACTGACTGCAATGTTGATCGTATCCTACAGAATGAGAAGGATACAGTTAGGGATGCAGTATGTTTGACCCTGCTGTTGTCACATTTAAAAAGAGATAATGAGGAAAGGTCAAGAGGCCTACAGTAATTAGATTTAATCACATGCTGTCAGGACATATAGCTAAAGATGATGTCAGCTTTAACCTTTTTTGGGGATTGCTTATTCTTTCCTTTGTCCAGGAATACATAGGAGCCTGTATTGTCCTCATAGCGGCTGTGGCTTCTATCACCAGTTCACTTTACAGTCATCTCTCTACTGGGTTGGTGGGGCTGGGACTGACCTATGCTCTTATGGTATGAGTTCTACACACAGAATACACAAATTGTATGGGTGCAGTGAGGATATTCAGAATGTTTGTTCTTGTATTTTGGAGATATGGTGATTATATATAACACAGATGTGTTCTAATAAGTTGGGAAAAGATTATTCAATTTTTTTTATAAGCATGTTGAATAGGTATGTACATTATTAATAGTAACATAGAAAAATGTTATAGGACATACAAATAAAAAATAAAAAAAATTACATCCAGAATGCATTTATAATTCTGAAATAGTGATCAAATCCCAAGGCAGATAACTTGGCAGACGTTAATTATACAGTTACATTATATTGTATGTCATATATTTATTGGTATTCCATGTTCCCAAAATACTTATTGATACTGAATAAACAATAAAAAAATAATGTTTAATGTGTTGTTTATATTTAGGTCTACATTGTGTAAATGGTAACTATAATGGTAACTATAATAAACTATAATGTTTCACATGACATCAAACATTTAAGCAGTAATGTACGTATATGTACATTTCTGTTGTCTCTAGCATGTTGGCAAATAAAAAAGATTCTGAATCGACTAAATTATTCTGATTTAGCCATTTGCTCTCCTGTGTAATTTACTTAGTTAACTTATAGGTTGTACACATACATGTCCATACAGGTGTCAAACTACCTGAACTGGATGGTGCGTAATCTGGCTGATATGGAAGTGCAATTAGGAGCAGTGAAGAGGATTAATGCCCTGTTAAAGACTGAACCAGAGAACTATGAGGGGCTTCTGTGTAAGTGAAAGGCCTTTGCTACATTGAAAGACTGATTTTGACCCAGATCCTGCACAGACCACTTTCTATTATACTATGCTTCTCCACAATTTTCCTACAGGCATGCTTTTACTGGCTTCTGTAGCTTTCCTTTTCTTGTGATTTTTTTGTACTCCTTTACCCTCCAAATCCATTTCAATTTCTTTTGTATTCATTTTCATCACACACACACACACCTTTTACTCTCTCTTTCTTTATAGCATTTTGACATCTCTTTCTGCCTGTGCCTCCTCCCTGTCCCCCACCTCTTTCTCTTTGTTTCTCAGCTGCATCCCATGTCCCTGAGGGCTGGCCCCAGCAGGGTGAGATTCAGATCCAAAATCTGAGTGTTAGGTACGACAGCACTCTGAAGCCTGTCCTAAAGCATGTCAATGCCCACATCAAACCTGGAGAAAAGGTACAGCCACACTTCTCTGAGTCAGATCTTAGTATAAATACTGTGACAAGCACTATACCTTATATTTATAAACAGGCACCACATTACACTAGTAATGGCCAGATTAGTAATATATAACATGGTGGTACTTTATGGTTTCTGGTTATTTTATTGATAAATGTAATGCATCACATTATTTTATTTTTCTGAAGTTGAAAAAACACTTTACATGTGTGATGCACGTCTTATTTACCTAAACTGGGTAAAACGGCCTTGATATGTGATAAAAAATAATATGTAACAGGTAATTGTTTTTATTGCAGGTCGGCATCTGTGGCAGAACAGGAAGTGGAAAGTCCTCCTTCTCTTTGGCTTTCTTCCGTATGGTGGATGCTTTTGAAGGTGTCATTTCAAAACAAATTTTTTATGACTTTAGAATTAGTCATATTTATTTCTCAATATCGAAAAATCATATCTACTTTTACTTTATTTTTACAGGGCGGATAATCATAGATGGTATTGACATTGCAAAGCTGCCTCTTCAGACACTTCGGAGTCGCTTCTCTATCATTCTCCAAGATCCTATTCTCTTCAGTGGAACAATCCGGTTAGACACATTTCTAATTCACTAAATACACTAAATTAAAGGAGTCTTTCTTTAAAAAATGCTAATGTTGCTAATAGTAGATAAAAGCAGAAAGTCACCTTGTAGAATGCAAATGACAACAATGGCTGATTTTTTTTGTTAGCCATGTCAACACTAATTCTTCTATACACAAACAGTTAATCTCTTATGTAGTGATGTATTCTTGCCCTTCAAGTGACTCGTGCTTAAAGAATGCTCTACCACTGTGACCAATGTCTCAGTTGAGCCATATGCCGTTTCTGGTTGGGGGTCCCCAGGAAGCCAGTAGCTGCCCTCTCATTGGACAGGAAAATCAGCAGGGTACCTCTCTCCCCCATCCCTAAGCAACGCATGAGCCAATTGGGGCATCTGCTAGAGTCTGGTATGCTCCCCTGAGCACCCTTTGCTGTTCAAAATGGTCGCGGCTGACACAGCAGAGGGTGTGAACCTCCTTCCGTCCTGATTGGTGGTGCTGATTATGTAGTGTGATTGGAGAGATGTAGAGCTAGGGAAAAGGCTTATGAGAAACTAGTAGTAAAAGGGGGGGGGGGGGGGGGGGGGGGGGTGGGTGGGGGGGGGGGGGGGGGGGGGGGGGGGACCTATTTCTTGCTTCTTGCTTTTCTCTTTATTAAAATGCTCTAAACACCATCTCTGTGTTCAGTTTTAATCTAGACCCAGAGATGAAGGCTACAGATAGTATGCTTTGGGAAGCGCTGGAAATCGCCCAGCTCAAACCAGTAGTGAAAACCTTGCCTGGGGGACTCGGTAAGGGACTGACAGACAAGTTGTTTGTGTTGAGATAAAACTGTGGTTTTAAATGGTTGATTCCTTCCTTCCTTGTTTTTATTTTTAGCTTCAGTCAATGAATGAATGCCATGCCCAAGATGTTATAGATTACAAAAGTAAGGTCTCAAAAAGATTCAGGGGTTTTATAGTTAAGAGACAATAATTTTATATAGAACCATGCACACTCAAGGAAAACACTCATGGTTCTTTTCATATTTATAATTTTATATAGAACCGATGGGCCTCCATTAACATCTTCCCAGTTTTTTTTTTATTATTTATTCCGAAGAAAATCCTAAGAAAATCAGATCCATGACCTTTTAAACCACAGAATCGTTCACACCATTGTGCTCCTGAGTGTGTGTTTTATTCTTTCTGTATCGAAGAGTAAATGGCAACAATAAAACATTAGTGAATATCAGTATCTTTGTGAAAACTGTATACATGGATTTTAGAAAGAAATTTCTTCTTAAAACCCTCATTTTTTTAATTTGCTGCCTGTGGTGGGCATATATATATATGAGAAAGTCAAATCTGGATGAGCCTGACAGCCAAAAGGGTTATTAAGAATTCATGGCTCATTTTTCAGAGATCAGAGATGTGTCTGCTGTGATTTAAAGCCGCTACTGATGAAATCCACTGCCCACTCAACTGGAATAACAAAATCATCACTGTTTCAGTGTGCAGTAATGTCACTGAGACTGGGGTCAGCAACAATGGACAGTAAAAGCAATGAGTCGTTGCTATGTGTGGTTTAATGATTATACTGTTACATGGTTTTATGTCTTTCTTCTGAAACTGCCACTATGGCTTTTCCTCTGTTTTAGACGCCATGGTCACGGAAGGTGGGGAGAACTTCAGTCAGGGGCAGCGCCAGCTGTTCTGTCTGGCACGGGCATTTGTTCGCAAAAGCAGCATTTTGATCATGGATGAGGCCACTGCATCAATAGATATGGCTACGGTGAGTTTCGTGTGTGAAGGAGAGAAAGGGAGGGAGTGAACCCAAGGCCCTGACTCCATTCTCTTTACTGCTCACCATTTTCTTGTCTGATCTTCCAGAGCCAGTTCTGTCACAATACACGGCTCTCAACCTCAGCATGTCTCTCTGAGCAAATGGAGCATGGATGCATTAAATGCACCAAATGCACTCGCTCCGTTTAACAGCTGAGCAGAGACTTAATCTTAAATGGGCTTACTTGGCGTTTCTGTGGAACTACAACTAATGCTGACTTTAGAAGCTCTCAGAGTGAACTATAAATGCTGTGCATTAACTTGACACATTTAATTTATGTTAAAGGTAAATTCCACCAGTTTTCAAAACTTCTTCATTTCTTTTCTAGAGAGGCAAACAGCGTTATTTATTTTTGCTTTCATGTAAAATGGTTCCTTTGCAGACGAATGATGATGGGAACCAGGAGTCCTGATGTCTACAAAGTCTACGTTTTTATACGCAACTTTGACGAGTTGATTAAAATAAATTGATTACAATGTGTTTTATACCAACCTACAATAAAACAATGTCTCCCGGGGGGTGGGGGGCTTTCAGCAGCATTAGACTCGGATATCTGGTTCCTGTCACTACCATCGTAAACAATTCTGGCTGGGTTTCTCTAGAACAGGGCATTTCACACCGAACCATGTTTCTTTATATGCCAAGCATTTGATTATGTAAAATCAGAAAAACTTGCTTCCATTTAATATATCCTTATTAAAGACCGTGAAAGAATATAACTTTTTGGTTCCATCTCTCTGAACTGTTTTCTCTTTTGTCTGTTCCTTGTTTTACAGGAGAGCATTTTACAGAAGGTTGTAATGACGGCCTTTGCTGATAGAACTGTGGTTACCATAGCAGTGAGTAACGAGCACTAGACCCCTGTATCAGTTACATTGTATTTTTGATGAGCTTTACTGGAAACTGTCTATGCATGATCTGTAACACATATACTGCATGAGTCGATTTCTGCTGACGTGTGCATGTATTTTTCCTTGCAGCATCGAGTGCACACGATCCTGAATGCAGACCTGGTGATTGTGATGAAGAGAGGGGTCATTCTGGAGTATGATAAACCAGACATTCTCCTCAGTACTGAGGACAGTGTGTTTGCCTCTTTTGTTCGGGCAGATAAATGACCACTGAGGACTGTCCATTTTAAAGTGCAATTCTACCATGTATTATTGTTTTATATTTCAGCCATACATCATGTTTGTAAATAAGATGGGATTTCTTTGCTAATAAAAGATAAATGTCTATATAGATAAATACCCACTCATTTTCTCATTTTTATACATATTCGTCTGTGCAGTGTCCACAGTAACATGACAGCAATATGTTTTACAGCTGCAATAACTGACTTTTACTTACTAATGAAATATTAAAAACGATTTCTTTCTCACCTCTATGAGATCAAAGTGTATGAAAACACTGATAAAAACAGCAGTCTCTTCACAGTTCATGTATGTTCATGGCCTATCAGAACTTTAAATGTGTTTATTTACCTTTTCACTGAGTATGTGAGTAAATCAGCAGTAGCCCTGGGAAAGTATGGACCCCTGCTTTGAGACACCAGGCCGGATAAATACAGATAACCCCTCTGAGTTGAGTTCCTCACATTGCCCTACACGAATGCAACTTCCCTAAACAGGCGGAGAGCGACTCTAAGGATGGCTGACAGAATATCCTGTTTCAAGTGACTGACAGCAGCAGCTGAGCTCTGGAAGTTGAATACTCTCATAGGAGCTCCTCTCAGCCTGTCAGTGGGAGACCATGTGTGATTCGCCAACAAACGGCTCTTTATAAACGACTCCTTAAACTGAGTCTGTAGAACTGTTGTCTCCACTGGTCCAGTGAACCCTGGCATATTAAAGATGACAGCATGAAAGAGGTGAGTTAGAAATGAGACACGCCGACAACTAAGCCTACACAGCACTGTTTCACCCCCACTCGAGAGAGGCAAATTCAACTAATCAGACAGTTCCAAAGAGTCGAGTCAATAAAGTGAAGTGAGTCGCGTTAAAGCGACGATTCAAAAGAATCGAATGGACAATTCGGGGTGATTCCGTAAACGGACAGTTGAAGAGAATCAGTAAAACGATGCGATTCGATGCAGTAAGAATTATTTTCAAGGAGGATTCAAAAAGGCAGGTCAAAAGAAGCGAATCAATATCTCGAGTCGATTTCTCAAAAGAATCGATTCCGTAAAGTGAGTCGTAATGCCTATCACCGCTGCCTGGTCGGGACGACTGTGGGGCAAGCTGAGCGCGCATAGTTGTAGCGAGCAGCTGACAGCACACGCTGTGAATGAAAGACCTTGGCGAACACGACAGGAACCTCCTCGGCGTTTTCACCGACCGAGCGCTGCAATGTGTGCCTCGTGAGGAACGGCGAGCACCTGAGTTCTGGGAGTCCTAGTATGGGACAGCTATGTTGTCCAGGAAAGGACTTATTCCTGACGACTACGTGGTGACCCGTCTGGCCGAGGATGTCCTGCAGCCCAAATACAAGGCGAAGCAGCGCAAGGCGCGCTTCGTGTCCAAGAACGGCGCGTGTAACGTTGCGCACACCAACATCCGCGAGCAGGGCCGCTTCTTGCAGGATGTCTTCACCACGCTGGTGGATCTCAAGTGGCTGCACACGCTTTTCATCTTCACCATGTCTTTCCTGTGCAGCTGGCTGCTGTTCGCCATGATCTGGTGGCTCATCGCGTTCGCGCACGGCGACCTGGACGCGGGGCGCGCGGACGCCGTGCCGTGCGTCACCGACATCCACTCGTTCACTTCGGCCTTCCTCTTCTCCATTGAGGTGCAGGTGACCATCGGCTTCGGCGGCCGCATGATCACGGAGGAGTGCGCGTCGGCCGTGCTCGCGCTCATAGTGCAGAACATCGTGGGCCTGGTTATCAACGCCATTATGCTGGGCTGCATCTTCATGAAGACGGCGCAGGCCAACCGACGCGCGGAGACCCTCATCTTCAGCAAGCACGCCGTGGTGGCGGCGCGCAACGGCCGCATGTGCTTCATGTTCCGTCTAGGCGACCTGCGCAAGAGCATGATCATCAGCGCCACGGTGCGCATGCAGCTCGTGCGCCGCGGCACCACGGACGAGGGCGAGGTCCTACCGCTCGAGCAGATCGACATCCAGACGGACAACCCGGTGGGCACGAACGCCATCTTTCTCGTGTCGCCGCTCATCATCAGTCACGTGATCGACCGCAGCAGCCCGCTGTACGACGTAAGCGCCGCCGACCTGCAGCGGCAGGACATTGAGGTGATCGTGGTGCTGGAGGGCGTGGTGGAGACCACCGGCATCACCACACAGGCAAGAACTTCATACGTGTGCGAAGAGATCTTGTGGGGGCAGCGCTTCGTCCCCACCGTGTCCGAGGAGGACGGCATGTACGCCGTGGACTACTCCAAGTTCGGCAACACCGTAAAGGTCCCCACGCCCACCTGCAGCGCCAAACAGCTGGACGAGGAAGGAGGACTGGCCAGGTTTAAGCTCAGAGAGTTCGGCGCTGCCCGAGGTTCAGTGAGGAGGAGGATAAAGCACCAGCAAAGCACCAGCAAAGAGGAGTGAACCCTGGCCTGTACGCGTACGTGTGCAGGCCAGTAGAGGTGGTGGGCACGAATCTTCTTAAGCAATGTTTTTTAATTGCTCTCGATTTTTTATCAATCCCAAAACCCCCTTACTGTGCAGATCTGAAACTCCAGATTTCCCTTGGTCCTCACACATTCTGTATTAGAGAACATCTCCACCCTGATCCACTAATGCAATGAGAGTTTCATCACTTCGGTCATCGTGTAAATTAGAGATGGGCGATATGGCAATATTGCAATACTTCAAGAAATGTGTCCCTGTATGTTTTTCCAAATGAACCAGCAGGGATACATTTAAACAAGTATCAAAAGTATCAATACAATGATTCTTAATTAACATAGTTAATTGTACATACTGTGTCCAGTTTTGCTCTCCTTATAATAAAGCATGCAGTTGGTCAGTGTTATACCATGACTGACCATATACACTGTACGTTCAGAAAAGCATATCACACTCATCGTCAAAAAGTATAGTTGCACAAATAGCTGCACCCAGAAGGAATCAACCGAGAGGAATGAGACCTGGTGGGTGGGTTTGACATTGTGAGACATGCAAATGATTTGACGTGAGCAAAGAGAGACCATATCAATGTACCTGACTGACCCAAAAGTCACAAATCCACCCTTACCGCAAAACCTTGAAGGATCTGAGTGAGAATATTCAAGCTGCATGGGATGGATTATTGCAGGACACAATTAGGAAGCTCTACAAGCACATGCTGAGACGTCTGGCATGTTGCATTAGCAAACATGGCGGCCCAACGCCATACTGAGAGACACTACTTCTGTAAGTGTAGCTCAGTAAATATTGCTCTTATCCGTCTAAACTGATCATTTATCGCTCCTGGTAACCTTAATCTTCCTTCCCAACAGCACTGCAAGCCCACACCTCCTTCTGAGTGCACCTATTCTTTTGATGATGAGTGTAATTTGTATTGTGACACACATTGATCACGGTACTGATATACATTACTATATTGCTCAGTCCTAATGTAAATGTCAGTCTTTGGTTAACTTACTGATATAAATGTGGGCACTGTTAGACGTTCACACATTCTGTGGCATATTCCTTGGCCATAAATGGGTTCACAGACGTAGTGCATTTGACTGTATAGACCAGAGCTGTGTAAAGTGACAAATGTGCATTTATTTGCAGCCTAATATAAATGGGACTTATACAGGGAAGATCTGCATGCACACTAGAGTTGATGTTGGGGTATTTTGTGTTTGCTGACGATCTTTATCTGTCTCCATATCCATCCAGGCGTTAGAGACATTATTCATGTCCTATAATACAGAACAAAGTTACAGAAACTGTTTATATTTATACACTGTCGCTGTCCAAAGACAAGTATCTACATTTTTGGCAATGCTTACATTTCTGCACACACTGTAGGGGTTGGGGGAAAAACTGATACACCATAGTATCACAGTGTTTGGCAATATTGTACTGATACACAGCAAGTATCAGTTTTCTATTGTATACGTGTAAAGGAAGGTGTCTGTGGCAGTGGCAGTCAGACATACTGCTTGATGATCCCACTTTGCTGCACTAAGAATGACTGAAGTGGGATGAACTGACTGGATACCGTCATAGAAAAGTTTCCCTTCGGCACCAAAATCTGCAGTTTGAGAAAGCTCGGTATATGTTATCGCAGAATATCGCAGTACTATCTTATCCTGACTTAGGTATTGTGATAATATGGTGTCATGTGGCCTTTGGTGATTCCCACCCCTAATATCTCCTTTACATCTTGTGAAAACATTGATTATGAACAGACCAATAGAAACGCTCAAAACCTCATCAAATAAACAGAAACATTTCTATAAACAACAAACAAACAAACCAGACAAACAAACAAACAACCGCTTTTGGAGATACTTGTTTTTCCTTTGGATAGCAACGACAAACAAACAATATATGCAACTATTTGTAGACTACTGCAGAAGGAATGAAGGCCGATATATTTTGCGGGCCTAGATACGTAGTATTTTAGTAGTATTTTAGTAGTATTTTGTATCGCTTCCTCTTTCTAATCTAATCTATCCTCCAAATGTTACTGAAGTCACTGTTACACAGTACATGAGATGGACAGTGGTGTAGGCTGATGTAGAGCCAGCGCTGAGATGACTAATGTTGGTTCTGAGTGGATATGAGGGTATTTTGTATCGACTTCCTCCTTTTTTTAATGGATAATGGATCCCACCTTACACAGAAGTGCTATGCTGTCAAAACAGTAGCCTATATTGTCTGTAAATGTCATGGACATGCACATTTGCAGGATGCGAGGATAAACGGGAGTATTTTGTATTTGCTCCCCTTTTTAGTGAATCAAAGGCGTCAAAGTATCACACGCAGCTATGAACCTGAACTCCGTATGCAGTTGTTTGTAACCTGATGTAGATGGGGTCAAGGCTGCAGCCCCAGACAGGGTTCTCATCTTTTGCTGACTAGCTTTCTTGCTCTTCACAGAGGTCACTAACAGTACAGATACAAGAGAATGTGATACGCATAACAGAGACTGCAGCCAGAGAAAAACAGAAATCACCACTTACTGATTTTCTAATGCAGATTTATGATACAACCGCTGGGAATCTTTTCCAGGGTTTGGAAATTAGTGGATTTACATGTCACTGTTCCAGACTGGCACATGACCTCTGTTGAGTGTGGATATGGGAATGTTTTTGCATTTGCTTCCCTCTTATTAATGCAT
The DNA here is from genome assembly GCA_024036415.1 of Prochilodus magdalenae. NCBI lineage: Eukaryota > Metazoa > Chordata > Actinopteri > Characiformes > Prochilodontidae > Prochilodus > Prochilodus magdalenae. The sequence goes on from JAMWET010002595.1 coordinate 391,960, forward strand.
CTCCAAGCTTTATGCACTATTAGATAGAACAGAGCTATGCTGTCTAAAAAGCTGTTTCCTCTAAATATCATAGTCATGCACGTTTGATGCTGTTTCTCTCAGGGTACTGGCTGTTTGAATGCATATCTTGGTTTGGTATAGCTGTATGCTTTATTGTACACGGGCCTTGACATGCAAATAAACTGGACTGTTTATATGAGCTGTAGTGCAGAGCTTCATTCAGAGCTGTTTTAGACCGCACAACGGCTCCGAGGGCGAGAGCAGAAAACACTGACCTCTGCTGGCGAATCAGTGTAATGACATCACGCGGTCAGTTAGCGCCACGATCATACGGTCCGCATTCAATGACGCTGCTTCATTACGTCAAACCTCAGTAATGACTAGCATAGGGACATCACTAGTATGTTGGAAGCTGAAGTGGCGCCATGTTCTGCATTTTTTCACTGTGGATTTAAAAAGTTAAAATTTCCACTAAACCCAGATGCAGTCAATCAGCGAATGCACGTTTGGTGTCCAGATGCTGCTCTCTTGGTTAATAGTTGGAGCTAACGAGGTTAGCTAACACGAGAAGTCACCAAACAGCCGAATCTTTACATACAGATTTTGGGGCACTCCTGTCCATGTGGTTTAGAGCAGTGTGCCTCAACCGTGAGCCATGAAGCGCCCTCTAGCGGTCTGTGGGCCTGTAGTCAGGTGGAGGACAGGCCATATATAACCTTATCACTGCTATAGTAGGTATACTAATATAAATGTATGAATACCAATCTACACGTGCACAACTCTAAACGTCGCAGTAGTAGACTAATTAAACATCTTCAGAGCTGCTTGCTAGCCACTGACGGAGAGGTTTCCTGGGGCACTGTCCCAACAACATGAACACATCACAATTTCTGTGATTTAAAATCAACCAAAGTTGATTTTAGTTTCCTGGTGGACCCCACTGCTTTGTCGTTCTCAGGCGGGGGTCAGGGCAGACAGGGTTGAGAGCCCCTGGTTTAGGGCACATCATATCTGATGTCTACTATAGAAATAAATAAACCTAGAATGGATTTCTGTGTGGTGGCTCTTTTCCTTAGCAGGAGCTCACCAGATTCTGGATCATTAATCCACTGGTAAAACAAACCATGGCCCTGCTAAGCTAAGACACCTCTGATCCAGATTTTCCTCTCTGAAAGTGCCTAAAAATAGAAATATAATGTGTCCAAAAGCCCCGAGTGACGTAGGCCGTGCTGATTGGTTGGTGAGCTGATCAGCTGATTAAGGTGGGTCGCTTGTAGCAGAGGGGACACACGGAGCCATACTGTATAATCAGTCGGTAATGTCCTTCCGGCTTTTTGTCGCTAGAGGGCGCTCCTGGGCAAAGGCAAAACAAATGGCCTACCGTGGAGCATTTGAGCAGAATCTTAGTTTGTAAATGCTTAAACGTTTTAATATAAATATATTAATTTCATGAACACAGAACAGCACTAACATTTTAACACCACGACTATATATTAAAAATGTCTGAATGGATTCACGGTTAAAAGAAATTCTTAACAGAATGGAAGTTGTTCACTTTATCCCAAAAATTACAAAGGATTCAAACAACAGATAAAACATTGTCAGTAACTATATAAATACTTGTACCCAGGTAACACGTGTTCTCCCGTTTTCCAGATTTTTTAAAAACAGGTAAAGCAGTTACCCGTTTGCCAACACGTGCAGCTAAGGCTAAACAACTCTTCCAGATAACGTTACACCTTAATTATTACACCACCAACACGCACTGCACCTTCTCTGCAACTACTGTAATAGTACTACGTGGGCAGCCCAGTGCGTGGTAGCAACTTTACTTTTGTAGCGGAGACTAAAGAAGCAAAGCTGGGCTCCAATCACGTCTTATACCGATCATATAGTGGAAAATTGTGTGCATTTGATGTTTAGCTGAAAAATCCCCTAAAAAGCTTCATATTTAACTGCACATTACTAATTGCACAACACACTCACACACTGGTTTACTCGTGTTAAGCGTCCTTGCATAATAAATCTACGGAGCAGTAGATTATCACAACCTCATTTTACCATTAGTCTAATGTTCAGGTAACACAGTTCAAGTCATGTTGGTATTTGTTCCATCTTTATTAGATTATATTTTGCAGAGCTTAAAATAATGAATTGCTTTAACTTAGATAATTAAAATACATAAAACAAAGCCAGAACTGAAGAACCCTGCAAATAAAAAGTCAAAATAAATAAAATAAAAGAGGAGACGAGTCTCCCTCCATAGAGGCTATCCTGCCATAACCCACTTGCAATTTTCTTTATAAAGTTACAATCTATTTCTTAAAACTGCAAGCAGAATGTGCATGTTCTACACACAAGTAGGCTGCCATCATTTCAATGACCTCTTTGATAACATAAAAAGGAAAATAAAAACAAACAAATGAAAAAAGAAAAAGGTCTGCGACCCTGGAGGATGGAACCTCATCACTATGACCCATCAAATGGATTGCTTTCCAGGCAGAAACCAACTGTGCCATCTACCCACGTATAATCATCAATCTCACCCTTTCTGTACACAATCATATCCACACACCACCAGCTGCAAGCTGGCCACTGTGTGTGAGAGAAGAGATGACCATTCTGTTCATCAGACCTCTCCAAGACATTCATCTCTGGTGCTGAAATATTGCATGACCTCTCAAAAATCTGAGCACATCAGAATAGAACTTGGACCAAGGAACAGGAGAGAGGGAGGAGACAGGAATGATTAGGAGTGACGAACAGAGAATACGAGGGAATTGTAACCAGCTTGATAGGAATGAGTGTTCATGGTCATGGAGAACTAACAGTCAGGACATCTGGGACCATGTAATTATTTCTCCATGGAGGTGGGGGCTAGCGTTTCGATACATTTCTCTAGAACACTGTCTAATAGCAAGATACAGTGCTCTGGTCTCACGTATTAGGCATTGCTAAGGTACTAAGGGCCGATTTGAAAACACCATTCCCATAAAACACCACACATATCCTCCAAAAATGTGCACAAAAAATAAATAAAAAGAAACAATAAAAGCAATTTAAAAAACAAAACAAACATTGTTCCTAGTTAGATTGCAAGGCAGACAGTGGGGCTAATTTCTTTTTGGAAGGGGGGAATAATCCACACCAGTGTGCGCTGGTCAGAGGCACTGCCTTCCCCCATGCTCTGCCCCTCTGACCGATTCTTATGGTGTAAAAAGTGATCAGGATGTCAAAGGGTCTGCGAGTCCTGCCAGCAGCCCGGCCCTGCTTGGGGCCTCATCTCCCTCACTCCCTCTTTATTCCCCTCTTCTTCTGCGCTAATGGGGCTCGGCGGCACTGCGAGCGGCTCATCTCTCCGTCACATGATTCTGTTGTGGGGAGGGGGGCAAAGGGGTGCACAGCACCTCCGACAGGTCGTCCATGATGCATGTCTCCTTGGGGTCGACCAGATTGAATTCCCTCACAAAGACGATAAAATGTGCATACAGCGTGTTTAAGTGTCCCTGCAGCTCCAGCGCCACCGTCTCCTTAAAGTGCGCCCAGTAGATGTGCGCCAGCACATGGAACAGGTACCGGCACATCTTCTTTACCAGAGACTCAAACGAATTTGGGAACTCTTTACCTGCAAGGGAAGATCATAGAGCACACTGTAAATCACTGCAGATCCACTCACATGTTTGAAAAAAACTAGATCAATAAATCAGAAGTTCTGGTCACGGTACAGAGTAAAATACAGATAGCACTGCCTTCATTTTGCTCTTCTGAAGCACAATAAATGTCGATTTCTTTTACATTTATGGCATTTAGCTGACGCTCTTATCCAGAGCGACTTACAAGGTTAATCATATTACAGGTAGGCCAATGTATTACCGGTGTAGCACAGCATAGTCACCCAGACCGGGATTCGAACCCCAGTCCCCCACATGCAGTGGTGGCTCCTTGGCGGGCAGTGGTGTTATCGACTGAGCTACACCAACCACCTTTTATTTATAATAGGATTCTGATATCATCCTGTATCCCTATTTTTAATGCACAAGAATGAAATAAAAGGATAAATGAACTTTTCTGATACTGTAATCAGAAAAAAAAGCAATAGTTAACCACTTAAACTCTGTTACTTACTGCAGTCCTGTTAATTAATATTGTTTATTTTCAGAAATTATATATCACTATTAACAAGGGATAATTGTTTAAGGATATTTTATTGATCTGATGAACATTTGATACTGATATCTGATGTTTAGGAAGGACTCTGGACTACAGTTTTAAAATGTCTACATTTTATTCACTGCCAATAAACACACATACCCCAAAATTCATTGATACTGCCAATTTGTATTTCAGCAAATTCTAGATGGAACATAAAACATTTATTTAACAGCAGCAGGTGGTGCTACAACTCCTCAAAAAACCCTAGGACAGAGCACCAGGGGAAAAATGTCAACATATGCAGCAATGACCACAGGGTGGCCCAGCACTTCACTTACCATATTTTGTTGGGAAGATTTCTTCATCTGTCACTAGCTTCTGCACTAAACTCATGACGAAGTCCACATACTGAGGCGCTGTACACTTGGTCTTTTTCCCCCTCTCATCATACCAGTAGTATATCCTGTGCAAAGAAGAGACAAGAGAGGTGTTTATATTCTAAAGGCAAAACATCAGAATTACTCTCAGTGCTATCCAAACACTTACAATGTCGCATCCTTGAAAATAGTTCCCTTTCATGTTAGAATGTATGAACTATTTGCCCCAATAAATGCCACACCAGAACTGTGCCATTCCACCAAGCTGCAGGTTGGAAGTAATGGACTGGAATTCCTCTGCCATCAGAGTGTTTAAGGATGCGTGCAATAAGAGGGACAGACAGGAGAAAGGGTGGAGGGCCTCCAAGGCTTGTAGACATTACAAATCCCCAGGAATGTAGACTCTCTACATAGCTGACCATGCTACAGGGACCCACTGACCGATAACCAATTCTAACAATGCTAACAACGCGTCCTGTTCAACTTAGGATGCTTCCTGGATGAACATGCGCAAACTGAAGGACTGGGACAGGGGAGAATCACAGCCTGCTTAAGCTGGTGAAAAGTTTAACCAAAATAATTATTGCAGTTAAAGTGTAACTAACGCCCGCAAAAACAAAAACCATGCCCTCTGTGTCTAAAACCTGTCCAACAGGCTCAGTTGGCACAGTGCCAGTAACGGGTTTCCCAACTGCCACCTAAAACAAAAGACATCACTGCTAATGAGAACAAACACACATCTGGGTAACAAACGTAGCTTGGCACAAGAGCTGTGTGGCACTATAAGTCGTTGTGGACAGTAAACACAGTCTTAGACATCTTAACTAGTCATCTGTTGTACTTTTTAGCTGTGTTTGCATTATTAAAATTTTTTATCTTCACTCACGAGGGAATTCGACTGGTTTTTGAAGATTTGTATAATTATATAATTGTTTAAATGCAAAGGAAATTCATCAACATTACATATACAAACTCTGAAGATGCAGCTTTACTGGTTATCTTGATAATCAAATAATATGGCTATATTTGGTTGTGTACTTCACCATCAATGAGTCAAATCACCAACAACTGTAAAGAAAATCCAGGTCTGTACGGTTCCTTACAGTAAACAATGATACACCCAGAATAACTTTGTTTCCGTCACATTCGCTTCTCTTCAGTTCACTGTGTTGTCCATTAGCACATTATCTTTATATATCTTCCCATTAACCTTCATTTTAACTGAAGGTGGCCCTCATTTACAATGACAAAACAAAAACTTTCTTTATTCTTTTCTTAATACTCATGTCTTATACTGAACCAATACCACACATGCATTTAGCACAGCGAAACGGGTCTTACGTGACTCCAACCTAAAAGTGCATCATCATGACAGTGAATGACTTGTCACCTGAATGATTATAGCCCCTGAGACAAGAATGACTTCATCTGAGGAGACTGTTTTTATTATTAAACCCATCCTTGCTATTTTACAAGGTGAGTTTGAGTGTCTCAAATATTATTTGCCAAGGCCATGAGGTTTCAATAGTTGGAGATCAGGTTCTACAGGACGAAGGTGTGATGATGTGTCACCTGCAGCAGGACCTGCCCTACAGGTACACACAATACACACATACACACCTCTAATTCTCTGACCAAACAGGACCAGCTTGTTAGGTAATGAATTTGAAAAAGACAGAAAAAACAAAGTCACCATCATCTGGATTTTGCAGTTAAAGCAAAACATTTGTAGTATGGTAATTTAGCAAAATAAACTTTCTTTTTTAAAGCCATAAAAACATAACATTTACACCAAGCTGGTGTACTTCATTGAACAACTCAGGAACATCCTCTGAATGAAATGATAAAGATGCCAATCAAGCATATACACTAGACTGTAACCAAATCAGAAAATATTCAAACTCAAAATATCTTTAAATGGTATAAATTAAAACAATTATATTTTAGAAGAATTAAATGGCCTTGTCATAACTAAGACTGCCACCATTGGATTCCTGATCCCCACCCATCCTTTGGCTCAGTTCAAGCCTTTTCTTCACCTTAGTATGCGGGGAAATCATGTGACTTCACGTTTAACCACCACGTTATCCGGTTTACGTGGATTGTATGAGAAGACTCACGCTTCACAAAGACTCACGCTTCACAAACCCCTCTCATGAACAGCTCAACCAACATGTCAGCAAAAAGTAAACAGGAAATTCTTATTAAAGAATGTGTGTTGACTCATACTGTACGTTCCAGGCCTACTTTAACCTACTTTCCTCTCAGAGACCCCGTCACCAATCTCTGCCTCTCTCTCTTTCCTTCCCAGAAGAAATTAGGCCACTGTGGGAGCAGGCCACTAAAGGGAAGCCCTGTAGTTCTGTATGAAGCTGTTTTTGGGACTGAGGGAATCTGTTCCTAAAAGTAACTCGTAGTCTACTTCATGATGGAATATGTATTGTTTGATAACCTAAAATCAGATTTAGGGTTACTGTCTAAATGTGGCAACATAAATGGTGTCTAAAATGTTTCAAACCTTTATATGCACAGTTAATAATTGGACTTTTAAATACTTTGAGTTCAGGTCCTGGTTTGTGACCTCACTGTAATATTTTAACAAGACAGGCACTTACGTATTACAGGCCGTCATGGCTTGACATGTGTCGCCAGTGCAAAACTCTGAGATTGTGCTATACTGCAGGTTGATGAGATTGAAGAATGTTGTTGCTGTGGAGGACACAAGAGAGGAGGAAGTTTGAGTAAAGCAACAAGAATTATCTTGTGGTTATCAAATAACAGATGATCTGACAATCTGCATCCAGTTTGAGTGTGACCTCATGAGAAAACTGGGTTCTTATGAAACAGGAACATATTTCACAGGAAAATTTACTGACTGCTTACAATAAACGATCCCATTGAGTATGATCACACCTAGTTAAGTATTTCCACTTCCAAAAAGCACCGTATTTCAAAACGCATCACATGAACAACAAACCCAACAAGTAGAGTGAGTAGCTACAACTCACTTAGCAGGAATTTGTTTGTTTACGAACTTAATCAAACAAAGTGTCTACAAATGTCCATGACAGCTCTAACATGGGAGGTGACGTGAATCTGTTTATGCAATAAATCAGACAGGCTGGGCTAACTCACTGTTGCTGGCCAGCCATTCGTTGAGGTCTATCTCTCTGGGCAGCACCACCAGCTCTTTGAGGTCGAAGTCCACCACCCGTACTTTAGTGTACTCCGGCTCCAAATAGTGCTTTTTCTCCTCAGCTGGAGGCTTCTTCCCATTGGGCTTTGTTTTGGACTTCCTACAGAACACAAACATTTTAAAGGATTAAAAGAGAAAACCAGAAAAATCGCCATGAACTACAGCTCTACAGTCATTATAGTTGTCAAGTGATGCACCGCACCCCCACCCCTTAATATCCAAAATCTCTCTGCCATTGGAAAAGACACAAAAAGACACATTCCACCTCATTTAAAACTCAGGTGAGAAAACAGCTTTATACTTCCAGCTCTACTTTTAAAGCCTAAACGTTAAAACCACACAGCAGTGGCAGTTTTCCACCGTAAACCGAGGTCAGTGGGCAAGGGTCATGCCAAAAGGTGTTAACAGGCTAATAAAACAAAAGAACAGAGAACCGGACTCTAAAGAACTGATGTGTAAACCTCCGTGAAAAAAAACAAAGTACTGTAAACACTGGGTTTAGCATAGCCTAGTCTACAAAGGCAAACACTATGCATTTTAATGTAGAATGCTTCACACCCTACTAATTCACTAGACTCTTTTCTTTCCTCTCGTTTTCTCTTTTTCTTTCTTTTGGCAGTGCTACCGTGTTTGGGTTTAGATTTGTTGCAGGACAACGGAATTTTAGTGCACTCCCATAATTCACCTCCTTTCTTGTTGACCTTAATTTCCGGCTTCTCCATGCCTCTCCACACCCGCTCGCTCAACACTGTGTAATCATCCCCTTCTCCCACTCAAATGTTCTTGGCCTCCTTCTATCTTCCTCCCATTCCAGGACAAACCACTAAAACCAGGAAAAGGACCCATCTTAAAGTCCTAAGTCCACAAACAACATATTTAAGCACTGGCCAAGAGAAAGGTACAGCCTGAAGCACCTTGTGTTATTTTGCTTTGCATCTGAGCAGAATAGATGTTATCGTTGTTTATATAAAGCTCTAAACTCGACCTGGCTAAATACCTTACTATGCGACTGCAGGAGAGCAGAGGGCTTAAGTGGAGAAGTGTAGGAATTAGTTTAAACCAAAGGTTCTTCAGTACACATTTTGTCACTATCCCAACTCAGTATATAGGGGCAGAACAAAAATGTGAACTGTCTGGGGGGACCCTGATGACTATTATATGTCAACTTACTTGTATACCATGCATGTCTCAAGAATCAAAGCTCTACTAATATTAAGGAATCAGAGACTTTGTTAAACTCTTGTTAAGCCTTTTTGGCAAACCTCATAGAACTCTCATAGGACCAGCCATGATGTTGAACTAGCTTGTCCTTATGTGCGGCAGACAAGAGCATAAAGCACAAAGTAGTGCAGATCCAAGCATCCTCTGCAGGCACCAAAACAGATGCTGCCCTTTCATGCTGCACTAGGGCCAGCTTAGTCTTCCAAAAACCCTATTTCAGCCATTGTTACTACTGGTCTCAGGTCAGTCCGGGAAGTATGCTGAGAGAGCAGGAGAAAGGCAGGCAGCTGTCGTGTACAGCTGGTACATGAATGAAAGGAAACTATGGCCTGAGCCTGCTGAGTCTGTCTGACTCTGAGTGATCCGCACAGCTGAGGACAGAGGAAAGACCTCATATAATACATTAAGACTTTACAACAACACATCATGAAAATATGTGAGGCAATCGGCTTCTCATCTGACAGAGCCAGATTTAAAAAAAAAAATAAATAAATAATGGGTCTGGAAGGATTTCACAAGCACAATGTTCTTAAAACATGCAAATTTCCTATAGCAAATATGGACAAATATAAAGATTCACCAGCTCTGTCCAAGCTGTCCTCAAATGCAGCTTATCTTCTCCTGTAGATGGTGGCTGGTTTTGCTCTCTGGTCAAAGCCTTCTGGCCTGGACTGAGTCTACACTACCATTTATGGCGAAGAAATGTGGAAGTTAACAGGAGCACACATGGATTTGTGAGCAAGTACGTGTGTGTAAGGAGGAAACCAAGCAAGCAAGCAAACAAGCAAGTAAGCAAGAAGCCAAGCAAACAGAAGGCCTGCTGGCACTGAAGTTTTCTTTCTCCAATAATGGCTTAAGCATTTGCCCTGTCCATGTATATAACAAAAAGAAATGCTTTCTGGAATGTTATGCATAAAAAAAAAAAATTAAAAAAAAAAGAAAGAAGCGTAAAACAAGTACCCGTTGTTTCATTTTTGGAGACACAAGCTGTTCTTTTCTCCTCAAATATAATCTAATTAGGAGCAAATTTACTGGACATGGAACAAGGAAAATGTTCATGCATACTTACCACAGGTATTTTTCCAACCAGCATATTTAGTTGTGCTTGTGTGTATACGGGTATTGGTATGCCTACGTCTGAGCTGTTAAAGGGAATGAAGGAGGAGCACTAAAAGCCTTTGGCATTGGCACAGAAAGCCACAAAACGTGACTAAAGTTATTTTGTCTGTGCATCGCAATGCAGTTTGGTTCCAAGACACAAAAACATGACTGGTCCAAAAGCCCAGGAACGTTACTATCTAAACTTCACCACGCACAAAAAATGTCTCTTACGCAAGCAAAACTGAACACTGCTCTGCTCTGACTCAAACAGAACAGAGGTGATGTGGGCAGGAACTTCTTTGGCACCATATGGATGGCATTATCTTAAGCAATTCCATCAGCCATGTTTCAAAATTCCAGCAAAGAAGCTGTATTCAGAACTGCTAGAGGCCGGAATCCAAAGTGTTCAAAATGTTTTACATGGCCTTCATTACAAACGTTCATTAGAAGCTGACGAATGCTTCTAAAGGGAATTTAACAAGTCTCTCCATCTGGAGGTTAAATTATATTAAGCAAATCAAGCACTTTATGCAAAAGGCTAAGATTCCCAGCACAGCCCTGAATATTTATGTCAGTTCTCACCGTTTGTACACAGCTCCATTTAAACAGTAACAAAAGAAAAGATCGCATGCTTTGATAAGCACACTAAATGTACACATGCACTGTTTAAGGATGCCAGTAGTTATCAGAGTCACATGCCTGTGGAAATCACGCCTAAAAAAGGTGCCCAGGCTAAAGAAAGGAACACTATTAAAATCTACGTCGTTCTTTAAAGCAGTCCATAGAGATCACTGCAAAAAAATGGCAGACAAAAATCCCCTATAACAAGGTAATAACAAGAGGACATTAACGGTAATCACCATCAGGAACACAGCAGGAACCATATCAATTTCATATTAGAAAGCTTTTAACATCATTGAGCTTGAGTTGCATATATATCCACCTTTAGCTTCTGAATGGTGATATATGAGAATTTGCTAAAGCTGTTAAGACTTAGCATTTAGACGAGTTACCTGCAGGGGATTTCCTCATGACTACTGTTTAAATTCAGAAAATATTTGTCTCTATGTTTTACTACACATAAGGAAACGATAGATATATGGTGGGTACAGGAAGAAACAAAAAGGACACATACATGCAGTCAGTTCAGGCCTCTGGCACAGAATCAACACCCAGGGGCCAGTCCAGGAGCCCATCAGCATTACAACAGGATTGTGGGTGAAGAGCTGAAGATACAGCCCTCTCAAATTTTACAATCCCTCCCCCCGACTATTAAGAGACACACTTATGTGTGAATATCCATATTACGAGACAAGGTGACAGTGTGGTTTTATTAGCTCAGGAAAGCGAGTGAGTGGGCTGGGTAAAATGGTGACCACTAACCAAAGTCACAAACTAAGTCAACTTCTCATGAAAAAGAAAAATTTGCTGGTAAATGTTTACTGTAACCTCTGGGAGTTTCAGTTTCAACCCCCTCCCCCTCACTTTTCACCTCTTTTTTCTTGCTGCAGGACATTTAGTCTACAACGAACAGTACACACCACATGGTAACTATGCGCTAAACCTACAGAGATGGGAAGGTTCTCGTATTTTACCCATACAAAAAGATTATATATATATATATATATATATATATATATATATATATATATATATATATATATATATATATATATATATATATATATGTGTGTGTGTGTGTGTGTGTGTGTGTGTGTGTGTGTGTGTGTGTGTGTGTGTGTGTGTATGTATGTATATATATAAAATATCTTTCATCTTTTTGTATGGGTAGACAGTGTGGATATATGGACACACACACACACACACACACACACACACACACACACATATACACACATACATACACACATACACACTGTCCAATGAAATGCCTGGCCATTTTCCCTTTTATTTTCATCACATCATCATTTGGACACTGCCACTGTCCTTTATGTTGTGTCATAATTTTATGTGTCAATATATTATACAAAGGGAATAAAACTAATTAATAAATAATATAAAATAATAAATACCTCTTTATATTAACTCACACTAAAAGTTTGCCCTCCACTGTAAAGTTACTAAATATAGTATTTCAAGTACTGAATAAAATATTGTATTCACGGGTTTTAGTACCATTCCATAGCATGTTCCTCTGATCCAACTGATCAGATGTCTGATAAAACCATGACATGCGAGTGAACCTGTCTTGAACCATCACTATATTATGCTAATTCTCAATATTATGCTAACACGCACACATATATACACAAATGGGTAGAAAGACACTTTGAAGCAGTCTGATGATTTGGAGACTAAATCCATGTGTGTGCGCCATGTTGCAGAAGCATGCGTGGCAGTGTTTAGCCGGAGCCTCAAAACAGCGCAAACAAGCAGCTCCCGGACCGAAACGACAGGCTAAACCGAGCGTGCAGAACACGGCCCGTTTCAACAGCACAGACACGCTGCCGCTTCGCTTCAACGTGCTCCCACAACACAGCCATGTACCGCAGATCCGAGACCCTTCTCACCAGTAACGGAGGAAAACATGAGGAACGGTAAATACACTGGCTACTCAAAAGGACAGTGAACGAATTCATTCACAGTGAGCTCCAATAACCTCTGGGAGTGCAGCATGCTGACCCTATCCATACTAGGTTAAACAAGCGGAGTGAACCGAGATTTACCTCAACACTTTGCCCACAGCCTGAAGGACCATTTTGCAACTCAGTCCGCTTTTGGAGGTTTTCTGAGAGTGCATATCCAAAGTGCTCCAGTCATACAGTACAAATGGACCACCAGTACACAGCGGTCCTGCTGCCCTGCGCTAACTGATCAACAACTACAGCGGGACAAAACTTTGGAGCTGCTGATGCAACGCCCACCGCAAGACAGCCAATCAGAAGACATGGGGGGCGGGGCCTTGAATGGTCACCATGCAGTCTGGTCTCTCTTCAATAAATGTACTACTGAACTGCTGGAGTAAAAAATAACCAGGTTTTGTAGAACTGTGGTAAAGAAACCTGTGAATTCCACCAATTGTACACATTTCTGAGTAATTCAGTCCTTGAGATCCAATTCATTTATCTGTGGTTTGATGTGATATTTCCACAGCAGATGTACAGCCATTTTATTTACTATCCAAAACTACTGGGGAACCTACATGCATGTTCTGAGATGTTAAAGGTAAAAATCTTAAAGCAAATAAAACTATTTTGCTGTACAGCAACCTTTGTGTACCCCTACTATGAATGCAAAATACCCTTAAAACCAAAACTATCACAGAATTATCATGAAACCGTCTCCGGCAGTGTATTTATAACCATTTCATATAATAACGCATGTGATGTGTGGTTACCATCACCATTGTAAACAAATCTGACTTGGCCAGTTTTACTAGAACATAATTTTTTTGCGTCACAACCATTTAATTATATATAATTTTCTTTGAAGATATTACTGGACTCCAGACAGTTCCAAGTTTCATAGTTCCAATTCATCAACAATTAAAAAATCAAGAGCATTCCAAAGACTTTATTACTTTGTTCACATTTGTAATGACAGTATAAAAGAAATATCGCTCCAATACAAGGTCAACCACTGTGCTGCTTTAAAAGCATCTGAAGTGCCTTGTGGTCAAAGATAAAGTTCTCAAGTTGAACAATGAAAGGCCTCTGAAACGGGCAGACAGCAGTTTTAACCAGCGCTTCTAAACTGTCTCTCGGTGAAGTACTTGTTTGAGACACGAATCGTGAGCAAGTTGAGACAACTGAAACAACATTCCGAGCCATGACACTGAACCTTGCCTGAAGCCTAACTACACTCAGATTTCTGTCAAAGCCAATGGAAAGCATGTCCTTACTCGACTCTGACGAGCACAGTCTAAGTGAAAAAGAAAGAAGCTTCAATATTAAACAATGCTGAAGTGAAAAAGAAACGTCAACATTCAGAGGGTTAATGAGGGGGAAAAGCGCATGATCAGGTAAAAGTCAACATGTGAACAAAGCAGACAAATAAAAATAAATAAATAAATAAAAAAAAAAGGAGGGAAAGAGAAGGAAAAGGAGTACTGCTCGGGGCAGGGATAGTGGTGTAACAGGGTCTGGCCTTTCTTATCAAGAGCAAATTCAGACCACATAAAACAGGAGTCATGTACAGACAATCCAAAGATTACACATAAAGAATTTAAGGAGAAGCATTCTGAGAAGTTCAGAATGAAACAGGAAGAAAGAATTCTGAGTAATGGTAAACTTATCCACAGGCAGGAAATCATAAAATGAATTAATACCCATGGAAATATTAAATAGGATGTAAAATCGTACACTGAATATATACGTTTGTACAACAGTTTGTTCTAACAAGGCCTGGACCATATGACAGTATAAATCAACATGGTGATTAACTGTCACAATACAGTATGCTTTTCTGAACATATTGCAGATATCATCAGTTGACAGAACATCAACTGCTTGTTTCATCATACAGAAGACAAAATCAGTCCCATTTAACTGGATTTAATACAACACATTATGCAAATATTTAACAATCGTGTTCACATGTTTGAGAGCATTTTGTTTAAAATGTAGCACAACTGGTTCTTTTTTCTCTGTCACAACAGATAATCAGATGTCTGACAAAATAGTTATATTTTGACATATTGCGAGAATGTATTTGCCCTATTGCCCACCTCTATTTCCAACATACAAAAAGTCAACTATTAATTTCTTAATATAACTCGTATACCCTCAAACAACTGTCATTATTCAGGCCAAAAAACTGTAACACAGATACTCTAATCACTGCCAGTTCATGAATCTTTTTGCTCGTGTTCTATTGCTAAATAAAACTGAGTGTGAAAGAAGCTATTATCAGACGATTGGAATACCACAGCTTATACATTTCCATTACACACATGATGACAGCCATCCTTGTTTATAAGTACGTCACCATCATCAAACTGGCCTTGGAGCAGTGGGGCAGGGCAGAATTCTGATGCTTATCAATATGAAAAATCACGTTACTCTCCAAGGAACTAAAGAGTCACACAAGATGACAACATCATTTGTAAGGTAACGTCACTTTGAGTAAAACAAAAAAAATCCTAAACGCTTTCGACAAAAGGGCTGAATTCTTCCTCCACTCTAACATCACTGGAAACTAGCGCAATGACTAGCAGTGCACCGGAGCACGTGTTTCCTATCTAATGTTTATTCATCATCTGACTCATCAAATGAACAAACTAAAGTAACATACTAACACCACACATCATGTTTTGTATTTTCTATATTTCATAAATGTACACGCCCTGTTTCCCGTTTTTAATTTTTAAAAACGAAAACTTTCCACAACCAAGCTGGTCTTCCATAGTTATTAAAAGGAGTCATTCAAGAGGTAAGCTAGACTGTCTGTGAAGCATAAAGCCTGACGTTATGTCTGAACAGAAACACACCGATGAGTGATTAAACTACAGGGAAGGGTTTTAAAAAAAAAAAAAAAGAAGAGAATAACAGCATCTACTTGTGACAACAGCTAAAAGGTGAGCAATGACTAAACTCAGCAGCTATTATGTTTAAATTAATATGATTAGTACTCAAACTAGTGATGTGGTCTTTGTTTATCTAATTCCTTGCTAAGTATGTCCAGTTATGAGAGATACTGAGTTTAAATTTTCACTATAAAAACACAGGTGCCATAATGGGGAAAAAATATGAACTTTTGCTTGTATTCTTAACGCATTCATAAAAAAAATCAGTACTAGTTTTTAAATCACAGAATCAGATTCAGATCAGAATCTCTAGTAGCATGATCCAGATTTAGATCAGAACCTCTTTAGTAGCATGATCTAAACAAGCGCCAACAAAATGCTCTAATAGTGACCGGTCCCAAACTATGGTGGACTGCTTATCTGGTTCAACTGGTTGGGTGGGAAAGTCAACAAATTTGAAAGCATGAGAAGTTCACTGCATAACCCTGCTATGAAGCAATGAAGATAGGCAACAATGAAAGAAAACACCACATTAAATGAAACAAGACAAGAAAAGCCAGATCACATACTAGGTACTGTATTGTTTCTCAAAAGCACATTATTGACTTCTAATTAATAGTTTACATACAAGGATTCATCGTAGTTTCGTTTTGTGCTGTGTTTAAACCCCAGACCACTAGACAGCAGTGTTGTAAGCTATCTTCAGCAAACAGGAACAACATGCTTTTTTTTTTTACTAAGATTAGATTAAAAAAATAAATTAAAATAATCAGAATACAATACCTTGCTTACAGTATCACAATATACTTCATCACAACTTCTTGGTACTTCAAGAGAGTACTTAATATATGCATCAAATTGCCAGGTTCAGTCCTAGTGTGGACTGCACAGTCAACACAGTCCTAGTGTGGAGGTCTGCAATCACTCATCATATTAATACTTACCAGCAAGTATTTAAGATGTATTTAACTTTTTACACAGAAATATTAAAAAGTAATAATTACCATGTGCACTGTAATTATATTTTATAGCAAGACATATGTAAAGTTTGCTTAATGATTTGCTTACTACTGTTCAAATATAAAAAGTATACTGGAGCACTTTGTAGCTCTACAGTTACAGACTGTACTCCATCTGTTTCTCTACATACTGCAAATTCCCTGGAGCACCAACCGAAACTATCTAGCCAACAACATCCTGTAACCATTGATGGAAGGACTAGAGGATGACCAACACAATCTCTGCAGCAGTAGATGAGCTATCGCCTCTGCCTTTACATCTACCAGGCGGATAATCATAGATAGGAGTGTACAATAGAGTTAACAGTAAGTGAACAGAACAACAAATAACACCCCACCGCCACATCAGTGTAGTTGCTGCAGTACTGAGAATGATCCACCAGCCAAATAACACCTGGTCTGTGGTGGTCCTGTGGTTGGGTTTTATATATATATATATATATATATATATATATATATATATATATATATATATATATATATATATATATATATATATATATATATATATATATTTCTCCCACATGGTTTACAAAGATGTCCAAGATGGCCAATGCACCTTTAGCTATAGCCTTGGCTGACTGACCTGACAGAAAGTACAGGTGACCTGCACAAACACTGGTACATGCTTACAAAATTTATGTCCAGTATTCCACATGTAAATTGTTTGTTTTTTGCAGCAGCAGCTTGTTTATTTTTGTTTACTTAAAGGTCAAAAGTACACAGACAGCATGTGACTAGGAGTGGGTCACTAAGGTCAGGCGTGAACTTAACCAAGAGCTCCGTGACTGACTTGTCGTACATTTTGGAAAAAAACTCAATACCACTGGAACATGTGCAGTCAGGAGACATCAGCTCAGGATAAAAAAAAAAATGTAATGCCAAAGAAGAGCTTTTATGGAGGTCATCAAGGTCAACATGCTACACAGGTCCACTCAACAGAACTTTTTTTGCTATGCATCTTTTTTTTTTTTGTTCCACTTGGGTCTAAAATGCAAATAAACTTTCTAAAGGATCATAACACAGGCCTATATAATGCTATGGTGTATTTAATCTCGGAGGAAACAAACTATAATTTCTCCTTCTCTGCCCTGCTGTCCTGGAGGTCTGCTGGAAGGCAGCCATGGTAAAACCAGCCCTATATCTCTCCCAGCATTCCAGGAGGGGTAGGCCTGCAGGCACCGGCACGCTCAGCTGCCTACTAACAAAACAGACACACATACATACACACTCCAAAAAGAAAGCCAGGGAGAGGCAGATGGATTCGTGGAAGCGCACGCTTCAGCTACAAGTACTGGGAGCTCAACGGTACTCAGTGTCTTGTATGAGCTTGTTACAGATATAATCTTGCAAGCAAGCAGCACCATTGGTTTTCAAAACAAGTCTGATCAAGGTGAGCCTGAACAGTTTCACATTTTAAAGCCTGCGTCAACACTTCAGTGCTTTCAACTAGAGGGTGAGTTTTCTTGGCAGTAATCAGAATGATGGTTTTCACAGAAAAGCCCCAGGTCATATAGGTTTAAAGGAGCAGTTCAGCCAAAAAAAAGATAATGTTAGGGGATAAATGATGAAAGAAGGGGAATGGTCATGACTCCATTGTTAATTCATTTCATTTGCTTGGTCAAGCTATTCGTTTAAGATGATGTGTGAATGTGCACACATTTATTAAGGTGTGCACAGCACCTCAAGGCCTCAAGGAGTAAGAAGTAAAAAGGTGGTGGTCTTTCTGGATTTCTCACAGGACCGTGCTACACTCCCCCTGCATTCCTGAGGTTGGAGGCTGTTTGTATGGTGTGGGGCTGTACCTGGAGGGCAAAGAAATCTCCACTAACCACCAGTGGACTACTTTACAACACCTGCTCCAAGGGGAGGAGCACACAAGTTACTGGTTTAACCACATCGAGGGCAGCTCTCCCAACAGTCAGAAAGAGCATCTGCAAAGGAGACAGTGGCTCATTATAAACAACACCTTCCACCAAAAGCAAAGACATTTGCATGAAACTCGTTTTTCGCCTCAAGTTTAATCAAACCATCAAACCGTTAACTCATTTTAAATATCATTTACCCTAGATTATTCTTTAAAGCAAACTCTGGTGAGGTTTCAGACCTCAACATTCACTCCAAAGTCAAAACAGTCCATATCACTACACATTTACTATACATATATATTTTTTAACTGTTCTGACACAGCAGCAACACATTTGCATATATTTACCTAAAGAGCCTACAGGAGTTTAGCATCACTTGTTCATGTTGGAGTTTCAAAGAGTTTTTAGTCTGGACTGCTGTTTGAATAAGGCACATACGGGACAGCAGAACAAATATTGATTACATACATCAGTCTTATTTGTATATTAACGAAAGCAGTCTATTCTAAAGGATGAAGTTGGAAAACGGTTATTTAAAAATGAATTATGGCTGTTTTGTTACAAAAGTCCGCACATAAATGCAAAAATGAAAAAAAATAAAAATAAAAAATACTGTGTATGAAAATATGGGATCATTACTATTCATTACATAAGATGCTGATAGCTGTAAAAACACACTGCTGTATAACCACCAAGTATAACCCTTATCTTAGATAAGCAGTTAAGGAGTTCAATATAATGCATGCATTAAGTATATCTTTAATGCATATAGGCCTTGTTTATTTAAGATAAATATTTATGTGTTGCAAGTGACCACACATGTAATTCCAAATCCAACACCTGGACATAACCATGTTTCATGGTTTAGTCCTATGCAGCAGACTTCAAACATTGCAGGCAATAAACAACAAACAGCTCCTATTAAATATTAGTTAACCAAACCACATGCCACAACACTTTGATTTCACACAACAAACAACTACATACAAGGGAAATGGACTGGTACTAAATGAGAAGAAAAGTTCCACTGTAGCCAGTTTTGTGTGATCCTTGTGTGGAGCAGACATGAAAAAGACGCCAAAGTCAGGTTCCTCTGTCTGGACTTACATGAAAGAAACCCATTATCCTGACGAGATGGTGCTCAAGTAGAACTGCACACTATGCATCAACGCGAGAAATCCCTTACAAACATAAACACCAAACAGAACTATCACACGTAAAGCTTCATACAGATGTAGAGATGTAGCAGAAGTATGAAGAGATTGCCCCCTTGTAGTAATACTTGTTTTAAAACAGTTCTGAACTTGCTTTGGAGATAAAAGCTCAGACTACCAGCATTGCCCAATGGTGGGGGATAGGATATGACATAGACAAAGATCTAAAGCACAGAATGCTGCCCCCAAGTGGCTTTCTACTGAAATACAAGCAGAATTTAAAAGACACATTTAGTTGCAAGTGTGTGAAACTCACTCGATAAATAAACCCTTAATATTTACTGCAATACTGGCCTCTTCAATAGTACTTAAAATTAAAGTTTTTAAATTAAAAGAATTCTACTCAGACAACTTAAACAAAGCTGTTTAATATATCTCACATATCTCTGAAAAACATATCAGTTTATTTGATAAATCTAGCTATTGTCATGACAAAACAGTACTGCAGGCTGTTTTATTTTGAAGTCACCTCTACAGTATGCTAATACGGTTTTAATATTACAAGACATACTGCAACTGCTATGTATAGATCCTTAATTGCAATTCAGTGTTTTGTCCACGTTGTGCAGTTCTACTTAATGTGCACAATGCACACTCAATACACACACACAGGGGGCCGGACAACGTGAATAGGACACAGATTAGGTTTGGGTGATATTTGGTGATATGGCTGATCAGGGCATATCCCAGGTTTACAGTACACAGAAGCGCTGGCTAAACAGACAAAAGCTTTGTTTTCAATCAGGTGAGGTATACGGTGAGTAGATCTGTGTGCTGTAAACAAAAGTGTTCATAACACAAGGGCCATGAGCAGGTCAGCCCCTTCCGCAGGCTGTGCTGTAAGACAGGAGTATTTGAGTAATAAGGTTAGGACAGAATAGAAAAACTTTGTATTAGTAATGTTTAGAGACAGAGCTAAACCGCACAGCACGAAGCCAAAACCTTTACAAACTAGAGAGAAAGAACGCAAGAAGAGTGCACAAAAAAAAAAGGGTCCAGAAAGAGTGCCTTAGAACATACACTTCTGCTTCCCTAAAGAAGCTTTCAATGGATGTATTCTTTATAAATCTGCTTTTATAGAAAAGATATGCAAGTGTGAAGACATAACACTTCTCTGAATGCGGAAGTGGCAGAATGAGAGACAGACGGCTTTGTTACCTGTCTCAAGAAAGCCAAGACATATTATTCCAGAAAACTGTAGACAGGTCTGGGTAATATCCTGGAATAATTAGCTAATGTTCTTGTTTTAAATGTAAGAATAAACAATTATCAGGATCATTCACCACACTGCATTCTCCTTTCCAAAAAAAGGCCACAGTATTAAAAAGGTTATAAACACCTGGACTCAAACATTAAAAGATGCCACATGCACTCTATAAAACCTCTACACCACGTCCTCGGCAGGAAGAGCCAGTTCCCTCCACCCCAGGGTGAATTAGTGGTTTTTGCATTAGGCTGGCATGGAGCTGACTGCTTAAGAGACAATATCTTGGTTACTGACAGTTAGGCTTGTGATAAAAGAGGGTATTCTGTTAGGAAGTGTTGGGTCAAGCATGCCCAGCCTCTTACACCAAACTAGAGGTTCTTATTTGATTGTAATGTAATATTGTGATCATTTCTATATAAGTTAATTATACCACCTTTAATGTTATCAGAGGATGTTTATTTCTATTTCTCCAGAATATCTCCAGATAGGAAGCTCACAGTTTATTTACTATGGATTTCAAACTGTCTGGCATATAGACATGGTATAAACCAAGCATGAACACTACAGGCCTTACTATTGCAAGTTTCATGGCTAGAGAAGTCAAGTTGTAACAATAGCTGCAAGGACAAGCTCAGCAAAGACTAATTGTAATACATTAAACAGAGTTAACAACCAACAAGTACTGCACGTGTCACTAACTTAGAAGTAATTTTCTAATAACCACTGTAGACAAGCATATTAAATACACAGACAATCTCAACTTGTTACCAAGACACTGGTGGTCTCTGGTGTCATGAAACAAATAACAAAAACCACCAGGTGCATCAATGGTAGGAAGTGTCAGAAGCAAGGCATAAGATTGGCTGGTGAATCCACACGGGCAGCCCAGCAGCTCAGGTGAGGCTCGTGGAAAGTGTGCGTTAACCGTCTGTAAGCAGCTTACAGAGCCGCTGGGAGAGAGAGCATGTGAAAACACCCAGCTTCATCAACGGGTGTCTCTGCAGTAGCTCTGTAGGCTCCCAGGGGTTGCAGGAGCCAAAACAACAGTACATCACGCTATGCAGTATCCCCAGTGTCGCTAAGCCAAGACCAACAACCTGCACTGCCAGCTATGAGGAGATTAAGAGGAAAGAAAGGTGAAATGATATAGTTTTGATGAACCTCTCACCTTCAAGGGTGCTTTTATTATCTCTGTGTGTTAAGTTCAGAGACTGGTCTGAGAGTATACTGTAAAATATTAATTGCATTGTTTGACCACCAAAGTTCAATTTAGACTGGCAGCTGGTATCTGTCATACATACAAGCAGTGTCACACTTTTGTATCATGCTGCAATGTTACCTATAGTTAACATCAACACTGGTTTTAGCTATACAGACTACGATTCTGTTTGCCAGAGGTGAAGTTTGCACCTATTGCTAGATAACTACCAAAAATCTAAGACTACGCACTTCTTCCATGTTTTTTAGAGATTGTAAAATTAGCTGAGACTGGTGTCTGAGTTCATTTATGCAGTTTTAAATTTACCAAAACCTCAAAAGCCCATCTGAGCTTCCACTTAGTCCAAACTGTTTAACTTCAGCAGAAGATCTCTGCTTGACGCAGGCTGCCCAGCATTGAGAATTTGAGCTTTAAAAGGCTCAGCTTAAAGTTAAATGTTAATTCCCTGGTGCATCATCCTGGAAATGATCACAGAGGTTTTCTTAAAAAATAGTTATAGATGATGAGCACCATCACCTATAGCTTGGTGAGTAGGTGATTTACTATGATGTGTCTCTCTGCTAGTTGTGGTGTTCAAAGAACTTGTTATGGTACACATGGGCTTAGCAATTAGAATTAAATAATTGCTAGATCTGGCAAACTTACAGAGTCATGTGAAGTTCAAATACTTTCAACTTTTGCGTGACAAACATCCTTCAAGTCAAAACAGCTTTTTGTGCATGTTAGAAGAAGGGACACGCCTACTGTTGTCCTATTGGCTGCAAGAAAATATTTAAGGGATATATATAATATATAAGTGAGACCTTCCATTGTCATCTGTTAAAGGGTACAGATGGAAGTTGGATAAGGCTGCTTCTTACAGTCAGCTGTGAAAATGCGACAGCCTGAAAGGTTTATTTTGGATGCAAAATAAGTTTCTGGGATACCAGAGGGCATCAAATGTTACTTAATTATACAGAACACAGAGTTAGTAGTCCTGCTATTTATGCCTGATATTAACATGTGCGTTCAGAAACTGGACTTATCCATGAGGCTGCTCAGCTACTTAATAAAATAATAAAAATCTACATCCCTTACTTACAACTGGGCTTCATGGGGTCTGCACCACACACAAGCCCTATCATTAACCCATGACTCACTGGACCACTCCACATGTTGCCAATGCTCCAGTTAGAAACCTCATAAGCCCAGGTAAGGTGCTGTGCCCAACTCTGCACCCTCTGCAAGACTTGTAGGATATGCATGTGGGGCCTACTGCATTAAACGTGGATATCAAATCATTTCTGCCAGATATAATGTTTGTCATTTACAAGCATGAACAATATTTTGAACTTGCTGTATACCTACTCAGAGACACAAATTACATGTTTTCAGATTTCCATCAATTAAGTGCTTTGAATTTCGCACATTGAATTTTCATGCCTAAAGAATGCAGCCCAACTAGCACACATGCTTAGAACTATTGATATGCTAGATAGGAAAATACAACACTGTGCAGGGAAATTGATTACTAGTAGTGGGACAACAATGTGTATGTCCACAAACGCTAAGCTGCCCACCATATTCACCCTACTACCTGCCCCTACAATTTTTTTCTGTGAGCATGCAGCCCTCAGAGTCTGACCATAGGCATCTTCCCAAGACAGGTGGATCCTGTGACCTTCCAGTGTTATGCAAGAACATGCTGCTGTGAGCAATACTGCGCCCTATCCTGCAACAAGGAGTTCCTGTACGATATATATAGAAATGCCTGTCACTGCAAAAAGATCATTCCCACTTTGAACAATGAACGTCATCAAGCCAAAAGAAAAAAGGAGGGAGATGAAGCAGCATCTTCAGGCACTTAGCCATAAACTCACACCTTCATGGTCTGTACACCTAAACATGGATCATTCAAACAAACGAAGGAGGCATAGCTGCCAAGAGTTCAGTGTGGTTCCAAGGCAATTAGACAGTTGTGTGCCTGTGGGGTGGGATGGGGGGAGCTCTTTTCTGTGCTGTTGGTACCTAATGGACTGACCTTGGGAGCTGACGCTGAATGATTGTGCAGCAATGCTGTTTGGGTTACATCAGGTGCTTCCAGCAGCACTGCAGCTCTAAATGCAGAGGGAGAGAGAGAGAGAGAGAGAGAGCGCAAGAGAGAGACGCACGGCTGCCACCTGATCAGTCTAGCGGACAGAGGGGGTGGATTGCACAATACCCTGACTGAGAGACGAGGGAAATACAGATTCTTCTACGACGAAGTAGCTCAACATCCAAACACTGATTAAGAATGTACATCCAGTTTCTACAAGGGGAAAGCAAACAATGCTATTTTATCAGACAGTCTTAGTTTAGTCCCAAATTCTGAATATTCAACAACATGTCATTCTCCTTTGGCTTGGTAACGTTTATTGCTCAGAATGGG
Source organism: Prochilodus magdalenae (assembly GCA_024036415.1). Classification (NCBI taxonomy): domain Eukaryota; kingdom Metazoa; phylum Chordata; class Actinopteri; order Characiformes; family Prochilodontidae; genus Prochilodus; species Prochilodus magdalenae. The sequence goes on from JAMWET010002595.1 coordinate 416,426, forward strand.
GAACTCACTTTTTGTAGTGTCAAGCATTTTCCACACAGAAAATAAACACTGATCTCTGCAAATTTCACATATATTAAAACTTACTGTGTATAACAAGTAACATGTAATGCATTGTTTAGGGGAGGTTTCTTTATACCGCACAAGTGTTCCACTAAACAGTCAAAAGATGACAGCATTAAAATTTAATTAGGTTATGAGCCAGACCTAAAAATATTTATATTCATGCCAGAGAGAAATTGAGAGCTGATAAAAATAATAATAATAATAATAATAATAACAACAACAAACCATGATAAAATCCCATATTCCTTATCAAGAAAAAGTCAAGAATACAAATAGAAAAAAAAAAAGTCATTGACCTCTAAAAGTATTTATCATCTGCATGGGCTACATGCCTATTAGCAGCCTTTAAGATGTAAAATCAAAGCCTTGCCCAAGAGTGTTTGTTTTTACCTTGGGAGATGACCGTCACAGGAGATTGGCCCAAAGCTAGTAAGGAATGTAGACCGGCAGGAACCAATTGCTGAACCACACCAATTAAAGCACATCAGACAAAATAGAGGCCCAGTCAGATGGCACAGCTGATAATGCAGCTCACTGTTCCAAAACCAGGCTAAAACGTGTCCAATGTGCCAATATCAAATGTGCCATTACAAAATACTGAGCTTAAAAACTGCTAAAACGAACATATTTAACCTATCGAGTAGGTACAGCTGAAGGAACCCTAAGATCAGTCAAATCTTTGTTTACATTATCGCAAACAGGAAATGGTTCCGGACAGTGCAAGTACAGTGGGTTGTGGCGTACCACCCTTTAATAAGGATGTTTAGACTGAAAGCAGTTTAGCAGGATAGGAGCTGCCGACTGTAGCCTACCATTCAATTTTTTTCCGTCCACCCTTTACTTTATTCAGTCATGTGTGAATATGAAAACTAATCAAGACTCATCCACCTTTCACCATGTGCTTACATAAAACACATACCCTCACAAAAACAGCTCGTTAGAAAATTCTAAATACAACTGATGCAGAAGAGGTGACTCTTAATCACAAAGGCCTAGATATTGCCCCACCAGAGAAAGAGAGGCAACCATGAATCACTACAGTCTGTTGCTTTTAATCAGTTACAGCTGTGACTGCTTCAGTTTGGCGAGCATCATTAAAACACTGGATCTGCAGCAAGTGGTTATATATAGAACTATACTGCAGTGAGTACAAACCCCAACCACATGTGAAAGAAACAAGCCCCATTTCTCCTCCTCCTAACACACGCTCGCACTGGCAAGTTAACATTTTGCCAAGTTTTGAAAACAGTCTATTCGTTCACATAGCAAGTAGAGGCAGAGGTTGTAGCAGCTATCTTTTAACAGGGCAAAGTCTGCCCTTGGCAAGTACAGAGGAGGAGGGGGAGCTGTAGGAGAACACCATGTCCAAACAGCCGCTGCCCTCAAACCCACAAAAAAGTCCCATATCATAGGCCATGCTGATACGGAACTCTGGCTTGCTGCCATGTAAACTCCAACCCCAAGGCCCCGGGTAAGCAGTGCCCTCAAATGTCTCCTAAACCAACACGCATCCCCTACACATGTGACGAAAAGAGCAGAACATACTTGGGCAAAACTATCAAGAATTCAGTACTTCAAAGCAGAGAACACATACACAAACTTGAATTAAAGTCTAGTACCTATAAAAGAAGCAATCGCAACACACTAGAACCCCCATGCAGCTGGCCTGACCGGCTGTCGGCTGAGTTCCAAAAACGGTTCTCCCTCACGCTTGCCCGCCGGACACAGGAGACTACAGGTGAGGGAGCGGTGCAATCAAGAAAGCTTGAAGCCTCAGCATAACGGCCGTCACAAAGTTCTGCAGTGAAGACCTGTACTCAATCCCAGCCCAGAGTACGTGAAGAGCGAGCAGTCAGCTTTTTGGCGACAGGCGGTTTCCACTCAGTGCAGCACAGGCGAAACTGTCCTGTAGTCAGCAAACAGACAGCAGCGTCCGCGGCAGGCAAACACAGTCAGTCTTGCACGATCACTCAGCACTTGTGTTCCTCTCTGCTGTCGCTACTGCCAGCCTCCCTCTCCCTAGCTCCCTCCCACCCCTTTTTCCTCCCCTCTCCTCATCCTCCCTCCTTCTCTGCATCCATATCTCCCTCCCTTACTCGTTCCCCATCTCTCTCTCTCTCCCACTGGCTCTGACCCTTGAGGCAGAAACATTAGGGTTGGCAAACACACTGGCAGCAAACTGCTGACTGGCCACTGCAGAAAGAGCTCTGGCCAGACATCTTTAGGGCTCAGTCAGCCTTCTCATTTGGTGACTAAAGATTTCTCCAACTCGTACTGGTTTTAAATCATTGAGTTCTAACAAATAGAATAAAGACAACAAGACACAATTAACAGTCAAAGTGGTGAAAGCATAATCAAAGGCAAGGACTAAACCATCACAAAACATTTAAACCCATAATGCTATCAATAAGCTATGCACAAGAGATCGGATTTCTCCTGTATATCTAATATTAACACAATGCAAACCACTGAAGCAACATCGGAGCAGTGAGTTACAGACAACAATTTTGGCAAGCTATTGTTTATAGTCAGGTTTGTGACATTACAAGTCCAGCCCATCTGCTCTGGCTCAGTTCGTTAAGTATCCGAGCAGTAAGTGTAACCGAACCGCTGAGTAGACATGATATTTTTAGTATTGCTTTCAGCACTCTCCACAAAGGCTAGCAGTAGGAACCAGCATATTTTGTGTTCAGTCTGACTGCTGTGTCTTATACTGGAGGCTGCAAAATGGTTTGAGTGAGCATAATAACCCGTACGTCACACTTCTTTACATACTTAATTGGTCACAGGAGAAAATTACATCATGTTAGAAATAAGCCCCAATAATGGAAAACCAAAAAAATATTATTGTGATTTTACACATTTCATGATTCCCAGTGTACTGCAATAATATATTGTAATTATTTATTATTATTATTATTATTATTATTATTATTATTATTATTATTATTATTATATTTTAACTGCAGATATCCTAATGAAATTAGTGTCTTCATATTTAATGAGAAAGTCTTCAGTCAATTTCTCACCTCAGTCTTATGGCAGCAAATTAAATCAATTTTATTATTCCAGTGCCAAAATGTTTACTTCATATTTGCCATTTACATGCTGTTACTTGCCATTTGTGTTATACTATTGCCATCATTCACAGACACCCACCTATAGCAGTTTAGCCTTGCCTATTTACAGTTAATGGCATAAGGAGTTGCAACCCAGACTACAGCCAACTTAAGTGAAGAGATACAGTCCATGTCCCAATTGTGTCCTACACACAAACGCTACACAGTATACACTATGTACTATTCTTAAAAGCATGAGTTCAACAGGTTGTACACACAATTTTAGCACAAGCCTACTACATTGTTTCTTACCAACAGGAAAGGATGAAGCTTACGTCATACCAAGAAGGACTTTAAAGGCTGGGCTGAACTCACATTTATAAATCTGGTCCTGCCACCAACACAAATTTCCATTCAAGAAAAAACCCTCCCTTTCCATTTTCTTTTGAAGTAGACTAGTTTTGATTGTACATTGTGGATTATTGACTATACTCAACTTTGACATTCATAACTGTACTATATATACTACATACTCAAACACTAATGTGGGAGGGGGGGGAGAGATACAGAACATATAGTGACAAAAAAGGATAACATAAAACCAGAATCACTGCTGTTGCTAACTGAGAACGAGGAAAACGCCGAGAAGCGAAAGGAGACGAGGCATGAAGGGAAAGAGCATGTGACTGGGATTCTAATGATGCGGAGTTTGAATGTAGGAGCTGTACAGGGAGCTGAACAAGGGCTGGAAGGAGGGAGGAAGGTTCGACTCGGGATGGGAGGATGCTAGTCGTCGGGTTTCGGTTAACTTTACCCAGGAAGCGGGAGGAAAATAAAAAGACCCCAGTTGTAGCAGGACCTGAAGGTTTTCCGGATTCAATTAACGCACCAGCCAAAACTAGCAGCTCCGCCAAGTCAGGGTGAACTGACGTAACTGACGTAAACTACGAAGTAACAGGAGTAAACCTATTCAAATGACTGGGGTCACACGGACACATACAGCTCCCAGGCTAGCACCTGAGCGACACAGAACCAGACAGGAGTAAAAAGTCTTTCCGGAGTGGCACGTGCTGTCGCTATACTACACGAACTCAACGAATACCGCCGGGTGGCGAGTCATGTCGTTAAACCACCATCTCGGTCTCATTTACAGGAATTAACAACCAAGCCCATCGAGATGAATCTGTGAGATAGTGAGCGGGGTCTATGGGGTGCTGCTCTGTACGCGTGTTAAGACGGGCTTACCTGTTTAAAGTGTACGAGCCGTTTCGTTTAAACCTCATGCTGAAGGACAGCAGCGTGTCGATGAACTCCAGATTTGTTCAGATCTCGCTTCGCGTCTTGCCACCGACTCGCTTTTGTGTTCGCGGCTAAAGACAAAGGAGGGGAAGGCTTTGGGCAGACTTTCCATGTGCAGATCCAAGACCGCCTCCTCCCCCAGCAGCAGCAGCAGAAGCCATGCCTCCGCCGGACAGGCTTACTCTGAGGATACAAGGGGGACGAGGGCTTGCAATATCTGCTCTGTTCTATATGATCCCAAACGCGGTGCGAATAACACAGGGCGGCAGGCTGGAATAATAAGAGGTGCCTTGAGATAACAACACTTTCCCCTTCAGAGGCAGAGACTTGTTTGTTGACTTTCGCCACTCTTCATCTCTCAGGAGGTGTGAACCCCCCCCAACCTCATGGTTCCTCCTTCTACGGTGGGTTTTTGGTTTTTATCAGAAGTTAAATAAGAGGGGCAGAGCTAAAAATAGAACCTGAAAGTATACTTCTAAAGCTATAGAGCTGAAAGCCAGAAAACTCCACCACTCTGGAGTTACATGCTGCTTTCACTTGAAACTACCCCTACCATTAAAGGATGTTGCCAAGAATAGCAGTGGGCTCAGAGTGAACTGTAATAAGCAGCATGCTCCTAAAAAAAGATGGTTCTTTAAGGGGTTTTTGGGTTAAGAAAAAGGTTCTATGTAGAACCATGAATACTTAAAGAAGCCTGTGTCATGGTTAAAGAGCTCATGCCATTGTGAAAGGGTTCTTCATATGGATGGAGAATGTGCTGACATCATAACAGAACCCTTGTTTAAAAATCTGAAGATAGAACAGTATATCAATCTGAATCAAAGGGTTCTTTAAGTGCTCGTGGTTGTGCACAGACACAGTTCCTTTACTAAAGAACCCATCAAGAACCATCTTTATTTGGTTGGTAACACTTTTCACTAAGACACTGTATCAGAATGCATGGACAGGGCAAATTAAGAGTTGTCAGAGAAATCTCTTACTGATGTCGGATCAAAATCTCATTAAAAAAAAAAATCAATTGTAAAACTCCTGTTTCCTTTACATTGTGTGTAAAATTTCACGCTGAATGGAAATGGCACAGAACTAACTTTGAAAAGGTCTGGTGTTCTGACAGCAGTGATATACATCAAGGCTGATGTGAGAACAGTTCACCAAAATGTTCAAGAGAACAAGGAATTGGTTTGACTCTAGACAATCAAGTCATATCCTGCCTCTGTGCTGGTAGGAAATTGCCAAACAACAAAAGGCATCTGAGCCTAATACAGACTCTGGCAACCTTCTAAACCCTCCACATACGTTATAAATGACCGGACACATTAAATCAAGAAGGCAGGCCCACCAGTCAGCCACTAAGAGGGAAATGGGCAATTATTTTCTGACTGCTTCTATCCAGATCTTTCACTTTGCCCTCAAATGTATGTACTAGTAACAGAAGATTAAATTTTCTTGTTTTTTAGTAACAGCTACATATTTTCACCCCTGTTGGAGAATCTGGTCCGTGACTAAAAGAGCAAAGTAAGCCCCTTTTATGGCTTACGTAAGGAGTCACTGTGCTCTTTAGGTTCATTCATGTGGAGGCTTGACTACAGATGATGAATGACTCTGTCATTCTCCTTCCCTCCTCTGTTTCCTCCTCTCTCCTGCAGAGAATTTTGCTGGCTGCTCCAAGTCCAGCTCCAGAGCCATTCATTAGAATATCAGCTAGCTGGCATTGCCCTCAGTGATCGATGAGCCATTGCAGAATGGACGGGGGGGGGTGGGGGGGTGCGGTTATGCAATCTGCTCAGAGGACCAGCAGTACATCAGCTCTGTGCTGCAGCAGAAACACACAGTGCTGGGACAGTCAGCTATTTGCTGTACAGCACGTAACACACATACAGACTTAATGACTCTTCTCCACCACTTTGTTTTATATAAGCTGTGAATCTTAATGAGGGCTTTTTCACAGATGCACTCTAATTCTGTACCACAGCACTGTACCAAGACTGCAGATTTGAGGCTGATAAGCCAGCTAACCACTTGCACCTCCTTGGGACAATGATCAAGCAAAACGAATACTGCATAGTTTCTACTTTAGCACTGTTATGGCATACAGAAGTGGCCAGTTTTACAGTTTTGCCTGCAGGGCAGCATGCTGAAATGCATCTGTTGTTCTTTTTGTTACAGTTATTTGTGTCCTTCGGTTGGGACTTGGCTCCACTTCAGTATCGACATTTAGAAGGCAGTACATTCAGTGCTTTCACCCAAAAAGTCTGATATGCCAAAAACTCTCAATTTAATACTATTGAAAGCTGTATAGCTTAAAGCTAGGATTAATCCACACTCAGAACATACTCCAGCTCTTTTCAGAGCTTAAACTTTCAAGCCTTTATCAAATACAGACTTCTGCTGAAATGTCTGCCAAAAAGTTACAACACAAAAGCTGTCTCCGATGTGGACTATCCATCAAAAAGGCTGTACGGTAAGAGCTGGGCACTGGAACGAAGACGCAGAGCCAATTCTCAAACACGGGGGAGATGAAAGTCAAAATGTTCCAGCTTTCATATATTAAAGTCTTCAGCAATCAAGAGGTGAAAAGCTGCATCACTGTTCAAAGTTTCAAGTTGATAAACTTTAAAGGATCTACACTGAGAAGGTAGAATTTTCCTTTCTTCTGTTTTGACAGAATTAGAGTTCACTTCTAGGTTCATATATGTAAGCAAAGTTGCTAAAAGCACAAAAACACTGGCTATGCGGTCCCAGCTTTGAGCATGTTTACATAAGACTGTCCTATCAGCCTACTGCAGGTTAGCACACTTATTTATGTTAAAGTGACGTCACCGCAGTCTACAACAGAGCTAGAATGAGCTGCTGGGAAAGCATATAAATGTTATGGCCTTCATAGCTGTTGGAAAGCCAATGTAAAAAATAAAGTGCAATTCAAGTGCACTTAAGGAGAACAAAGAATCATAATATCGAATATGAAGCAATAAAGTATTTTAAAAGTCCAGAGGTCAAACTTTTGCAAAAGGGCAAGTCTTGCACATGCACTACAAGGGTGGTGGGAGAGGAGAAGCACTGAGCAGGTTTAACATGGCTTTTGTCATCTGAGTGACGCAAGCGTCATCTGACACATGTCAGACCCCTGACAGACATCCTTCCCTCAGGCGAGCTAGCATAATCAAATCAATCAGCAGCAGCAGCCATGCTCGACAAAAGGCAGAGCCGTCCACTCTACACCAAACTGCCACACAAAACAGCTCAGTCTGCTCTAAATAAGATCTAGAGAGCCGGCCAGAAAACAACAAAACTCACTTATATCCACTGACTTGCTAACCTGATTAACACAACACAGCCTTTTAGTCATAATCAATGCCGAGGTTCATTTAGCCTCACCCCCCGTTACAGTGATGAACGGTCAACAAAACCCCAGACACCATAAACTAAATGGCGCCAACCACATACTTATGAACTTACATAACCCAACAATTTATGAGGCAAGTGTGCTTTTCTAAATAAGGCTATATGTGTTGGTATTGTCTCCAGAGGATAGAGGTGTTTGAATAGTAAAGTTGCTCCTGTGGGAGACTGCACAATGTCACTTTTCTGGCAGCGGTCTTTATTTTTGTGTCTCCTGGAGCATTAAACTCATATCTGCAGCTGGACAGCATGCTTCAGCATTCCTTACACAGTAACAGAGACCAGTAAAGAAAGATAAAAACATGAATCAAGCCTTTTACTAGTACTAGATTATAAGAAATGTATAAGAGCTTTATAACAGCCATACAAAGGTTGATTCTACAATAACAAATTATAAAAAGAACTAATGTAACTTTCATACATTACATTACAATCATTCATTCATTCATTCATTCATTTTTTTATATTGTATTTATTTATATGCTCATGAGAGACCACTAAGAGAAACTTATAGGTATGCATGTTTGTGTGTATTTATAATAAACACTTCTTTTTGTAAGAAAGACCAGTAGAATATGTTATATATTTACGTTTCTTACTGTAGGAAAGACGAATAGGACAATACAAACCAGCCATTATCATTATGCAAACCTGCTAACTCATCTAGAACACTCAAGGAAAAAAAGTAAGTTGATTGAGTTTAAGTAATTGTATGGTCCCTAAAATATATAAATATGACTTGGAGATCCTGTGCAGAATTGCAGCACAGATAATTGTGAACAGGGCAGTAGGAACATTTTGCTGCCATCTACTGGACACCTGCAAGAATACTGTCTCACTTCAGATTAGAATTCGGGCAATTTACTCTTTTAGAAATGAAACATTATACTTCAGGTGGTGCAAAACCCCTGATAACACAGTATTATATCATATACCTTATGTTGACAGACTCGGAAGGCTTCCGTCTGTGTTTTTGCCTCTCAACATGCCTCCCGGTTGCAATATTCCCTCTTTGCTATGCAATAAAGCAGTTTAAACTACATACTGGGTCACATATCTTTCTAGTTTGAAAGACATGACGGTCTGAGGAATCACAGTATCTGAGCCCTAAACCAGTCTCTATGCCTTTTGAATTTGAGGTTTCATTAGTGGAACTGGGCTACACTATAGCTTTAGTGACATATGAGAGAATATGAGGAAAATCATTAGGCTAAATTGACTTTTCTGTCTTCATGATCGGAGTTTTGTTTAGTTTCACTGTAGGCATTCAATTTACAGAGTGAAATACACCTGCCTCATCGCGGCATAATTTGCCACTATTTGGATTTGTATCATATGGGTATTGTTGATAAAGTAAATGGTTTTAGAGGGGATTTTGTTTAACAGGCCTAGAATGTTGCAAAAAAAACATTTAGTTATTAGTTTTCTATTAGTATATTGGCTTACTGAGCTACAGCGTACTGCAGTAGCCTAAGCTTAATTTTGTTCATGAGCATTATGATCAAGTGTTTTTTCTATGGCTACATCACTGGGTTCCCTCACCTCTGAGAGAATTGTTTGTATCTGTTTCTCTAAGTTGTACAAGGACACATCTGTATCTGTCCACACCAAAACAGTGCAGTCCATCAGCTCGCAGACAGCTGCCTCCCATTTATATAAACACTCAGAGGCAGAGCACCTGCCTCTATACACATTGGGGGACGGAAATAAAACAATGACATCATCATCATGATTAATTATGTCATAGCAACATTTACCAAGTATGTTGTGACCATCAACGGACCAAACACACTGAAAAACTGCATGTTTGTTTAAAATGCGCTCTCAGTAGGGGTGGGAAATATGCAATGTCAAAAACAGCTCATCTTTTTCCTACAGTGCACAAATATACAGTCATCCACTTGATGCAAAAAAACCCAAAACTAATCAGATCCTTAGAGTGCCACGCAAAAGATTACTCCCATTTCCTTAATTAAATTTTTCTGGACCAGACATTTATTACAACGCTATAGCATTTATTGACTTTGACCTTTTTGAATATTGTCCTTCCTTAGACCACTGTCGGTACATACTACAAACTACTAACCAGAAGCTCCCCACAATCTCTGCCATGGGAGCAATTTGGCTCTAGTCGCTCACGTCTTCACACCAGTCCATTTTTCTCCACCTCCAACACGTCATCCCCGAGAACCGATCCAGGCCGTGATTAGTACGTTCCCTCATATTTGAGTGGTCATAGCCCACTGTTTACATATTCCGTTTTTCTATATGGGTTTAATTGGATATAACTTGGATACCTAGTAGGATACTTATGCTCAACCTACTTCAATACTGAAATACACAAAGTGAGCATGTGCCATTTTAGGACAAATGAATTAAACATTCATAATAAATTGAATGCCGCTGGATTTTGTCTTCATGTCAGAATAATATTGATACATGGTATCAGATTATTGCATTTCTAGATGCTATATTTTGCCATTAAACACACCCATCAGCCAGCTTCACACTAGTCTCACTAGGGCAGGGCAGTGCCTGAAGTAAACAGCACACAATAAAACAGGAAGTTTATTATCCTACAATAATTTGTTGAATTTGTCATGGCTGAAATATGGTTTGTTTCATGTGGTTTTATTTAGCATTAATTTGGAGATGAAATGAAATGAGATGAATATGACAGCTGAATATTTTTCATAAGATTAAGACCGTAAATCCGCTGATGTAATTAGACTGTAAAAAAAAAAAAAACAAGCAATTAGTGCCAGAACTGGCTGGAGGGCAGCATTGATTTTAAAGAAAAAAAGCTTTGTATGCCTAATTAGCAGCACCACTGTCAGCTAGATTATACAGGACAGTAATATGGCCTTAGTATTTCTTCCACAGTATCTCCTTTTGTTTGTGTATGTGCATAAGTCTCCATTCTTTTCACTCTCACAGATTTTTTTCTTTCACTTTTAGCACCAGTGTAGTCTAACACTAAAAGGCAAGCAGCAACCCTCAGGATTCAAGGTCCTTCATTTAACACCATACTGCATTGTATGCTGAAGAGTCTTTTATTGTGTTGGTAGGTCTTCATAGAGGAAAAGTATATAAAGGAACAAGGTCATACAGGTTTCTTCACAACAGACTGCACCACTGTGTATATAACCCTACATAAGGAAGCCAGCAAGACAAAGATTTCATGGGCATGTCCCTTTTGCACTCCTTTCAGTAGTACAGTTACTGAGACTTGAAATCATGCTGAAAATCTGTATATAGCACTCCACTCCATGAACTCTTTTGATGTGTTAAAACTGGTAAAACGTTAAAAAGCATAGTGCACAATAGGGATTCATGACTACTGGGTTAGTGATAACCTCAGGGAGTGTTCACTGCAAGGACTTCACGTGTTTCTACTGCTTCTACTTTCTACTTTCAACAAATTCCTCTGCAGTAGTTATCAGACAAGACACAATGGCCAACATTAGGCCAGCACGCAATCAATTAGACCCAACAATGCAACAACAGCACTCCTAACACTCCTAAAAATAAAGGTATCTAAATGGTTGTTGGCTTGAATCTGAAGTTAAAGGAAACATCTTTAACTGGTATTCAACCTTTACATGTGGATATTCCTTCAACTTTAAGAAGGTGCCTTACATTGACATACCTTGCTTACAAAATGTGTTCTTTATAGAACCATTCATTTAAAGTTTCTTTAGAGAACTTAAAGTGACTCTTCTGCCTACACTTTTCTGTAAAGGACATGTATTAGTGTTGTATAACGGACTGTTTTGGTTTTTCTGTGTATCGATTCACCACACCATAGATGTTAAAAGACAAAAGTCTTGTTTTTGTTTTTCCTTTTTTGCCCATCTCCACAACATGTACTACAATATAAAGAATATTAAATTAATTTTTTTTTTTCATTTTTAAATTTAATATTCAATTTGCACCATCTTATTTTTTTGAAACCTTGAAAAGATTGAAACAAGAGGGGAAAAAAAACATGAAACATAAAATATGACATGCACTGCTACATCATATAAAACTTGTAGTAATTTAAAAGTTAGAGATGTCAGGTCTGATCTGGTGGGTGGTTTTTGGACCACTTCGTATGTCTTTGTATTACCATCATATGCACAGGCTCAAAAAGAAGGTCTTATTTGGTATTTAGGTCTCAAATGCAATATTTGCATTATACTACCGAATACATGATGAACAGAAATTCACTTAGTTATGATCTCCAAATCATGTTGTTTCCGAATCAATTTTTTTATGTACTTGAAAGTAGTTCTTCTACAGCATTGTTTGATGAAACCCTTTTCAGCATCTTCACAAGTACAGTGTACTATATGTACTACTGTACAGTGTCATTACTAACATTTACAAAAAGGTGTAGGAACAACTATTAGTAAGCATTACTTACTATATACAGCTGTAGACAATGTGTGCAAATGAACAATGTGAAGGGGAAAAGGAATCTGCCAGGCTGATGATGAAACATCCATTAATAATAGCGTCTCTGAATTGGAGGAAGTACAGAATGTCTCACTCACACCCTTCTCCTCTCACATGCATATATGCATACATACAGCACCACAGTGAGAACTGAAGGAACAGAGAAAAGGCAGAGGAAGTGAAGCTCCATCTTTAGATAATTCAGTGACCAATTACACTGCAATAATGTTACACAACATTCTGAAACTGAAAGAAGCTTGTTGAGGTTTTTATGTTGCTAACGTCAGAACACCAAAACATCATTTTCTGAGGTGGTTCAAAACACCTTAGTGGGTAGGAATACGGTTAACAAATGCTGAAGGAAATGGCAGACCTAGATCAAACCGATTAACTGTTTCATTACAGTCAGAAACATTACAGTCAGCAACATTATACCTGTGAAATTGCATTTAATGTAGTACAGTTTGTAACACATTGGCTAAAAATTATTATTGTGGTACTAAATGTGTTTGTGGTACTAACTGTTTATTCCAAAAAAATAAACAAAAAAAAGAAAAAAAGAATACGGTCAGGAAAGGAAAGAAATGCCGTAATGCAAATTGTGTATCTTGTCTCAAGATTTAAACTTTCTGCAGCTTTATTCTGAAGATTCTGAGTAGCTACACTACAATTATAAGGAGTGTTTCCGTCTGTACTGCTTTTGGAAAGAGGCACAATACAAGAAACCAAAAACAACAGATGCCATTAACACATATCATGCTTAAATGCACAGAAATAAAAACAGCCTGTTTAATTCTAGGCATAAAAGAGAGGCTGAAAAGGGGTCATACAAAAATAATCATGCTTCTTTTGGTACTTAACAGTGGGCCTGAGAAAAATTAGATATGGCCAATTTAAGGATATGGGTTTACTAGTTCACCCATTAAAAATAACTTCTTCGTTAAATCAGCCGACTGCTGTTAGTTTTGCACTGGATCTTTGAGGCCAATGTAACAAGTCTAAGTTGCCCAAACTCTTTTTTTTTTTTTTTATTAAACATATGAAGCAACAAAGTTTGCTTTTTAAGACGACTGGAAGAAGATCTGACACTTTTAACATCTCCACCTATTTAATTTATGCTATGAGAAGTGGATTTGGGACAAAGCCTTATAGTACTCACCTGAAGTGAGCATGAGAGCGTAACTGTCTCTTCCATAAGCAGCCCTTTTTACAGAGGTGTTAATACTATTTGATGTAGTTGATAGCAGTTTTACACTACTTTATTGCTTCACTTTCGGTTAGGGAGAGCTCTGGTTTTCGAGAACAGACATTGTGACAGCCACAGCGTGGGTCAGGGACAGCTCTATGGCCCTAACCACATGCCAGCAGTGCAGGAATGCAAACGGAACTGACCTTTCTCAGTGTAAAAGCACTGGCACTGGCTCGGCCTGTATCAGCCTCTCTCAGAAACAAACACCATGCAGCCTGCTGCCACCAAGACTAAATCCAGAGCCTTCTGCTCTCTCTGCGCAGATGGGTATGCTAAAACATGGCTTATTTGACAAGCAAAGGACTGTTGAAACAAAATGGTCCAGTGTTTAACTGGGGAATTAGTTGTTTTAGATTTAGTCCTACAAGGGAGTTAAGAGTTCTGCATGCAGTCTGTGTTTTAGCAGCTAAGCTAATGATATAAGCTGGAGAGAAGCTGTTAATGAGGTCATGAGTGTTACTTCTGCATTCAAAGCATTTAGTTTTGATCACATGGTTTATATCCTATTGCACATTTTGTACGAAATGAATCACTGAAAGAATGATCCACCCAGAGGTAATCCTGATTCCAATAGCTCAGCACCCATGACGAACTATGTAGACAAGTTTTCAGAAAGCAGCGAATTGTTGTTAAACCATAATTTCTTGCTTTCCCACAATTTCTGGTCATTTTTATTTGTCAAAAGCAAACAGCTGCTAAATTGCTACTTCCAAAGATTCCTCTACTCTGGCTAGGCTATGTCCATGTGACCATGGAGCACATCAAGAGCCTTGTTGTGAGACTATGTGTTACCTTCAGTGGAAGTAAAGAGGTGGATTTGCCACAAATGCACTGTGCAGACACAACCAGGTGATTTTCAGTGCTTCTTTTAATTTACTGAATTTACTGGGAATACATTTACAGTTCTATGTATCTGGTTAGTGCATCTTGATAGATAAACAGTAGCTTAATAAACAGTCATATTATCCCCATTTCCCAATAATACTAGGAACCGGGGATAAAAGCCATGGCTTATGCCTATTGTTGTATAAAAACTGAAAAGTGTTTTAGTGCATCATGGATACAGACACGCCAACAACATGACCAGCATATGTTGAGCACATTCCACTCAGCACAGCTTCAGTAATTTTACCCAAAAGTCTGGCAGGTATGTTAAAACCTTTAGCTTAAAGAAGATAAAGATGATTAACAACAGAGGCTGCAGCCACAACTAGGTTTCTACCGTAATCTGTATTTTTGCATATCGTTTTAATTCTGCTCGGAAAACTAAGAAACCCACCAGTTATCTAGCACTGGAACTTCTGAATGATCTACAAACTCATCGTAGACTCGTACATGTGCATCTATATAATTCTTATTCTCCCTGCATGTGTTTTTAAGTTCAGTATGTATATAGACTGATGACTCAATCGCAAACAACACAACGTTTGTTTTGTGGCAAATTTTGTATAGTTTTTTTAAGGAGTGTCTTAATCTTATGCCTTTATATCATTTTGTATTACATTAAAACTCTACATTACATAATAAGGTCACTGGATCTTTATTAATACAAGCCTCAAGTTAAAAATCAATCAGGAGCCTCCATAAGCTTCAAAAACTATGTTCAATCTTTGTTTAAACTCTTTTCATATATAAACTACTCTTGTCACCACCATGGGTCATTACCTGTGTGACATATCTGCTGTGCTATTAGATCACTTTACACCATGCAAATCCTTCAATATTCACTGTGGTCCATGATTAAACAGACCAACTATAGACTATTTGTCACTATTCTATGACAAATGGTTCCAAACTCCATTATTCAACACTTTCAGATGGCAATAACTCTTCACTGTTTAGACATGTTCTTCCTCGACAGGTTTCCGAGCATGGTTGGAACTCCTTCTAGGACCAAAGTGAGGAAGTCTGTCTGTTCTCCTGAGCTCTCTCTGTCAAAACAAAACTTCTTTCTATCAACTTCTTTAAAAAATCTAAAAGCCATGTAAAATGTCACATAACAGCCCAATGTAGGATGATTACTTACTAGTACTATCACCCAAACTTGTTCACAAAGCTAACCATATCCTAAATCATATTAAAAAGCAGGACCATTAGCTACAAATGTCTGGAGACTCTGCTCTCCCACTCTCAACTGGTCCCTAGAGCTTTTTGACAGACGGAAATGCAGAAGACATATGGGGCTCAAGATGCTGGGTTAAATTAGTTTATTTTTAATCTAACATGTTCTCTCATATGTCCCATAGACGAGGTACAAGCAATGTCTATAATGTGCGCAAGCTTTTACACAGAGCCACAAGCAGACTGAACAGGGAGAATGCAGACAGAGCCTGCTGCTACTGCAACCGTATCTAGCCTAAGTCAGCATGGAGGAAAAGGGATATGCAACTCAACACATGCTGGGTGACCTAGAGAACAAACAAGCAGCCACATAACCGAGCACAAGGACCTAAAGAGGCACAGCTTCAAAAACAAGCTCAGTGCTTACAATAAGGTTCCATAAAGGCTTGGTGCACTAAAGGCATCACGAATGGCCTTTTTGCAGTTTACCATGGATTAACACTCCTGATTCAGCTCATGGAGTACTAAAAACAATGCAGTGGGGTCCATAGAACTGTATCGGAGAAGCACTGCTCCAGTCTGTCACAACATATGGCTCACTGTGTTTTTTTCTGTGTTCTGCTAATAACTACCTAAAGATGAATGAGAAGTTGCTTTTTTAGGTTTCACACAGCTAATCTGGAGCATAATTCAAGATCTGAAGATGAGCGAAGACAGCTGATCAATGGAAAAGGACACTGCAGAAGACACACTGCACCCAGTTAGGTTTTAATCAACTTAGGTCAAAATTGAGCAGAAAACATGATTCACTGCTATTTACCATCTAGACACATGTATTCCACCACTACAATTAAACACAGGCCGAGGTAAAGGCAAACATAGAGGGTCCTTAAAGAACAGCTAAAATAGGAATTTAAAAAGCCACTTTTCAAACAAGCTGGATCGGGTTGGCAGTCTCAGGTAAAAGGGTGAGCTAATGTAAATACAAATCCTCTGAGGTGATTGCTAGAATTTGATTCCCAGAAGTTAAATTGAGAGGATCATGAGAAGACCAAGTTAAAGACATCTAATACCATTACAGTTAAGACACAAGACAGCTTTATTATGCCCAACTGTGCTATGAGGGATGCACTAAAATAGCAACGGAAAGTCTGTGGTCTCTTTTCAAAACACAACTAAAAAAAGCTCACAGAAGTGTCCCATAACTTCTTCCTTGCAAGGTATATATGCCTTTGGTCTTGCAAATCTGTTAAAAGTTAAACACTTCTCAGTGCAGAAAGAGGAAAGTGAAGCACAATACAGTTACCTGGCTATCATCTAGACAGCAACAGAGTAAAGAAGAGTACACTGAGTCAAAACCTAAAAGAGTGAGCAAAGCAATCCACTCCCCTACCCTGCAGTGATCAGCTCAGCTGAACTGCACTCAGACCTTCAGAAGGAGGCCTTCAGCCTGCCTGATGCAATACCGTAATAATCCAATTACTGCTCCATATTCCTGCCAGGAGTCATGTAGTCAAGCTCACAGCTCAGGACCAACAGCATCTGTGTTTTAAGAATAGTAGTTAGAGCATTAAGTTGACAGCCATGCAGCTGAGTATTTTAACCCATGTGCTGAGCAATTCACAGAAATGCCATAAATAGTAGTTTCGATACACCCAAGTAATTTAGGCAACCATCATAGACTCTCAGCCTAACGCAAACCAGCAATGTGGCTTGGGGTAACTCTTTCGTGCTCATACTGAGTACAACTTAAGGTGCAAATGTACACATATTAGTGTCAGATTAGCACATATCCTAACTTACAATGTCATCTGGTTCATGGCTTGCCAACAGAACACAGGATCAATACAAGCAGCGAAAAGTACTGCAGGCAGTCTCAAAGAAAAAAAAATAAAGCACTTAAAATGCATGGCCTTTCTCAGTGTGCTTTTATCAGATTAGAGTGCAAAAGAAGACAGACCCTCTAAAGTCAGTGCACTACAACCAGCAAAAACCCATCATACAAACAGCAGGACTCTGACCTGACCCAGAAAAGTTGTACAATACTAACTTGTCCGGTCATCTGATAGATAGATAAATAAATAAATAAATAAATAAATAAGCAGTAATTATGTTGTTCCCTAAATCTCGACACTACAGTTGTCCTCAAGAATGCTTTCTTCAATGAAGATTTCCTAACAGGACAACCACCACAAGTCTCAACAAGGATCTAAAAGGAGGACCGACAACATCCATGTAGGAACTGAGTCAGCCACAGTCTAGATGACTTCACAGAGGGGAGCTGGAGAAATTAACCTCTTGTCAGAGTGCGATTAATCTAGTGCGATAACAGCGATATGAATCCAACCCAGGGCCTGATGACTAAAACGCTCAAACACAATAGGACCACACAGGTAGCCCCAGCAGTAATATTAGCGTTTAGAACATCATTTATCCATTTGGTTCTGGCAGTTATAATGCGGTTGTTTTCAAGCTGTTCTTGGTTTAAAGAGGCAGTTATGGCTAAGCTACAGAGTAAACCTTGCTCTGATCTTTGGGGCTTAAACAGCTGTAATGTTCAGTAGATTTGGCACAGTTCTCAACTAATAGGAAAGAGCAGTGGTCAGCGGTTGTAAGCCTGCAAGTAATGGGCTCTGATTAACATACAGACAGTGAAGGAATGATAAGTAAGGATTTTTGTGATTTTTATTCAAAACAAAAATGTATTACACTGATAATTCTCACTAGAAAGAAAGATAAAGCAAACAGAAACAATTTAGGGGCCTTGTTGTACTGTGGATTGGCAGTTCCCCACAGAGCAGTTCTGTACGAAAGAGCAAACGCAGTGGGAGCATAGCGATGCCAAGGAAAACATGCACAGAGTACAAACCCCAAGGACAGCACAAGACCTATACTATAAACCAGACAAGCAGTAAAACATTAAACACTAAACCTCAACCAAAATCTCTCAACATAAACTCCATCTATCTTCTCCAATAAAGTTCAACCATGTCTGAAGGCATGAAGGAAGAAGAAGTCACTGTATAACACTGACATGACCTACATTTATAATGAGAGGAATTATTAATATTATTATTATTCTTGCAACCAAGAACACATTATAAGATGGCTTACAATGGTGGTTTTGAAGACACTTTAACGGGTATAATGCTGAGGGACAGTGTAAATCAGCACTATATTTGGCACACTTGCAGTTGCGTCACACAGAAGCCTAAACGTTGTCCTGACGTAACTCTAGACCCCCAAACTCAATGAGTCAGATTGGCTTTCAGGCCTGCAGGCCAAAGCTCAGCACTGCTAGGTTCATAATCAAACGTCCATCACCAACATGCTGCTCACATAAGACATAGGGTGGTGTTGAGATAAGGTCAAAAGCATCTTGACTCATTTGTGGAATGTAGACTTGCTTTAATAAAATGCCATGGCCATTGTATGAGCTGACACAGTACCCTAAAGCTACTGCTTTGAAAACAATAGCTCTCCTCCACCCAGCAGTGCGCGTTTCCTTCCCCTGGCCTCAACGTCATCTCTTTTTTTTTTGGACTACGTAGATAAACGTTCTGCTGTGTTGTAGAATATTTCACACTGGTTACACACTTAGTCACAAAAGCCTAAATCAACAGGGATTCACCAGAGATGCCAATATATACAGCTTCCAAAACTGGCTGCATTCATTTGACAGAATTTTCAGACTCTAAGGTAAGGTTAAAGTAGCTTGAACCACTGGCCAAAATGCACAGAAACCAAAAGTCTGCTTGCAGGGAAGACCCAAACTGCTCTGAGGCTGACAAATATATAATAATGTACATATTGTTAAGAAATATTTTAAAAAGAGGAATTATAATACAAACATACAGCACATAGCTTTCTGAATGCACCACCAAATAGCAGCACAAAAGAGAAGGTGCTTATGTAATGGGAAAAGAATGTGGATGTATTGCGGGGACTTAAGGCCAGTTAAGGCAGCTGGATGATGGCATAAACCCATGATAATGCCTTAATGTCTGACTTTCCCCTCTGTGACCACAGGTTAACAGGATACACATCCCCCCTTTAAAAGTATATCTACCTTTTTATCACGGTGTTGCTATTTCTACATCGGTGTGTCTCCATTTTTTTTTTACATATCTGTGTCTCCCTTTTTCATAAATACATGCAAATAACATACAAATGAAAAAATATTTACAAACTGCTTCAGGATCAGTATTTGCAAGATGATGTAAAGTGTGATTAACTTATGTAACTACAAGTCAATCACACTGTATTGACATAACAAGCCTTAAGCTAAAGTGACAGACATTTGTTCCATTTACAACAGCATCTAGAAAGTCTAATTCTCATGCAATTATCCATTTAGGGACCATATATCAGTTCTATGGCAGATTCTGATCCTTCAAACAAACATAAACAGTATTATTTATGCTGTAATATTTCCCATACTCATACTGGCTTTGAGGGTATCTTTCATAGAACTATAACAATATAAAGCAGTCTTAAAAAGGGGGCCATTGCGCTACTCTGTTTTTCCTTTTCTTTTAGTGTGTCAAGCAAAGACACAGGAGCTCTGACAGAGCATTTCAGACAAAGGAATAAACATCCATCATTTTTGCCTAAGCCCCACTATGACATTTACTTCACTCAGTACTTTGTGTCATCTTGCCAATACAGAAATAAACTGCTTGTCTGAGTGTTATTTCATGCCCGTGCTTGTCATGAAGACCCTATGTTGATTGTCTTCTAGCAGTTACCTTGAACATGTAAATAAAGCCCTTCATTGTTCAGTACAACCTATTTCTCTGTGCATATGAGACAAGAGCTAAATATATACCATAACCTGAACGCTTGAAACATTTATCTTGTAATCCACAGTGAAACAAAAAAGCAATGTCTTAAATGGTGCAAGTAATCCCCTATAGCAGAGTTTTTCTAAATGCTACTTTCTGTCTTGGCTAAGGCGCACAGCATTGTCGAGCATGCACCCATCAACATATTAGGCTATCATTCGACAATGAACTGCCTGAGTAAACGAACACACAAACTAATTATTAGACAGCGCAGCACAGATTCAAAATGCCACTAGGCTAAAACGATAGGCAACAAGCTGTATACTCTCCCTAATAATGCCTCTCAAACAGCCTCTTAAGACACTGCTAGAAGTAACTGACAAGTGCTCCAGGTCAGTTTGACCTTTAGTTTGATTTCACCAGTCTTTGATTGCTTCATTGGCCATAAGCTTGTATTTACAGACTAACAGAAACTTAGATACCACAAACAGAGCAAATAAGGTTATGCCTTGCTTTAATGCCTAATGACAACAAGATACTAGAGATGGCCAAATCTGAGTACTGTTTGTGACCACAAACACACTATTTATAAACTGAAAATGGGGGAAAAAAAGAGCCATGAGTCAAAAGCATGGGTGTTAGGCCTATTCCTCCACCCCTCTTTATTTTGGCTAAGCGTGACATGGGCATGACTGGCTCATAAATAGAGCAGACTGTCCTCAGTACTGATATAAACTAAACAGAAATACGCCACAGCTACTGCATCTCAGTGAAAAAGCCGGCAGGTGATCTGCTATCATCAACAAGGCATGAAGTCTGCTTTAGATGTACTACCACATAATACCACCATAATTTGGTTTAAGCTTTTAAAGCCCATTAGGCAACCGAAATAGAGGCACACTGGAAGGTTTTATCAGATGGAGAAATGGAGAGGGACAACTACAATACGATGGTACTGATACTACACGAGTGCAAAACACATGCTCATCAGATCCTGCTAGCTAAGCTAACAGCCTTCCATACACTAACTGTAAGATGGTGTATTACAGTGACATAACCTACATTTATAACAGTCCTTAGCCCACTCTGGCATTACCATCCATCATTCAAAAGGATGGGATTAAGCATCTGTCACCCAAGCCTAGTAGAGGAACAGAAAAAAAGACACTTTTTTAGCAGTGATGTAATATCCTGTCTGGGCCTCTCTAAAGCCAGGCCAGAGTTGCACTGTGACATGAAGTCCGTTAAGACTCTCTGTGAGCAATACCAAAACCATGAGGAACCTGACAGAGACAAAAACAGCCACCACAGCCACATCCTGCTCTGGATGATACAAGCAATCAAACAACAAAATCAGAAACGCCAGCAAAGGCTTCTAAAGCAGGTGCTGAGTATGTTAGGATGTAAAGAGGCCTTAATCTGAAAAACTCCAACACAGCAAACCCTAAAACAAAGGCAATCAGCGAGAATGTAGCTAGTCATAATTGGTTCCTTCACCATTATGGGCTTGTTTAAGTCACTCATGTACTTCAATTCTCTGGTGACATGGAAGATCTGAGCTACACAATACAAAACAACCCATCAAGCTCCAGAGAGCAAGCCACAGTAAAACCAGTAATGAGGTGCAGGTGCAGTATATTAGTGAACTGAGAAGACTTGTACTGTAAAGCTGTGGCAGACAAAATATCAGCATCCATGAACCAATAAGCATGCATGTTCCAAAAATACAGACTGCTGTTAAAATCACATTCCATATGCAAGTAATTCCTTAAGCCATACCGGTCAGCAGCACACATTCATTTCAGGTTTGCACCACACCAGCTTTCAGGTGAAATCTGATAGAAGGTATTGAAAACAGTATTGTTTTGGTTCCAAATCTATATGTTGGTTTTTGTATGCTATTGAAACATCCCAAGACTTATCAGCTGCAGTTTTAATATGCTGCGTTGAGCATTTTTGATTTTTCAGTCCTACTTTAAAGCTGTTACACTCTTAAAAACAACTAGCCCTGAGTTTGATGAACATAACCATTAACATATTTTCATCTCTATGTAAAGCGATTGTTCTAAAAAGGTGGAATGTGATACTAAACCTCACATGAATAATGTCAGCTCAGCTTTCTGTGAGGTGCCATTGCGACGGCAAAAAGCATCAGTAATAGCCTGGCACTGATACAACAATAAAGAGATGTGACTTTCTATTCCTTTATGGTCATGCTGTGAAGAAATACAATCACCTTATGAGAAAGGCTAATTCCATCAAAACATGAGAACAGGAACTAGTGCATACAGTGAGCCTAAGAGAACAGATTAGATTCCCTCTATTGTAATGTTTGTATCAAAGATAAGTTAATGTACAGGATTTTATAGCAAGAGGCAAAGTCATATTACAGCCTCAGGTCCTTAACCAGTAAGCTGCCTGTAAGTAAAAAGGAAGTCTCCCTTTATTTGGGTCACAAGAGGGTAACAACCGATCAGTCAGTCTGCCACACACACTTACTCTGACACATGCTCTGTTTTTTCAATTCTTTCCTAATCAATCATCTGTGGCAACAGACACACCATTACTAAACATTTCCCAATAGATTCCAGGCCACCATATAAAGTGAAATCAAATACAAAGGGACGTTACATGATGTTTTATTAGCAAACTCATAAATTAAACAAAAAGGCACACAGCAATTACCCTGCCCACTTGATAAAGTTAAATTAGCAAATAAAATGTGCACATATGTCCCAAACATAGTCCTCCAGCCAGGACATGTGTGGTGTCCAAAAATTGCTGCACTGTAGATATGACAATAATATAGAGACCAAAACAACATGCAGCATTAAACTTATACAGATGGTGATAAAATATTTTAGTTCCAATGCAAAATTAATCAGGCAGACGTTACGCACTAAACACATCGTTCTG
Organism: Prochilodus magdalenae; assembly: GCA_024036415.1. Taxonomy (NCBI): domain Eukaryota; kingdom Metazoa; phylum Chordata; class Actinopteri; order Characiformes; family Prochilodontidae; genus Prochilodus; species Prochilodus magdalenae. Next base: position 439,696 of record JAMWET010002595.1, read on the forward strand.
ATCAAATACACTTCATACATTCAGACTACGAGGAAAATCAAGTTAGCTACTGGCTGAACAGTCACTTCAAAGCAGAGCTGCACAAAAATGAGTCCCACAGGCCAAAGGTGACCCTAAAACTGTTTGATCTTTGTATATCGTTTCTACTTTTGGTTTCTTAAAATAAACCGTTTTGGGCAGCTCTGCTTCAAAAGAGTCTTAATATGCACCTCTAGTGGGGGTCTTAAAGCCCAGCTAAGTTTTACACAGGTCTAATACTAGATTTCATTCATCGGGTCTAGTCAGCCACCTCCCATGAAGGACAGTTCCAGTTCCAGTTCACAGTTCACATGCAGCTAATGATAGAACTAAAGAGCCTCACAGAAAAGCCTCCCAACAACACCAAATACGAGCACAGTGTCTCTACCTGCTCTCACTGCAGGAAGCAGACAGAAGCCACGAGGGGAAACTTCGAGACACCGGCCAAAGGAAACAGTGCCACACTTACACAAGATGTGGATGTTAACAGTCAGAGAGCTGTTACCTAGGCAGGCAGCCTACATAAGAGGGGCAGAGCACATAGTAGGAGTTTGGCTGTGATAAATATGGAGGGAGCAACACCCAAAAACTAAACTGACAGCAGGCATGAGGGTTAGCCGGATGTCAGTCTAAACAGCAGCAGGGGAGAACATGATGGTGCGGTCGGTTCACAGATGTAAAACTAAAGAAAGTACGTTTACATTTCCTACATGTCAGACGGAATATGGTCATGTTTTGTTCCCGTGAGGCCCCGGTTTTAGGGTTAAAGTGCTTACCGATATCACCGCCTCCCTCGCCGTGCCTGGAGCAGTAGTAGCAGCGCTAGCAAAGCTAGCCGACTATCCTCTACTTCACTAACCTGCTGTAGAAACAGCGGCTACTCGCAGAGTATCTACACCCTATGTCATTTCGGAGGCCAGCAAATAACAACAAACACACGCAGCACCGGAGTTAAAACCGACAACCGTAACCGTAGCAACCGCGGCATCAAGGCTGCGCGTGAGAAAGTGAACTCTTGTGTGCTGCTACCGAAATGCGCGCGAGTCCGGTTGATTTACAGCGCTGTCAGTCAGTAAGTAGCTTATCTCCATCTCCACCCGTTCACAAACACACCAAGACCGGAGGTCTGGGAGCGAGACATGCAACGAATAATTCAACTCACCCCATGAACCAGTCCATCCTGCCGGTGCCAGGGGATGATGTACCAACGCAGCACGCTTTCTCCTAGGCTTATCCGGCCAACTTAAACCGTGTCCGGCCAGGGCAGAGAGTGTCACCGTGGTCCAGCCCCGGGTGCTCGAAAAACAGACCGGTACGATCCGTGTGTCCGTCCGTCTACAGCACAGACAGCAGCAGCATTGAGTGAGAGTAGCGGTGAGGATCTGAGGGCGGAGGAGGAGGAGGAGAAGGAGGAGGAGGCTGCATTGACTTTGAGCTTAAACACGGCAGCGCTAGCAGAGCGGCGGTGCTTTCCGAAAACAGAAGCCCTGTATAACGGAGCTCCTTTGCTTTGTACCCTGCAGAGTGTCCGGACAGCACGGGCTGTGGTGCTCCTGATGCCGGACTGCAGCAGCGCTCAGTCTCCGCCGCTGTACCGACCAGATTCGCCCTTCTGCTACATAGCGAATCCGGAAGTAAACACGGAAGCGACCCCCACCTGCGTTTCCGTGCCGCGCGTGCGTGTGTGTCTGAAATCTACTATTTATTTATTTTTTTATTTTTTATTTTTTATTATAATGTAATTTATTAATTAATTTGTTTATTCTTAAATGCGTAGATTTTTAGCAAAAGCACAATTAAGGCCAATTCGGAGAGCAGGTTTAATATTTTAGATATAGCTGTTTTAGTTTAATTGTGTTTTGGTGCTTTATCAGGCTCTTTTGTGTTTAACTAGTGTGCTAGAAGTGTCTATCTTCGTAATGTTTTTGCTGTTGGGGACCCCTTTCCCTATGGCTGCATGTTATAGAACAATTCCTGCAGCAGAGATTGGCTCGGGGGCTTTTTCTGTGCTGACAGAACATTGGTGCTAGAAGTGTGATGTGGCTGCTGAACTGGAAGAAATCCGTCAGTGCATCAGCAAACTCAAAGGCAGGTAGAGAACAAGCCATAGCCTGAAAAAGAGGGCACCAAGTATTCAGCCTGAGAGTGAGACCACTGGCTGGGAAGACAGCAAAGGAAACTGTTCACTGAGGCTCAGTAGCAGAGCCTGGTTAGTATCTGAATGTGGGAGTCAGCATGCCTGCAAATGGTTGCCTGGCATCATGGTCACTGCAGCTGTGTTGTTTGTCACTGTTTTGGAAAGCACTACAGGTGCTTGTGGATCTAATGCCAGAACTGATGTCAACTTAGCAACATCTTCTTGCCCTCCAACGATGCTTTGTGCAGGTACTGGCAGCATGCTTAGTCTGGCAAATGCTCCCAGTGATGCTGAGGCTAAAGAGAGAGCACATATGCATGCTGAGCACAACAGTTGACAGGGATGCCCATGTTTTAGAAGTTTGGACAGAAAGAGTTGTCAGTGGAGCACTTCATAAACACACTGCTGCTAGAGGGCGTGAGACAAAACATCCAACTCACTGCATCAACCAGCCTCCACGCAGCCATCACTGGAGCATAGAGAAACAGAACCTTTCCTAGATGTGAACACGTTGCAGCAAGCAACACAGTGCTACAGGGTGGAGGAGCTCAATGAGAAGATGACATGTACTCTTTCTTTAGTTTAAAGGTAAAGTTGTAGGCGTTGTCGTTTTGATAGTTGAATTGTGTTAGTGTAGTTGTGCTTTATAATGATGTTTTGTGTTTAACTGGTGTGTTGGAATTGTTGATCTGTGTGATGTGGTGCTTTTCTGTTGGTGACCTTCCACCTGTTTCCCATGTGTGTTAGTTCCTTTCTCTGTTTGCCTCAATAAAGAGCATTTCCTGTAGCAGATAATGTCTTCTTCTTCTGCACCGACACTACAGTATTCTCTTGTATTCATTTACTGATAATACATTTACCACTGAGATGCATGCAGGGTGTTTTACAACATAATACATGCAACCAAACAATGTACTTTTTCCAGATTTACTACTATTTGACCATTATCAGCGTTACATATAAGCTGATCATTTTGCACATTAAGTAAAATGACAATATTTGCATATAACACATTGTGGCACCTGGTTACTGCAAAAAAATCTTAATCCATCGACTCAAAAAAGTAAAAAAAAAACTATTCTTGAAGGACTATCTGAGCAAAAACAAATGTAGATTTAACATTAGGGTTTCAGGATTAGGGAATGTGTAGTTGCATTGAGTAGTAAAAGTGATGTGTATGACAATAACACACTAAGACCTGAATATAAGGTGGGGCAGGGGTTTCTGGTTTCTTCATGTTTCTTTGTGATCTTTATGGATCTTTATTCAACTTCTGTTGACTGTTTATTATCTATTGTCAAACTAAAGTGAGTAATCCAACCAGCAGATGGTGCTTTAGTTGACTGGGAATGGCTGAATATGATGGCATGTGCGTGCACATATAGTACGTATTCATTTACACAGGAAAAAAAGAATCACTGTGGAGAGCTGAAGGACTTTATGGACTGTCTACAAGTATACCGCAGGCTACAGATATGGCTTCTACAAGAGAGTGCTACAATCGGGTTTTACAGTTCTTTGAATACTGTGTAAATACTTGATGAGGTTGCCTTTCAGCAGCCCATTACTTGCTCAGGCAGGTATTAGTTTGGCAGCTCAGGCAAAGTCCTGAAAGCCATTTACCCAGTGCATCCAGCAATAAACAACAACAATAAATTTAAATCACAACTCAACCAGAAATGAGGGCAGTGGTTCATAATGAGAACCACTCACCTCTATCTCTTGTCCACACACAAGTCTCAGTTTGTGCAGTCTTAGTGCTCGCGGCATGGGACACCACATAGTGCCACCTTTAAGGATTGTCAGACATGACGCTCTTATTATCAGGGCCCAAAAAGCATTCAGTCCAACAAATAATGCTACAGATGGTTGGGAACACGCATTATCATGCACTATGATCTACAGACCTCTCATGCTCTCTGTCTCTGGGCACTTGGTTCTCTGACTCCCTCCAGTACAGGGCAAGTCAGTCTCAAAGGACCACCACAGTTCATTGCCCTCCCAGATCTACTACACTTCCTTGCATAAGCTGAACCGCTCCATGAACCCAGTGCTCTGAGCATGGAAAGTCTCCTAGTCATGCTCTAGAAATGCTTCTGTTCATTCAGCTTTTAGGTTTTTAGTATTTAACCACACATTGCTCTGATATGAACTGTTATGTGTGCAGACAACTAAAGATTGGGAGTCAGACAAGTGCTGAAAGCTCACAGTGAATTCCACTTATGTCTGTTGAAGCTATGGCCAACAGCAGCCTTTTTTCAGCTTCAGTTTCTTGACTAAGTGTGTCACATTTGACTCCAGAATTTGTACCACCTTCATACTTAACAGACCCCTTAACCCCAGTTCCCCATAACTGCCATTTCCTAATGACATTTTAGACAGTGAAAATTGTGAGATTGTTGATGTTTTTTAATTGCCTTACCTTACCATGCTTTTTAGACGTCATTTAGCTTTAGATTACCAGCCAGCTGTTTACAGGAGCTCATGATTGTTGAGTGTAAATACAAGGTTTGAATAGTCAGAGGATTTTTTCTGACAATAACCCAGACCTGACAAGTGAAACGGAAGGGCGTCCAAACTTTAGCATGTTCCACAATGACTTTTTTTTAGTTGTGCGTTATTTAAAATAAAAACTCAAATATACAAAATATATAGTTTAGCTAGGTGTACACAAATTTTTTGCTTATATACGTACAGAGTCTTTCTAAAACATTTCAAATATATAATAGTAATCATGTAATTTTACAAATGTAAACTATGTGGTTTTGACTATATATTTAAGTACATGCATAGGTTAACGTATTATAGTATAGAATAGTGTAGAATATTATAATATGATATAGTATAGTATTGTATAGTGCAGTGTAGGCTTATGCTATTATTTGTACTATATTGTCTTTGTGCTCTCCCACTTTCCCTTATGCTTATATAGTCACTGTTCAGACAAAAACGTTTAGTACAGAAATGGTAACTTTATAGTCAAAGGAAAACATAAAATGTAAAATCATTCCAACCACATAAAAGTATACAGGGCAAAGAATGTTCAGGACCTCAGTTCAACATACACACAGGGCTTGTGTTTACAAGGCCGAACAGCGCAAATGATCAAGACGTAAACTATACATGGTGTGGTTAAACGAGACGCTGTATTGCAAATAAACTGCTATACCATCAATACACAACAGTGTGCAACTAAAGACCCCAGAAATAAATACAGTGCAAGAAATATGCAGAGAGTAGGGCATATAAAATGTACATGTGCAAAGTGTGCATTCCTGAACTGATTTCACTGTGCAAATGACATGTGAACTAAAACAGAAGTATAGCATCATATAGTTTTCAGACTTTAGGTGTTCAGTTTTTCTACTATAGCGATATGAGTCAGAGACCACCCCTTCATTTAATTAATTTAGTCAAAACAGCCATTAAAAACAAGTTATCCATTTTTCAGCATTTGTTTCAGCATTCTGCTTGAATATGTTTTTTGACAAGTTCAGTTTTAGTTGGCTGCATCTTACAAACTCTTTGGTGATGCTGAGGCCTGAATTCTGGACTCCAAACACCAGCAGCTTCTATGTATGTTTGATTTTGCTTTTTTTTTATTTCCTTTTTCAGTAATAGCTTCTTCTCTCAGAGAGTGCTGGGCTGTGGAGTGATGCACAGAATAACCTTAGAATTGTTTCAGATCTGAAGCAAAAGTGGAGCTTGGCTTTCCACAATCTCAGAGAAGACACCTTTAAGTCTGATGGTGACTATTTTGGTGCCCTACCAGGTGTTGTTGTTAGGGCTTCCATTTTCTGAAGTCAGCTCTACCAGCCTTCTAATAAGATAAAATTCCAGTTTTGTAAACTGTTTTTTTACTAGTTTTCTTTGATGTTGCCCTTTTTCTACAAATGGGCTATCTTTAATCTAATTTACTTATATATATTACTTATATATATAATTGAATTAATATTTTAATATACATTTATAGATAATTAATGACAATCTAATCTATTCTGAAATATGTCCTAAAACTTTTATTTAAAAGCCATTTTAGGTCAAATTAAATGGATGAAAAAGGTCCCTGAATCTTGCGAAAACCTGTATGTGATAACTGTAGAGTGCTTTAGACGATGGCAAAATCAGCCCAGTCTATCACTGTGAAATACTGTGCATCATCAGACATTTAACCCAGACTTGGCAAGACCCCTTTAGACTATTAAACCTGCCTTCTTTCTGAATTTATAACTAAATGCCTAACCTTTCCACCCTGTGCTGTCACTTTAGTGACATTTCAACTGCCTTACCTTATTTAACTTCAGTGAATCATTTACACTGTCTATTGTCCATTGTACATTAATGTTTAATGCCTATTTGCACACTTTAAAGTTTAATGCCACCGTATTTCCACCATCATTTGCACTGTTTAATTTATTACCCTCTGCATTGTCTTTCTATTGATGTTCTGTGCAGTTCGTTAGTGTTTAGTCATGTAGCCTGAGGAAATCCTGTTTCATTTCTGCTGAACACGTATGTCAATAAAATGGGAATTTGATATGACAATGTATTCAATGATTCATCTGAACCTAGAAGTCAATGGTGTAAACATATCTCCACTAAGCTTTTCCTGATCTGGTGAAAGTGTATTATTAGACCTTTTCTCTGTTTTAACAAAAAATGGAGAAATCAATGATCAGTGATTATCTGGTACCAGCAGATGGCAGCACCATACCAGATACAGTAAATCAGTTGGTTAATTGCAGATTATAATAGAGGTAATCCAGTGTTTAACAGCAGTGATAAAAAAAGAACATATTAATAATGTATTCAGGTAGCATGCTCACTGTTTGCGTGCTATGGAGCAGGTTGGATGGAACTGTTATTTTCGCAGTCAGTAGGAAGAACTCTCACACAACCCACTTTTCTCATAGGCCTATTCACAATACAGTGTTATTCAGTATGTATATATACATATATATATATATATATATATATATATATATACATATATACACATATACAGGGGTTGGACAATGAAACTGAACCACCTGTCATTTTAGTGTGGGAGGTCTCATGGCTAAATTGGACCAGCCTGGTGGCCAATCTTCATTAATTGCACATTGCACCAGTAAGAGCAGAGTGTGAAGGTTCAGTTAGCAGGTAAGAGCACAGTTTTGCTCAAAATACTGCAATGCACACAACATTATGGGAGACATACCAGAGTTCAAAAGAGGACAAACTGTTGGTGCATGTCTTGCTGGCGCATCTGTGACCAAGACAGCAAGTCTTTGTGATGTATCAAGAGCCACGGTATCCAGGGTAATGTCAGCATACCACCAAGAAGGACGAACCTCCACCAGCATCACGTAGTGACCTGGCCACTATCCTGCAAGAAGAATGGCTTAAAATCCCTCTGACCACTGTGCAGCACGCAGTATATGTCATTCCCAAGACGAACTGACGCTGTATTGGCCGCAAAAGGAGGCCCTACACCATACTAATAAATGATTGTGGTCTAAAACCAGGTGTTTCAGTTTCATTGTCCAACCCCTGTATATGTATATACATTGGTACATTTTGGGGTTGATTGGCATATATTACCCCTCCAAATGTGCAGGGCCACAATCGCAAGTACATTTCATTATATATTCTGCTAATACTGAATTACAGTACAATGTAACTTCGTAGCCTCTGCATGTCATATATTCTGTTTTATACTGAAATTACAGTACAATATATAACTTCGTAGCCATATATATATATATATATATATATATATATATATATATATATATATATGTTATAAATAACAGCTGAACAAAACATTTCTTATTTTCAAAATATTAGTCTATCCTATAACTGCATTAAAACTGTATTAATACATCAAACTGTACTAGTGTGGAGAAGGATAGGTGTGTGTGTGTGTTTGTCATGTCTTCTGCATTTACCCCTTCCTTGTGTTTCATGTTGAGGTAATGCCGGGTTTGGCGTTTCTCTTCTCTGATAAAGACTGGGCCTCTGCTACTGTCTATTATGAGCATACCTGTTATCATCTGAAGACGGTGAAATAAAAGTGACTGATCAGGACAAAAGTGCAAGATTTAGATGTTTGAGTTTGTTGCCTTGAATTATCCAACTATGTGTGTAGAAGCTTTTTTTAAAAAAAACATTCCAGTTAATAAAACTGAACTAAATGTGACAATTGTGAATAAATCATGATGTGTCAAAGGTGTTTGTGTATTGTGTTGCAGGAATATCTACTAAAGCTAGCAAGTTAGTCAGATAGCACTGGGCCATCTTGCCCTGTAAGACCACTTTCAACCACTAACACAAGTGGATGAAGATGTGGCACTGCTGCCCTGATGGTGTATTCATGGTAAATGGACTGCTTCCAGTTAGATTGTTTAAGAACAGGTAGCCAGTGAAAGGGTCGGTAAATGCAGCAAGGGCTGAAGCTCTGGGTAACTAACCAATATGACTTCCCAGATGGATAAAGCTTAACACTTGGTCAATCAAGATCAAGCACACACTATGAATATAGTCATGAATGCACTTATTCTATGGAATATTATCTAAATGTTAAATGTCTGTTTCTTTTTAGCTAAGATGTTCAGCTTTCTGGTCTGGGATATGAAGCAGTGAAGTGAACACTGTGCCAACCATCCCCACTCTCCTCTACACATACTACACTGTGTCATTCTACTATTTTTGCTCTGGATTTCCTCTTTTTCCTTTTGCATGTTGTAATAAATAGTTGCAGACACTGATCTTTTGTGGAGAGGTGATCTGAGGACAGAGGCATCGGCGAATGGAAAAGACAGGAATGTAGCTCTGATGTAACAATCCGAATTTCTCCTAAGTTTCCATTTATAAACTCTGGGATCCAAGATGAGTCTGGCACACGCAACATGGCTCCGGCTGGGAACAATCACATCCTCTGGAACGCTCTTACGCACATACCCACACACACATGTTTGTTACTGTGTTTTCTGGGGACACTTCCATTCATTTCCTGGATACTTACCCAAACCTTAACTATGACTACTACAAGCCTAAATCTAACCCTAGCCCTAATCCTAACCTTAACCTGACCCTAAAGTTCAGCGATTTACGTTGTGGGAACCAGCTTGTTAATGGAATGAAGGATGAAAGGTCATGAAGTATATAAACAAAGCAGCATAAACCTGACTCCCCCATACACTCAGACATAGTCATTGTCTCATTAAAAAAAAAACAGTTGTGTTTTAACCAATTCAGGACAAGCTGAAGTCAATTACTTTCTTGTTTACAACCTCTAATGAGTCAAACAGTAAAGCTCGTTTTTCCCAGTTCCAGTGTGTTTATAAAAAAAACAGACACATCTTGGGAACAAGTTTTACATCAGAGATGATCTCACAAGCAACTCATTGCCCCCATGATGCTGCTGGGGATTTTAGCTTTGGTGCTGAAGTAGAGGCCAAACAGAGGGATCTGTTGTGCTTCAATGGCAACATGTCATCATGCGGTCATAGTCAGCTGGTCTTCAGTCATCATGGATTTACACATGGACTAGTCATCGTTATCTTAAAAAAAATGGAGGGAGCTAACCACACCCAACTAAGGTCTACACATCTCTCTGTAGTCAGTGGCGTAGGATCTGATAGGTCTCATGGCTGCAGAAACAGGGATTTCATGTATGGCAGTAAATTCACGGAGCTAGTTTTTAAAGTGTACGTCCTCTGCTGCCTTATGTGCATGCAAGAGATGTGCTGTTTTGTGTCAAGCCAGCTAGTCCTTTCTAATCAGGTCAGGGTTTTATCTAAGGTTTAGGCCTGTCAGTCGTAGTCTACGTTGATATAAGCAGCAGTGAATCTTTGTTTAGTGGCCTTGTCAGATGAACCTATTGGGCTTCCTAGCTTCTCATGTGTTATGCATATATGTTAAAATATTTTTGTTTATTCATATGCCTATCACATGTAACCAATAAGTAGTAACTTCTTTGTTCTCTGTTGACCAGTGAAATGTGTCGTCACCTTGCTGGAGAACTGTACAATGGTATTTTACTTATTTTTAGCTTATTTCTGGTGGTGAGTTACTTTACTGTTTTATTTGTCTTCATTAGAGGTTCGCCACAACAGCCCCACAGAACAATGACAATTCATTTGAATAATAATAATAATAATAATAAAGGAAGAAATAGAATAAAAGAAGAAGAATGATAATGGGTTATGCTGGCTGCCTCATCTCAGTCAAAGTCCTGTGTAGGCTAATGGCTGAAGTGTCTAATTGAATTACTGTAGCTACCACTGGGTTGTGGGTGTCTAATATGTGGGTGCTCCTGTCCTGCTGCCGCTGCTCCTCCTGCAGTGCCAGATACAGGTAACAAAAACTGATCTTTTCCAGCTAACACCAACTAATATAAAGACTTGTGTACAAATATAAGTGCCATATTTTTGTGTTCTTCTTATATAAAGGAAAGCTATACATGTCCAGTATGGGAATAATCTGAGACCACTATTAAAAATGATCGATTCTGTATTCTTTTCAAATTAAATATAAAGTTATTCATTACGAATTATATTAGCAGCACAGCAATTTGAGGGAAAAGATCTTTGAAATTTGAACATAAATTACAGAATTTCTCAGGATTTGGTATTTGATCTCCCTTTCTGCTTTTAATGGCAGCATGTGCTCAAGCTGGCATGCACTTTACAGTTTTGTGAAAAAGCTTCTGATGATGATCAAATACACCTTAGAGACCTCCAGAATTTGGTCTCAGACTTTTCAGTTTCAAATATAGATACAGATTCATAAATCAGTGAATGTTCTGCTCATTAATGGCCAAACAAAACATTATATTTTCAAAAAGAGTGCGCTAATATGATACAGTATTAATAGTAGTCTGATACTGGGCAACCTCACTGAATTGGATATGTAAAAATTATATAATCCGAAATGACCCATCAGCCTAAACTAACACTAAAACACTTTTTAATGAACAAATCAAAAGTGCTGCTAAAAGGTCTGTGTGTGGAAAAGTTGAAATCTTTTTATCGTCATAGTCGTGTTATATTGTATGTATTTCTTCCTTTAGTGTAGTAAACAAAGTGCATCCAGACAACTGTATAATTAACAGCTTAGTTGTTTAAGGAAGGGAAACTGTATCAGTAACAGCAGACATCAGCATCAGTACTGGATATGAAAAAGTGCTACCGAGCAACCCCTAATTTACATGTTAGGATTTTAAACAGGAACTATTGATCAGAAACATCAATACTTCAGTATCAATCCACTCACCACTCTCACCAGTAGTAATACCATCGTTTCCCTGCATCCAAGAGGGCTTTCACACACACACATATACTTACAGCTTTGAAATTAAACTAATTACTACAGAGATATAAGTCATTTTGATTTAATTGCCAATACCTCACAATGCTTTAACATGTAAAAACGACAAGGGTGCAGACAAGAGGCCCTCAGACCTTTTATTTTAGAGGGTCAAAGTGAATGTAACTCAAACTGTTTCAGCTCTTGTTGGCCTACAGATTGGATAAAATGGTTTGGCCTACAGATTGTGCTTTGGGCGGCCGTGGCCAAGACAAAGAGCTGAATACACACTCAACCTTAGGAAACTGAACTGGTAGTCAAATCATCAGCACAGAGAAAGAATAGAGAGGAATTTGTCAGTGGGAAGAGGGGAATTTTTCTGTTTTCCCACCGGACTGAGAGTGCTCCTGGGCATACAAGGGGGCTTTCTCTCTGCTCTGTATCACCTTGACCCCCAGTTCTAAGTACAAAGTGTGTGTGAGTGTGTGTGCGCTTGGTTTCAGTTATCGTTCAGTATAGAAATGGGTTAAAGGTTAAGGTGAAAGTCAAAATGCCCCTGTTTAAACCTACAAAAGGACTAGAAGTAAAAGGAAACACAAAACAAAACTTTTATTAGAATGCAATGTGTTCACTTTGTACTGTCATTACAGTTATACATGGCTTGGGTATGCCTAGAATTAAACCTGGTCTGTTCAAATGAAGTCAGAGAGGAGACCAAGACTGTTCATTTTTGGTCTTGAGAGTAGACAAGAGGGCTATAACACTCCCTATATGTTTTTCTCACAAAGGGTTTTGGTATAGCTACACATTCTTTCAGACACATACTGTTGAGTTGTCTTCTCACAGTGGAAGGATGGACAAAAACACCTGTGGACTGTTTCAGATTTGAAGCAACAGTTATTTCCTTTCTCTCTTTAAGTACTGTTTATCAGATGGTGACAGGTGTACCAGACAGGTGTTTTTTTTAAACTCCAGTTCAAAGAAGACTCTTGTGTTTTCACTTGTTTTCCTTTCACTACTTCCTTTTACAAGTGCATCATATATCAATATCTCCTGATAGCCATTTTACCTGCAAATTAAAAGGGTGGTGCACACTTCTCCAGGTCCTGACAAGATATAAAACAGGGTGTGACCTCAGCACTGTGGTGTTGTGTTCTCCAATGTGATCTATCTGTCTGCCATCTCTTCTTTCAGTGGGGAGCAGGTTGATAATAGTGGGGCTTTATGAAAGAGAACAATAACAGTAGAAGAAGAATAATGCAGTAATACGCAACACAGAGGGCACATCAACACGCACACAGGTGCTACAGCAAACACTGTCCTGAGGAGCTATGCAGATCAGTTATGGAGACTCTTACAGAAGAAGAATAGCTTTGCTTCTACAGCTTCTCACCCAGTCGTTTCCATCTTCAGAGTACAAGATCTGTCACAATTTGAAGTTGTCTTGGCTGTAGATACACAATAGGCCATTCCAGTCTTTGAAAGGGAGGCCAGCACTTTTCATACTATTTTCATGAAACTGCTAACAGGCATGTTTGATGTTTATCCTTCCAGACTGATCAAGACTATTCACCAGTTTCTTTATTTAATGGTTTTATCCACATTTTAGAAGTTGAATCATTTTAAAAGTTACCATGTGAGAAACAGCTAGTAACTATTAGTACAGGTAATGTGTTGAACCACAGGTTATGTGTTGCATTAGCAAACATGTTGGGCCAGCGCTATACATAGAGACTCTACTTCTGTCTGTGTAGCTCAATAAGTCTGGCCCATATCAGTCTAAATTCATTATCATTTATTGTTCCTGGTAACCTTTATCTTCCCTCCCAGTAGCACTGCAATCTGACACTTCCTTCTGGGTGCAACTATTCTTTGACGATGAGTGTAGTTGTACATTACTGTTGTACATGACATTTAGTCAAACCTGTTTTATTGTAACCTACATATACAACCTTTTTGTCTTTAAAAAACTAAAATAGTATTTTCATCTTTAAACTAGAGTAAGTGTCATTTTCAAACTTTTGGCCTGTTGCGTAAGTGTAATTTACTTCTAATGAAACATTATGCTTGTACAGTGTTTTTAGGTATGAGATTTGTTACATAATTATAAGGATAAGCTGAAGCTGTAGCTGTTCTCACCTTGGCAGGGACGCTTGCAGATTAGCCATTTAAGCTTGGGCTACTTTACACACTCACACACCTGGTCCCTTCCAGGTGACTCTGCAGGTGCTGCTGCAGGTGCTGAAGCATGCAATGCTGTATGAATAAGATTACAGATCTCCTATTATATTATGTTGTAAATCTTATTTGACTCTCAAAGTTTTTGAAGTTATCATTTAAAGCTACTGCAATCCTATTTAAAGACGTTGCTGAGTAAACACTGCAGTGAAAGTTGTAAAAGTCTATCAGTAATTGCTGCAGCTAGCCAGTCGGTTTTACCAAAGACTACAGTGCTATAACAGCACCACAAGAATAAACACTCACTGGGCACTTTATTAGGAACACCAGTACAGTGGAGTGCAGAATACCATGCAGATGCAGGCCAGCAATCTTCAGGTAATGTTCACATTGACTGTCAAAATGAAGGGGAAAAATGTGATTTCAGTGACTGTTGGTGCCAGACAGGCTGGAGTATTTCTATAACTGCTGATCTGCTGGGATTTTCTGTTACTCTGAATGACTCAGTAAAGAAAAAGTATCCCCTAAGCACCAGTACTGCAGAAGGAAACTTCTTGTTGATGAGAGCAACAGAAGCTAACAGAAAGACTATGATAACATAGATAACCTTACTGTCCAAATGTGGTAATCAGAGAAGTATCTCAACATGTTGAACCTTGAGGTGACTACAGCAGCAGAGAACCATGTCGCGTTCCACTTTTGTCAACCAAGAACAAGAAAGCCGAGGCTGCACAGGCTCACCAAAAGTGGACAATTGACAACTGATAAATCTTGATTTCCTGTTAGGGTACACAGATGTAGGGTTAGCAATGGATGCCGATAACACGAAACCATGGGCCCGACCTGCCTTGTGTCAATGGTCCAGAATGGTTATGGTGAAAAAGTGCGTATAGTTACTTGGCACATTGGGGCCTGCTAACACTAATTAGTCAATTATTTCTTGAATTCCATAGCCCATATATGTATTGTTGAACAAGTGCGTGTTTTATGGCCACAAAGTACCATCTTCCACTGGCTAGTCTCAAGACTTGTTTCAGTAATATGACACTACTCTTCTTTAGTGGCCTTCAGTATCTAGTGTGTTCAGTATCTGTCCTTTAGCATTGAACCATAGCATTGAGCGGTCTTCGACCAGCTTTAAGTATGGTTTATCACTGAAAGTGTTAATGGACTACCAGACTGTGTGTGGTTGTTGGGAGTCCAGTTTTCATGTTTTTTATAGGTTTATGCAGGTGGATATCTTATATTTAATAGTGACTAAATATGTAACAATGTGTAGGGTGGTCTCTGACTTGCTCAGCATTGTAGGTAGACGATTACTCACTGTAGACCATCTGTTATCAAACATAGCAGGGTGAAAATTCTCCACACAGCAGCTAAGCTGGTATAAAGCTGCAACACTAATCCATGGAGTAAGTTGCAAAAGACAACACATTCAAACGTGCTCATATTTTGTAATGTTTGTATTTTTGTTTCATCTTCACAAAACAGGTACAAGGGGAGGAAAAAGCCTTTGAATAGAACCTGAGGTATTTTGCGTCAAGCAGCCTAAGGTATCAGGATTTTCTCTTAAAAAGTTCCCTATACCAATTATTCTTGTAGATACGTTGTTATTTACACAACATAATAGAACATAATAATAATAATAATAATAATAATAATAATAATAATAAATGTTGCCAACAATTAAACTGTTTCAGCAAAAAAAGGACAGCCTGCATCTTTTCATTACATGTCTTAAATAATGATAACGATATCTTTAAAAATACAGAAGAAGGAAAGAAAAGGAACAAACGGGTAATGTGTCACACAAGAAGAATGGAACTAACAGCAGCACAAGTACAAGGTTGAGGGTTTGCCATAGAGAGAAGCTAACTGAGAATACATCCATAAATAAATAACCAACCATCACGCATCAAAAGGGCAACACCATTCACATGGACACATACAGACCCTTTCAATGTGATGACCTTTGGAACATAGGAGGGAACGAGGAGAGAAGAAATGTGTGGATGTGTTATGTGTATATATATTTATTTATATATATATATTTATAGAGAGAGATGGACAGAAAAAGTGGCAAAGTAGAGAAAAAAGAAAAGAAGAGAGGGACACAGAACGAGAGGGAGAATGAGATCAATAAAGAGAAAAAGAGAGCACAAGAGAGAGTGAGAGAAAGACAAAAAAAAGACAGGAGAAGAGCAAGTGGGATATGAACGAAAGTAAGGGACACGGGGAGACACAGAGAAAAACCAAGAGACAATGGTCAAAAGAAGAGAGCGAGACAGAACAAGAGACAAAGGGCAAAAGAATAGAAAGAGAACGAGAGCGAGAGAGACAGAGACAGAGAGAGAGAGAGAAAGGGGACAGGAGTTGTGCAGGCCGTCAGAGCTCATGTGCAATTCCCCTGAGCTAAACTGAAGCATCATGTGCTGTTGTCTTTGCCACACTATCAGTGTGGACTCAGTTAACCCAACATGAACCCAGCTCTTGCGTTCCACAAGTACAGATATCTGAGACAAGATGACTGGTAGGCACAGCTAATGTGTTGGGCTAATACTTCAGCTTGAACATGTTTCATAGGGTAAGGTCATGTTCATATCACCTGCACATTGAGAGTTCAGGAGTAAAAGTTAAACTTCCTGTCCAAAATACTCCTCTGTTTGATGATGAATGGGGTTCAAAAAGGTTCATCAGTCACTCGCACTCCATCCACACAGTCTCCCAGAAACAGGCTCGAGCTCACAATAAATAAACCCATAAATAGAAAGGACATAATGGGACAGAAACAAAACTCTCAGAGTCCCTGTCAACATTTTTACGTCATTCATCGTATGTGCTTGTAGATATAAAATCTAAAATTTAAATGCACTTAAGTGCTTTTAGGTTCATTTTAGGAAGCTGGGCTATTGTTTGGATGGCTTATCCTAGATTATTCTAGAGAACACACGAGTACAGTCTTATAACATATCAGAGCCAACAAAGTAAATGGTGAAAACATGCCAAATGTCCCAGCTTATTAAATAGATCAGGATTCATCATGGTTAGCATGAGTGTGCTTATGTAGGGCTTAGAAAAGCATTGTGGTACCCTTTTGATGAGACGTTCTATCAGCTCCTTCTTAAAGCAACAGAAAGTGCATTAAAATACCAGATGAATTCATTTTAATATTCACTCTCCCTTATAGATGAAAAAGAGAATGGAAAAAAAGATGCTGAAGAGAGCATATATTGCTTGTAGTTGTGTATCAGTTTTGTGAGTGATTTTATAAATACCATACAGCCAAAAACTGACGTCAACACCAAAACAAAACAAATGGAAAAAAAAAAGATTCCACAATCATTATATTATTTCTCATTACCAGAATGAACAGATATAATAAATTAAAGTTATAACTGAGAGAACCAAAAAACATTAAAAATGTCCATTGAAATAGCTATGTATAGTGTATATACTATTCATCTGTAGGGGAACCAGCAGCCTTGGAGCATGCTCAGTGTGAGAAAGGTGGGCGGTAGTTCATTTCATACCCTCCCATTGTACAGTGAGGGGGCTGAAATCTGGGTAAAGGTAAGGAACAAACACAGAGAACAAAAGAGTGACAGAGGGCATTGCGGGAAAACATCCACAATGCATTTCCTTCATAACATTCCTGCATCCTCCTCCAGAATTCCACTCTTACTGGGATACAGGAGCAGGCGGGACAAAAGCCATACACAAAGAAGCCTTCATTTTGATCAGTGAGAGTCTGTGCCAGGGCTTTCAGTCTGTCAGTAGAGGCCCCCTTGTGTTGTGGAGGTGTAAATACATCGATTCTTGAGTAATACCAGGACTAAGCATGACTGGAGGAGACTGAGCCATGCTTTCATTCTCAATACACTGGTAAAGCTTTATTTTTTCTTTTTTAGGAGGAAAAATGTCAACTAGGAGAGTTGCAACTGGGTTTGGTTGTGCACATACAGTACAGCAGTTCAGCCTTCCCAAAATCCTTGTGGGATGGTAATGGCTTGAAAACACTGGAGACAGAGGAAAGTCTGCCCACATCCAGCTCCAATTCTCAAAGACGAACACAATAGTCCAAATGTTCTCAGTCAGTAATTTCAGCCTAATTTCAGCCTAAAGCGCTAAAAACGAATGCTCCACTAGTCACAAATGAGCCGACACCGACTGGTTTCACTCAGTTCCCCTCGCTTGTAGGTGGCACCTGTCCGCCTTCATGCGCCTCCAGTCTCTGTGGGCAGTGCAGCTGTCAGGACACTTCAATGATTTCCATGCTGCCTGAGAAGCTGGACTGCTTGCCGATTTTGCCAAGCTCCTCCCGCGAGCGTGTCTCCTGGATCCCCTCCTCAAACTCCATCTGGCAGCTACGGCGCTTGAACTGCTTGTCGGCAGAGTTGCCAGCAGATATGGGGGCGTCCTCATGCCAACTTGCCCGTGCCTCCCGCGCCTCGTTCGTTTTTGCCCGCAGACGCACTGCCTCCCGCGGCCCAGGGAGGGCACCACAGCCCAGAGGCCCAGGGAAATGCACCGCCCCTGCTCCGCCCCCTCCGCCACCGCTCAGCGACTCGTAGAACCATGGGGCATCACCAGTGGGTGTGACGGGCGTGGTAGCCTGTGTTGGGTCCCGGCTGTTGGAGGCTTTGTCTGAAAAGGAAAATATGAAAGAAATATGAGCAAACATAAACGACAACCAAACAACTGACTGACAGGCTAGAAAAAGACAGAAGCCATCTTGGTGCTTTCTTAAGACAAGCAGCTCATTTTCACATCAGGGGTGCTGCATCATGCCTGTGTAATTGTAGGGAGTCTCCAAAGTCCTCCCCTTCACTCTTGTTTATTTGTTATACTAGAACAGTATGAAGGCAAACTGATCCTATAATGAATGATGGTGCGTATTGGAGAATGCTGGATCAATATGCCGTGGCCTTGGGAGTAGAAACTTCAACCATGGGAAGAATCTTACCGATCAACTCATTTGTTTTGTCCAGCCAAGACAGGAACTTCTCACATCCTGTTGGCGTGACTGGTGTGGTGGCCTGTGCTGTGTCCCGGTGTTTGGTCCACATGGGTCCTGTGCCCAAACCGGGCAAGCCGAGCAGCATAGGGGACTTCAGGTTCTCATCAAGGCTGGGGCTCTTGTGTACGGGGGGCTGAGCTGAGCCAAAGCCGAAAGAGTGGACAGGTGAACTGCTGGCGCTGCCGCCACTCTGCTTGCCTTTCCTCCGTGAGCGCGGCCTCAAGCTGCTCTCCAAGTCAGATGGGCTGGAACTGTCCGAAGCCGGGGACAAATGGCAGATACCATTGGAGGTCCTGGGACTAGGGCTATCCAGTTTGCAGAGTTTTGGGACGTCCTCCACATGGACGGGTGTGATCCGTGGACACTGGCCAGGCGTGTAGACAGACTTGATGTCCAGCGAGAAGGAGCGCTTGAGGCGGTTGGTGTCCAGGATGCGCTCAGCTGACAAGTTTAGGCCATTGAAGCCTTGCTGGAGTGATGATGGAGATGCCAGCTTGGCCTCAGGCTCCGAGGTGATTTCCGTATTCCCTTCCAGTCGAGCTTCCTTGGGCTTAAAGGCGGCCTCTCCTTTTGGTTCAGCAGCTTCACTGGGCTGCTCATTCTTCTCCTGACCCGAAGAGAGTGCCTTAAGCAGCCGGAGGCCCTTTTCAAACTCCAGCAGCTGACCCAAGAAGTTAAAGTTTGGCGATATCGAAGGCCGACGGTCTTTCACAAACCTGGGGTTGGAAAAAGACGAAGGCCTTTATTTGCCATTACTGGAATCCTTTTTATTTTGCATGGTCATCTTTTGCAAGGACAATAGGTTCAAATCCACAGTGTCCCAGCATGACCTCATGGAGTCATGAGAAAAAAACAGAACACTGGCAGGTTTGAAACAATACAACCGCTATTGTTTACTCATGTCTATGTGTGTCATTTTTATGACTAGGGGAATAGCTCTAATATTACAAGGAGCAGAACAGCTTTATAACAGCATGCAATTTAAGCTGGAGAGTGTCAGCAGCAGTTTACCTGTACGCGTCATCTGATGACAAGCCCATTGTCTTCATGATGTAAGCAATGGCAATGGTGGCAGACCTGGAGATGCCAGCTAAACAATGGACAATGACTCGGCTGTTGGAAACCTTGGCTTTGTCTGAAAAGGTGGGGGAGAAACAAACGTGAGTGAACAAAAAAGACGACCAAACACCCCACGAACAGGCCACAAAAAGGAACATCTAATCTAGCAAATCCTGCACAAAACAATCATGCTCTTCCGGGTGCCTCCTTAGGGCAAACTGCTCGTTTTTCAAGCTTACTCCTCACATTCCCGGAAAAGGAAAAGTTTCTTGCTCTGATCTAGTATCAGTTTTTACCTCGACACATTCTAACCATAGCAGAAAAGGCGGATCTGCATAAGGACTGAATATCAAGTTTCTCCTCATGTGAATCTTAAGCACAGACATGAAAGAAAAAGAGCAGATCCTTACCAATGAACTCGTTTGTTTTGTCCAGCCATGGCAGGAGTTTCTCACAGTAGTTGTCATTGACAGGAATGCGCATGAAGTGGCTCTCTGAGATGAACTCAGGCTTAGGACACGTGTTACTGGCGTTAAGCACATACGTGATTCCATTCTGGGCCATCAAGTCCTGAGACAGAGGAAAATTTCTTTGGATTTCTTTTCAAAAGATTTCTTTTCAGTGAACGGGTAGTGAATGGGATTATGCTCAAGATTCCGTCTAACAGTGGACAGACCATCAGTTCAGCTACAGAATTTAATCTTCTCACTTGCACTGCAGTTCTGCCTTGTACCTAACCATGCCATCATCCTTTGAGAGCAATATGAACCAATTAAGGACAATAAAAACATTTTTGTGTGCTGATTGCATAAAAAGGAGCCGTTAAAACTCTAGAAATGCTAACATTCTTGGATTCTAGGAATTGTCCAAGAGAGACAACCAAAATCGACGTTAATCCAGAAAATATCCTGCACTGGTAGCAACCATAATAGTAACTGGTGTACATAAGATTATGTGTGTTACTATAAATTGGCCTCCAGTGAAAAACTAAAGAAGCAAACTTCAGACACCAAATATCCCTTGGCTGGCTACTTTTGGGATTATGGACAAAACTCTTAGCACTATAATATTATTTTGCAAGACATTCTCATGCATGCAGCCAATAGAAACACAAAAGAAGGAATATAATCTCACTAAGAGGTCACTCTCTTCTGATCTCTAGAGTGTCTGAATTAGATCTAAAACAATATAAATCTAACTATTACAAATCACACACATGACGTATGTGTTCAAATAGTTTCTAGTCTTAGTTCTAGTCCATTGGATACAGGGACTGGAGAAAGTCTGGATTTGAAGGCCTCTGACATATAAAGAAACCCTATGATCCCTAACCACTACTTAGCTTTTCTTACCTTGTTCAGCACGTCTTTCTGTGAGCCCAGGTACAGATGGGGCAGAATACGTGTGGGCCCTACATTAGCCACTGGCAGGCAGGGCTGGGACAGGCTCATGGGCAGAGTGGCCACTGGCTTCCCCTCACATAGGCCTGGGAAGCAGGAAGAGAATGCTGCAAAGCCGCCTGGAAAGAAAGAGAAAGAAATACAACACGTCAGGAATGAAGCAAACTGACACAAATGTGGGTCGCCTTCTGTAAAACTACAAAGAGAGATATGAAAAAGACTGGGACATTTGCATTCTGTCATAAAAAACCTGCCAGTTCTGATGAGTGTTATGTCAGCCACACTTCTCACGGCGTCTCAAGCAAGAACAAAGCAACGGCAAAAAGAGTCTATCACTCGCAAAACACAAAGTCAGAAACCAGTTTCAGGACAAGTAATTATATTATGAGAACACAGAAAGAGTTGGTGGGTAAATTGCTCATCACCAGCAGGCCAAGGCGTGTTTATAATCACAACACCACGCAGGGGGAAAATCAGATATCACAAGCCTGGTTACATCATTCTGACGCATGCCTTAAACATACAAAGTTAGCTCATGGTGGCTAACAAAAGGCAGTTAAGAGCATAGCCACACAAGTGGCCATTTTAAAGCAGGCTGTGCAGAAAACAAGGATTTGAAATCCTTAATGTGCATTACAATGTTCCTGCAACATAAGGATCAGCTGGCTTTTCCAACTGTACAAAAGAATACTGGGAGAGAGAGAGAGAGAGAGAGAGAGAGAGACAGAGAGAGAGAGCGCTACTGTCTCTTTAAGAAGCAGGCGGCTCCGGTTCTGGCTCTCGTCTCTCGTGGCTCCCTTTCCTGAATGACCTAATATCCTGTACTGAACAATCACGTCAGGCCCACAGAATGAGGGAGGCCACAGGTGCTGGCCATGCACTGAGGCCTTCCATTCAGAGGTGGTTGCGGCTACAGCGGCCCGACAACTGACACACATGCAGAGGTGCACACTGTGCACACATGTGGTTGAACTACATTTCATAAAGTAGTTGTGTAATGTGTCCTGCCTGGCGGTGGATGGAGGGGATAAAATGGAAAGTATTTGGGTGAGCTGCTGCGGTGCTTCAAGGAAAGCATGAGCTTGTGCAGATGGGTTTAGACCTTAATCTCAGATGAGCTCCATGAGAATCTGGGACACGTTAACCCTGGGAGTGTGCACATACACTGAACACAGCAGTCGGCCAGAGAACTATGACATCACTGTGTCCACATAGCCAGGAACCAGAGCAAAGAGCAAGCAGGAGTGACAGCATAGGGGAAAGAAAGAGCAAGAGAGCAAGAGAGGGAAGAGGAGAAGGGAGGAGGTGGAGTGGGGGGAAGGGACAAAATACAGAGAAGTACAGGGAGTAAAATGAGTCAAGGCAAATAAAGGCAGAGCTGATGAGCAGGTTTTTAACAAAGAGCAAGAGAGTTCGAATTGAGCATGACCTCATCCAGCCTTCACACTCGAGTGGCTAACCACACTTCAGCAAACAGTGGGCGTCAGCCACGGGTGCTTCCAGTTAACGGACGCTGCTGAACACCTGTCTGTCTCTGCTGCTCAGTAACCAGTATGTCCCATACTTCCTCACCTCTCATTTGCATGTTTTTTTTTGGTGGCCTGTGCCTTTAAGAGCTTGAGTGGCAGCTTGTCTGTTTCCAGCTATTAATGGCAGTGGCCGGGGCGATGACATCAGCGCTCAGCGCACCAGCAGAAGGGGGTTTTGCATGTCACCTCAGGCAGAACGGACGGGCCTCTGCGGCTCCATTTCCACTCAAAAGCCCCACGAAGGGATGAATGACTGCTGCCCAAATTTTCCACGACCCCCCATGGTAGCGTTGAACCTTTTACCCCTCCTGCATACCCGCCCTTCCTCCCAGAGTCTGCAGCCTCCCCCCTCCAGTAGGACCACTGACATCATCGCTCACTAGGGCCAATCACTATGTCAACATTTGTCAGTAATACCCAAGAGGGAGCATGGGCTTAGCATGCTTTAGGCCTAGGCCCCCCGATTCCCATCTTTCAGCAGCTCTCACCTAAGCTAACAACAGATGCAAACAATCTGAATTATCGATATTGGAGCAGATCGGAGCACATTTTATCAGTGACAGCTAAGTTAAGACAGATCATAATCTGATTTTTCGTAAAGGATACGCAATTTAAATGTATGCATTTAGTAGAAATGTTTTACCTGAGGTTAAGTAAGCCTAAAATAGTAAGTCGTCCACTTAGATCTGTGGAGGACATTCATTAAATGAGTATTAATTAAATATTAATTTAATAATCTGTTTGAATACTCCTTCACCATGCCACATCTGTCCACTCAGGGAAGGGGCCCAAAGTACAACTGACACTACATTATGTACACTGCATGCAAGTACACATTTCAACCAGAGAGGTCCCCCAAATTCCTACATTTTTCCCCAAATTCCCAAATGCCCAGAAAAGTAAACCTTTCAGTACCAACACATTACACTAGAAGCACTGGCAATCTAGCATATCTTAAATATACTGTACTGGATTTTAGTACCTTGAAATGTTAAAATTTAGCAGTTGGAATTTGCACAAACGTAACATTTGTTCTCCAAGGAGGGAAAGTGCCTTCAGCCCCAGAGCAGGATGCTTAAGCTGCAGCAAAGAGTGCGGTATGGGGAAACGGAAACAGGAAGGATCTCTTAGACATACAGCTCGGAAAACCTTCTTTCCTTACGGTCAGGGCTCACGCCTCTTTTGCTGCTCTCATGCCGTTAGTCATCCGTGCTGCAGCTTTATATAGCGACCCTAAAGGGCTACGTTCCTGGACAAAAGCGACACAAACAGGAAGAAAACACTCAGGTCTGAAGATACTGGAGTTGTTAGAAAGCCAAATAAGGGGAAATGCTGAGAAGCGGTCTGTCCGTGCGGAATGGGCCTTAGCCGAGACTGTAGCTGAGATTATGCTTTTCCGTTTCTGGTGATGGCCCAAACGTTACACAACGTCTGCTCTCCTGGCTAAATTCGTCTGCGGCCCAACAATAAAGCCAGTGTTTGTATGAGATGAGGGAACACAGCACAGACTGATGCTGGGAGTGTTTTCAATGCATCAACACCACGCCACTTTGAAGTGATTCTGAATGCTTCTGAGTGAGATGATGCCCATTAAACGACTGACCACATTACAACCCAGTCATTCTGGAAAAACCCAAACATACCCAAAGTGACATATCCACTGAGTCAGTCATCACACACACATTACACATACAGTAAACACATTACACATACAAACAAGCACGCACACACACATACACACACACACACGCGCACACACACACACACACACACACACACACACACACACACAAACACACACACACTAAATGCATTCTCTATACTCATTACACCCATACACACAAGCTGCCCCAGATGACATCATTCACCTCTAGCTCTCTGTAATTGTACCAAAGGGCAGTGGTGCAGGCCAGTGTCTGTGTATTTGAACACTTGGAGAGACTGATGCCAATTTCCAGCTTGAACTGGAGCAGCTACGTTGGACACCACTCACTCTCACTTCCTCTCCACCCTTTGTACATCTTTGCCATCTTTCCTCGCTTAGTGTCGGCCCACACTGTGGGCAACACAGGCAGGTACAGAAATACTGATATTGGACACAAGCTGTGTGCGCTTCTCAATCCAGCTAAGTGCCTGCTCTCAGCTTCCTCAATTCACACCTCAGCAAGCCCAGCTGCCGATGTGGGTTTGCACTAAATTCTATTATTGGAGCTAGCCGTCATCCTCGGTCGCTATTTATATCATATCTGTAAAAGCTATGGCACAGCCATAGTACACTGAAAATGCAGCACACTAGAAGAAATGGGCAGAAATGGAGATTGTAAACTTTCAAATACTATCACATTAACATATATCTGATTTGAATGTGATAAAATGTTCAGCAAGTCTGTTTTACAATGAGGACCTGAATTTGGCAGGGGATGACCTAAACCCCTGTGCATGTGTCATTCCCGTAGTCATGACCTAGATAGATGTTTTCCTTTGTTAAAATAACGTATAGAGAGAAGCACAGGGTGCATTAACCCTGCCATCTGACATCACTCCACATGCCCTGAGGCACAAGACCTCCATCACTAGCAGTCTTTCACTGTGTATCTTTTTAGCCAAATGCTTTCTATAGGCTCTGCCTCACACACACACTTCCATTCAGCAGTCCCAGTCCAAAGGCATTGATGGAGCTGAATGGAGCTCATACAGACCCCCACACAAACCATCCCCCCACCCCCAGCTCTTCAGCCTCCAGATGCAGAAGACATGACGCCATTGAGGAGCAGCCTCCATCTGTCCCCCTCCATCTCCACACACACACACACACACACACACACACACACACACCCACACCACACTCTTATTTCCATTTCAATGAGGTCTGTATGACATCATAGCACACATGCACGCCACACAATGAGGAACATTAAGCGCAGCAGGGCTGGTGCTGCATGTCATGCTTGACAGATTAGCAAGAGTATAAAGTCCCGAGGCGCTGTGTAACTGAGTCATTAACTGTTAGTTCTATTACAGTTCCTGCACCCCTTTCTAAAAGCAATCTAGCAGCCTTACGCGCAGCAATCCCGCAATAAAAGTGAATAGCATGATAACAGCGTCCGTTTAACTGCTGCTCAGTGACAAAGCATAATGCAAATATAGTGACTCGCATGCATACACGCTCCTGTTTGCACAAAGACACACATTCTGCAAAAGGCGCACACACATAAGATGCGTGCGCGCGCGCACTCCTGTGCACGATGTAATGGTGCATGACACAATGCATGAGGCATTCGTTCTGTTAGCTTATCAGCATACATCATTTCTCCACCATGGCTTTTCTTCAGGATTAGTGACCCACTGCACCATGCACTGCAAACAACTTTCCACAGCACAGCTTATCCACAGCCAAAAAGGAGAACAAACATTATGTATTAAAGTGTGTTCATTTTCAAAGCACACAAAAGAGAAAGAAAGAAAAAAAGCACAAAAAAGGAGGAAGAGTGAAATGAATGAAAGAGAACAGTAAGAATATTGCAACAAAACGTACCATCTCCAAAATAGTAACTTTACGGGAGAAGGAACACAGGGATGCATCGCTACAGGAATTGCAGGCCGGTGCTGATATCTGCTGTATACCTGCATTAGCCTTACTATAATATGTATTTGTATGGTCACAAGTGCAGTCAATTTTTTTAAATGTGCAGATATGTCAGTAATGTAGTCCAGTGTCAACCAGAGGGTTCTGATTTTCCACATGCAATGCACAGACCCGTTTGAAATATCGGTCAAATCTAAACATCTGTTCAGTGCTGGTATTTATTTTTTCAGCATGCATCTGCCAGTATTTGTATGATTCCGATATCACTGTGCATCCCTGGAAACAAAAAAACTTGAATGTATATGAATGCAAGCACTTTTGGACCATTTCTATTATTCCATTCATTGAAACCGTGTAGCTCTACATGATGTAAGGGGCAGCTGTACATATCAAACAAACATGTTTCAAACTAATTCACAAAAATCAGACAAAACTCCCACCTGAGAGTCCTCATAAAACTCAAATGCAATCCAAAAACATCAAGCAAAATCATATATTAGAAATAAAGAATGGCAGGAAAGCAAACAGTAAGGAAGAGTCAGTGGAGTGACCATTAGAGGGCTGTAAAGGGGGTCAAATCCAGCTTGCCCAAATACACACCTCTGAGCTCTCTCGCCTCCTTCATCCTGCGCACCCTGATCTTCAGCCTCATGTCTGTGCGCTGAGAGCCTGACCAGAAGCGCTGCTCAGGAGAGGCTAGCACCACGTCCAGAGGCATCCGCAACTCAACACACACCACAACGCACTACTGCTCCTGCTCACAGTCCAGCACAACCATGAACAAAGCAATAGGCATTAAGACCGGCGAAAAAAGCAGAGAAAATGGAATTCCAAAAATGGAGCCGGGACCAATTTGGAAAAAAAGTGGGAAACCAGTGTCCACACAGATGGCAGAGAGATGGAGCGCAGGGAGAGAATCCTGATCCTTCCTCGATCGCACTCTGTGTGGCAGCAACTGAAAGTGGAGCTCCCTATTGTTGTACACGCTCGCTCTCTCTCTCTCTCTCTCTCTCTCTCTGACTGACTCTTCCCCCACCCTCTCTCTCCCTCCCTCTCTCTCTCCCTCTCTTCCCCCTGTGACCTAAGAGTGAATGAGCTCATTTGCCGTGAGTACAGACTGCTCGCTCGCTCTCGCTTGCTCTCTCTCGCTCTCTCTCTCTCATGGACTCGGAGCAGAATCCTGGCTCATGCGTGAGGCATGCAACCACATTCCTTACTCACCCAGCAAATATGCAGCCACCTTAGGGGCCCACTGGATATTTTTCTGCAAAAACTTTCTCTCTGTCTAAGACGGGCGAGCCACAAGCATGGTATGTGGTTTTCGAGCGCAAGAGAAATCCAGAATTGTAGCTTTTTATGGGTGTGGGGCTTAAAGTTGCAGCAGTGTTTGTGCATGGTGTAAAATGCATGACCTGACGAACATTCAAGAAAACACTACTCCCATTCTCATCTGGCAGAAACAACCCTCAGCTCCAGCCTGACTCTATCCTCCTAAATGCTGCCAGGAGAATGACACGCATACTTCCTACTTCCTTTGGCTGGCACGAATGCTGTTTCCGTAGCCTTTGCTCATTTCCAAGAAAATAGTACATTAGCTAGTTCCTTCATCTATCCCAGCAGCTAAATTTAGCATCATGTGCAGCCCCAGTTTACATGATGATTAAGGTTAAGCCTTGCTGTCTTATAGGCCCGCTCGGACACAGACCCAAAGGCCCTGGGCGGGAATGGATTACGAGCCACTAAAAACTGCCCAGAGATGCTATCGTTTGTGTTGGACAAAGGCTTTAAATAGGCAGGCCGGTCATTCTTTCCATCTGGCCAATTTACAGAAACAGCCACTGTCTATCCGCTTTTAAGCACAGAGGTCATGCAGCAGCACGCTCAAGCTAGAGAACCCCCTCTTAGCACGAGCAATTAGGAGAGGCTGAAGCAGGCAGTGCCATTTACAACATGCAGCTAATCAGTGTGATGTCTGTCACCAGCCCCGTGTGCAGGCCTAGTAAAAGAGTGATGGAGGCATATGGCAGTATGCTGAGGCAGACACTATGCCGCGAGCTGCCATGCCCCCATGCTGCTTATTTGGACTTAGATGCAATAAATGAGTTTAATGAAGAGGTGTAGCTTTCCTGAGTGTAGTGTGTAAAGTTGTGTGAATGTGTATAATGGACAAGTTGGACACTACACAATTCTGGCCAGCTATTAGTGGATTCACAATGGAATAGTTTGTTCTCATAACTACATTTTAATTTCATAGTAATTACTGAATCATTTATAGTTATTAATGGTGCATGACCAGAATTGGGCCAGACTGGAAATGACTTTTGCTCCTAACACAACCCAACACACAACATGTATTATTTATTACCAGTTTTATAAAGGGAAAACCACGTAATCAACTTAAATGCTACTGTGGTAGGATAGTTATACATAACTAACTGGATTACTTATAGCTACTCTTTCCAGCACAGTAGAAACAAAGACATTTGGCACAGACTATCTGGACAATGAGTGATGGAGGGATGTCTGCATCACCAGACAGACTGGCCGTGTTAATTTAAATGGTACCCAGCCATTTCATCCGCAGTTACAATTTTAATCGTGTGGCCCGTGGTGCAGCTGCACTAGATATGTAAACCACCCTTCAGGCCTCCTGTGTCTTTTAGCTGCACCTCCCAGGGGACCAGTGTGTTCTGATTGGTCAGCTTGCCCATTCTGTTCTGAGCAGTGAATTACCAGAGTGGCATCCAACGGTCAAGTTCCAACCCCTCACCCTCCCTCAACACAGCTATGGATATTCTTACAATGGTGGTTCAGCTGTAGTATGCATTGTCCGATCCTGATAGTTGGTAGAAACAAGCTGGTAGACCTGATCCACCTTCACAAGCTAAATTGGAGCAGGAAGTTTCAGAGTGGTAAGTTTTTACTGTTTTAGCTCTTAGTGTGTGGTGTGAAGAGGTGGTAAGAACAATAAGGATTATGTTACAAGATGGCGTCAGCTCATAACAGATAAACGAGCTGGAATTTCCAATTGCCATTATCCCTCATTTAAACCAAACTCCAATATATTATGCATTGTCAGGTCTGAAAGAGGCCACACTCGGCATAACATGAGATGCAATATCAGCTGGTTATTTCAACATCTCTATTTTTATTGCACACTGCACCTTTTAAACAGCTGTGTATATGTGTGTCGATCTTGGATCAATTCTTACACAACTCCAGTATTACACCTCGGAACCAAAGTACATTTCAAACCTGTGTAAAAAACTCCATTATCCAGCAACTCCATATGCTTAGTGTAGCTTACAGGCTGTGTATTTGTGAAGACTGAAATACTACATTGTTATTCTTTACCTAACCTAAATATTAAAATAAATAAAAACATTCTTATTCACTCATTTTTTATATCACTTTGTACTAGGGCTGTACCCGACCTTTTGTCAGTTTTGTCAGTCAAATCGGATCCGCCCGTCCTGGCCGACGATTCGACTATTCGTTCATGTTTTTTCTCCATGTACATTATCTAGTAATCAGTAAATCAATCTGCATACGTTTCAGATCTGACATCCTCCTCATTTAGAAAGTCAGCAGCGTCACAGGAACAGATTTCTGAACTAAAAGAGACGTGGCGTATGATAATGGATCTGAACTGGAGCCTGATTTAATTACAGGATATAGCGCCGGGCAGCAGCGCGTATTTATGCTAAGTGTTAGCGCTTATAGCTTATAGTCTTATTAATTTAACTTCTAACAGCTTCTTCAGTGGGAGGACCCTTCGTCTTTCATCTCTCATAAATAATGAACTGCTAAATAAAAACAAATTAGTCCATATTTAAATTATTTATAGGGTATTATTCCCCGCCCTGAAATAATTATCTCTCGTTTATCGGCAGGCGTATTAAGTGACTGTATTTATCCTTAAATAAAGATAATCTTAGCTGTAGACAAATAAATATAAATATCTGTAATTTAGGTTCTAAAATAATGGAATTATAATAAAACAAACGTCTCCGGTCCGTTTTTCCTTCACCGCAAACAGCCATTACGTCTAAACGAAAGTCAGCTCCCTCGTTTGGAGCAGTGTTGGACGTCTGACTAAATGAAGAGCAGAATTCGTGGTGGTTGGTGTGGCATAACGGATAACACCACTACTCACCAGGAAGCTACCGTCCCATGTGAGAGACTGGGGTTCGATTCCTGTTCTGGGTGACTATGCTGTGCTACACCAATAAGAGTCCTTGGGTAAGACTCCTAACACTACATTGGCCTATCTGTAATATGATTAACCTTGTATATCGCTCTGGATAAGAGCGTCAGCTAAATTCGGTTTCATTTGTTCAGATTCTCTTCTTTAAAACCTCCTCCAGACTTTCTCTGAGACATCGCTCCACCCATGTGTCTCAGCTTCACAGCTTTATCTTCCTTAGCGGTGAACCGCCAGCGGACGTCGTCACGTGGATTTAATTTTTTAGCAAGCATGAGTCACAGCCCAACTAGAACTTACATATAGATTTATTATTCCCCTTTTAATAATTAATAAAATGTATTTTTACATTCTTAAAGTTCTTTTGCATTTCTGCTTTAGTCTGTTTTACGAGAGAAAAAAAGATCACTGTTGTCAGTCGACTTGAAGGTTCTCAGTCGACTCAAAGGGTCGCCGACTGACGATTTGACTCGGCGACTTCTAGAGGGCAGCCCTACTTTGTACATAACATGGCTCTACTCTACTTATCATTTTATCAGAAATGCATGATATTAAAAACAGGATTTTTAAAGAGGGAACCACAGTACATTTAAAAGTGTATTACCTTCCTACCCTTTTAGTCGTATAAGCTTTTAGTGAAGGTGTGGTGTCAGTACTGTAAATGATAGCAGCTCACTTTATATGACTCAGCATTATATGACACTTTTACCTTTGGTCTGTAAAAACAATACAATCCTTTAATATACCCGCAAAACAAAGGAGTGAGCTGTTATTGTGCCCAAATCACGTGTGAGGTGTTATGAGATCTGTGTAGGGGTGAGCGTGTGATGATTATAAACAAGGAAGTGAGTAGAGGCTGAGAGATATGTGCGGCCTGGTCATTCTAAACCACCACAGGGGCTTTAAAAAGGCACTAAGAAGACTATCACTAGCAGTAAGAGTGGGCCTCCTGCCTGCATGTGTTGACTGTAACTGTGATAGGACATGACTGCGGCTGTGGTGCTAGTCTCTAACCTCACAACTATTTAATTTGATTCAATGTATCATAAACTTGTGAGAATGTAACTATAATTCGATTACAACCATGACAATTAACACAATCACACATGACAATTAACACAATCACAAAAGTCATGACAAGAGGAAGTGTTTGTAAAAATAAAAATAAAAATTAAAACATTCAAAAATAGCTTGACATTTTGAAAGGGTGCATATTTTGTTTTTTAAAATTAGTATTAATTAAATAAATTTTCAAAATCCAGATTACAGACTGATTTTTGCACATCAGCTCTGTGCACTGTGGTGCATTGTAAAAAGTATTTTCAGAGATATGCGTGTGTGTGTGTGTGTGTGTGTGTGTATGTGCGTGTGTGTTGGGGGTAGTGCGATGTCGTTGATGCCGCTGGTTTGCGGGTATATCAGAGACATGTGATCAGTGGGTGGAAGGGACGATGATGTAATGGCTATGGAGGCCCCAGCTGTCGAGCTTGAGGTGTGAGCTAGTCTCCAGTGGGGGAGCAAAACTTAATGCCAGCCAAGGGGCGCCCATCACTCAGTATCAGCCTCAGGGGGTGTGAATGTGTGTGTGCGCTCTTGTGCATCCTTCCCTCTGTATGTGTGTGCGTCTGCGCGCATGTGCATGAAAATCCCACCAAGGACAATAAATAAAAGCAGGTCACCAGGGACGCACAATATATCGACAATCTTATTGACGGAATTCAGAGAACCAACACATCATCTAATAAATCCCACAGCAGGGGGAGAAGGAAGGCAAATGTCACATGGAAAAACTGGTGATAGGCAGGGAAGAAAGGTATTGGGGGGTTAATTTGCAGTACGTTCTAATATTTGAAATATAAAAAAGTAAAAAATCCTAAACTGAGTTAATTATTACTATAGCGCTGGAAAGCTTTAGGGGGAGAATAAAAGCAGTGGCTTAATATCCTGGTCAGCACTGCATGATATGGGTATAACACTACAGTCCTGCAGTTATGATGGTATATACTGCGACTGCCATATAAACTCCCATTCAAGCTTTAGAATCATGTTGTATTAATCGTGTTGGTTGTTTATATACAGTAATAGCTAATACAATTTACTTTCACTAATTCATGCACTGCATAAAGTGTGATAAAAACACACTGATGTGTCTTGATTAAGGACTGACCAAACATTTGCCCAAAATTATTTGCATATGTTGTGACCATGGTAAGTAAGCTACAGGATATAAACCTGCATTTATTAAAACACTTGTTTATAAATATAAATATACAACACCAAACCAAATTTTACAAACTAACTGATCTGATTGATATGTCTATTTTTAGAGCACTGGTTGTTATAATGGTGTAAAAAGCATTTTATTGCAAAAACTAAAATATGTTGATTGAAACATGAAATATCAAACTAAGGAACATGTATAATGTGACCAGGCATATTTCTGTTCACATCGGTTTATTGACATTACAAGTCATCAGAAGCCATTACAGGAAGTGTAGCTGTAAGGACTGTTCAGCACTAGTGAATGCTCAAGCTAAAAAAAATAAATAAATAAAAAAACAGAGCGCAAAGTCAGCAGTCATAATTGCTATACTGTACCAGTAATAATACTTCTATGATCCATTATGAATACCTGTAATATACTGTACAACCTTAGTGCAGTTAATTGTCATTTCCAAGCACCACAGGGATCCTGAACACAGCAAGGCTACACTGGTCATGCACGTCAGCTCTACACTTTAACATCTGGCCATCTTATGTACACAAAGCCGTGATCAGGCTGCCGGATGAAGTCATGGAAAGAGAGAAACAAGAGCCTCGTGTGTGTAGTAGACACAAGGCTATCATTTTTCTTTCTCCCAAGTGATGTAGGGAGAATTTCAGTGCATGACACAACTATCAGATTAAAATCAGCCCGTATTGCTATTTGGTCTGCAGTCAGTTCCTATTTAAACAGAGCAGCAGTCTAACGTCAGCAATCTGAAATTACACTGGTGTCCACCCGCCGACAACATTCAATCTGACGCACGTGCCTGCAGAAGCATCCGATATTACACACCAACTCTTCCTTAATCTTACATACGTGCTAAATGATAATCCACAACATTTAAAATGCCTTGCAGTACATGTGACACTAACACACATTAGCATTAGTATGAGGACACCAAGCTTAGAGGTCAATGTGGGGCCTAGGGAATGGAGTATTATATGACACCAGGTCTAAACAAATCAAAGCTACACACGCTTCTACACAATAAAATCTCTGTGATACACTTTAGAAATACAAGTAAAAATGCAACAAAGAATGTTTAAAATTTAATTTGTGTCATGTCATTTCTCCATTGCCTTTAACAGTGCACTCTACAAGTATGTATGCATGTGTTTGCATGCATGGTCTAAAGTATATTGATGGCCACCCAAGCATATTTCGTACTTTTCTAAAAATATCAAATTAAACAGATTAAAAAAGACACATATTTTACATGTTTTTTAAATATTCATTTATTGTAAGCATTTGCTCTTTACTTTGTGAAAATGTTTAATGACAAATCGCTCAGTAGACCACCAAAGTTATGACCATTCTGTAGTCAGCCTCATGCCCATATTACAAACCACAGGTCAAAGCTAGATTTCTCTACGAGAAACTGAATGGAATTTTAGAAATCAGCCACGTTTGCACACTGTGGTTAAGTGAATGGATGCAAACCTAATACCTTTTATCCATGACCTCTTACAAGGTCAATAAGGAGCCAAAACGGGAACTTGACATGATAAAACTGGCAACCTCATCAAAATACCACTTGCAAAGCAAGCTTTGCCGAGTGTAGGACTGGTGATATGGTTACACATTAGTGCTGAAGTTTAACAGTGGACTTACTTTCATATGGTGTGCAGGAGTGGTTGTTTAATGTTAGGGCAAATGTGGTCATTTTCATATTTCAGCACCTCAAAGAAGACTCAGAAGACATTCAGTGGAAAAAGTGTATGTAGGACAAAATGCATTGGGCTTGGAACCTTTTTGGTTACCAAAGGCAATGACATCATTGGGCCTTAGAGAAATTTACATTAGACCCAGATTAATCAGACCAAACAAAAGAACCAGATGTGCCACATTAAATACTGCCTGAAATACAATGATCTTTTATTCCCCGTTTTACACAATGTACTACACAAGCACTAACAGAACTAAAATAACATGTATTCTCTTCTCTTTGTCATGAAACGTTTCCATTTGATCAGCGATCTTTATGGACTGATCCACAATAAGATCAGTAAAAACATCCTATGACATTATGATCATGACATACATCGGCATACTACTCACCCATACATAGTCTAGTCACGGCAGTGGCGATTTCCTAGTATGCGTTCTAGTTTATACTAATTATTCCCATGCTGTGAAGCGACAGGCATGCTGAAACCTCTCTGGGACAGATGGCCTGTCTGTCATGTAGGATACTAATGATCAGGCGGACACTGCTCAGATGAACTGGAGTTGACAGCAGAATTACCTCCTGCTTCCTCGACTGCAATCAGCTCTGCGTTAATCAGCCACCCTTCGGTCAAACTAAGCGCTGTACTCAGATCAGCTTTCACCAACCTACTACTCATTACTAAAAGCAGACACCAGATCTGCAGTCAGTATTCTGGAAATAGCTGCCTTCACTGTGACTTGGTTCTTGCTACATACGAACACTGGAGAAATGATCACTAGTATAAACACCACTAAGAGTTTCTAAGATCATATATTCTCTCTGTCAGAACAAATTTGTCTGAATTTGAAAGTAGCAGCTGGTCTTTACCTCCTGTGATCATTTCATGATGAATGACTAAAATCTCATTGGCTTAACTGTTATTACAAGTTACTAATTTTTTTTTATCTAAATTGTTAAAAAGTAAAACAAAGTCATTCACAGCTGTTTGATGTGAAATACTTTGTTCTAAAGAACATAGTCAGAATTGTTTACAGTGGTGGTAATAGGACCCAGATGTCTGAGGAGTTCTTCTAGAAGAAAGTTATTATATGAAATTGTTAATAATATACAGTTGGGCATAACAATATTTTGACAGTGACACACGTTTTGGCATTTTAGGTGTTTACCAAAACACATTCATAAAGTGCAGACTCTCAGCTTTAATTTGACACACCCTAACTGGAGGAGGAGTTTAGGAATTACAGCTCTTTAATATGTAGCTGCCTCTTTTTCATGGGACCAAAGGTAATTGGACAATTATCTTAAATGATATTTTGTGGGCTACACAGGCTATTCCCTCCATAATTCATCATCAGTTAACCAGGTAAAAGGTCTGGAGTTGATTCCTAGTGTGGCATTTGCATTAGGAAGCTGCTACTGTGTACATGTGGTCAAAGGAGGTCTCAAAGAAGTGCAACAAACCATCATTAGGCTGAAAAAGGAAGAAGTCCATCATGAAGATAGCAGAAAGGTTAGGAGTGGCCAAATCAACAGTTTGGAACATTCTGGGAAAAAGAGAGCGCTGGTGAGCTCAGGAACTCAAAAAGGTCTGACGTCCACAGAAGACAACAGTGGTGGATGATTGCAGAATCCTTCCCATGATAAAGAAAACCCCCTACACAACAAGAACACACTCCGGGAAGTAGGCGTATCAGTATCTGGGTCTACCATAAAGAGAAGACTTCATGAGAGCAAATGCAGAGGGTTCAGCACAAGGTGCAAACCATAGAAAGGCCAGACTAGATGATGCCAAAAAACATCTAAAGAAGTCAGCCCAGTTTAAACTAAGATTAAACTAAAGTCAACCTGTAGCAGAAGGATGGGAAGTAGAAAGTATGGAGAACGCTTGGAACGGCACACCACATCCTCTGTAAAACATGGCGGAGGCAGTGTGAAGGCATGGGTATGCACGGCTTCCAATGAAATTGGGTCACTAGTGTTTATTGAAGATCTGACAGAAGACAGAAGCAGCCTGATGAATTCTGAAGTGTACAGGGATATACTTTCTGCTCAGATTCAACCAAATGCAGGAAGGTTGATTGCACGTTGCTTCACAGTACAAATGGACAATGACCCAAAACATAGTGCGAGAGCAACCCAGGAGTTTTTAAGGCAAAGAAGTGGAATATTTTGCAATGGCCACATCAATCACCAGATCTCAACCCAATCATGCACATTTAACTTGCCTAAGAGAAAATTTAAGGTAGAAGGACCCACGAACAAGCAGCATCTGAAGACAGCTGCAGTAAAGGCCTGGCAAAGCATCACAAAGGAGGAAACCCAGCGTTTGGTGATGTCCATGGGTTGCAGACTTCAGGCAGTCATTGCCTGCAAAGGATTCTCAACAAAGTAATAAAAATAACATTGTATTTATGGTAAAGTTAATGTCCAATAACTGTTCAATTATTTCTGAGCCCCTGAAATTAGGAGGCTTTCTAGAAAATTCGTTGCAATCCCTAAAGGTTTTATAAGATATTTCTGTTTAACCCCTTGAATTAAACCTAAAACTTGCATCTCTGTTTTTTAGTTTCAAATCCAATTTGGTGGCATGCAGAGCCCAAACCATGAAGACTGTGTCACTGTCCAAATATTTCAGGGCCTGTCAGATTTTGGTCAAAAATGCATTACATTTTCTATACATTCATGATCGACGGATATGTGCAAGATGTTCTACGGCATAATTAGAGATTGTGTATGGAAATGTTAGTAAAGGACCAGAAGCATATTTTTAAAATACATTCAGGACAGAGAGCATTACATGAAGGTAACTGTAAGGCAAAACAATCCTCAAAGAAAACTACACCACTAATTTGCCACTGTAGACATCACATATAATAGCTCAGAGGACACGTGTAGATTTACAGCTGCTTTTTTCTGTATATAAAATGGCTGTATTTATATACTGCACTGTCACCACTACAGCCAGTAGGTTTCTTTGCAATGAATAATAAAAACACTCAACCGCAATATTGTGCAGACATTTTGTAAAATGATATAATTCCGCTTTAAGATCCTTGTTTCATTATCCTTTGTAGTTCTAATTGTGGAGATATGTGTTGTATCTGACAGTGACAACATGAAAGCGACCCTAGATCAGCAGGTGAGGAGACTGGGGTCTGCCCAGTTGCTTCCTGCAACGCTGCATATAGTTGTTACAGCAGTAGGACATTAATTCAGTGATGAAGGATGGAAATGAGTTGTTATGGGAGATATGGGTGTTGAACTGTGCAGTATTGAGAGGACAATCTTATTTATAGCAAAAACATAATCTGTATGGTGCCTGGCTTACTGTTTACTTATGCATGACCCAAAGGCCAGGAATTTTTTAAGTACTACCTTAAAAAAATGCACTTCAGTTAGACATACGCACAAAATTACTAACCATTCTCTTTTTTTAGTTAGCACCCAAAAAATTACAGTCCGCAGTTCTGTGACAGTCAGCCTCATGCTAGCACTCTATATAAAGCCCATGAGCTTTTACAGCCCACACAGTCATACGGGTCCTAGGTCAGTGTGGCCTCAGACTCGCTGTATCTGTGACTAATAGTCACTGTTACGCACTGACACTCTGATGTGTCATACAGTCTGTGAGTCAGAATCATGTTCCTCTTCTTTCGCCATACTGAGATAATCAGAAAGACCGCAGACACAAACTTCTATATCAGGCCTCTAGAATATTTTTAACTGTGGAACTCATCACACGTTACAAGCATTTCCTTCTTTATCTCTATGATCCACACTGGAAAAAACGTATCGACATTTTAAATGATCATTTAATAATCATTTTAATGCAAATAAAATATATAGCTTTAACATATATTTAGGGTTATTTATTTACCCCTTCACATATCTTTGTCTTTCAGTTGACTACCTTTTGGCAATAGCTGGAATGAGTTATTCATTAATTACTAATAAGGAAACAATGTATATTGTATGTCTGTAATCAAACTGAATAGCCCATAGACGGACATGAACCTAAGGTCACTATGTACATTGCCAAACAACAGCTACCGGGGTATAAAGCCACCTCCCCAGACACTGGGCTGTGGAGCACTAAACTGCGTCATCTGGAGTGATGAACCATCCAGTACCTTTGGGAAGAGTTGATTTATAGTCTGTGAGCCAGAACGAACCATCCAATACTGGTACCTGACTAATGCTTGTAGCTGAATGCAATCAAATTCTCACAGTGATGTTCCAACGTCTAGTTTAAAGCCTTCCAAGGACCGTAGATGAGGTACAAACTTCTATTAATACTCCTGATGTCAGAAGAAACACTGGATGAGCAGGTGTTTATAAACGTTTGGACATGTAGTATACATCTGAACCAAGTAAATTCAATACGTTATTTTTGCTAAGCACATTCAACAAGCAATAAATCAACGTTTCACCACAGGATGGTCAGATTATTCTTTGTTTTCCCCCCTCATGTTTGATCTCTGTGTTGAGATGTATAACAGAGAGCAGAGGGGTCATCTGCGTTTAGTCAGGCTCTCTTAGCTGGAGCATGGAGTGACGATGACATCACCGAGAAACAACAATTGTGCTAATGACACGAGCATTAGTGGACATTACACCATGACAGCACCATTCGTCTCTATCCAGAGCCAGACACACAACAGAGCAACGACCTGAGCAACAGGGCTAAGCAGGTGCTATAGCTAAAACACGTTAAAGGCGCTTAAATATTTAAAGAAGTCTGTGGAAACTGATCTCATGACACAAAAGATAACTTTCAGACATTAACTCCAGTTTATGAGTTCAGCCTCTCCAGAGATAGAGGGCCAGCTGCAGGTTTTAAGCTGGAGTCATGCAGAGAGGGGGAGAGAGAGAGAGAGAGAGAGAGAGAGAGAGAGAGAGTATAGGAGAGTAAGAGAACAGAAAACAGAATCAGACAGAAACAGAAATAGTGAGCGAGATCGAGACAGATAGCTAGAGTAAGAGAATACAGAGAAAAGTAAGAAAGACAATAAGAGAAAGGGAAAAGGAAGAAGAAGGAAAGAAATAAAGTAGTAATAAAGGAGTAAGAGAATGAAGACAAAATGGAGATGAGTAAAAGAACAGAGAAAGAGGGAGGGAGAGAGCAGTGGAGAATAGACAGAAACAAAGATAGATTAAAAATAAAGTATAGAGAGACAGAAAAGAGAGCAGGGAGAGAGAATGAGGAAGAGAGAAAGAGAAAAAGGTCGACAGAGAGAGAGGAAAGAGAATAGCGTGGGGGGTAGGCAGGGAGGAAAGAGAATCGAGAGTGAGAGATCCTGCTGTAACCCTAGAGATTCATGATGTCATTTGGCTGATGGAGCAGTGGAGGAGTCTCCAGAGAGTTACACAACAGGGAGGATGTACAGGCTGGGGGGCTCGGTGGGGAAAGGGGCAGCAAGAATGCTATCGAGAAGACATGGAGACTCTGAAATGATGACAAAGTCTGCATTCTTCACACGGGGCCTTAGGCCAGGCTGGAAAATCCAAATTTAGCCCAGGACGGAATGGAAAGATCTCCGGCCTTTATCAGGAAATATGTGCAGAGCTACGTCAACAGCGTGCTGCATGTCAGCAAACGCGGGTATGCGTGTTAGAGTGTGTGTTCCTGTGTTTTGCTGTACTTTTCCTGGAATTCATAGAGTGTTTGAAGATTCATTTAACCACCCCCGACGATGTCCCACTGTTGCCAATGCAGCTTTTGGGACAAACAGGTAAACAAGCCTTGGTAAGGTAGCATGATAAAACGTGGTCTTGATTAAGTCAAAAGGATGTTGCTTCTGCACCAGAATAAGTAGAAAAGGACGCAAACTGTCACATACTCCAAACAATAGAGATACATGCAGTCACAGAAGTTTGACTAGCGCACTGAGACCATTCCGAAGTACGACAAAAAACCTATCCACTAGCTCTCTTACGCAAAAGGCAGTCTGAAGTAGGATTTCTCAAAGGCGCCAGGACAGCATGCTGCAATAGGGCCAACTTTCCTACTGCAAAAGCGAAGTAGCACTGTTAACACAGAGATTCCACCCTGCTTCCCTCTGTGCCCTAGAAAGGGAAAAAAGGCCAGTGTGCTCATCCAGCTACATAACAGCTGGCATCTCCGAGCGGGCAGCGGCCTACTGGAAGAGCTGAACTTCGCAAGAAGGAAAAATGAAAAGCTCAGAAAGAAGGAGGACAGGAAAGGAGAGGAAAGAGTGGTGGGTTCACGTCATGCTGAAGGAATTTGGCAGCACCAGACATCTATTCAGTTTCTCATGTAGTTTCTGGGAATTGACATAACACATATAATTTGAGGCCTACGAGCCCATGAAAGAGCTCAAGCCAAGTAAACAGAAGGGCGAATGTAGGACACGCACTGGTCATTTCTGCGCACCACAAACCATGTGTGTTTGAGTGCAGATATGTAAGCGTGTCAGAGAAAGTGAAAGGCCTAGTGTGGGCACCACCTAAAAAGGTGCACATTCAGTTGGCCTTTGCAGACAGAGGGAGTGGATATGGTCTGTGTGTATTTTTGTGTTGATTACGGCGATCAGTGGAGAGCACACTGGTGCAAAAGCAGGCGGCCGGCGCCAGATGTGATGACCACAGAGGCCTGTGCTAAAAATAGAGCAGTGTTCTCTACACAGAGAGAGCGGACTTGTGTGTGTATGTGTGTGTGTGTGTGTGTGTGTGTGCTCACAATAACACAGAATAAGCCCCCCTCGGGAGCTTACCTCACCACTCTAATGGCACCAGTGGCTCCTTCTCAATGAAATCATTGATTGGGCCATACAGCACTTTACTGTAATGGACATGGATTAGACAGACATGAAATCAGGCAGGGAAGCAGGAGCTGATGTAGTTTCTCTGTTGTACTGGTCTGAGATCAGTTTAATAGCTGCCCTCATGATGAGTGGTCTTAATGGAGTAGTTTGGCAAAACTCATTTCAAGTTTAGGAAATAGGAGGAATAGTCATTAAAGTGCTTTCATGCGAGAAGGTGTCCTATACAGACTCCTCCTGTCTCTATATATTCATATTCAGTATTTTGTGTATTTTATATTTATTTAATATAACTTTTATATATCTTTATTTTAATGTTTAGTATGTATATAGTGTTGTTCTCCTGTAGAGCACCAACCTGAGCCTCACCACAAGCATTTCAATGCATAAATGTCCTGACATGTTGTGCTAATGACAAATAAACTTGAAACTATATAGAGACACGTACCAACTGATTTGCCTTACAGAGGTAGTCATGAGATTTTGTACATAATTTTGCTACTAGTAAAGTAGTGGTTACATAAATAAATAAATAAATAAATAAATAAACAAACAAATAAAGTATACCAATTTTACCTTGCACATATTCCTTGCAGTGAATAGGTTAAACCCAAAAAAAAAAAAAAAATAAAAATAAAAAAACCTTTCTCTTAAAGCTAACGCAAGGCAGCGTCTCAGGCGTTACACAAGCATTTAGTGAGGGGGCTTTTACAGACACTAAACACTTCGGACGTCTGCTTCTTATCACCACCACTGTGAACATTTCAGATGGATAAAATCACTCTCAGTGACACTGTTTACATCCCAACAATGCAATTATGCAGAAATGTGGAAAAATCGGTGGAATACCATTTCACTTTTGCACTGGTGCTACAAGGCTAGCACAGATAAACACTTGCGTCCCACCAATAAGCACTCTGCAATCTGTCTGCGTAATCATCCCACACTTCACTGAAACCACATTGCCTCATCCACTGCTAATGGGTGAGGTATTTTGTTTCTATCCAAAGAAAAGTATCTCCAGAATAGCAACATTACAGAAAAGGGAAGAACATGATTAACTATCAATGCAAGGTAATATAAAGCAATGTATACAAACTATACATCATCCTGAAATCTACGTATATGGTAAAGGACCACTGTCGTATCTACTTTCA
The DNA here is from genome assembly GCA_024036415.1 of Prochilodus magdalenae. Lineage (NCBI taxonomy): Eukaryota > Metazoa > Chordata > Actinopteri > Characiformes > Prochilodontidae > Prochilodus > Prochilodus magdalenae. The sequence continues at coordinate 481,989 of JAMWET010002595.1, forward strand.
TTTTGGATAGTGATGAAATGGTTTAATGACTCCTTTGCTACATTAGCCTCAAAACAAAATAAAAAAAGAGTAGTTTGGACAACTATGTCTTGGCTGATTGACTATATAAGCACGCTTTACTCTAAGGACTCACTCGGAATGACAGCATTACATCTCACTGTAGATCCATTGCCTTATCTATAGAGGTTACTGATACGGTTTTCATAATTCTGTTTCTAGCTTTAGACTACTCTCGGATTGCTAGACCCTCTAGGCAGTCTTTAAGGAGGTAATCTTGGAAAACTTGAGTCAAAACAAATAGTCCCTCAGGAAACACAGAATTATACGATGGGTGGAGGGTCTGTGGTGTAGACTACTGTTCAGTAGGCTGAATGTAGCTGGAACAGCAAAAGATTCATACAGAATCAGCCAATCAGAATGCAGCTAGTAGAATCCTGACAGTGTTTGTACAGTGAAGATCAGAATATCCGTCTACATGTGGGTGGAGCATCTGTGGATAAGACCAGGTTTGGACTGACAGTGACTAGAAAACGCTGGCCTGATAAGGCAATAGGGATGTGTGAAGCGTATACATGCTGGGAGGAGACGTGGCTGATGGAGCACTGTGGGCTCGAGGGTCTGGGGGAGAACGTCATCCTCCAGAGGCTCCTATATAACACTGTGTGGAAGGAAGCATCCACATTGTTTTACTGTGTTGAGTTTAGCCACACCTTCATTACCTCATATACACAGAAACACCACACACACACACACACACACACACACACTTCAGTGAGAAATGACCTGTTGGTATAAAGGGCTTAGTGTAATGACACAAAACTGCATTCAGCTCAACAGCTGAAGTGAGCGGTGATGAAAGAAGCATGGTGAGAGAGAGTGGGAGGCGAAAGACAGGTCCAGTTACAACCTTTCACTCCACCTCATCAAAGCAAAAGGCCGCTTTCAACTTTAATCGCACACAATCTTCCATCATCTGTCGACGTCATCCCTCCTTTCTTTTGTTAACTATTAACCAGGTTTGGCGACTGAGATCCGGATTAGTTTGTATTGTAATCCAATCATGCCTTGCTGTGGACTCTACAGTACTGCGCTGCACCGTAAGAAAAAGCTAGATATTGTGATTATACTGCTACGAATTACAGCTGCAAAATGCCTATTGCAAAAGCATTGAAATCCACTGTAGTGAACAGAATTAAGATTGTATGACATTGTTTGAGCGAAATGATTTTCTCCATATGATATGATATGAATCATAGAATCTTTTCTGATCATTTTTTAATACAAAGGAACGAACAAAAAAAAAAACAATTGCATCACACTTTTAGTCAGCACTGGCAGTCAGGACTGAACAATATAGTGACTGTTGTGACTGTTATTTAAAATGTTGAAAAACATGTCTGTTATTTAGGCATGATCACTGGACATAGTACGCCAGTGAGTTGTGGTTGCAATGTCACAAAATCTCAGGGTTTGTTTGTGATCTACAGGCAGTTCACAAGCTCTTTGTTATTAGGCTTTAAAACTAAACTCTTAAATTGTGATTTCAACATACATTGTGATTTTGACAACTAGTTATATTAGTGAATGAAGCCAGTCCTTTAAGGTAAACAAAACTGACATGACTAAATTAAAAATGACTAAAATACAGTATAGATAAACTGGATTTACAAAATCCAGCACCTTCATCAATACAAAACAACTGAATTCCATTCATATTTAGTTTTACTTTTGCAACTAACGAACATTAGTGATTACTTTCAGCATTTCAAATCTACAAGTACATACAAATATCATCAGCAGGGATGTTACTTTCTGCTTCTGTTGTTTGGCTGTATTCTGTGTATAGAGAATAATATGCACAATAATGTACACACAACAAAAATATCCTCACCTTACCAACCCCTATTGAAGGACTTGATTTATTAAGACCCTGACAGAAACTATTCTGGAACCTCTAGGACTGGTCAGAATGTTCAGAACCCACAATAAAAAAGATGTGTGATTAGTTAAAGTGCTCATTTGAATATTATAATGTAATAAATCATGGACAAACAATGTTGTGCAGTCCTACTACACTATGCGAGGTCAAGAAACGGCCAGGAACGATTCGGCTCAGAATCAGACAATCCTGCAGGAGTAGGCTGCAAATGACTGGTCCCTGTGGCACAGTTAGGCTGGCACACACATTCGCACACCTAAACACGCAACTGGGGTGACTCCATGCCTGCTGTCTAAAGACAAAAACACAGGCAGATGGCAACAGGCTGCTGGAGATTAAGAACAATCACGGCACATCTGCAGACTGCATGCTACACACGTACACAAAGGCATTTACACAGAACTACACCTCTACACAGGCACGCACACGCAAAACATATTGTAGCTCTGCAGAAGGTCCGCCACATTTAATTAAATCCCTTTTGGGCGAGGTGTGAAAGCTCAGGATTGTGACCTCCTGTGTGCGCAGTGTGAGTGCGCGCATGTGCATCATCAGAAAACTGCAGAAAGCAAGAAACAAGAGAGCAACATGGGAGATGCATTCCAACAGCAGCAGCAAAAATTATTTTTTTTTTTATCAGTCAGGCATAGGCAGGAAATAGCATGCCAATTCCACCGGGGGCAACAAGAACAAGTTCACATGGAGCTTCAGCACAGCTTATCAGCAGCCAGCGAGAAAAGTATGTCTGCAGAGGCTTCAGTGGGCTAAACTGCAGAAATGGCAAATGTCAGCACAGTCAGAAGAACCCTGGACATGTTTCTACTGCAATCAATACCCTGTTATATAAAGTGGGAACGAAAATGTAGACTTAAAACTCAGGCAAGCGTACCCATCCATGTTCTGTCCTTAACAAGTGTGTTTTATTATAGCATCTGCTGTAACATACGGCAGTTTTGACAGAACACTGACAAAATCACTTTCTATCTAATGAAATTTAAGTTAGAGTTTTGATTAGCTACACTGAAAGTTCAAGTTTTAAGATGCTCAGTTTTAAGCCCAACTGGGGTTTGAAGTAACTAAACTAGGCAGACGGAAATGACAATAATCTTGCCATCGTGCAAACATTTGCTTGACTCCACAATGTGAGCGTTTACAAAATAAACATAATTTGTGATTAACAACTCATTCACATTTCCTGCTAGTCTGTATGAGGTTTTTGCCAAAGTTCTGAAAAACATGTCCCACCTTGCAACAACTGTTACGAAAGAACACAGAGATCAATGGAGGAAAACATTAATACAAGAATAAAGGGAACACATCAAAGCAGTTTATGAAATAACCATGGACTGCAACACCATATTCTAGTCCAACCAATCAGCTTTGAGATCTCATAATATTCTCTCACTTTATATTTGATACACAAATTAATGCACTTGACGAACCTTGTGTCATCATAAGCCAGTACAGGATATTGTAAGTTCAAATATCAAAATTATTTTTTACCAACAAGACATTCAAATCTGATTCCTATTTACAGTCTATATGTTTGTAACGGCATGCTGTGTGAAATGGATGTAGACATGTTGGGAGGTCCCTTAGTCTTGCATGTTCAGAAGTGATGGACCATGATAAGTCTGATAACTGTTCTCACTTTCTGTCTGAAACTCTCTGATAGAGCTCCTGTGTCTTCATGGAGCCTGTTGAGGTCAGTTTACTCTGAATGGTCAGCTCACCTACTCTGTTTTGATCGGTCAACCACCAGTTCTGCCCCCAACACCTCTGTGACTACTGATGCCATGGTCTCAATTCTGTCATGTCAGTTAGAGTTAGATCTTGAAAGCTGGTGTACTCGCTCTAGCTTCACAAGATAGACGTTTTAGATTGGTCAGTGTTTACAATTTGAGCTCACAACTAGGTTGACTGAAGGTATGCCAGGCTTGCTGGTAGGTAGACCATGACATTAGATGATGTCACCTTGCAACAGAGAAAGGGTCTGGAATCCTAATGATGAGTTTCAGGCAGCTGCGAAAGACGGTTTCCATGGAAGAGGGTTTCTCCCAATGACATGTATTTTGAGCTTTTCTTTTGTACATGCAAAAAAAAAAAAAAAGGTTCCCTTTAAACTTTTGGTCCTGCACTGTGGCAAAGGCCACTGCAAACAAGGGCATGTTGTTAAAGTTCTGAGCAATAACACAAGCAAAACAAGGTAGCTAGCAAAATGCCACCCTTAGCTAACGGAACCATTTTTCCTTTTGCAAGAAGACCACCACCATACCCACCTATACACCCACTTATCCAGCACCACTACACCACTGGCTGTTACTGTGTAATTCAAAGTAGTTACTAAACAAATAAATAAGCTTCAAGACCAAAACCTGAGTATTAAGCCTAGACCTTAAGGGGTTTGTTAGAAGTACATAACGTGATCTGCATCAGGTAGACCACTTTGCTATCTTCAGTCTTGTTTCAAAATAACTGCTTTGGGCGTAGCGTTCATCAACATTAGGATTCCCTCATGTTGTGTCATGATCTGTAATTTGGTTCCCCTTTCCTGCTGTGATGCTATCTAAGCCAGTAGGAATCTCAGAGCTTCCCTTCCTCATCTCCTCCTCGTACTTCAGACCCAGATTGAGCCTGCGAGTGTGTGTGGGGTGGGGAAGGGGGGTGCACTGTGGTACAAGGGGGGTTTGGAGTTTCAGCATTAGTGTGTAAACAGCCTCCTATCTTTTCTAAACAATCGCTGGTGGAATAAAAGCATGCCAGCAGCTCCCTGATATGGGAAATGTTTACCAGCCTGCTGCTTCTGATGAGCAGTCATGCCCATGCCACTCATATTCCATTATTCCATCTATTAGGACACGCCGCAGCACTGTTGCATAACAAAACTCCCAGGGTCATTCAGTGTGTGAGTGTGGGCATGTGTGTACATCTGTGTGTGAATACTGTACTTTTTAAATTCAAAACGAATGAGTGTGTGTGTGTGTGTGTGTGTGTGTGTGTGTAAGTGTGTGTGTGTGTGTGTGTGTGTGTGTGTGTGTATATGTGTGTGTTCTAATCCTTTTTATTGCATGTGCATGTACATAACAGGGCTGGGAGTAATCCTCTCCCCCAGACAGCGAGACAAAAGTGGACATAATTATTCCTTTCTTCACGCTGTCAATCTCATTTACGCCTCTTTTTCATCTCATCCCCTCATAGTATGAAGCTTTGAGAATAGCAGGAGCAGAGAAGAGAGCAGAGCTGCAGTTAGCAGTCTGTTAGAAGGCAGTTAGCGGTCTGTGGTCCTGAATCCTGGTACTACAATATCCCAGCTCTGCGTATTTTGGTGCTTTTCCTGCTCTAAACAAGTCCAGCATTTCTGTACAGCATTCTGCAATGCATGCACAACATTATCCAGACACATCCTCTAATTAGTTAGTTCAGTGACTTTAAGATGCACCTATTGCTGACAAAAAGCATATAGTTGCACACACACAGCTTGCGTGATGTCCAGAGAAAACAATTTTTGGGGCACTCTAGGGCAGTCTTGCATGAAAGTCACCATGCCCAATGGCAAGTATCAGCTAGGAAGGTATAACGTCTGTCAGCACTGTTACTGCAGTACAAGGGAGCAAAACTTTTATTAATACCCCAGATCTCAGAACTTTCACTGCATGAGCAGTTAGAAATATGAGCAAATGTAGCAAATAGCGGAGTGCGTAACCCTGCAATCACTTAAGCAAGAGTCCTACCATTACAATACAAATGTAAACCTAAACACTATCTGCAGCTGGAGCACCTGCTCATTGTCTTCTACTATACACGCACTTAGATTCAGTGGGGTTTTCTGTTCTGCTCTAAATACAAGGAAACTGACCACAGTAAACAACCGTATACTACAGGTGCTGCGGGTTTGACTGAAAGATGTAGGAATTTTCCTTTAAAATGAAGAGAAAATGGTCATCCCTAAAAAAAAACCCAAAAAAACAAAACCAACCAAAAGGCCTCCTCAAGCTGAAGTTAAACCTTAGACCTTTAGGTTTTGTTACTGCTGTTCTTGATTTCATATAGTCATATGCAATTACATAAATGCATAATTAATAGTAGTTATATAACAAATAACATTTATTTAATTAACAGTTTGTATCAATGTGTTGGAGTCTGCACATCTTACATTTTCAAGTTTGCTAGGATATAACAAAACAAGGCTGCATGCCAAATCACTTTTAAATCCTAATATAAAAGAGACTTCTAGTCACAAATACATACATACATACATACATACATACATACATACATACATACACACACAACTTGACTGGGGTTTCTTTACTGGTGTTGTCTGATGTAAATGATAAAAATGTGTATAATTTCTGTTAAGCTGGAAGCAAACTGGACCGCCTTAATACCTAAGCAAGCCCGTTAACAGGTGTTCAACTGCTACATTTTGTACATCTCAACAGTTGTGTAAATTCTTATAATAAGCTGCAACTATGCTGTCCATTTTATCAAAGCACTGAAGTCTTTGGTCTGAACTTTTTCACAACAGGTCATTCTCACCCTTTGCCTTTTGTTCCTTAATGCTCACTAGCAGCTCAACACAGGGTCATAACATTTCACACTTACAGAGCTAACAGTGGCCTAGTTCATCTGAGTTTTTGGAGAAAATGATTTTATTTAAATATGTAAATACAAAAAGTCCAATTTCTACTGTGCCTGAGGAATTGCCATTACGCAGCTCGCAGAAAGAGGCTATGCAAAACATAAGAGGAGGCATTTACAAGACGCTTACGCCTTGGTGGTGGTAGGAGAATCTAGGAGAGTTAGTGGACCAGTTGCAGGAGTGCGCTCTGACGCACTCCATAGTTGCCACTGTGAGAAAGAGCTGTGTGGTCTCCTCAAAGCCTAATACAAAGCATGCACAAACCCACAAACACTCAACTGGATCCATTCTCTAGCATTACCTCAGCTTCCCTTTCATGCTCACATCAAAAGACGAGGGAGAGGTGTTCAACATCCAAATGTCCTTAATGTGGGCTTAATCAAATCAGCATGTTCACTTCAAATCTCACGCAGTGTGGGGAAGGTCGCTGGAGCCTGGAGCAGATGCATGGCCACTAGCTCAGGCACATCCTGTACAGCACAGGGCAGGGGCTTCCCTCATCACAAACAAGCCTTTGCACAGGGTGGTTAAAACCAGATCCCCCCCCACTTAATTGACTTCCATTGACCTCATTTTTTCCACAGGCTTCCAAGCCGCCCCATCCCGGCCTATTGGCTCTCACCTCTAGAGATTATCTTGCTCTGTCGTCGTGGAAACGCCAGCTATCAGAATGGAATAAGTGTGATTCCGCTCTGCAATATGTCTTAATTTAGACAGGCCAAGCACAGCAGGGGAAAACACAGGCTGCCGCCTCGGACAGAAACCAAGCGCAGAAGCAGGAGCAAGGCTTTGGGTGTTAAGTGTGACAAATTAAGAATCGGGGAGTTTCAAGGGAGCTTACCAGAGAGAGACGCGAGCACATCATTATAACTGCCTGGCTTGGAAGAAATAATCTCCAAACTGAGAGTGATGATGTGGGGAGAGGGGGGTGGGGGTGGGGGTGGGTGCGCTTGGGGGGACATAATCAAAGATTTGTAGAAGCTGGATCGCAGTTTCCAAAATTTCTACAAATCCTGACTGAAACAGCTTTGAGTTCTTTTTTAGTGGTGACATATTTGGAGCAGGGAGGTTTCGAGCAGGCAAGAAAGCTTTACGTTTTCACAGAGGAAACTGCTGGCTGGGAGTTTTATATGGACTTCATGCAGCTTCAAAATTGCCCACTGTGACAAAACAGATCACTACTCCACAGCGGAAATAATTAGAATGCTCACCAGCTTTGAGCGCAGTGCTAGACACAAGGACCATCTGTTTCTCTAGAATAAATTCTGAAGTTATGCTAGCAATTCTTTTTTTTAAGTCAAAACCCCTATTTCAGACCTTAAATACAGTGTATGGTGTAACAGTATCAATGTGTCTTAGCGTTGGGCGAATATCAGAAGGAACTCTTCAGATTGGATACTGGATATAAAAAAAATGGGGGTAGAAGAATGTTTGAGTAGGCCATTATATATATATATATCATAACTCTATCTGCTAATGCTAGATCTCAATATTAGTATCAGGAAAGCATTCAGTAGTTCATGCAAATTATATAAAAATGTCAGCAGCTTTCTATTATTGTATTTTATCATTTCTAATAATGCATAGTGGTCCATTAGAACACAAGTCTTTACAAAGCAGTTTAACACCATCAACACATGTACAGGTGAATTTCAGGATGACTAAATTTAGAACAACAGAAGAAGAATCATTAACACAGAACCTGCTGTGCCCAAACATAACCTTTCAGTTTACAGCACAGTCACAAGAGAAACCTTCAAATCAGATCAGATAGCATAATTAATTCTGTATGTGGAAGACTAGCATTTTACCTCATAATACTATGAATGGCATGTAGTAGAACCGGCAGGTGTATCAGAGCTTCTGTGTCAGAGTGTATTATTAGACAGTAATGACATCAGGAAAGAAATATCCAAGCAGTGCAGTGCCACTAGATGGACCATGGAGGGTTCAAAGCTGAGAACAAGCACACTTTTTTTCCTGACAAATGCATGTTAGGAATAATTATCAAGGCCTCAAATCGGGCACCATTGTGTGAAGATTGAGTGTGCAAGACGTGTGAAGAGGAGAGAGAGAGAGAGAGTGAGTGTAAGGGAGAGGGAGAGTAAGGGAGAGGGAGAGAAGAGCACAGGAGATGTAAAGAGCCAAACAAGTAAAACTAGAACAGAGAGAAACAGAAAGAGAAAGTGTACAAGAAACATCTGTGAGAAATGATGCAAGTGGCGCCCTCTGTTGGTAAACACACAAAACGGCTCAGCATTGTTGTGGCTCAGATTATCAGCAACACGGATACAGAGCTAAACTGCAGTGCAGCATTATTACCTGTAAGCAGAGACACTTTGTGGAACGTTCCATCCAGCTTACTCAGGAGAATGTGGACAAAGCCATCTTTGGAAAGCTGACCAGCGTCCTTCGAGCTCTGGTCATACACCACCACCTCCTGTCTCCTGCCAAGATCAACCTGTACACACACACACACACACAGAAACAGACACAGGTTACAGTGAACATCCTAAATGACTAAAATAAAATGAGCTAGAACGTTATGTCCTATTAAATGTATTAAATGCACAGAGCTGTCAGAGGTCTTCAACAATATGCATATATTTCACTAAGCCCAGGTATTTAACTTGGTATTGATCCATCTTTCCATCTATCCACCTCTCTCCACGTCTACTCTAATCATCCATCCATCTGTTGTTCTACCACTTTATCAAGAGTTGTATGAATTGGTGTACCCATCCATCTATCTATTGTTGTATATATCACCCATTTATCCACTGAATATTTGATCTATCAATCCATCAATTGTATTATTTATCCATTCATCCATCCATTGTCCACTCAATTAATCCATTCATCCATAAGGGCTCTAAGAAAATATCAATAGAAGAGATGTAAAGCAGACAGATGCTTTTTGGTGCTGTGTTTAGACCACTCGATAACAGTGATGTAACCTTCAGTCTCCAGCCTCTTCCATTCCAAAAAAAAACAAGTAGAGTAACAGTACACAGCTATCAATGTTATTATCATAGATAATGTTCTATCTGCGTTTTCATTCATTGGTCTACTTACTGTATCTATCAATCCAGCTATATATTGCTACATATATCCATCCATACATTCATTGTCCTATGTAGCAACACATCCATCCATGGATGGTGGTAATAACAGGGATGTCAGGGATGAAGCCTTCTTAATATCAAGAAGACCGGGGTTAATTAAGATCAGAACTGTGCAGGCTGTGGTCTTCTCTATGGAAGATAAGCAAGCGAGACAGGAAAACTATAGATAGATAGATAGATAGATAGATAGATAGATAGATAGATAGATAGATAGATAGATAGATAGATAGATAGATAGATAGATAGATAGATAGATAGATGCACAAACAGTGTCCAGTATTCTAAGGCTCTCTGTGACCTGTTCCACTTAAGAGCAGCACATTAGCTAAACTCTAACTGCTGCATTTCGAATCAGCCGAAGCTTTGTCTTGATTGTCCATTACAGTAATCAATCCTGCTAGAATTAAAGCATGGCTGAGTTTCTCCAGTTCTGGTTCAGTTTCTAATCTTGTTGAAGCTCGTAAGGTGATAAAATGCTGGTTTAGTAACTGCTTTGATACGATGGCAACAAGATGGATGGAGGTGATCAGAGAATTCATAAACTAGACCCAAGCAGAGTACAGGATATTCTGAGGAAACACTGTCCTTATGTAGAGGATGAAGGGTGTAGAGGGTTGGGGATGGAGTGATGGGGATGGATTCAGGACAGAGGATGGAGAAGAAAGGACTGACCTGATGTGGAGGGTGAAGGGGATGAAGGAGAGAGGATGTAGGCAATGCAGAAAATGAAGGGGATATAGAAGATTGAGAGGATGTATAGAATGCAAGTGATAGAGGATACAGGATGGAGGGGAGGGGATTGAGGTGATGCAGAGAATGAAGGAGATGTAGAAGATGGAGGGGATATAGAGAATTGAAAGGACAGAGAGTCGAGGATGGAGGAGAGAGGACTGAGGCAATGCAGAGGAAGGAGAGGATAGAAGAGAGTAGAACAAGGTGATGTAGAGGATGGAGGAATAAAGGGGATGGAGAGAATAATGTAAATGACACAGGTCATGTTGGGGAGTGGTTAGTTAAATCCGTCCGCAGTGTGTCAGTGTGAACTGAAAAACTGTAATTTGAACGTTATATGCTCAAAACACACATTACGTGCAGTTCTGCAGTTAACTCGCTGGTGTGTGGCACTCTGTGTGTGTGTGCGCGAAGTACAAGCACCAAGCTGTGTGGGGCTGCACGCGAGCCTGGCTGCCTCGATGTTGTCAGGCAGTTTTTAATCACGTGACCATCAGCCAGTGCAGCGCTAGAATGACTGTACAATAATGGAGCCACAGCTCCATGGAGAGAGAGAGAGAGAGAGAGAGAGAGAGAGAGAGAGAGAGAGAGAGAGAGAGAGAGAGAGAGAGAGAGAGAGAGAGAAAAGAGAGAGAGAGGACAATAAAGAGCATAAAAGAAAATAAGAGAGATGGAGACAGAGAGACAGCGAGAGAGAGAGAGAGAGAGAGAGAGAGAGAGAGAGAGAGAGAAAGAAAGAAAGAAAGAGAGAAAGAAAGAAAGAGAGAGAGAGAGAGAGAGAGAGAGAGAGAGGACAATAAAGAGCATAAAAGAAAATAAGAGAGATGGAGGCAGAGAGAGAGAGAGAGAGAGAGAGTGGGAGAGAGAGAAAGAGAGAGAGAGAGAGAGAGAGGACAATAAAGAGCATAAAAGAAAATAAGAGAGATGGGAGAGGAGGGAGAGAGATTAGAGGAGAGGAGAGGCAGGAGAGGAGAGCATAGATGAAGAGGCGAGAGAGAGAGAGAGAGAGAGAGAGAGAGAGAGAGAGAGAGAAAGAGAGAGCAAGAATGAGCAAGGGAGCATACAAGAAAGAGAGAGCCCAGGAGAGAAGGAGAGCAAAGGAGAGAAGAGGAGAGAGGGAAGAAGGCAAAGAGGGAATATAAGTCAGAAGGACAGAAAGAACGAGGGGTGAATGAGGGTCACTGTTTCATCATGTTAAGCTTATACACAAACATTCCTGACATTTCTAGTCAAGACTGGTACTTGTTTTCCACAGACTCCATGCTCAATAGCTACAAGGCAGAGTCGATCGTTTCTCCCATGACCCATTAAAGTAAAAAGTCCTCTTATGCTGAATATAGTTGACCAGCTAGGACACGGTTGATGTTTGACGTTGCTTTAGACACTGTATGCGATCCTGATATCTATAAAAATAGATGAAAGTATACTGCACAGCTAAAAACAGCAGCAACAATCATCCTGGAGCCTGAAACTTTAGACATCAAACATGTCTCAGCTGAACGACCGGTGCAAAGCGAAAACTGTGCAAATCATAATCCTGTTAAAGAACCATTCCTCGTAGAGAAGCCAGGACTGACACAAGACTAAGTATAATTAATGGCCGTATACCTCACCATACATTTACCCTGAACTTTAGCCTAACAGTAACACTGTTCCAAGACCTACACTGCTGCTCTGAGCCACAGACGGCCAGTCACGTTCACTCACAAATCAATATGAGGCTGCATCTGACAGTAAATAAGAATCGAGCGTGTGAATGTGTGCGTGTCTGTGCTTACACAGCAGTCTTATCGGCTGCAGATTGGCAAACTGCCCCTCAGGTGATGTCACCAGCCCAAGGTCAGAGACAGGTGCCAGTTTACCACTCAGTCTTTGACTGCCTCCCTGAAGCTCTGCTAAACACAAGCTCTAAACCAGGGGGTGGCCAATATGAAGATAAGTCATGATATCATCATAATAAATATGGTCACAGTAAGGTTTTATTAGAATATCTGAGAATAAAATAAGAACACGGCGACACAAAGCCAGATGTAGAACAATTACAGAAAGCCTGGAAGTTAACAGCCACAAAAGAGTGTACAGTAACTATCCAACCAGCACATAACCAAAAACCACATAACCTAGTTTTACACTTCATGCCTATCCTCATCTCTCAGTCTGTGAGTGAAGCTTAAGTGTTCAAGTGGGAAAAAAAATCCCACAAGCAAAATAGAAACTGCCTACTGCTATCAGCAGCTGACAGTCACTGACCCTCGTTCTCTGCACCTCTCTCCGCTCACGCACCCTCCCAGGCTGAACAAGGTGTTCCACATTAATTGGATGAGAGGCTAAATCCAGTGGGTGACATCATCACCTGGGGATTACAGTCTCTCTGAGGCTTAGCCTACCGTCAGACCCTGGCTTACCTATCCACGGAAAAAAAAGAAGGCCATACTGAGCAAACCAAAAAAAAAGCGATGAAGAATTTGTACTGGCCGTCTGAAAAAATAGCTATCGAAACGGCAGGCGGTAGCAGCTTAAAGTCAAATGATTCACAAGAGACACTGAACACAGATTGCGAACACTAAATCATGGTTTAACAGGTTAAAACAAACCGAAAAATGTAAAACTGCCCGCAAAAGAAAACATCTGTATCATGTGTGACGAGTTTATTTAATCTGCTATTCCCAGTAACAAAAATACCTTCTCTGTGCTTTGTCCCTGTGAGCCTTCTCACACAAAGAACAGCAGCTCATGTCAGTACTCCATTATCAGCAATCTAAAACAGTATCTAAAGAGGCCTGCAAAACAACATCTACACAGCCATTCAGTACCAAGCCCCAGAGCAGCCCCATACTGCATCAGCTATCTGCATTATTCAGATGAGCCTCCCCGAGCACAAGCTCACATCACCCAGGGCACGACCCCTGCCGCTCTGCTGCTATCTGCACTGACCATCACCTGTGCAGCAAACACATGCTGCCCACTCTAACAGCTCTAACACGATGAAGTCTGCTGCTAGAGCACCTACGGGACCACTTACACACAAGTGATAAGAATCTGATGCATGCATGAGCACATGGTGCAAAACACGGGGGCTCTGGGATCCCCAGATTAACCCCTTGGACCCACCCCCTTAACATCCCCAAATTAATAGTGTGTGGGGGTGGAGGAGCAAAGCTAGAGCAAACATTTCAAAACACCTGAATAGCTCAATTCTATACCAGTCTGCTGTATTTAAACTAGTACTATCATCTGCTATATGACTGCTGATGAAACCTCACTGTTCGCTTTACTAGATTGCTATGCTATAGGTTGTGCACCAACAGACAAAAGGGTCACATAATTCTTGTTCCAAAGCGTAGACTATGCAGTAAAGCTACAATGATCAGATGTCCCTGTTTTCCCAGGGAAAGTCCCTGTTCTTTAAGGGCCTCTCCCCGTTTGGAGATGTCCCTGGAAATGTCCCTGTTTATAACTGTGAATAAAAAACACACTGGAAAGTCCTCAGAAAGACCTGGCAGCAGAGCAGGTGAGCAGGTGTCTTGCATTGTGCTTGTTTTGGTTAACCGAGGAGCCTGCTGCTACCTACGTACCACTTCCACACCTTGCTGGCCTAGTTTTAGAGAGTGCTGCTGGGAGCGTAAAAGTGTCAAAAGTCTACATCACCATAAATGTTTTTTTAAAGGCACAAGGTAAAGACACATGAAGTAATAGTATGGGTGGAGTTAATGGACTTGAATAGTACTACCAGGTGATAGGTGGGCTATCTGATTTGTATTTGAACGTAGCCACCAAGCCGCCTACAAATACTTTTCCAGTCAGCCATGTAAGCCAGGGGTGGGTTTAGGGTCAAGCTTAGAGCTTATAGCCACAGCTCTCTTTTTACACCCCAAATTTTATATGTGGATATGATTTATGAGCCATTTCAACCACCGAATCTTTGGTGGAAAACAAATCCCTTCCTCATCTCTGCCAAACACGCAAGACTCATTAACTTTTAGACCCTTTTTATTCAGGGATTTTATTTCTAAAACGCAACATGTGACAAATCTCAGAGTGCAAGCGAGAAATAGAATCTTTTATTAGTATATTTTATTCTTTTCTTTATTGAGTGCTTCATAGACTCACTCACCATGGTAGGCTGTTGTATGATTTTCTGACATGGTATGTAATTCACTACGTAAATACCCAGTTTTATCAGTTAGCCTTCACTGTAGTTTATTACAGTACAACAGTAACTATAGTCAAATCACACAAAACATGGTCAAAGAACTGTCTACTGACCATCTAAGAACATTTAATATTCTAATGATACATTGAGCCTCCAAACAGGAAACCTCCCCAGTTTTAATTTTACAAATCTGATCATCTTATCTAAACCTGAAGGTCAGGTCAGACAGAACAATTTACAAAAGTATGTTGTTAATTAACAGATGTTCTGAAAACTCTAAAAAATGCATAAACAGCCTAGTGTGCTTAGCTACCCTATTATTTCACTGAGACTAGCCTAAGTGAGGGCAAGTGCGTCACTCATGTTCCCTCCTCCTGTTGTGGCACTTGTATAACTCATGCCATGCATTTCTGAGAGGTGATTCAGGGATGGTAAGAGCGGTAAAACCATTACTTACGTTACTTACTCATTACTTACTGTGGTATTTTCACAAGACAATTGTAATTTAAGTGCTAATATTTATTATGTATTTAAATCAAAATTACAATTCCATGTAGCTAGTGAGTCTCAGGACGTATCTAAACCTTGTTTGGGTTTGGCAAAATGATCAGAATCCACCTACAGTCAAAATCAAAGCTTTAGGTGAACTTAGAAAGCCAGAATACGGCACAGAAACACAGCCTCCTCTTCCAACAAAACACCACTGCAGTGACTGAGACACACAGTAGTAACATGAACACCTAGGTAGAGCGCTAGTGCTTGCTCAC
The DNA here is from genome assembly GCA_024036415.1 of Prochilodus magdalenae. NCBI lineage: Eukaryota > Metazoa > Chordata > Actinopteri > Characiformes > Prochilodontidae > Prochilodus > Prochilodus magdalenae. Next base: position 497,347 of record JAMWET010002595.1, read on the forward strand.
TGATTACGTAGACCATCTCCCAAGCTCCAAATCAGGATCTACACATGTTAAACGCTAATCAGCGGAACAGCAGGTAGATATCTATGAGCACAACTCGGTTAATAAGTAATGAATACACTAATGAACGCTCTCAGTACAAATATAATTCAGGACCAGAAGGTCATTCCAGTTTCATGCGCACCTTATGCAGCAGACGTTAAATAACAGCTTACAGCATGTTTTCAGTACATAACCAATAAAATTTAACTTTTGTGACTGATCCAAGGTCACCACAAATCCCCATTACACAAAAAGATACAGGACAGGTACAGTGGCTTCAGCATTACAAAAAAAAACAGACACATTTGGTTTCTATATATACCACATGCCAGCACTATGTTATAGTCAGAGCATTAAGATATATAGCCATGCAGTCAGCACTCTTGACCTGCGCAGTTTGAGTTTCCGTAAGCACGTTCGTTACATTTTAACTTGTTGACAGCTCAGTGTCCTGTCCCTCGGCAGTGTGCTCTGAGGACGGGTCAGTGGCTCTTAGCCAACAAAGCATGTGTCAAATTTCACCTGAGAGGCAGAAACGGCAGCCATTTATCACAGCTAATGGTTTCTGCACTGATGTGCGCTTTAAAACATGATTCATATTTGGCCACTTTAGATGAGTTGCTCATTTCTGCCAGACGAGTTTAAAACCCAGACCCTATTGTATGTTCTTTAATGTCAGTAAGCACATTTCTGCTGTTACCCAGAGGTAATTCATGATTCATGAAATCCAAGATCAACTGAATATCCACGTTTTGGGCCAGCATTTAAAGGTGTCTTGGATATCTTACCTTCCTATGAAAGGTGCTAAGGCTTTACTCTTGCTCTATGTGTGTCTTCAGATGCCTTCGAGTGAGTTGTTTGGGGATTTTGAGTTCATTTGGAAAAAAATCTCTCAAAATATGATAGATCCAGGGGAACTTTACATGGACAGGGTTTAGGTAATGTACCTTTCACTCATGGTTTAAGTATTTACATTCTGCCAGAGATTCTTCAAAGTTTATAACAGAGGATGTAACAGTACAACATATTATTATATATTATACTGAACTGTTTTGCATAGCATTGTGCTATGTTGTATCATAACAGGCATATTAGCCAATCGCTTAGATCAAGACAATACAAGGCACAGATTAAGGTTCAAATGTTGTACTTGTATGTTAAAAGCTCTGATAAAAAAAAAACAAAAAAAAAACAGAACCATCCACATAGTAAAAAGGGAGTAGCAAAATTTTTAAAAATCTCTGTATAATTTAATCTTTGAGATTTAAACAAAGTCATTAAATGTGGTTGTAAATGATTCAATGCAGACATCTTTCTGTCTTGAATTTCTTTACAATGCAAATTATACATTTAATTTACAATCTAAAGTAACCAGTGAACCTGCACACGTCATCTGAGTTTTATATGTAATGATGATAATAATTAAACAGTGTTTTTTATTGGGCACTATTTTTGCCTGAACACCCACACATACTTTGTCTTAAAGGGGTGTTTTAGGTGCATTTTAGTAAAAAGTCCATGCAACAACTTCCTGTGCGAAAAGTTTTTAGAGATTGTCCTGTTTCCGTCACCACTTTTTTTTTGCTGTATCAAAACGTGTGTCGAATTGAGACCTTACCATATCATGATGAATTAAATTCTGAAATTTGTGTATACCACTCCTCACAACAACAACAACAAGGGGCAGGTCTTTTTATCAGGACACAAGTGGAATCACTAATGACACAATGACATCAAACAGAATTGTCTATGGTATCTGAAGGAAATGCATTCATGTTATTCTTAATCAATGCCACACTTTTAAGTTCTTGAGCCTTCTGTGTCCCTGTCCCTAGGTGCTTTTCTTCAGGCTACAGTTGAGACTGTGTGTCCTACAGGCCAGCCTGTCAGTCTGTCTTCGCCCTGGGCGACCACTGAACCATCTGTCAATAGCAGCTCAATAGAACATTCGGCAGCAGGGATTACCATGAGCTTAGAAATGGCCCGGTTTGTCGCTGCATAGGAAGTCCTATTCTTGTACTTCAATGCTAGTCGGGTCTATCTACTGTACTTAACACTGACCCATTTACAAAGCATGCTATGCAAATTCAGCAATGCCTTCCGCTGATGTAATCTGAAGTGGACCAAGTACTGAGCCAGGAGGGACCTCGCCATTATCTGTGTGTGGATGTGTGCTACCCATCCATTTATGCCCTCTTTCACTTCCTTCCTTTATTCACCCCCACAATGGACTACACTGGTGGCCTTTGCTTCCACTAAGGCTGCTGCCCCAGGCCATGCCAGGAGTCTTGAGGGGGGGTGTTCAGCTGGTTGTACAGAAGAGCTGCACGTGCCTAGCCTGTGCTCTGCCAGTGGCTACACAAAAGAGGATGATGTCATACTTAACCAATAACAAAGAGACTTTAGTGTCCACCCTGTCCCGCCTCCTCCTCTACATCCAGATAGCTCCAGCTTTATCCAGACCCTGCCTTAATCACAGGCATTATCCTCTTTACTGAGGGAGATAATGCAAGCCAGCCAGCCCTAGGGCTCAGCCAGGGAGAGGGAAGGGGGCACGGAGAGTGAAAGACCTGGGAGAGCAGTGCCACTCTGCTGCATTCACATGGTGCATGGCTCTGCCAGCGGATCAGGCCCAAGGAAGCAGTCTGCTCCGTTTTGGAGACCAAATGGCAAACAAAAGCCCAGCACGAGCACGCCACCATACACTGGGCCAAATCCTTCTCAAGCGTCTGTTAGCTATTACCTCTTAGAAGTGAGGTTACACAAGATCCTGCTTAAGGTTAATACACGACAGCTCAAAATCTGAAGCAGAGGAAGAGGTGGCACAGAGGAGAAAGTGATGCTTGTACTGTTAAACAATCTTGATTAATGGATGAGGAATTAATCCTACAAGCCAGAAGTGAAATGATCCCATTCTGTGCCTGTATCTTTACCAGTTCTTTAGCAGAACAGGACACCTGCACCTGGTGTCTGCCTGTATCAGTGATGAAATGGAGAAAGAGGAACCGCAAAAAGAAGAAGAAAATGAGAGCACCAGAGAAGCATGAAGTAAGTTGCAAGAATGGCAGGACATGCAATCATGCCTAAAATGTAATATACAGAACCAGAAAAATGTTTTTTTTGACCCGCCAATCAAGCCTGCGACCCTGTTCCTACTTGCCCTGGACTATTCGGAAGGCCTGTGTTGAACTGATAGCATGGCGTCACGCACCCCATAAATATCCATTCACGATATATTAATATACACATTAATCAATGATGCAAAACAATTTCCCATTGCTAGTGCTATTAACAGTGCAATTGATCAATATACGTTCATGATGCCAAGGCTTCGTCTGAGCAGGCTAGCTTGCAAAAGAAAGTAAACAGATAGCTTTTCATCGTGAGCTCATCGTGTGCAGACAGGCGTTTTGATGACATGCATTTCAGCCTGGGTTTCCCCCTGCTAAGTTCCTTCAGTTTCAGAGAGCACCTAAAAATATAAAGTCTTTGCATACCGGCTCACATGGGTGGAAAAACGATGTCATATTCAATGCAGATGTCATGGAAAGTGCAAGTATCCAGTTTCTGAGCCACTGATAAGCAATAAACCTACTGTGCTCCTCCAAATATAGTACGCTGGGAGGATTAAGTGCCGCCGCTGAGCAGACGACTAGAATCAAACCACAGGGCAGTGATAGTCCTCTTCTCACCTCTCAAAAGGCTTGTTGGCTACTATACTTAATTACGAAAACTTCAGGAGGATAGTGTCAAATACTGTACGTGCATAAGAATTCCTTATGGCAAGGGGGTGCCAGAACTGGAACTCTTTAATGGATGTTCACAAGTAAACATTAATTTATTGTAATACTGTAATGTGAGAAGATCACTTGGCCTGTAGACAGCTAAAGCCAACCACTGTAAAGTCTACTCTTTAAAGAGAAAATCTTTCAATAGGAGCTCTTGCACTTTGCATAAACCATCAACACTACAGTCAAAAATGACTAAGGATGAAGTCTTGCTACAGTTCAGAACTTTCCTTTACCTATAAAGTTCCCACCACACTCATGCCATACCTTGACCTTGCCATTGGGCTGCAGGAGTTCAGTGACTGACACCTTATCCTGCTGCAGTCTCCTCTTCACCAGTTTGGAGCAGCAGACATTGACGGCACCATGCACATGGGAGGCGTTGTATTCGGAGAAGGTGCGGCTGTCGATGACCAGCAGGCGGCCGGCGCCGCGCTGCAGCAACCCAGCCAGACGCTTGATGTCCATGGCACTGCGACGGCCCTTCTCCCCCGCCATGGAGGTTCTGTCGAGCCCAGGCAGTGCAGCTCCCGATGGCGCTCACTCGACCAGAGGAGGACCGGGGCAGAGGTTCAGCTGGCGGAGGGCAGGGGTGGTCAGATCACCGCAGCAGCTCAGCCACTGATCTCACAGCTGCCATGCTGTCTGAGGAAAGAGAAGAGGAAGTTCAGGAGCTACAAAATAAAAACTTGAGCAGTGATGCATGCACTCTTGATTACTGATCCAAAAAAGAGAACACCCCAAGTTCCTCTGAAACATGATAGCATGCAATAGCAATCTGAGTTTAGACAGGAGTACTCATCGTCAAAGCAGAGATTTTCAAATGAAAGAAAAACAATAGCAGCTAGCATTATGTTAAGCTATAGCTGAGTGTGTGATGTTTGCTGTCGGATTTAGAAAGGCTTTTGTTCACCCGCTCGTGAAACAGGAACCAGCAGAGGTGGGCTAAATTAAGCTCAGGGAATTTCAAAGCTGGCACACTCCCTGATGAGCAGGCCACACAGCAGACCCTGTCACAGTAAAGCTTCAATAACTTCACCAAATGCCTGCACTCCTCTCATCTCTCCTCTCAGCTAGCATTATGATGTCTATTCTTAACACAGAAGTAGCACAAGCATCAAACTGACTTAACAAATAATGCATACACCTGTATTTGATATGCATGCACAAGTTTAGACAAGTACTCGATTCAACTTGATGAGGCATTTTTTAAATTGACCCACTTACGATAATGCATATTTTTCTACTGCTCCAATATGATTGATGGTGATGGTCTCATCTAGAAGTTAAGTGTCTGGTCATGCTAAACATACAACAGAGATCAGAATTATATTACCTTACAGGTGACATTGAATGTAAAACTGTATTTACATTGACATTTACGAAACAGAGCAGTAAATGTGCTGATTCCAAAATCCTAGACTACTACGCATCGTTCTCAGCTTCTTAATTTAATAATCTGTTCCACCTTACATGCTACAGCTTCTACAGGTTCAGAACATAACTGTACTATTTAAGGTGGAATAGAAAATCTGCAAATCAAGCCGTCAAATAAGAAGCCAAAGCCCACGTCTTTAACAAGATACTGGACAACTAATTCTGAGTTTCACTCAGACAGTTTCTCAAACCTTGAACCATCCTGAGCAGCTTCGTCCAGCGTTTAACACTGGAGAGACTGAAGAGCGGAGCAGTTCCACCTTTCTTAGCCATGCCATTTGTATCCACTTTTTAATGGTTGAAGCAGACAATGTTAATTGACTGTTTCGTTGTGGGTAACCACGTTAATTGACTTAATGTTGACATTAAAGGCAAGTAGCTAGTATAGGTAACATCACCTACAAGCAAGCTCTAAATAACAGACATGAGCAATGCTAACTAAATATTATGACAACCTATTTTCTAGTTTCTATTTTGACAAGTTGTTTCTGTGTGATCGTCACAGTTTCCCACTGTAAACCAGAAAATCAAAGCAGAGCTCATCAGATTAATTCAGTTCGTTACATTTTAGGGCCAAATTATAGAGTGCAATGAAAGTATTCCATAGCACCTTGAAGTCCGAGCCTCGGTGGTGGGAATACATATAATGAACTGGCTTGGTTTATCACTCTGCCTCCCTGAGTGCTGTTAGATGCATGAGAATACATCTGAGAGCACATAGTCCAGTGACATCCACTGTAAATGGTGGATGTAGCCTTGATACAGACCCACCACTTACTACAGGCGCACAGGACTAACAGGCTGATTGCTTCAACAGGACTGTTGGTGTTTAGCTTTAGTGGAGTGGATACCACCACTCTCTCTGCTCCTTATGACACCACTTCACTCTACTCAGCTATCCGGATAAAGATGGCAGACAAAGACAATATGTGGGATGAGTGCACTTATGTCCCGCAAAGTAATAAGAGTGCTCAGGGGAGAGTATGATTCTTCAGAAAGGTGATAAACTAATGCTTTTACTTCAACAAGGCCTGATTCCCAAATTTCTCAATGGAGGAGAAACTACAAGAGATGGTGTACTGCAGACCGGCCTGCCTTATAGCTCATTTAACACACCAGTCATAAAAAATACATGCCTTTGGCTAGCTCTATCCTTCTCTCCCTTCCTAATGGAGACTTAAGCACAGCTAAAGTGAAAGTGGAGAGAGATAAGCCTTCTCTTGCTCCGGGTAGAGATCACCACCAAAGAAATTGAAAGAATCACAAGGAACCACTTCCTTGTAGTTTGCTCGAGTTTCCTCGAGAGAGCAAAAATGACTCCTGACTCACTGCGCTACGAAGCAGTTTGTGTTATTGTGCATCAGTGAGCAGCGGGGCAGGGCAGGCACCGCTGACAAAAACAAGCACTACAGTGCAATGAAGCTGCTGGCTAAGCAGAAGGTAAGGACAAGGCTTGCAGCTTCGCTTTCTTATACAGCATCCCAATAGTCCACCATGTAGACCACAGCAGTCAGTCAATCGCTCTATCACTCTGCCTGCAGGGAGGGGTTTCAGTGGGGGAGGGTGGATGTATGACTGATATTATGACAAGGAGATCTGCAGATCTGCAGTACTATGCAGCAGGAGTGTATATGTGTATATGACTGAATCTGGCTAAACTGTCTATAGAGAATCGTTTGCTTAGACAAAAAGGCGGCATTAGTGTGAATGCAAACACTCTGGATTTCACCCCCAGCCGTCGCTCAGATTTATTAAAATCCACCTTACTTCATTTAATGAACCACAGCTCAGCCAAACTAGGCACTGGATTATAACTGGATTATAATACTGGGCTGCCACGAGGAGAGGTTTAAACAAAACCCTTACATTCCCTGAACAACAATATAAACTCTTTATAAACAGTCCCGAAACTGTACATGAGTATGATAATAGTACACAGTTTTTCTGTAGATATGCAAGATATTTCTAAAATCAAAATAAATAAAAAATATTACAATAAAACAAATTGTGTAGCATAATTAGAGCAAAATCACTTTTACTTACATACACAGTATATATATATTATGGTTAAACATACAGAGAGATAGATAGATAGATAGATAGATAGATAGAATGAATATTAATCATATTATATAATATTATTACAAGATGCACAAACGCTTGAAATACTCTTGCTTCAGAATCCTGAGTGTCATGGTCTCCACACCTGAGGACAGCAAGGTGCTGTTTCTTAAATAAGCAGCATGTTTCAGAAAGACTGAACACACTTCTCCCATTCCTACTACACTTCTCATACTGAACACTTCTGCGGTAACTTTCTGTCTTGGCCCTTTATAAACAAAGCCCCATGCTGGCTGGCAGCGAGCCCAATCTGCGGCAGCACAGAGCAGAACTGCCTAGTAACCAGACTCACATAAACAGCATCAGCAACATGAGCGCCTGCGCGGAGGAGATGCTGAGCGCACACGAGCGCTCCCTGCGCCACTCACATCCACAAACCGCCCCGTCAGTCAGACTTACAGCAGCCTGCATCAGATCACTACAGCTCAGAAATTCCTGCATGCACGATCCCACTCAGACCAATTCAGCCTCTGCCTGTACACAGCCTCTCTTCACAGGCATCCTCACCTCGGCTAATGGCCAGCTCGAGCGCCCTGTCTGTCTGATGGATGCACTAAGCAGCCCCCCTGCGGTGCACCTGCGCTGCTGGAGCCGCCGGGACGCGCGGGGCTGCCGCTGCACGCGGATAATGGCGCTGCTTCTGCTTCACAACACAGTCTGACTGTGTAAGAAGGAGGCGGAGTCATGGGGCGGGGGGTGTTGTTGGGGTGGGGGGGTGCTCAGGGCTGATCTATGCGCTAGAGATGGGCAATATCACTCAATTCCTGCTCTATTCGATACCAAGACATGCCTATCAGTACCCACAGCTGCATTTAGGGGCTCTAAGCAACATCCTACTTGCCCACATATATGCTCACCAGGCACTTCATTTGCAGCACCTCCTCCTATCTACACTCACTGCCTATTTTATCAGCTCTGCTTACCATATAGGAGCACTATGTAGTTCTACAATTACACACTATAGTCCATCTGTTCCTGTGCATACTTTGTCATTCACCTTTTACCTTGTTTTCTTAATAACCAGGATCACAGAGAGGGTGTTATGTAGGTGGTGGATCATTCTTAGGACTTCCGTGATGCTGACGTTATTGGTGGTGTGTTTGGATCAGATACAGCAGTGCTGCTGGAGTGTGTAAACACCTCAGTGTCACTGCAGGACTGGGAATAGTCCATCAACCTAAACTACCCAGCCAACAGTGCCATGTCGGCAGCAGCCTGTGAACACAGATGAAGGACTAGAGGATGATCAACACAAACTCTGCAGCAGCAGCAGACGAGCTATCGTCTCTGACTAGACACTTATAACGTGGACCAGCAAGGTAGGAGTGTCTAATAGAGTGGATGTGTCTGATCCACTTACACCAGCACAACACACACTTATACACCACCACCTCAGTGTCACCGCAGGGTTGAAGAATGATCCACCTGTCACGTAATACCTGCTCTGTGGTGGTCCTGTGGGGGTCCTGACCATTGAAGAAAAGGGAGCTAACAATATATACAGAGAGTGAGGTGGACTGCAGTCGAACTTTGTACTACAAAGTTGCAACTGAAAGTGTGTATGTGTGTGTGTGTGTGTGAGTGTGTGTAAACCATTACACACATCCCACCCACAGATTACCGATATTATAATTAATTGATACAATCAGTATAAATATTTTTATGTGAGGCTTTAGGATTTAACATATTAACATCTTGAACAGCCCATCCACAGACTGCAGCGCAGTCTAAAGGATTCAGTTCTGGTATACTGTATATATACGATCATAACAATTTTGGATACCACCAGTATTGAACAAAACAACAGCTGGATAACATCTACAAACCTGGAAAACCTTTTTTGTCTCTATTAAAGACTGCATTATATATAATATAGCTCTGATATTTATTGTATGTGTCATCTGTGCACCCCCCACTCACTTCCACTCCTCCATTGGCATTGACCGTTGTTTTCTGGATCAGTTCAAACATTGAAAGTACTGATCTTGTGAGACACAAATAGCCAGAGGTGAACTCATCTTGTTTGCTTAATCGGCTGCATGCTAGCTAACCCTCCTGGTCCAAAACTGTGCCGTGTGCTGGTGCAGATGCTGATGTGCAGACAGGCTGAGGCTCTCTGGTTGCTATGGCAACAAAGGAAAGCTTAAATGAAAGCGACTGGTCACACAGGGAGACTGCGGGTCACACTCTGGCATCACAGATAGCAGCAAAATGCCCAGGGCACATGTTTTATTGATTGTTTGTTGCTGCTACTTCCAAATGCTGTGTGATGGCACAAGAAGACACCCATCACGTTCTAAGGCCTCAGCACATCGGCACAGCTAAAAGCTCTCCAAAACCAAAAACAGTCACAGTCACAATTCACATGAGAACTTTCCGGTCTCACTTTATGACAGGCTGATTTTGTTGGTGTGTATGACACACGTTAACAACCTCTGCGCTGACTGGCCAAGAAACACGTGCAAAAACGTCAGCCATCACTTCCTTATGACACATAGTCCACAGAGAGCAAACATGAACATAAATACTGAAAGAAGGAAAATTAAAAACATCCATGCTGGTTATTTATTAAGCACACAATGCCATGGATTCAACCAGCTGATCAGCAACAGCATCTGTTTATCTCTTTACTTTGTCTGCCCCCTTTTGCCTAGTACTTCAATGGTACTCCAACAGAACCAACACACCAACCTTAGAGTAACAGCAGGACTGAGAATAGTCAACCAATCAAACTATCCAGCCAACAGCGTCCTGTGGGCAGCGTCCTGTGATCACAAATAAAGGACTAGAGGATGATCAACACAAACTCTACAGTAGCAGATCAGCTATCGTCTACAAGGTGGACCAGCAATTTAGTAGTGTCTAATAAATGCAGCATACACCAACACTGCCACGCTGAGAGTAATCTACCAGAAGCTCTGTGGTGGTCCTAACTATCAAAGCACAGGTTAAAAGGAGGATAATGAAATCTACAGAGAATCAGATGGACTACAGCCTGTGATTGCAGTACTACACAGTGCTCCTATGTGGCAAGTGGAGCAGATAATATGAACAATGAATGTAGATACAAGACTGTGGTTTCATTGTTATGGTTGATTGGTGTATACGTCATTTACAGTCACCGGCTTGCCTCAGTGTGGAATATGTATCTGTGTTAATAATTAAAGGACACATGGTTTCTTTTATGAGCTGCACTGAGACTGTTTATGTTATTTGTTTTACAGTGTATTTCTGTTGTTTTGTTTTTTTGTATTTGCTAAAAAAGCAGAGCAGTAAAGCTTCATTCTTTAAATGAAAAAAGTGTTCTTATCATACACTGTCCAGAAACATGATTTTGTATCAACCTCTTAGAATTATACAAGCTCTCTTTAATACTGAGGGTTAAAGGCTGATACAATGAGTTCCTGTTCTAATTGACTAGTATGTCTTGGGTCTCATTCAAAAAGCAGTGAAGTCAGAAACTCTTCTTATAACCTCAGCTTGCGTGGGCATGCTATAGGCTTAGAAATGTAACACATGTTGGTTTAATCAGAATTACAGATCCCCTTCAGTGGCTTCAAATGATGCTCTAGCATCCTGCTGTGTTCTTATCAGTACAAACCTGATCTATGACTTTAATAAGTTTGAAGCCTCATTACCAGCACACAGTAGAACCACCGCAATTATTACACAGTCGCCTAATTACTAGTAATTAAGACTAAACCATTATAATGGTTATAATAATTCCTTATCTATAGCTATAGTTCTCAACAAACAAACTGGGTGCGTTTGATTGAGGCAAACAAATGTAAAAAAAAAAATATACAGCAATAAACGCATTATCTGATTCCTTATGGGACGGAAAAACTTTTAACGTGGTGTTCTAGCATGTCTGAGTGTTTTTTGCCTTCACCACCAGCTTTCCTGCACATAGTCTGAACCTTTTTGGTGCTACACAGTGGAGTGTCTTATAATGGTTCTGTACGGAACCATATACATAACACATTCACAATCAACCTGAACCATCATTTTAGCATGATAGGAACTGCTTCAGCATAACATCGTTCCTTTTAAAACTCATGGTTCTAACTACAACCATAGCCTTTACTAAAAGCCTTGGAGAACCGTACTGAATGTAGCTAGCATACCAGGTGGCCAGACCACTAGTGTGACCACTTTAGGCTTGTATTTCAATAATCGCAAACAATGAAAAAGAAAAGACAATTAAATTGTTAATTAAGTTTCGTGATTGATACAGCACTACAGCTCACACAAGTGTTCCTAAATGGTTTTTGGCTTAGATGTATGGTAGCAGGAGGGCTTATAATTTATTAAGCGCTCACTACTACCTTTTCCCAAACGTGGACTCGTGGAGGCTATTGGAAAGTGCTGCATTCGCAGCAGAATAGACCTAAAAATCTGAAGGAGTTATTGCTGCTAGTGGTGCTTGTGCTTTATCGGGTTGTGGGGTAGTTAGTTGGGTTGTGCGAGTCGTATGGCTATTGATGATGTGCCTGTTTTCCAGCAGCCAATACTGAGCAGCATTGCTCTCCTGCTGCTGTGTTCAATAAAAAGCACATTCTATGCCGGCACCACAGTATGTTTACATTATATGGACATTCTTCACACTCATTCACACATCTCATTCAGAAATCATTTCTTCTGTCCCATTTAAAGCATTACTAGGGAACCAAAACTGGTTCCAATATGGCCTTCCTCTAAAGAACCCTTTACTTTAAAGCAAGTGCACCAGAGTAAGAAATGATCTAAGACCTCCTAAATCCACATAATCCCATTCAGTGCTATGCACAAAGCACACACTGATCCCAGATCAGCATTCTTATGCTAAAACGATTGATAAATATGTCTCAGATTAGCACATAAAAGCAGGATTCAGCGATTCCGACCAACGTCATCCCTGTTCTCTATTCCTGCATGCTGACTGATTTCCATTTGCTTAGTGAACAGTGATGGGCAGCCCTCTGAGGAACTAAGCCCTGGCAGCTAGTGAGATTAACGGTCTCTGCAGGGTCAGCGTATTGCACATTTCTACCTCACACTGCCACTGTCCACTACAGGCCAAGTCTTGTGCACTGCAGCACTGTGCTGTATGGTGAGGGATGCTAGGCCTGACTAAACCTTGCTCGGCAACAGAGTTCATACAATTAGTACAACACAAGACAAAGGAAACCCACAGACTAAACAGCTGCTTATGGCTGTGAAAGACATCGGTTTGGCACAACAGTGCTCTGCAGTACCACACAAAGAACACAAATGTAAGTCCTAACAAGATCCTACAGTCACAATAACAAGCCATATATCCGTAATGCAATATTTGTGTAAACACATCCTCGACACAACAACTATAACCATTCATCTAAAACCACGTAAACCAATTACACAGGTTCCTTACATGGAGCCATGGTCCCATGAACTGACTCACTAAGCCAAGAGAGACAAAACAACATTAGAATCCCAAACAACAGTCCACTTTGTCATTGAATATGTTTTATAAATAGACATACATCAAGACCAACAGCATATAAACCCAGCGGGAACATTTATGTGGGCTTGATTTGCAGTGAAATAAGACATAAGCACATAAGCTCCCATGTGGAACAAGAGAAACACGAAGCTCTAACAGTGAATACCATCAGTACTGCATCAGATAGTATCCAGTATCCATACAGTCTAATCCCACAGGACTAACCAATTAAATGTGACAGCAAGCATAATCCAATGTTGCTGTGTACAATAGGTGGACAGGGAATACTGGGAATACCAGCACATCACAGCATGCTTGACCATCCAACATTTAAAACGCAGCACCACCACAGCGGCTAAAATAATAACCGAAAGGAGAATGTGTAACACTGTAAGGTAGCACCGTATAGTACAGATGTAAGATACCCATTTCTATGATCTATTATCATGTTATTAAGAGCATATTAAGTATGTTTTATTGTATTCTATGGGTACACATATTACGCTGTTGTGCTGTTTGTAATATACCATAAACAACTGTAATTCTGCATAACCATTTGAATGTCTCTTTCTGTATTAGAATAAAACAGGCTGTTTCAGTTCCTGTGTTTTTAAAGGGTCCATGTCATGGAACACTGAATTTCAGGAGTCCGAAATAATATTCTTAAACATTGTTAAAGTTTCAACATGTACTTTTCACTCACAGCAGCCTGTACTGAATTCACTGTTCTGATGTCACATGGACCAAATTATTTGCATATATTCACCTCTTCAGCGAAAAATTCACAATTAGACATTCTTCCCAAACTGATTAGCCATAACCATTCAGAACAGAGCTCATTTATCCTCAATAGGTGTTTGGTACTAGATCTACCGTTATAACGCTACCACGTTATAAATTAATCTCAAGGGGAGAAAACTCGCATGTGACAAAATTAAGTAGTTCTAAATATGGTACTATGTGGTCTGAGAAGTATGTTTTGAAACGTTAACGATGTAGGCTGGACAGTAAGGCAATATGCAGCGCTATGATCAGTTACATCACCAATTGTGGAGCATATTGCAAATTCTGTCACCGCCTTAAAACCACTTCCCAACTGAATGCTTGATTACACACAGAGAGTCCTTCGCCCTGCTTTACTAGGTTTAGTGCAGCAGATTGTATAAACCATGGAACATAAATTATTTAACACTGTTCTCAATAGTATTATTTTAACGTGGCACTACGTTGTTCATTATATCATATCAGATGTCTAATAAAACAAATATTGGGACATGTGGTGTAATATAGAATTGTGATATCAGGGTTTTTTGCCATACCGCCCATCTCTACATCCAAGTCTTCCAGGTAATGAACATAAACAAGAGTGAATTCAGTGTCTTATTTCACAATGTTGGCCCTTTAAAGAAGATGCTGGCTCTTTAAAACAACGCAATTAAGATTTAATCACCCTAACGGTGTGAGGAGCACAGAGAAAGTGTAGCAAACTCTAAACCAACACACAGCAGGCTGCTGCGGTCATCCAGCCTGGTGCCTAAAGATGGAGGACAGGGATGCTGTAGGGATGCTGTGAATGAGTGACATCTGTTTTCATCCACGTTCATTAAAAACCAACTGCTTGCATGATGCAATCGTCTGCACCTCCGGTCCGTCTTACGAAAGCGTGTGCTTAGGAAATACACAGAACATCCGTCTGACAGCGGCCGGGAACAGGAGCCGTGTGGTGATGGGCTACACCGGGCCAAAGCAAACGAGCGAAACAGCAGCTCGGGGCACCTACAGCACATCAGCAAGCGATGCATTATGCGAGCCCTGTTCATTTGCCCGCTTTCCAGCCAGTGCCGTCCGTCCTATCCTGCTGACCGCAACATCGCGCTTAGATGCTTAGATGGCGCTCGAGACCGGCTGTCTGCTACAGTCCGGCGTTCATATCTAGTCAGGCACACCGTGTTCCGCTCGACACCCCTGACCGCACCAACCGAACAGCGTGCACATATTCAGACCTACCGTACAGTGTGCAGACCCCGCTCAGCTCAGCTCAGCTCGCCTCCGTGCAGGACGCAGCGCTCCGACTGGACGCCATTTGCCAAATAAACGTCAGTGTTTACTAAGCACGGGGTCCGGGGCGCTCGTGGACACACTCACTCACACACACATACACACACTCACTCACTCACTCACACACACACATACAGCGCGGACGGACGAGCTCCCAGCACGGCTGTCACTGAGCATTCAGCTAAACGAGACCCTACAAAGCGCTGCGGTCACTCGCTCGCCTCGTAATTTGGGCCTCTGAGGTGAACAGCCTTTAGGTGTACGGCAGCCGGGGGGAGGAAAAAACCAGAAGGTGCACTTAGGCACTAAAAATGAACTAAGGATGAGGTCATGGTTCAGGAGGGGGAAAAATGTGGTTGACGTCACCTCCAGCCAATAGGAGCGCGAGGCTCAGGGCTGGGTTTACGTCAGCGGTGTGATCCGCAGATTAAAGGGCCACAGTGATTTGAGAGGGCGCGCGCAGCTCCGCCTGCTTTACTCGGCTCCTGTAGGTCAGCCGCTGCGCACGGTGCTCACGCAGCTCTGCGTTATAGCACACCAGCCCGTAGGATTAGATTGACGCGCTGATTATACGGAACAGGGCATCGTCGTCATCTGGAGTTAATCTTGCTTTATTTCAGTGCACTGGGAACGCCGTGAACAGTAGCCTGTAGTGGGTGCTTTTAACCCAGTTTACTGTCCAGAGTCTGGGTGGTTTGTTCCTATACCGAATGTCATGGCGCCACCATGTGGTGGGCGGTAGGCTGGTGTATATTAGAAGGTGAATTAGCTCCATCTACTGGTTAGGTAGCAGAACAGGTCTGCCTGGTGCTCGAATGTAGAAACAGGTTTACTGTTAGGGCTGGGCTGATCGATACCTAAATATCGATACTTCCGATCCGATTTTGCCACAAAAATATCATATCAATGTTTCATTTATTTAGCAGGACTGATGTGCTATTTATCGATCAAATAATATGTTGCCATCAATGATGGTGAGGTATAGGAGCTAGTCTCCCTCAGCCTCCTCTAGCTATTACGTATAAACGTAACTACTCAAATGTTTATCCAATGAATAGACATTTAGTTCAATACTAGTGTAAGTGAACACAAAATCAGAACATCACTGAACACCGAACTGAATTTTGATCAGAGCATTTTGCACCAAACCTCTTTAAATAACTTTGTTTACATATCAGCCATTCAATACTGTGGGCTGTTGAACAACTAGTGGAGTTCCCCTGTAAGTACTGAGTAACTTCCAGAACTGATGTGGAACTGAAGTTGGTTATAATTTTATTCCTCAATTTTTAGAAATATTTTGGCCTAAAAAGCAATACAATACAGATGTTGTCATCAGTAAAACAGAATGAAATTAAACCTTACAAATGAATGATAGGAACTAAATATGAATAACATTATATATATAAAAAATAGGTCATTTTGGTAGGTAATGTACTTAAGTAGAAATAAAATTAGAATACTAAAAAAAGTAAATGTGCATGTACATAAGTGTCGAGCGAGAGAATGCCCTGAGCTCAAATCAAAGTCATAATGAAAAGTTTTTAAAGATGGTATAAAAACACTGAATTCTGTGAGACTAACATGATACGCATCAATAATGCTGAAAACATGGAGACTAAAACGTAAATGAATTATGTTTTTGACCACGCTGCTCAGTGTGTGGAGATGTTACTATTTCTAAAGCTTCTCTGTGTCTCCAGAGTGAGCAAACAGGTGATGTCATTCTATAGACCAGGAAATTCACCTGGTAGTGTTATTGTGGACAGATTCATTTTACCAATAATTTGCAGTTTTACCAGTGCTGCGGTGTCTTTAGTGAATTTAGTGTCTTTAAGATTATTTCTGTCTGTCTGTAATTTCCACACAAGGCAAAGAAAAACAGCCATGGTATGTTTCTCAATCATTCTGTAATTTTCAGTGATATTACATTTTAATTTTACCTTAACAGAAATCATATGATTAATAACCAGTGATCATGACTGTTCAGGGTTTTTACTAAGTCATGCATTAATGTTTTTAAAATCAGCTGATCTGCATGACTGGGTCACAGGCATGGACCAAACTGAACCATTCAGGGAGACCCAGTGAGCAGTGCTGCAAGAGCCAAAGCAGAAGTGACTGTATAGGCTCGTGGTTGTATTAGTTACAGCCATGCACACAGACTTACTGTTCCAGCATGATGAAGATCACTCAGTATGAAAGCACTGAGCTTTCTTTCTCTGTGCTACATTTATTTTATGGAAACTGAAGTGCTGTTAAACTGTTTTACAAGGTGTAAAATCCAAATTGTTTCCTCACTAAGAGGAAAACTGCTAAATGCTAAATTGGGATAGCAGCCTAGTCAAGCTTAAAGTGACTTAACGTACTGAAATATTGACCAAGAATCAACATTTTAACAAGTTTCTCAAATTTCACTGAACAAGTAGACCATTTAATAAGATCATGATGTATAGAGTAAACTAAACAAAGGTTGGTGTTCTCCTTGAGAAGACATGATACAGTCAGCATCTATGTTATGGTGAATTGTCGCAAGCCGGTTAGCAGGGCACTGAA
This sequence comes from Prochilodus magdalenae, assembly GCA_024036415.1. Classification (NCBI taxonomy): domain Eukaryota; kingdom Metazoa; phylum Chordata; class Actinopteri; order Characiformes; family Prochilodontidae; genus Prochilodus; species Prochilodus magdalenae. The sequence goes on from JAMWET010002595.1 coordinate 514,810, forward strand.
CAGGTTTGTATCTAGGGTTGACTAGATCTCAGAACAGAATCTTTTCAACTGAACTGTTTAATAGCAGGTCAGTGCTTTATGCTCATGGAAGATGTATTAGCTCTGATTTTCAGCATAGCAGAAAGGAAGAGGAAAATGTCTAAATTATTAGTCATTATGGGATAAATATGAAATGGCCTAACCCTCTGTTTAATCCATCTTGCTTTTGTACAACCAGAATATGGTCACGTGATGTTCAACATTTATGCATCCATAGAAAACAAACAGTAACATTCCATAATGACTGCATTACTATGTTAAAACGTTTATTAAATACCCTAATGAATGAGTAAGGAACATGCGCTATATGACCAAAAGTATGTGGACACCTGACCAAAACACCCTAAATGACCTTGTTGAATATCCCATCCAAAAACTTATGTAGCTGAACCTCTCGCACGTCTGGGAAGATCTGGTTCACAATCAACGTTCCAGTTCATCCCAAAGGTATTCAGTGCACTCAGGTCTCTGTGCAGGCCACTGGAACTCCTCTACAGTGCAGTTTGCCTGCTTTTCTTCCAGGAAGACTTTACATTAGAGGTTGGACAACTGCTGTGAGATTTTGATTGCACCCACAGAATCATTAGAGTGGTCAAGCACTGATTTTGAATGATCAGTTCTGGACCACAGATGGTTTCGGTGTCTGAATCCTCTGCACAACACAAAGGCAGCAATATGATGTAGGAGGTACACCTTATTATTGTACTAAGCCAAGGCAAGTTTGTCTAGGCTGCTATCCGGGTTTAGCATTTAGCAGTTTTCTTCTCAGTGAGGATGCAGCATGTTTTCACATTGTAAGTATGCCTCCTAAACATGCATTAAGTTTAACAAAACTTTAGTTTCCATAAAACACATGCAGCATACAGAAAGACAGCCCAGTGCCTTTATACTGAGGAATCTACATCGAGTAGAAACAAGTAATTCTGTGTGAACAGCTGATGTCACAAAGCCTATTAGTTTACATATATTCATCTTATAAGTTTACAGCTGTTTAGTCCCGCCCACTCACGCTGATGAAGTATATGAGTGCGGACTGCTTTTTAATGCGGCTCAATACACGACAGAAATCATTCACATAGCATTCTTAAGATAACACTTTATTGATCCCAAAGGAAACTGCAGAAGTGATAGCATCACAGACAGTGTTAGAGTTAGAGAGGTCAGCATACACTCATGTAAATATGAATTATGATTATTACAGAATCATGCTTCTAAACATTGTATGATATGAACTTATTTAGGTTCATCGTTTTAAGCACATTCATTCAATATAAAACAATTCAAAGTGCAACCAAACTGAAGCAATACTTAGTTCAAGGCAAAACGAACACTCACTGCACTCCAGCAGCACTGCTGTGTCTGATCCACTCACACCAGCGCAATACACACTAACACACCACCACCACCACGACAGTGTCACTGCAGTGCTGAGAATAATCCACCACCCACATAATTCCTGCTCTGGTCCTGTGGCGGTCCTGACCATTGAAGAACAGGGTAATGGGGGGCTAGAAAGTATAGAGAGAAACAGATGAACTACTATATAAATGACTAAATACACAGTTCTGAATAGTATAACTACTGAAAATAGTACAAATATCATGACACACTTGATATCAGTTTTTTTAACCTCAAGAGTGAAGATGCTGAGTCCCCAAAACAGCCTCAGCAAACAGCCCAGTAAAGATGTATTCCCCCTGAGGGCGTGAGGAAAGAAGTCTGAAAAAGGCACAGCAGCTCCATGTTAGTGCTTTCCACCTAGTTTACTATTAAGAATCTGGGCGGTTTGTGTCATGGCGCCCCCATGCGGTGGGCGGTAGGAAAAGTGTTCAGCGCGTGTGCATTTCATGGCGAAGTGAATTGGCTCCATCTACTGGTTCGGTAGGATATTTCAGAACAAGTCTGGATGAATGAACACATGCACTACAGAGACCTTCCTGCTCTTTTAATGGTAATATTAACCCTTAAACAGACAGTAGTGTTATGGTGTAATTAATACTAATTTATGGCACTGCTTATCTTTTTGGTACCTAAGTATTTTTTGAATATGACTGGTATTTCAAATTATATGGGTTGTACCTCCGAGAATAAGTTGCCCTGTTAGGGTGTAGAGAAAGTCAAAATATTAAAAAATTGTAATGTCTTATTTGATGAAGAGGTGCGTTTTTTTCCTAGGTCATTAACATCCCATATACTAGTCTTTACATTTATTTTTCAATGTAATATTTTTTCATTTCTATAATAGTATAGTGAATGTTGCCTTTTAAGGAATTAATGATCAAGCTTAAAAAAGGATAAAGCTCCATAGTCAGAGGTGTGACCGATCTAAAGGAGTACACGTTTGTTCTAGTAGACCCAAAAAATACAATTATTGTACACTGAAAACGAGCTGACTGGCTCCCTTTCAAAATGACGAGTTGAAATCACAACATGGTCCAAATATCTATTACCAGAAACAACACAAATAATTGTAGTAAATGAGTAAACAAATGATAATATAGAGAATGAATGAACAGTAATAATTACTTTTCTGAAATAAAACACTGACTGGGGTTGGAAGGACTAGCATAGTCCAGAAGTTACAGCTTTTGTGTCCTATATCACTTTTAAAGAAAATAAAAGATATTAGACTATGTTAAAAGACAGCTGTATATGTAAATGTGTATGAAATGTGTTTAGGTATGTATAAGTAGGTCTGTAAGCAGGGGGCTGTTTTGCTATGCTCTAGCTTCAGATTACCTATGCAAAATAGTGCCGGCTGAACTTGTTCATATTATACGGTTGCATGGAGAAGTTTTGCCCCTGGTCAGGTTACAAGTAAGTAACACTTCGTATCCTCTACAGGGAACACACTGCATAGTGTAAAATACTATAACATTCAATGATAAATAAACCAACAGAAGTGTTTCAAAATCACATGGACATATCTGGGAAAATACTAAAAACGGGGCCCATGCCAAAGTTATAGCACATTATGGTAAGCTATACATCTTATATATAACTTTTGCATATGACTGAATGTGCATCAATGCTATCAATACTCATCACCATGTCATTCTATAGTAGAAATGAGAGAAAATTAGATTTTACTGAACCAATTCTTTTGAACTGTTTAGTTCAGTGAACGGCAATATTGAAATCTGAAATGTTGAAATCCAGAAATGTGTACAGACAACAATGCTCACCCACATTTGTAGCAACCCACTGTTCCATACTGTCAGACTCTTGGTCTGCATTAATGTTAACAGATGAGAAATGAACTCTATTTGTGAAGAATTAATAGCCTGGCTAAAACGATAATTCAGTTTAAAGGACTGAGACCCCAATTACAACAAGCACAAGGTCTAATTTCATTTGTATAATGTAAATGCAATTTAAATATTATTCTTTTAAACTATAACTTTAGTCATCATCACTTGCTCTAATGAAGGAGATAAGCCTACAATATTTTAAAGACCTGCAACATTAATTTTCCTGGTAGAATTGACCCTAGAGATGTTTGAATATTATCAGTATACTAGATGCCATTTGCTGGTAAACATATTTTATGTGATGTGTAATAGGGAACCAAAAGTGCTAGCATAATCAAATAATGCAACCACAAACTAATATGACATGCAAATGCTGGAACTGACTGAGCATGTAGGTCACATGAAACACTAGTCTTGGTTAAGGCCACCAAGGGCTACTTATTAGCCACTGGAGGCTCAGTCTCACTTGTGATCTAGTTTCTAATTTTTCACAAGTTAATTTTTAATGACAAAACAGAAGAAACTCTAGCTGTTAACAGCCAACATGATTTAACCAGCTGCCGAACTCTTTTTTTTTGGTTTACTAATTCCAGGCTATACAGTTGTCCAGAAATCAAGGATAAGAAACAAACAAAGTCAGTCTGTATCAGTACAGAAGAAACCGCAATCTCCCAAAAGTACCATTAGTAATAAAATATTTCCGTTGTCTACATTAGAAGCAAGCCATTTTAAACCCTCGGGGCCCTGTAAGTGGGCCCACGTTTCAGTTCCCTGTCATAACAACATGAAATACTGTAAATTCACTTTTAGTTACTGTATAATCCAGAGCAGGTTCTGAATATTACAGTTGTTCTCATTTGGATACACCCTGTAACTGAATCAGTACATTAAGAAATTCCTTAAGCTTAAATCCCATAATCATGCACCATTTCTTCACCACTATGAACACATCCTTACTGACTGAACAGAGTTTGGAGTTCTGCTGCACTTCTCTTCTAAAACACCTTTGAGCTCGCTATTCAGTTCTTGCTGGGAACACACCTATCTCATTTGAGAATTCACTGACATCACCAATCAAAATGCGAACCACATGTGAAAACACCATACACCATAATTATCTGGTTACTTCTTCTAATCATCTGCGACATCTTAGCTCACACTGTCTGGGAAAAAGTCAAAACAGATAACGAGCAAGAAAGACCACAGAGAGGAAGAGGCAGATGAGATGAAGAGCACAGGGAGGACAAAGAAATATTTCTGAAGAATTGTGAGCAATAATTGTGGATACCATGGAAGGACCACAACCAAATATCAGATGCAATATGAACAAATTAGTTAGAAGGGATGCGTGGAGCCTGTGAAGATATCACCGAGTTCTCTCCAGGGTGGAGTTCTCACTCTGAGGTACTTTTTGACTGTGGTCTGGCCTGGCAGAACATTAGCTGTGATGTAGATTAAGTTGTATGGTGAAATACGTACGATCGACGAGATCTGGTCTGATTTGATGGGGTTATTTTTGTCTGTTTACTGTAACAGGAACTTTTTTTTTGTTTTTATGTATTTATGTGAATATAAGCATGTAGCACTGCTATGATATATTGCATTTCTCTCTGGGTTTCATAATGCAATGGAGCGGTTTAGATGTTTGTTTCATGACTCATCTCATTTTATGGACATATTTGTTAACAGTTACATAACTGTAAATAAATGGCTGATTCAGTGGCTGCTTTTGAGGTCTTTGTATGTTGATAATGTGTGTTTTGTATTTTGCAACACACCTTATATCTTTGTACTTTGTGTGTGTATATACCTGCTGTGTGTGTGTGTGTGTATGTGTGTGTGCGCGTGTGTGTGTCCTTGTGCGCGCGTGTGTGTGTCTGTGTGCGCGTGTGTGTGTGTATGTGTGTGTGTGTATGTATGTGTGTGTGTGTGTGTGTGTGTGTGTGTATGTATGTGTGTGTGTGTGTGTGTGTGTGTGTGTGTGTGTATGTATGTGTGTGTGTGTGTGTGTGTGTGTGTGTATGTGTGTGTGTGTGTGTGTGTGTGTGTGTGTGTGTGTGTGTGTGCGTGCGTGCGTGCGTGTGTGTGTGTGTGTGTGTGTGTGTATGTGTGTGTGTGTGTGTGTGTGTGCGCGTGTGTGTGTGTGTGTGTGTGTGTGTGTGTGTGTGTGTGTGTGTGTGTGTGTGTGTGTGTGTGTGTATGTGTGTGTGTGTGTGTGTGTGTGTGTGTGTGTGTGTGTGTGTGTGTGTGTGTGTGTGTGTGTGTGTGTGTGCGTGTGTGTGTGTGTGTGTGTGTGTGTGTGTGTGTGTGTGTGTATGTGTGTGTGTGTGTGTGTGTGTGTGTGTGTGTGGTATTCTTGCTTGGTTTTGTGGAGTGTGTGTTTTTTGGTCCAAAGGGAGTTTTCTCTGTGGGTGAAAGGTTTTGAGAATAGTTTGTATGGTTAAAAGCTTTGGGTTTTTAGGTATGAGATAAGTGTAATACTGAGAAGTGTGTATAAACTGTAATAAGTAAAAGTCACAGCAGGGTAAAGCCTCTTCCCAAATGGCTGAACTTGACTTTTCGACCTCAAAAGCCAAATTTATATCCTCATTAAAAATGCATTTTTTCAGTTCCTCTTTTGTAAAAGGCTGCTTTGTGAGGTTTTTGTGAGGTAAGGTGCATAGCAAACACAGGGAGCACAGTGTTGGGTTAATAATCTAGAGAAAGCCTGACACTCCACAGGCTTGAACTAACATATTCACCACAGCCTCTTGGTGATGAATGGGATAATGCCACAGAGAGCTGCAAGTCTGCCTAAAATCCATGCAAATAACAATAACATTATTATTAGTACAGCATTTTTTCAGGATACGTTGTCTCTTTGGATAATAATAATAATAATAATAATAATAATAATAATTATTATTATTATTATTATTATTATTATTATATGTTATTTATTTGTTTTATTATATAACTAATATTATTTAACTGTAATCGGATTTACTTCAACTGTCAACAGATTATAAAGAGGTCCTAATGCCATGCTAGCATTGGCTATGGCCTCCTGAAGTTTTGAGGTACTGAGTGGTACTGGTGCGTACTCACAAGATGTCACCTCCATGTCAATAAACTATTGGGAAGGCATGCTGGAATAAGGGATCTATAAGATTTGGAAAGATTTGAGGGGTATGCTGAGGAGTAGTTTTAGGGTCCTGGTTCTGTATTCTCCAATCCCATTGTACGTTACAGGAGAAGACTTGTTGCTTATAATTATGGGGATTCAGCTTCCAATGTTCCTTGATTGTGGTTAAGCATAAAATTCTAAAGTTCATACTTGGTAGCAGTAACAGTATTACAGTGCTGCGTAACAGCTCAACAAAGTTTTTGTTGGCAAAACTACATGAACCTGCATTCAGTAACTTATCTGACCCTTTTGAGGGGTAATGACCGCCACCAAATGGTTCCTGTAACTATTGGTCAGCCCTGCACATTGACTTGGACGAATCGTGGCCTGTTCATCTTTACAGAGCTGCTCTAACTGTTAAGTATTGGTGGGTTTTCTTGTATGGAGGGTGAATTGCAAGTTTTGGTTCAACATTTCTCTTTCTTGAATGAAGATGTGGACTTTGACACACCCATTCCAAAATGCAACATATCTTCTTCTTGAACAATTCCTTTAGACTAACAGTGTTTTAGGGTTAATGTCTTTCTGTAGGACTTTTTTTGAGGTTCAGTTCATGGATGGATGTCGCAGTCGAAACCCTTCAGTTTTGGAACCATCTTCCTGCCTAATAAGGTCTTTCCTTTGCCTGAGATGTGTGGTAAAGACCAAAGATTTTGGCCTTTATGGTAATGGTAAAAACTCAGTCACACTCATTCCTCGTCATCCAAGATTAAATCCTAAGCCATCATTTATACCCGATTCCAGAGGTCAGTATATGTACTACATACTTCTGCCATCAAAGACATTAAACGTTGTATCCCTTTTTCTATAAACTGATAAAAACCTGTGTAATTTGTTTCATTGTGTTCTCTTTATATATTGCTATGGATTATTGTTATAAGATCATATTTAAGATCGTATTCATATACTCATTCTTAAAATGAACAAGGATTCACAAACTTTAAAGCATCCTTGAAGTTGTTTAGTAGCTCACATTGAACATTCCTCATGTATTTCAGATTGACTCCTGTTTCAAGTTTTATGAATGCATTAAAGGTGTGAACTCACAAAAGTCACCATAATGACATTATCCTAACCACTTAACCAATATGACAAAGGTTATAGGATTCTAGATCTATGTGTCCTGTACATATTCTGGGGCAGTGAAAGAGGATACAGTAGATGGATGACACAATGGGATATCACAGATGTCTATCTGTTTGTTTATTCTGAAGGTCTGTGTTTATAGGAAGGGCAGTGAGCAGAAAGAGGAGAGGATCTGGTCTTAAATGGAGGATAATGACCTCCCTGAGTAGACCCACCCACTCCCAGGAGACCTGAGCTAGTGACAGCGGCATGAGCCCAGAGCACCGAATACCAGCACTGGCACAGAGCCGTGACCAGGGGTCAACTGATGGCCAATAGGAGATAGTTGATATGCAGCAGCTTCAAACATTCTCAGCAAAGCAGCATGGTGACATGAATGCTCTTGTTTGTGTTACATATCCAGTGTTAGAGCCAGTGGACGCTATCAGGGCAATTTGGAAGCAGTAAACAGCGGAGATGACTAAAAAGGGATTCTCCCCTCATGATAAGTGTACACATGTAATTATGGGTGATTTTTTTAAACTCTTAAACCAAACCGAAGTTCAGCTACACATGGAAAGGAATAATTAACCATTAAAGTATGGACACTCAAAGGACACTGAGTTCATTATACACTTACTAGCTTGATGTGGCCTTCAAAATGGCTACCGGATTAAGAATTAAACCAGTCAAGTGAAAGCTACACCTGAAACCAAGGTACATTTGGTGTCTGCCCAATACATTTACAGGAGAAGGCAAACATTTTAGATTTTATTCCAAAAAATTCTAGAGCATATCTGTTCATCCATTTACCATGGTGCTTAACACAGTCCAAAGGACACTTGCTGCACTTGTGTGATGAGATCACTTTACTTTATATTTTCTTTTTGGCTAATTTAGTTCTAAAGAGGGTGATGCCAGTAAGACAAAATACTGAAATTAGAACCATTTGAGAGAAGAGATTTGGAAATAATGATGATTCTAGCTCCCCAATGGCACCATCTCAAAATATCTCAAACCATCAGAGATCAGATTTATATGCCTTGAGGCTACTCGATACAGTTCTTTGGAGTTACCACACTTATATCACAGTATACCACACTTTTACCTGGTCAGCTCCTCAAACTCAAGATGTAAAGGAAGCTCATGGTCCAATAACAATGCAGATAATGCTAACCTTAACCAGAACAAGTTAAAAGTTAAAAGGAATGTTTGACCTCCACATTAAGCTCACTCACACATACACACACACACACACTTCTCCTGGCAAGTGATACTACTTGCCAGGAGCAGTGGGAAGCCCTACCCACATCACCTGGGGAGCAGGAGAGTCGGGGGCATTGTTTAGTAGCTACTCAATAACAAGCCTTGTTAGTTCAGGGGATCAAACCATGGTCAAACCATGCAGCAACCTTCTTGTCACAAGGCTGGTTATCAGGTTAATTACTACACCGTACACTCTGTATGTGTAAAATCCCTGTGTTGAGCTGCTAGTAAGCAATGAGGGGGAAGAGGAGGGTCAGGAACCCCTTCTGAGAACACAGTTCACACATCTCCCCAAAGATGTCTGTGAGAAGACAAAACCATTTCGTCTGCAGCTTAAAAAAGTGAAAAGGTTTAACTGCCACAATAAAAAAATGGCATTAAAACGCAATTCAAAAGCCTTTATAATTGTTGACTTGCTTGCTTATCAGTTAAGATTCAGACCGCTTCCAGGTTTGTAGGTGTTGTATACATTTTCATCAACATATATTTAATTTAATTAAAGAAAGACAAAATGTGCAGTCCAACTGATGGAGCACCTCTAAAAGTGGCAGAAATTGCATTGAAAAAGGTCCTTAAAATACACAAATATAACTGTGCAGGAAGAGAATAAAATATTTAACATCTATTGGGAAAGACTTATTCAGTTTGTTTAGTTTTATTCAGTTTGTTTTATTTAGTTTGTTTACATTAAAGTTCTATTACAGAGTTATTCGACACATGTTATTTTTCATTATCTTCACACAGTGCAGAGTGGGGCAATTTTTGCTCAATGCAAACGTGTGACTGTGCATTGTGGAGATGTGAAAATGCATCATGGAAAATAGAGCTGTCATAAATTAATTCATGTAAGGCAACACATTTACATTTATGACAGTTAGCTGACGCTCTTATGCAGATCAACTTACAAGGTTAATCATATTACAGGCAGGTCAATGTAGTGTTAGGAGTCTTGCCCAAAGACTCTTATTGGTGTAGTACAGCATAGGCACCCAGACCGGGATTCAAAGTCCCCCACATGTGGTGGTGACTCTCTGGCAGTTTCGGGTGTTATTCGCTGAGCTACACCAACACCACTACCTGTTTGCAAAGCTCTGATAAACAGACTCACTTCAGAACTCCCCCAGCCTCCCAGCTGTAGTATGTCATACATGTATATGGTGATTGATTTTCTACGTTCAAGTTTAGTTCAAAATATTTTAAAAAAAAAATCAAAATATATCCAATGCTATCAACCTGCTATCAAGAGTCTAATTCAATCATTAATCATCCCAACACAGTGCCATGCTGGTGTTACTGCTGTTCTAATGAGAGAGAATCCAGATTTAGTGTGTATTAACAGCCAGTTATACACAGTTACATCCTTATAAAGATTCTTTCCTTGTTTGTTTACCTTGCGATTGTGCATTGGGATACTTCAGAGGGACTTTCCTGCAGTCTCTCCATATCACAATATCACACGCTGGTTAGGGAACCAGCCTTGTGACCGGAGGGTCGCCGGTTCGATTCCCTAAACCTACAGTAACGACTGAGGTGCTCTTGAGCAAGGCACCTAAACCCTAACTGCTCCCCGGGCGCTGTGGATAGGGCTGCCCACCGCTCCGGGTAAGTGTGCTTGCTGTTCACTAGTGAGTGTGTTTGTGGTGTTTCCCTTAACGGATGGGTTAAATGCGGAGACTAAATTTCCCCACTGTGGGATCAACAAGAGATCTACATCTAAATCTAAAAGATTTGCATCTTTCAAGCACATGGAGAAAAAAAATCCTCAATACTGATGTACAGTATGTCAAAGCAGCAAAAAATCATTCCAAGTAATTACAGATCATTTGTATTAATTTATTCATTATTAAATGTTCATATAGTCATGGTATCTTCAAACAGAGAAAAGTAGTAGATGTTCAGACATTTGTCATCCAGACTTAGGTTCTGAAATTAGAATGAATAGAAGGTACTTCAGTAACAGCAACAAAAAGTGATGGAGGAACAATGGTCACACTGTAACTGCTTAAAATCTTCCCCTTTATGTTTAATTCCAGCCCAAATAGGTCCTATCAGTTGGCACTGCTCTCTTGTCTTTTACTTGGCTTAGGCCATATTATCTTCACACATCTAAAAAAAAAAACCAGCATCATTCTATGCAAATGTCCAAAAAAGGAAGTTGTATTGGCTGGTTTTCAAAAGTACAGAATGAGAAAAACTACAAAAGACCATTATTACAGAAAGACCAGCAGTCAGCCTAGGAATTTGCCAAATGAAATTAAACACCCTAAATGAAACCATGTGCTAGCCACAAGGACAGTCAAAAGGAAACAAGTACAGAAAATGACCATGCTGAAAAGTGTGTCCTTTAGTCATGCAGTCTAATAAACACTATGACACCATACCTCTACAAAATACAGTAATGCTCCTTTTACAGACCCTTAAATTTGAGGTACTAACCAGGTTAAAGTGTGCTATGAACTCCAGAGTCCTGGCTAATTAGTTTGGGTAAAAAAGTACTGAGCAGTTCCGAGGCACGTATTTTATTCAGACATAGAGCTCTGGGTCTTATAATATACATACCTGTTTATCACCAAGAAAAGAAACCGAGGGCTGTACAAGAATCCATGAGTTACTGTGGAAGTGTACATTCTCTGGGCTCTAACCTACAAGCTTAGAAAACATTATACCTGGTACTTACATAATTCCCAGTACACACCCAGGAGGGTTTTCCAAGTACGTATAGCTTTAAAGAGCGCCTCTAGTGATGAGGTGGTGTTTTACGTCCTGATAAAAGTCCCCTCACACACCCCTTCTTTTCATAGAGCCCGCTGTTGTATCAGTGTCCCCGGTGTCCTGCCAAGAGGCAGACTTTAGCCTTGTAGTTTTAATGCTGGTATTGTTTTGAGATTTAAGCTAAGCTTAAGCTAAATTATTGTATGCATGGAGTTACAGAGAAATATGTTTGGTTGGACATTAAGTCCAGGATGCTTCTTCTTTATACTACATTGTCTAAACCTTTGCTCTGTCACCGGTAAATTCAGACTGTCACTTCAGTGTAAAACCAAGAAACGTGAAAGTAATTATCTACAGCCAGTGTGTGGTCTGTCCATTATGGGCTACCTTAGCAACATTGGGGCTCTACATGGCAGCCTTCTTTGGGAGGTGACATGCTCCTAACCCTAGATATAAAGGGTTCATTCTAAGCTAACAAAGACACATTGATTTGTGGCAACAGGTAGTTATACATTCCATCTTTAAATATGTGGGATTATAGCAATATCCACTGGAAGTATGGTTGTGCTTGATACTTCAAATATAGATTACATGTTTTAGTATGTCCTGTATTAGCTTCATAAGTAAAACTCCTCTTCACGCTGCTGCAACATTATTGGACACTAACTGAGCACCATCTGAACAGTACACACTACACTTGTTCATACCCATATCCCTGTGCATTGCCTCTTTACCTATGCCCTATAAGACTGCACATTTATTTATAATACCGTCTGTACTGTTGTTTACAGTATACAGCTACCCGTTACTGTCATTTGACTTTCTGATTGGACGGTTTTAGATGACTTGTGAATGTGGAAATACACAGCTGCACAATCTATCTATCTATCTATCTATCTATCTATCTATCTATCTATCTATCTATCTATCTATCTATCTATCTATCTATCTATCTATCTATCTATCTAATGGATCAAGCTGTCTTGGACAGCATCAACATGTTACTCAAAATAATTTACAGTAGTTTAAGTGTTGTACCTCACTTTTGCCTGGTTAATGCCTAGACATTATATAACTATAAAAGAAAGTGTTATGCAAAACATACATTTACATTAAACAACTAAAATACATAACACAAGTATTTTCAGCAACAACGAATTTTAACTGATGATCTTTCATTGACCACATTTTCATTAACTTCACATTATGAAGACTCACCACCTAACAACAAATGGGAAACATACTGTTCCTCATGTCATGGGCAAAGTGAAATAACAGGAATTGGTTGTATCCGCTTTCAGTACCAGTCATTGGTCAATACATAAATTTTGTAAGTTGCTAAATGCAAGCTGAGGTCCTGATTAATTAAGAGGGCATAATGTAAACACAACGGTCCTGATGTAGTGTGAGGGACCATTTCATTATCTTATCACCAACCACAGATATGCTCACAGATTTCTACAGGTCATATATTCATAAGATACTGTTGGTTTTCTGACTCTGATCCTGTTGAGTACTTATTTACTCAGTCCATGTTTTCATTATCACATCTCTCCAAAAATCTGATTTTACAGTCTTATTGTCCTAAACTAAAGACAATATAAACAAACACAAATCTTGTTCTTAACTTAAACTTAATTCAGTTTAGTAATTCAGTTTAATCTGTTAAGGCTTCTCAGTTTTGTTTGCTGAACGTCTGGTCAATGTAACCTTCTTTAGTAAAATCCCCATCTTTGCTCCTGGCACCATGTATTTGCATATAGGCTGCGCGTTTCTACTTTGTTTAACCTACTGTGTGTAGTGTTGTTCACTCCAGGCTACCTCCCTTCGAGTACCCACCTGTTTTCTGTGTGGTGGAAACTCATCAAATGTCAGATGACACTTATTTTGGTTTATTAAAGTAGTCAGGGCTGTTCCCAGTGGCAGAGATATGGACATCTGAGGAGCTTGATATCTGCCTCAAAAAAAAAAAACAAAAAAACTTGCAACTCTTACAAATATATTGTCTAATGACTCTAAACATATAGTTTAGAGACACAATTTTAGTGTGAAATGTATTTTTTAGGATTTGTTTTGCTTTCTTCACATTTTGAGATAATTAACAGAATATGACATAGCTCAAAATTTAAAGGCATCCTAAACACTGACACGTTTTTAAATACTGGCCCAGCGCTTTCACCCTGCAGTGATCATTCCCCACACAAAAAAACACACAGTACACACATGTAAAATTAGAGAACAAACTACATGATCAATGTAAAATGTCCCTTTTAAGGAGGTGACCACACCTCTCATGAGCCCCCTGTCTTGGACATTAATGTGGTCATGCCTCACAAGGCCAGCAACAGCCAGTAGCAGCAACTACAGGTTTCAAACATCTATAGTAATTGACTTTTTGCAGCACTGCGGTTCAATTTCAGCCAATTTCTCTAGACCAACATCTTCAGTTATGCAAAGTGGTGAAGTAAATCCTAAATCTTCACTAAAGTCAGGATTAAGTTTAAGTATTAGGTTAAAGTTGTGATTACTGTTAGAGGGATTTTTTGGATTAAATCTAGAACTGGGTTGAAATTATCTTGCACATATCATGTTACGCATACACTAGGTGATATTCTAATATAAAAAGGGGAATCTTAATGCCTCTAAAGCTCCCTCACAGAAACGTATTCTTTATTATATTATCCTATATTACATTAAATACATTGCATTGTCTTAGTATCATTTTTGGGATGATTTAGGCCTGAAATGTATATATGTAGAATGTTGATGCTGAGAGGTACACACAGCGTGATCTAAAGCAACACCTTTATGCTTTACCATACTTTACCATTATTTTACTACTAATACTACAGTATAATAATCACTTCCATTCTACCATTATTAACATTACATACTAAAACTTGTGTGTTCTTCAACAGTGCAACATGGTTAAAGATTTACACATGAACTGGGATAGCTGGCATATCTTCCAGTGTGGTATTCAAACTCTGTTTGTTTTGAAAACAATGTGACATCAGAGCACACCCGGCTTCCCATAAGCCACATGTAGTTCAGGAAAAGTTTTCTCATGTAGGTTTGGGTTGTTTGTTCACTAGCACATATTGCACTCACGTCATTTGCTGTACACCAGTACTGTAGAGTTTGGGCCTAGATACCGCCCACGGCCTGTGTGTGTGCAGAGAGTGAGAGATGTGCGATTTCCTTTTCTTGCGTTCTGGCTGTTATAGATAAAGCTTCATTGGAGAAATACACTTTAAGACACAAACCCTATTTTTCATGATCAAATATCTCTTTGGTTTGACATTATTAGGAATCACTGTGTCATTGTACGAGCAAGCCAGTTTATCTCTCAGCATGATTCAATGTGCACAAGACTTTGTAATTACACTCTAGTTACAATGTAACAACACAAGGATTACTGAACAATCTACTTACCAGAGGTTTCCAAACTCTGCTCGTGCTCCCAAACATTCATTGAATGGCAGTAAGGGGAAAATCACAAAAAATTGGATTTTAATCTTCATTTAACTGAATGTAATCAGTCAGGTGTTCTAACAATGCGTCCTACCCATTGAGCAGTCCTATAATAAGAAACAAGATTTAAGAGTCAGAATTGCAGATTGTTCCTGTGAAAGTGATGCCGTTTAAAAGATTAAGTCATTGTCATCTTACTTTAAACACCTGCCCCTGCACTCTGAGGGTCTCTGCACAGCTCACACTAAAGTGTGATGTTCATGACAAGGCCAGTTAGGAGTGTAGCGTTAGGAGTCTTGCCCAAGTACTCTTATTGGTGTAGCACAGCATAGTCAACCAGACCGGGAATTGAACCCCAATCTCCCACATGGTGTGATAACTTAATGACAAGTGGTGTTATCTATTGCACCATACCAACCACCACTAGCTGATGTTAAGGCCTGAATTGAGCTTGTTAGTCATGTACATTTCACTTTCACAGACGTGCTTTAGTTTGTGGTTGTATTGGGTTACTAGTCTGTTGCTGCTGTGATCAGTGCTTAGCTGTTAGGATTTTGTTCATCTGTAGTGCTGTTTTGTATTTGTAGCTCTTAAACACTGAATTGATGATGTAACTGTGATTAGTAATGGGAAGTCAATTCTCCAGCAGGCCTGGGATTCTGGGTGGACTCTCGAAGAGACAAACTGCTTGGAATTTACTTGGCCACTCTGTGATTTTTTTATTTACTGTAATCAACTCCAGAGACATTCTGACAGAGGCAAGCGTAAAGCACGAAAGAGAGTTTGAGTTTAATTAGCTGCTTTAAACAAGTATTACAGTTTTAGAAACTGCACAAGGAACAAAAAAGAAAAGCAATGTTTCAGTAAAGCAAAATCATTTATAAAAACACAATATCATTTATTTGTATTATATTTTGGACGACGTAAGAATTCTTTAATGATTAAAATTAATTTGGTTCACTTTTTAATTTTTTTATCTTTCAGATTTTAAACATTTGAACATAATTTACATTTTATACAATCTAAATTTAAATTTGCTCAGAACAGCACCGTGGTAAAAAAATGTTAATAACCACTGTGTGTTTGTGTGTGTGTCTTTTTCACTCCTCACCAGTTCTGTCTGTGCTTAGTGCACAGAGGTATATTCCATTTGCCACACTTTTGCTGATTACATTGCTGACTAAGTGATTTTTGGAACTTGGATCTGTCACCTCTTTCTTTTAGTTTGGCCTTGTGTACTTCTTTCCTGTGGCTGGGTTGTGGGTTTAGTCGCTCCACAACTTCCCATTGCTTCAGTGAGGTAAGACCTGCAAGTCATGTGTTGGTGACAAGCTCATTTAAGAGCTCACAGAGGAAGAGCCGCCATGCTTTTGTGATGCCACTGTAAAATGTGGGGTGCTGAGCTGTGAAAAAGGTCTAAGTGTTTATTGTGATGATGCCCAGGAGGTTGTACCACTGTACCATGGGACATCTCTATGCTTGCTGGTGTGGGTGCCAACCATCTGTGGTATCTACACCTCTCTTGGTCTTTTTGTAGAATGTTTTTACTTCTGTTGTTTTCTTTCTGCTGTTTTGTTGTGGTGGATTGTGCTTAGGAGCATGGCAGTTTTTTTCTTTCTGTCATTTCCAACTATGGAAAGGCTGCCACTGAATTCAAACTCTGAGATGCAAAAGTCTTTGGACGTGGAAGCCTTCGTCAGAAGAGGAAAATCTGACTTGTTCTGTCTTAGAATTAACGCAAAAGTCAGGTCCTACTTCGCGAAAATATTCCTATTTATGGAAGTGTGGGGTAGTAATACCAAAATGTTTTTAATCTGTAAAAGTAAAATAAGAAACCTGTTCTGAGTAATACCTAAAATATGAATTTATGATAAAAAAACAATATTTTAAAGATACAATAAAACAATCTCGTCATTTTAGACCTGCTTCTATCTTACATCTAAGGGATAACCTTGCCACGTAAATAACTTCAAGATTAAACTGTTAAGCAAATATTCAACCCGCCCTACAGGAAGAAATAACAGCTCACATTTATGTTCCATAACTACAGGTCCACTCCGGTGACAGTGTAAAAGAGAATGGGTCATTGAGTTGGAATGACTCAGATATAGGCTGTGGGTTAGTTGAGTTGGTGTGTGGTTGAACCAGGAAATGAAGCGAGTGAGACTCAGTCATAAGGTTCACTTTTCAATGTTGAACTCACTCACTCCACCAATACCAATACATACCACGCAGCAATTTTAAGCCAACAGAAAAACATTTTAGTGCACCAATTATTAAATATTGCTCTTATAATACATATTTATTTCCAAGAGTGTTCATCCAGAGTGCTGTGCCATCACACCATGAACATATACATTAAGACAGATTCATTTTGGGTCCCAATGTCTTATATGGGGATCATGGCAGTATAAGCATGCATATGTGTACAAAGAGCGAGAGGGCACAAGCAGCAAGAAGTTTAATGTCTCAAGGGATACAGATCTGTAAAAAGTTTGAGACCCACTACACTAAATGAACAATTCACAAGGCTCTGTGTGCTTTGTGCAGCTTTCTCTAAGTTGAATACAACATTGCAGTATACTACACAGACATAGAGAGTTACAGAGGTCCATAAATCACAAGGACAGTATAGGTTTATTCGTCTCATGTATGACTGTGATACAGGATGAGATACTGAAGAGGCACTGAAAGGCCCCTTTTCATACAAACAGCACAGTTCAAGTTCCTGATCATTGTCACTAGGATCAAGGGGACTGCAGTCTCTTCTTACAGCTGCACTACAGGAATCTTCATTTGTGCATGACCCCTGCATTTAAATGGCAATTGCAAAATGAGTCACCACATCTGCTGCATTGATGGGACTTTGTCTGCAAGTCTGCTGCAGCTACGTACAGTATGCAGGGCATATCACCAGACTGTGTCATTCTGACCAGCAGTGGTGTTGCAGGAAATGCCTCATGCTGCTAAACTGCAGACAGAAAAGCCACAAAAATAGAAGCTACCAGCTATCGTTCTTAGAGCTGAGCGGAACTACACACAGGCGTAGATATAGTGAAACTCGAGATATAAGACCGCAACAACTGACTGAGTTTATCTGTCATCTTCCAAGGTTGGAAATGTTTATACTTTTTATTGCATGAACAAGAAGGAGTTTATGCATCTCCAGTTCCAGATTAAGCATAATCTAGATTAAAGAGATTTTTCTTTTTTTTGTAAAAGTATGTGAAAGTATATTGGTCTATAAAACTATGTGTGGACTGTTACCTTCTGCATTGCTAGTGCTTTTGCTTGTTGACCATATTCTTTAATAAATGATCAGGAGTTGTAAATCTTGAGTGAAGTGTATAGGCCTTGGCATCCTCTAACAAAGTTGGTTTATTACAACCAAAAAATTAAAAGACTGGAATAATCTTCAGATTTAGGAGCTAACCTTATCCACTACAGCTGGTAAATAACCATTTGCAATATGACATAAATTGTCAAATTCATACTTCTAACCAATAAAGTAGCATTAGGCTGGGGCTAGCTGGTTAGCATTATAACTTCTCTAGATACCTTTGTAACACAATACATATCTGACATACTATCAAAACTATAATGGCGTGAATGCAATCAGGTCAAACTAAACTTTTTTATTATCAAACGAACTTAGTTTCCACCCAAAATGGTTCAGGTACCATTAAAACATCATTTTGCTTTTATCAAGGTCATCTTTGAATAATGGAAAATGTTTCGTATTAGCTGATTAGCATTAGCATTCTCCTCTAAGCATGCTAAGCTTTTCATTGACATTGTGACTGGCTGCACATGTCCCAGAGGAGCTTGTGCCAGCCTTCCCCTATCCTAGCTTGATACCATGGTTGACGAGGGGCACTTTCTGGGTCTGGATTAGACATGAGTGAATTTATACTTGTTCTTCTTTTTGTCTGAAGACTGAATGTGGACTAATAATACTTACTCCCAAGTTTTGAGAAGCTGAAGTGAAATGTGCAGAGCACACTATCAACTTGAATCATCCTGAACTAAAGTTGTCCAGGATCGGAGCTATGGATAGGAGCCAAAGTTGGCTTCTTATGTTCGTGTTTGTTTAGCAGATTTTCCATTCCACCTTAAAGAGTACCACAGTACATTCTGCACCCTGTACAATCTGTAGCAATTAAGGTGGAAGGTTAAGGATTAGCATCAACCATGCCTGTTGTCAGTTTTGTTCCTTGGAAAGGGTATTAGTAGCGTCGACACCTCCTTCACGGCCTGGAACGGTAGATTTATGCCATTTGCTGTTGATCTGGAATGTGAATATTTATAAATTAGAACTGTTGTGTCACAGTGTAGGATTTAGGAATCTGCCTGTTTTATGGGCTATTTTACAAATAGAGGATTTGTATTTGAAGGAGGAGATAGCAGTGTTTATGTCGACTCGAAGTACCAAACTTTATATTTAACCAAGATGGCGCTAGCTGGTTAGCATGCTAACTTCGGTAGATACCTCTGCAGCATGAAACATGGACGTCTTTGACACAACCTCAAAGCTGTTATTTCTTCACACTGTGGCGATAATTATGGTTAATTGTAGAGTGTTTAAAACGTAAAACGAGTGTTAAAAAGCTTACATAATGCCCTTTTAAGGATGAACTAAAAAGACGGTCTGTACAGCATGGTTGTAAAGAGTCCATTTGGCAATTTTTGTAATCTTCAAAATACCGCTTCTGTCTAAGAAGTTACTTCCTTTAAATATTTATGTGCGGTTATAATACACAAGCAATAAAAAGCTGAGTTGGTTTTAAAACAGAACAATCAGCGACTTTATTTAGCTGAGCGGTGCGCTCAGGCAGATGCGGAACTATTGTACTTCTTCGTCCTCTTCACACAAACCGCCGCCTGTTAGCCAATCGTAGCGCAGGAGGCCGGATCCGCCAAGCCAATCGCAGCGCAGCAGGGGCGGGACTTATCGCAATACGGGTTGGGGGTGGTGGGGCGGGGGCGGAATCAACGGCTCCTGCTTATGAAGTGACTGATGGTAGATGGCTGCTCCACCCAGAACTAAATACGGACCAACTTTGCTTGTTTAATCTCACACTGCTTCTTCAGCATCCCTGCACCCCACGGAGAGGCTCATGAGCGTGAGAAACAGCGGAAAACTTAACTTTCACAGCGTTTTACCGAGTCGACTGTTTTGAAAAAGTCCAGCCAAAATAGTTTACGGCACGCTCCACGGAGACCGTCTGAGAGAGAGGGAGCGTGAGGCGAGAAAGCGCAGCGGGACTCGGACATGTGAGACTCACCGGGCAGCACGAACCCACCAAGGCATAATGAGGCGGCATGCGTTCATGTGGAGGGTCCACAAACTTCTGCTGGCTCTCTGTGTGCTTCTTCAGGTACGTCTGTCCTCAGTGTCTGTACTGGTTCAGGTGGATAAACTGCGTAGCGCCGGGAAACGTGTCGTGTGCTGCACCTGTTGCGCCAGGTGATCGCAGTGGGAGTTATGTCTAACACTGTCCTTCATGTTTCCTGATAGAGGTCTTTTCAGTGTGGGAGAAATCTGACATTCCAGTCTGGGTTGTTTTAAAGTTATATGAGGCTGACCTTTTTCTGGACAGGCTCAGTTTTAGTAAGAGTTGGGGATTTTCCCTCATTTCTGTGTGATTAAACTGATGTAAACAGAAATCATTCAGAGCTGTTTGATGTGAAATGCTCCGTTCGAGAGAAGCTGAGCAAACAGCTCACAGTGGTGGTGATAGGAACCGGACGTCTGTTATTGCGTAAAATGGTGTTAGACAGTTTTGAAGGGCAATTGTCGCCTGAACATTAAAGAAGTAAAGGCCAGGTGTGGTCCAAAAATAAATTTTCATTTCTTAGAATCTCATTCTAAAATCTCTCTGTATCTAAGGCATATGTATATGTAAATACAGTTTGTGCATATATGGTTAGAAGAGGGGAAAACAGGACAGCCACACTAAATATTTCTTAATCTTTAACTCACTTAAAAACAGCCCTTCACTGGCCTGGTTTTACTAACCTGCACAGGTAAACATCTTGGATTAAAGGGCACTAGAATGTGATTGTAAAATCGGATTTTTGGAGAGAAATGCTAATGAAAACATAAACTGACTAAAAAAGTCAGGACAAAAAAACAACAGTGTGTTCTGAATAAGACTGTGTAAAAGGTTCTGCCTGTTATACGTTCTATTCAGTATGTCTATATGTCCTACATGTTATTCTACATGTTATATGCTTACTCTGAAGGCATACATTTGAATGGAAGTACCGGCAAGGTGTTATGAGGTAAAGGTGCAAGATAAATGGTCAAAAGATAAATCTACATTTTTAAGTTTACCAAGATTTTATCATCATTTACGTTACATATAAACTCTTGTGTTGTTTCACTGATCATTTTGTTCACTGATCAAATGGTATACTGTAGGTTCACTGATCATTTTGGACAGTGAAATAAAATTGTGTTGGAGACGTCAGGACCCCCGGGTTTCAACCAGCACCACTGTAAAAATGTTCTTTAATATCTCTGCAGTGGACTGTGTGACATCAAGCCACAATATGTGACATTCTTAATATCTCTGTGATGAAATTGGATAACAGTGTAGAACACTCTGTGCAATTCCCACTTCCAGAATCTGCACTGGCATTCAGCTTATAGCCTAGTACTGTATATATGATTCCATGTTTTCTGACGTGGTGACAGAAACTGTTCTCACGGAAACTCACACAAATGTTGTGGTTTATGTAAATAAAGCATTTTAAAAAACAGACGCATTTGCAGTCTCTATCAACTCATTCAGTAGCCATCGAATGACGATTAACGTTTGAAGTTGTTCTGTGTGCTGATCTTGCCAGAGAGCTCTGTTGTTTTGTAAAGTAAATTGAGGCTACTAAGGGGTTATTCAAATTCTCCTCAAATTGAGGAAGTGAAACATTTTATTTCAGTTGCTGCATTCCGCCTGCATGACCCCATAAATGAGTGAATAACAGATTTTCTTTTACACCAAAGCTATCCTGTGCTCACTTTCCTCTTAAATCGTTCTCGTCTTTGTTTGCTGTTTTCTTTATTTAGTCCACAAATACTTCAGGGAGCGTTGCTAGATATCAGCAACTGTTGAATCATTTTTCTATAAATAAAGTAACCCCCACCGCCCATTGTGTAAGAGCAGTAATTGGAGTTTCTTAGTTTTGTTCCCCATGGACAGCAGGAAAGGCTTTGAGATAAAATCATGTGTTCTTAAAAGAGGGGACTGTGGCATTTGTAAACTCTTCCCATGTAATCCTCAGAAAAAGAAGGAAGATATACTGTAGTCATGACAACGTTTTGGTTGTTACTATACTATGGAAAAAGTCCCACAAACTTTATACAGGAAAATGCCAGGAATTAAACGCCAGGCAGCATACATGAATCCAGAATGTGGTCAGTTCCTCTGGATGTGAACAGGATCGCGTGTTCAGATGTTAGGATGGCGTGAATGCAACCGGGCCAAACTAAGTCTTTGGTGATCAAATAAGCTTTACCTTCACCCGCAATCATTCACCTTTAAGGTGCCTTTAAAATGTCAATTTGCTTTTATCATCTTTGAATGATGCAAAAAAATGCTGATGTAACAGAATCAGTAGTTAACATTTCCCTCCAAGCCATTGAGCTGTTCAGTGAAATTGTGTTAGCATGTCTGTCACAGACGAATCTTGTGCGTGCCTTATCCCTCCTTCCTCTGTGACTTTGTGTGATGGACAGAACCTAATTGGGTGACACTATATTTTGCAGTAAAAAATTGTGATTACTGATAACAAACAAATACACACAGCTTTGACCCTACTTTGTATTTTATTTTTTGTGTATATGCTTTTTAACATTAACTGTTAATGAAACGTCCGGTATGAGGTTCTTCTGGTGCAAATTTATGGCAACTTGAATGCTGATTGTGATCCCAGCTTCTATGATTGGTGCAAAGATATTGTTGCATAGGGTCATTTACAGGGTCATTTATAATGTTGAGAAAAAAGCAGCTCATATTTTTTGCTTGTTGCACTGTCGCCGAATCGCTTGCCACTTGCCGCTAAACCGTGACTACAATTTTTAGTTGGGGAATGACTGGTTACTTGTCGGACTGCTAGTGTGAATGTAGGGTTACATAGTGCAGCTTTACGTGATCTAAAAGCACCTCACTGAAAATGCTCAAACAGTCATTCCACTACTCCAAGAGTAAATACTGCTGGTATCAGTCCCGTCGGATGGCTACCATCTTTAAGGTTTACTTTTTAATCTGATCCCAGCTTTCAGTGTGTTGGGCAAGTCGCTATGCTAACATTAAGAAACGTTAGGTACCATTTTCCTTGACCCAGATTACAAATTAGCATAGTCTAAAAGGAATCTCCATCAGTGAGTCACCATTGGCACTAGAATATAGTGAAAGACTGCGGTCCATCAATGTCTGAGAAATTAGCATTAAGAACAAAACATTAGTCACCTCTCTGACTGGGTCCAGGCAATTTAGGGTGGGTCACTGGTAGGGGTGGTAAAGTCTCAAGAAGTTTACATCACTCTTTTCCTGTTATTCTCTCACTCTGTTTGAACTCTTTCAACCTCCCAGTGTTGAGGTGCCTGCTTTCAGACCTGTTGACTGATGTGTTCAGCATGTCTAAAAAGTGTTATTAGGTGCGCAAAAAATTATTCAGACTTCTTGTAGTTGCTTTAGATTGCCTTTGGGTGGTGCATGATGATCTGATGATGTTCTATGGGGTTTATTTGACTTTATGTGCTGCTTATTAGTTTGAAACATATTTCCGCTGTGTTAGTTCATTACAGAGCCAAAGCACCTTAAAGTAGAATAAAAAACCTTCCATTCTATGAGTTGATTACGGTAATGGTGATTTAGTTTGAAAGACGGCGGCAGAACTGTGTTTCCACCTCATTTTAATCCCTGGGTATTCCGCGCAGTTCACGGATATTCAGTAAGCCATGATGTGGGAACTTGTGGGACAGAGAAAGGAAGGTACATTGCTTTGCATAAATGACTTATAAACGGATGTTGTTACACACAGAATCCTACGTCATTAATGTAGGGAGGTTTGTGTGTTTGTGCTAATGTCTTTGGATCACCTTGCATTCTCGGAACATGTGTGTGCGTATACAAAAAGTGAGAACATTAAAGTCAAAGGGTGAATGAAAAAAAAACAAAACAAAGCATGTATTTATAGTCTAGGCTTGATTCCAGCCACTGACAAATCATTTTATTATCCTATTACTTTTTTTAACTTTCATTTGCCTCCTCCATTTGCATAATTATCTGTATGTATATGGTTTCACCAGAACTGTGAGGTTTTTCCGTTTGCTGCTGAGCAGTTTTTCCGTTTATAGAACTGCTGGTGTTATTAAAAAACTGCAGCTGTGAGCATATCTTGTGTCCATCAGTGACCTGTATTATGGTTTCTTTCTTAATGAATTCAGGTTTGGTGAGTGGCAAGCCTCTTAGGGTTCAGCATATAAGGACAGTAACCCGCAGTGTAATGTCCTCAGTAACAACACATTTGAAGTAGCAGCATGAAACACTGCTAGCATGACATGCTTTATTGTTCGTATCTTATAGGACACACTGGATGGGCAACAACAACGCTGTTTTTTGACTCATATAAGGAAGTCAAGGAGGGTGTGAGGCCTCTTTATTCCCGAGTATTGCTAAAGAAGCGTGCTTTGTTGCACCGATCAGTGTAAAGCTGCCTATCTGCAAGTGAAACAGATCACAGCTATTTTGGGAATTAGTGAATTTGCATATACCAACACACTGTGGGCTTTGACGAGCCAACTTAGACTTAACATATGGACATGGCTAGCCCTTAGGTACCAGCGGCTTGTCTATGATGGGTTTATACTGAACTAAAATGTGAATTTACAAATCATTTCCACAGCTTTCCGCAGTTTTGAAACACTTGTGTATCTAGTAAGTGTAGTTCTTTGGTAGTTTAGTGATTAGTAGTAGTAGTCAAGTTATAGTGTGGTATTTAGTCACTGCTAAGTTTTGTACCATGTAAAAAAAAACCCTGCCATCTAAACTTAAATATGCATGCAGAAATATAATTGAAAAAAAGGCCATACATGTGAAATGTAGTAGAACATGTGTAGTACAGTGGGTTCTAGTACCCTAAGCATCAAAGATTTTTTGTGCTGGGCATTAATGGGATGGACACATTTGGAGGTGGCCGTTATGTTCATGATTTGTCATTATTGTGATATATTTGGTTATCCTGATAATGTGCTTTCATGAGAATATGGTATTGTCTGTATATATATGATATTGTCTGTATTGAAAAACAGTGACCACCTACATTTTTGATTATAAAGAGAACATAATTAGTCCTTTTTAATTGGATTTAGTGCAGTGAAACATTATTGTATATATGTATATCATATGTTTTGATTTTTTACTTGTGTCACAGTTAGTGTTGCATCGGAATACCCGCTTTATGGTATACTGTGGTCTAAAAATTGATGGTTATTGCACTGTGTACATTGTATTATTACTTATTTTGCCTATTATTATTTTTAAAAAATGCAACCAAACAGAGAATCTCACATGTTGTAAAGATCCGTTAAAAGTATACTGTTTCTTTAAGAGGCTACAGATCTGCTGTGCAGCTCATTTCTAATCATCAAACCTCGAGTTGGAGTTGAAGTTTAAACCTAGCCTGACACATCTCCTTTCCTCCTCAACTGTCTGTCAGTGTAAACATTTAAATATCCATAAAAACGTGCTGTCAATTATTTTTTACATCCCGGTTCCCTGCTAAATTTGCATTGTCTATATGATCATTAACCTCTGACCTAAAAACAGACACATAGACCTGACCTGCATTTCAGGATTTTTCATAAACAGACCATGAAGAAAATAAACAGTAGATTAATCTATAATGAACACATGATCATTTGTTAGATACAATATAGTTAAAACAAACTCCAGAAAATCTGTATATTGTGAAATCTCACACACAGCTAGGGCCCTGTGTCTGTGTGCCAAAATATTGTTATACGTAATGATGTTTTGTGGATGTTTTAGATTTTAATTTCACTCACATTCTGCATCGAACTGTAGGTGTAGATCCGTAATTGTGCCAAATATATGAACATTCATGTAACTGTCTTGTAACCAGCACTCATAGATAAACAAAGCTTGAATGAATGTGCTTGTTGGATTAACAGTTAACTCTTATCGAGGTCTTCACTTGTTGTCTATTACACATCACATCTGGTGGGAATTAATTAACATTAACAGAATAGGTCATATTAACGAGTGTGTTTGTCACCTGTTGTTGCTGGTTCCTGGTCTTTGTGTGAGTATAAGAATGGATGTGTTTAGCTGAATGCAGTTAGAAAAGCTAAGCTTTAAGGGGACCTGTATAATTCAGCTGTGTATATTGTTGTGGCTTAATTAAGACTACAAAATGTTAAAATGGAAAATAGCAGAGTGGAGTAAGGGATTTAGTCATGTTTACCGGGAAGCTACCAATGTCCCTTTGCAGTAGTTTTTGCTGGGTTAGTATGTGCTTTGTTAGTGGCAAAGGCAGTTCCTCCAGGAAGCCCTTTGATTATCCATAAACAAAGTGGAAAAAATGTGATGTTGAATTCTTCCAGGAAGTCTGATGAAAATTAAAGTTAATGGTCTGGTTTTACACGACAGTTTGTGTCAGAGTCCTTGGTTGGAATCTCTTCTCCATTTAGAATGGGCAACCTTGTGGAGATTAGAGTTTAGTCATTGTTGAGTAGTATGATGATTTTATGTAACTGCTCTATTACTCTTTACCTTTTTTGTGGACCTGTCAGAGTTTGGCCTCAGCTGTCATGTCACTTGTGCTATTGAACCACAGCAACTACGCAGAAGTGGGACTGAGAGGAACAGAGGCTCTTCTGTTGAACTGTAGATAACTGTACTGAAGTGTTCATTTAATGATAGTACTGTCGGCCTTGCAGGGTGACTCTACTAACTGAGAATTTCTCAGACCAATACGGACAGTATGTTTTACCATAACATGTGGCCTGCTTGGTGTACCTTGTGGCCATTAATTTGTGATTTCTCATACAATTTTATGAAAGCAAAAAGTTAATATATTTTACGATGACCTAAAGATATTTCCTTCTGATAATTTTTAGACTGTGTTGTATATAAATGTACTGGTGTATTAGAAAATAATGTGTTTCTTTGAGGAAAGATGTGGAAGTAGAACTGCTTGTTACCCAGATAAATAGGTTTACACACATTGTCGCAGATGCCTGAGACCTTGCACTGTTTACATTTTTTATATATATATATATATATATATATATATATATATATATATATATATATATATATATATATATATATATATATATACAACACCCATTAGCATGCTAGTACTACATTGTTCAAATGACTATGCTGCATATGCTCCATACAATGTCTGGTTCTTATGATGATTCTTGCCATTGATGGATTGGTAGAAGATAGCCTTGCATTGTAAGACTACTACCTTTTGCCACCTAACATGGCCAAGAACTGCCTGCTAGAAGATAGAAAGAATATTAAACTGTCCCACAGAATGACTAATCACACGCCTACTGTTTGACATGACATATAGAAGGAGGCAGTATTGAAAACACAACATCACAACATAAACAGTCGCTCAGTAAACACAAAAGCATAGTATGGGTGGAGCGTCTGTGGCTGAGTCTACTCTTCACTTGGCTGATCTTAGCTTGAACGACA
Organism: Prochilodus magdalenae; assembly: GCA_024036415.1. Lineage (NCBI taxonomy): Eukaryota > Metazoa > Chordata > Actinopteri > Characiformes > Prochilodontidae > Prochilodus > Prochilodus magdalenae. The sequence goes on from JAMWET010002595.1 coordinate 542,523, forward strand.
AAACGTTGATTCTCATCAATCCAGTACAAAACGATACATGGAAGTGTACGTGGAGTTGCGGGTAACCAACCAGAATGCAACTGGCATAATCTTGACAGTGTGGCCAGGGTAGCTCAACAAAGATATCAGACTCTGGTAAACACATAATTGACGTAAAAGACCCTGATATTCAAATCTCTGTATGTACAGTGTTATACATTGTTATATGCTCTGTAACTAGATGTAGATGCTTGGTATAAGAATATGTTTTTTAGCTGGTGCAGTTCACACACAGGCTTACACCTGAGCACTTTTCTTGGAGGCGTGCATTTGAAAAGAAATAGATTTGCTTAAAACCATGACAGATTTCCTGGGATATTTCTCAAATTTGAGAAGGCATATGCTTTTAGTAAGTGTATATATATATATATATATATAGGTAGATATAGATATAGATATAGATATAGATATAATAGAAATAGATTAATAAAGGCTTTTTTTTACCAGTTAGGAGATACTTCTTTTTCTTTGGACAGCAACAGTATTTATATAAATGTATTTATTTATATGTATATATATATATTTGTATTTGTCATCTTTATATGCCCTCTCCATAAACAAAGATCAGAAAATGTATGTATAGCCATTAAAAACACATTCTCAGGGCCTTGTAAATATGTTTGTTTTGTAATATGTAAAATGTTGATTAAATATACTGTCAAAATATAACTGTCGGGAAAACAGTTTTGATTAGTTGTGCCTGACTGAGATTGTATTATGTGTATGTTTATTGTGTACTGCTTCCAGATGTTCTTTTCTTTGGCATGCAATTGTTGTACTATGTGAAATGAATAACTTTATAGTTCCAGTTAGGAAGATCACATGAAAAACAGCAAACAGTGCTGGAGTAGAGGTCCAGGAAACTAAATGCACGTAGAGGATCGCAGGCAAATATTTATGGAAATTGATTTTCACATGAACACAGTCTGCTGAACACAGTTTTGTACTGCCACAGCAGAGAAACTGTTGAAAGTATGCGCACCATTACAACAGAAACAAGTACAATTGCAGTGAACTTCCTGTGGCCCTTGCAGAAAATTCTTGATTTTTTTTATCTGGAAAAATAAACATTGACGCTTTGAGGATCTCGTGCGAAATTACTAATAGTTCTGTTTCTATGAATACTGTTAGTCTTCTTGGTCACCGCAAAAGTTGATGTAGTACTGACTTCTAGAATCTAGTATCTAGAAATCATCACACGTGTTTTAGAAATTCCAGAAGTCTGATGAGACTGTGTCTGCAGTTTAAAACACTGCTTCTCAGACAGAAGACCTGCACGTCCCTGCATTTCCCTCTACTAACACCCTTTTCAGTTTACATTCCCAAGAATGTCATGAGCTGCATCAGGTGTGTTAGAAGACCCAAGCAGAGACAGTTTGCTGTGTGTATCAAGGTCTATGATCAAAACAAGCTTTTTAGAATATGGGACTGGCTGTCTGGTGAGGACAGCAGAAGGACACGCCTTTTTATAAAAACGTCTTTTTCAATTGAAGCTCAGCTTACAACTAGGCAGATGTCAGGCTTTGCTAATTCGGCAATAAACAGTTTTATAAATCAAAGTAGGTTAAGATATGAGAGGCTGCAAGAGTTTTCCATTGTGTTCAACACTACATTCCCTCCCAGGTAAACTTGCCCTGTCCAAATTTGTAACATGCAGTAAAGTGCACAGAGCCATATAAAAGGTGAGATTAAAGGTCAGGCAAATCCCAGATTGCTGAGAAACTTTAAATACATTAAGCACTCAGCATTGGCTGGGAAGGGGAAATAAATTGTGTTAACAGTATAAATGTTTTTTATTGGATAACAGTTTTGTTTTTATGCTGGATGAGATTGTGTGATTGGTGTCTTTAATAATAAGCTAGTGCATCATGAGAGAACGTCATATGATATAATTTTTGCAACCAATATTAACATTAAATATCTATCCATTTGTCCAGCAGATTGAATTGTAATTTGCTGAATGAATAAGTAAAATGTATAATGTATTTAAATTAATGAAAATATGATGTTAGATAACTTCTGCCTGGTTTTATCAGTAATAACCCTCCAAAAACCATTGGGAAAACAGTATTAATATAAAATAGGTAATCCCAGAGTCAGACTTTACACTATGATGTGTTGGTTAAAAGACTCAAAAAATTCCCCGAAACGCTCCACTCATCAGAAGTACCCTGTACACCCTGTTCGGGATACCTTCAAATTTATGAGTTGGTTTTGATTTTCAAATTATAATATTTTGAGAGGGCATGAAGGCAGATATCTGTCCTGTTATTTAAGGATTAACTGAAAAATTTTAATCCAGGCTGAACACTTTTTTTAGGTTATAACTTTACAGTGTAAATCCTTACTGCAAGAAGAAATACTTATTAAAATGATGAAAAAAACATTTTTTTTTTTTTACTATTTTGAGTATATTCTAAGAAGAGGAATGCATGGAAAGCATTGGAATTCTGAGCTATGAGGCTCCAAAATGCAAAATAATAAATAGGTTTTATCTCCTGGGCACTCTGCAGTCCTGCTGTGGTATTGCAGAGATCAGATCAGGAGTCTTGATGGTGTGGTATTATGACAGGTCTTGTTCTTGGTCAGGGACTTATGGTCATGCCCATAAGCAGAGTCGGTATCATATATTTCTTGCTGTAATAAATACACAGCTTTCTTTGACAAAATTCTTGCAGTATATATACATGGCTAAACATTAAGCCGAGTACAACCAGATTGGCTGGGTTAGAATGCATGCCAAAACAGACACATTCAGCAATACAGAATTAACCTCAACATCAACAGAAAGTCATTAAAGTTAAACTTTCAGTTTAAGATCTGTAGCTTCAGCCGACGTACAGTAGAAGAAATCATACATTGTCACTGCATACTTTCAAATATGATACAGATTTCCATTCTATGGCACCTGTAAAAGCTGTTTAGAATAAACTAGTTTACTCAGACAACAAGGTAAATATGTTTATAGTTAACATCGAAGAAAATTTGCTAAACAGTACTTCATTAAATTAAACCAAGTGTGCTGGTGATGGAGCTACACAAATGGCTGGTGGCATCCAGAGAACAGGTTTAGGTTTCGAGTTGGGTAAAACTTATTTAATTGCTTGTAACAAACTGAAGATTTTTTTAGGTTGCACATTTTATGGTGAAGATACGAGTCAGACTTTTTAAAACCATTTTTGTTACATTTATATTGAGTTGTATTTGTTCAAACAGTAAAAGACAAATGTTTTACTGAAAAACATGGAAAAACTGTGACAAAACTGTCCAAAAACTTTTGCACATTACTGTATTATTATCTAAATAAAAAAAAAAGACATTTTTTTGCATATTAGAAATGCTAATATTTGTATTATTTATTATTACATTTTCTCTAAATGTAATGTCTTTAACCCCTTAATACAGAAGGAGATGTTGATTCAGCTTTTTACTTCACTCTACCTATGAAGTAATGCAGCCTCTAAATTCATTTATAAACCGAAGATTATGTAACGAAGCCAAACAGATTTTCATCCAGAACCACTTTGAGGAAGTGAAGGCCTGTATAGAAAGCATGTCGCATGAACTTTTATTGTTACTCTAATTAAACAGATTGAAATGTTTCCAGCTTCACAGAAAAGCTGTTATGATTTTATTTCTGGTTCTTAATTTATGATCACAGATTACACTCACTGTTTGTAAGACTGTCCTCTCTTCCAGAGTTTCTTTCTTTCTAGAGTTTCTAAACATTTCTTTCTTTTACACCGTAGATGTCAGCATGTAATCCACTAAAGCCAGCGTAGGGGAACAGCACACACTACAGTTTAGATCTTGTGGATTCGAGTTTTCTTCCACTTAATACAGGCATCTTAGATGAGGCATAACAAATGGTTTGTCACAATGATATATATGCAGTAGTCTTTATGGAAATGCTATATTTAGATAAACACTATAAGCCACTTATTTTGTGACCTTCACAATAAATAGCTTGGTGAGGTGGAGGCAGGCCAGTGCTAAAAGGGTAAGGAGTAGTGCCATACCCCTGGAGGACAGTCAGGGTGGGAAGTGGTAATTGTTGGGCTTAGTGTGGAAGTTTCCTGCTCCCCTAGTGCCAAGGCTAGGGTGCAGGCCCATTGTGTGGGTCTTACAATAACCAGGTCACACAAGGAGCCATGACCAGGTTTTTAGGACCTGGCATGAAATGGATATTATAAAGTATGAAATTTGTCATCAGATCGCTGTGCTGCTCAGTAAAAGCAGTAGGAACAGAACAACCATAGTTGGGGTTTAACATATAGTAAACAGTAGTCACTACAGCTCACTGGAAGACACTCTTGGTATGTTTGTGAAATTCCTTTCCACCAAAGCTTCGATTAATGATTAAAGCCAAAGAGTGCTCCTGTTGTTTGTGAGAGGAAAGCTGTGATATATTGGTATTAAAGTTTTACCTCTTATGGGGGAAAAAGAATTTTGCTTCCTTGTTCGGACTCATGCGCTGCAATTATACACTTCACAGTGAAATCTGCAGCTGTCGGAACAAAACTGTCATTTTTGTTGTTTTTCAGTTTTTGACATACATTGAAATGTCGAAATTATGTAAAATTATGATGAATGAACTAAAAAAATAAATGGAAAATAAGTCTTTGGAAATAAGTCTGTTTACAGTGACTTTACTGTGACACTAAATGTATGCTTTTTCTTTCTCCTGTAAAGTTATCATTTTGGAGATACAAGTTTTTGTTCCGAGAGATGTTTTATCAGGCTCTTTGGATACTGGATAAGGAGATTGGTTATTGTATTCATTTTATTAGTTTGACATGCCATATATTACAACACTGATGTATTCTCTAAACCTACTCATAAAACAATTACATAAGTCCAACTGAACTTTTATAGATGTGTTTCAGTCTGGGCTCTCTGGCTGCACAAATCCGATTTCATAGTGATCCGTGACCTTATGTAGTGATGAGGGAAAATTGTTTGGTGAGTTTGGAAGGCAAAATTTGAAACCCACTCACCCATATGAAAGCCACAACACCAGCGAGCCAGTGTAGTTTCTGACGTCTATGTCATTACCTCAAATGCAACCAATGCAGACAGGTAGGTGATTTCTGGACGCACAAGCTGATCAGATCACTTGCAAATAACAGTCTGGACAGTCATCTAAAAAGATCTGATCTGAAAAACAAATCTGCTTTGCCGGCAGGCTGAACACAGCCAGTGATGTGAGGATGGACTTCAAATGAATTCCCTTGGTTACATATAACCGTCACTTTTAAGATACTACTGCTGATAAACAGCTATTTGTTTAAAGAAAAAGGAAATGGTGTTGGTAGTCTTATTTGTTGTCCATAAATTAAATACTTTGAATACTCGGATCCATAGAGAAGAGTAGTTACAGTGCACACCTGCTTTTGGGTTAAGGGCACTAAATCCAATTGCAGAGCATTAAAGCTTAGGCAAAGACAGTTCACACTCACAAGAGTGTTACAGCCATTTCGCAGCTTTTTAAGTAACTATTATTAAGTATAATAAATAATACTTTTTAAAGCTGTTCAAGTCATCCGGTTAAAATTCTGGAATGCTTCAGTGGATATGCCTCTAATGGTGACTGTGTCTGGACTTTAAGTAGGTCAGCACGATACTGGAAAAATGAAACTGCAGTATTTATTTCCCTGTACATATATATATATATATATATAGGTCAAAACACAAAGAGACACTGTTAGGCATATCCATAATGAAAATGAAAAAAAAGACAAAGGGGTCAAAAAAAGGAAAAAACGAAATCGCAGAAACAGGCTCAGAACTAAGAACAGGATTCAACAGAGACTTTGCTAAGAAGTGAAACAGACAAGGGGGATATCATGAGCTAATTAAGAGACTGCAGGTCTGCAAGTGGGTGGAGCCAGGCAGAGTCCATGTGGAGGCCATTGTGTTTTTGCTCGGCATGTCCTTTTTATTCTGTAGTTTAGCAAGTAAGCTGGTTACAGAGCTATTACCAGTCAACAGAATAGTTCTTTCTGTTGTTCGCACTAATTGTCATAGTTTATTTTCCATATTGACCTCTGAAAATGCCATGTCATAGACTTATTATTTAGTAACTACAAGCTCTGTAATGCACACTGGTCGGGCTGTTTGTGGGTTAACGAAGTGTGTAGTAACAGGTTGGGCTTTTACAAGGTTAAAGTCTGTGTGTGTTTAAAAATTGTTTCAGGACATTAAAACTAGTTAGAGCATTAAAGCAGGATATTAATCTGGGTGGCTGGCAAGTAGATGATTCTTTCTGAAAAATTATGCTACCTTGGTGAAATGTTGTACCATAGTGGATAGAGTGACACTCTAGATTGTATGTTATATATTTCGATAGCCTAAATCCCCTGAAAATGCTACCACAGGGTTATGTGAATGTTTTGTAGGTCATAGTTTCGGGAAGCTTACAGAGAAACGAGAGAGAGACAGATACAGAAACAGATATTTATGAGCGAACAGCTTTAAGCATGACGGTAATATTATTTTTATTTAGTAATATTTCAGATACAATACATGGCATTGAATGGTGTGAACTCAAGTGGAACACTTTCCATGGAATGACTAATAAGGAACTGCAAAGTTTGCATTTGCACATTCATAGCATTCAGAATCACTCAGTCACTGGTTGACTTATGTAAAAAGCCAGTCACTTATTAGTCAGTGACGGCTTTTTACAATGTTTGCGGTTATACATTGATCAAAAGAATAGTTGCTCCCAGAAGGAAGTGTGCTACCGCAGTGCTATTGGGAAGGAAGACAGAAAATAATGATACATTTAGACTGATATGCGCAATATACATATACAGTAGTGTAGTTCAACATGCCAGGCGTCTCAGCATGGAGTTGTAAAGGTTCCTAATGGTGTCCTGTAATAATCCATTTAATGCAGATTGAATATTCTCATGCAGGTCTTATTAGGTAGGGGTGAAGGTGAGGTGACAGGATGACATCCTGACATTGCTGCTTGCTGAATGTGTGCAGTTGTGCCTGTTGGGTCAGTCAGGTACAGCAATAAGACCCATGCATGGGTTATCAAATATGCAGAGAACCAGATTGACTACAGTCTGTAGTTGTAGTGTGCACTTGTGTGGTAAGTGGAGCTGCTAAAATGGATAAATAGTGTAGATAAATTGAGGTGGTATTAATGTTATGGCTGATCAGTGTATATGTACCTGCTACAGTTTTGGTAATATTCTACAAGGTTCAGAATTTTTTTATGTTTTGAATGAATTGTTTATGCTGTTATTTTATATTGTGTTCTCTTAGTTAGATTGTTTTGTCTTTCTTGCAGAGCTTCAACTCAACAACACAGGGTGCATTTACGAACGATACTTCAAGTGAGCCAACAACCACATCCACCATTACTACAGAAACATCAACCTCTTCCAGCGTTATTACAAGTGAGCAATCATCCACATCCACCAATTCAATAGAAACACCAACCTCTTCCAGCGTTACTACAAGTGAGCAAACATCCACATCCACCAATTCAATAGAAACACCAACCTCTTCCAGCGTTATTACAAAAGAGCAAACATCCACATCCACCAATTCTATAGAAACACCAACCTCTTCCAGCGTTACTACAAGTGAGCAAACATCCACATCCACCAATTCAATAGAAACACCAACCTCTTCCAGCGTTACTACAAGTGAGCAAACATCCACATCCACCAATTCAATAGAAACACCAACCTCTTCCAGCGTTACTACAAGTGAGCAAACACCCACCAATTCTATAGAAACACCAACCTCTTCCAGCGTTACTACAAGTGAGCAAACATCCACCAATTCAATAGAAACACCAACCTCTTCCAGCGTTATTACAAAAGAGCAAACATCCACATCCACCAATTCTATAGAAACACCAACCTCTTCCAGCGTTACTACAAGTGAGCAAACATCCACATCCACCAATTCAATAGAAACACCAACCTCTTCCAGCGTTACTACAAGTGAGCAAACATCCACATCCACCAATTCAATAGAAACACCAACCTCTTCCAGCGTTACTACAAGTGAGCAAACAACCACATCCACCAGTTCTATAGAAACATCAACTTCTTCTAGCTTTACTACAAGTGAGCAAACACCCACCAATTCTATAGAAACACCAACCTCTTCCAGCGTTACTACAAGTGAGCAAACATCCACCAATTCAATAGAAACACCAACCTCTTCCAGCAGTACTCCAAGTGAGCAAACATCCACATCCACCAATTCTATAGAAACACCAACCTCTTCCAGCGTTACTACAAGTGAGCAAACAACCACATCCACCAATTCTATAGAAACACCAACCTCTTCCAGCGTTACTACAAGTGAGCAAACAACCACATCCACCAATTCTATAGAAACACCAACCTCCTCCAGCGTTACTACAAGTGAGCAAACATCCACATCCACCAGTTCTATAGAAACACCAACCTCCTCCAGCGTTACTACAAGTGAGCAAACATCCACATCCACCAGTTCTATAGAAACACCAACCTCTTCCAGCAGTACTCCAAGTGAGCAAACATCCACATCCACCAAATCTATAGAAACACCAACCTCTTCCAGCATTACTACAAGTGAGCAAACATCCACATCCACCAATTCTATAGAAACACCAACCTCTTCCAGCGTTACTACAAGTGAGCAAACATCCACATCCACCAATTCTATAGAAACACCAACCTCTTCCAGCGTTACTACAAGTGAGCAAACAACCACATCCACCAATTCTATAGAAACACCAACCTCTTCCAGCGTTACTACAAGTGAGCAAACAACCACATCCACCAGTTCTATAGAAACACCAACCTCTTCCAGCTTTACTACAAGTGAGCAAACAACCACATCCACCAATTCTATAGAAACACCAACCTCCTCCAGCGTTACTACAAGTGAGCAAACAACCACATCCACCAATTCTATAGAAACACCAACCTCTTCCAGCGTTACTACAAGTGAGCAAACAACCACATCCACCAATTCAATAGAAACACTAACCTCTTCCAGCGTTACTACAAGTGAGCAAACAACCACATCCACCAATTCTATAGAAACACCAACCTCTTCCAGCGTTACTACAAGTGAGCAAACAACCACATCCACCAATTCAATAGAAACACCAACCTCTTCCAGCGTTACTACAAGTGAGCAAACAACCACATCCACCAATTCAATAGAAACACCAACCTCTTCCAGCGTTACTACAAGTGAGCAAACAACCACATCCACCAGTTCTATAGAAACACCAACCTCTTCCAGCAGTACTCCAAGTGAGCAAACATCCACATCCACCAATTCAGTAGAAACATCAACCTCTTCCAGCTTTACTACAAGTGAGCAACCATCCACATCCACCAATTCAGTAGAAACACCAACCTCCTCCAGCGTTACTACAAGTGAGCAACCATCCACATCCACCAATTCAATAGAAACACCAACCTCTTCCAGCAATACTACAAGTGAGCAAACATCCACATCCACCAATTCAATAGAAACACCAACCTCCTCCAGCATTACTACAAGTGAGCAACCATCCACATCCACCAATTCTATAGAAACACCAACCTCTTCCAGCGTTACTACAAGTGAGCAAACAACCACATCCACCAGTTCTATAGAAACACCAACCTCTTCCAGCGTTACCACAAGTGAGCAAACATCCACCAATTCAATAGAAACATCAGCCACAAGCAATTCTACTACATCTCGCACACTTGGAGAGAATGGACGTAAGTCCTGTAATGTAGTCGTTTTGTAATGTTTTAATTATTTATTATTAGACTTCAGCATTAGCAAACCTACATTGTCCATGCCAGTTCACATATGCGTTACTTGTTACTGTATATCCCACGTTAGAACTGTGAAATTGTAAGCCAAAGAGCTGCACACATATGAACTATAAAGAAACGTGACAGTTTTGGTGCTTTCCTACAAAGGGGGCCAATTAGAAATAAAATGTTGAACATACAATTTATGATAAAAACTTACTCATGTTGTGTCTGCGTTCTCTGGTCTTCATCTGAGAGAAGAAGTGATGCCAGTTCAGCCCTAACATTCAACTTACAGAAGCATTACCACTCCGTTATATGTCATATATCAGAAATATGGTAAAATACAACGTTTATTAGACTTTGGAAAGGTATTCATAAGATATACTTTGTACATGAATGTTGAGGGCCCAGAGGAACAAGATTTACCAATTTAGAAAACACAGTTTTTAAGGGTTAGAATTATGATTATCATTATAAATAAAAAACAAATGTGCCTGAAGATCCAATAAGGCCAGATTAGAAGGATTTTGTGAATCAGTTATTGACATCACAAACCAATGATGTTTTAGTACTGTAGTTTTAACAAAAACCTGGTATAAAAACTTGTTCGGTATTAGCTGCACATTTATTTGTTTTAATATTTAATAACGCATGCTGCACTTCTTTAGTAGAGGCTTCACCAAGGTAGTCTTAAAAGCATCTGCCATAGAACTGTTTACAATAGTTAAAACATCATTTTAAACACACGGCCAGACACCATTTTACACAGTCAGACACCATTTTAAGGATTGAGCTAGGAACAGGATCAAGATCACATGATTTGATTTTAAAAGTTGTGAGATCCTGATCAGAGAAAGGTCATTACTGATCTAGGTAGTTGGTAAGGAAAGCTATTGGAACTTGCTTCACCTGACTGAGCTATCCTTGGGCTTATTAAGGCTGTTTTATTTCCATAGTGAATTACAAACTGTTCACAGGTTTAGAAGATAAACTATCAGGCACACTCACAGGAACACATTTATTTAATCAGTCTGTAGGGGGAAAAAGGGAATGTCATGATATCTTTGTGATTGTGGATTACACTAGAGAGGTATGACTGTATCTTCACAGATCATTCAGGTCATATGGTGGAGATCTGCTGTTTGAGAATATCACAATATAGTTGATTTTTAATTTGTGACAGTTCCCTTGTTCCTCCAGAGACATTTATGAACATGCAAGTTCTTCTTTTGTTTGACTGGTACAAGAACGTTAGAGCTATGTTGATGCGCAGTTCTTAACATTTTTAAACAATTGTTTCTAAGTACAGTGTAAAAGTTATGCTCTCGTTCTCCGTCATCGTTTTGCCACATAATGCAGTATGGTCTGTGAATGCTATGACCATTTTTAAACTATACACAGAAGCACTATGACTCCCGCGAACCACCAAGTCAGTCAACAAGAGCGTTCTTAACTGAATATAGAATCAATGCCCAAAAAACAGCCTATGTTCAAACACTCGACCCTCACCACCCGCTTATCATGATGCCTTTCCAAAACCACAAGAAAGTGTATGAAAAAGATTATTGTGACTGAAAAAAGATATATCCTTTAATACTATCAAAATAAATGTGCTTTATCTTTTTTTATCTTTGCTGAGAGTCATCATTAGAAACAAGCTGAGGGAAAGTGTGCATTAAGGCATCATAATATGACATCAAAAGTATGGAAAGCTTACCTGGAAGAGAAAAAAACAAACAACCTGCATCCTGAACTGCATATCAGCATGCTATACATATTATACTCATAACATGACTTCTAATGGTGTACTGTCTTCAACGTACTCAGTCTAACCTTTTCCCTGCTTCCTGCAGTTCTCGCTGCAGCCTCGAAAAGCTCAACAGCCCCATCTGTTGTCAGACAAACCCATTATAATGGACTTAGCCTTGTGCACTATCACATGTACAAAATTAGAATTCTGAATTTAACAGTGTCAAACTATCAAGATTTTAATATTTCTACAATATAAATAATATGCTAGAATAAAACACCTTAAAATGCCTGGTGTGTTACATTATTAACTAATAATGGCTAATTCTTCTACTCGCACTACAGTACAGACTCTCACTGTCTTCAGACCTCTTCCACCTGTGCATCTGTTAGGACATTGGATTTAATATATGACAGTAGGTCAAAGTCTGTCATTTGCAAACCAAACTTAAGAAAACCTACTGAACAAAACTGAACAGAAAAAAAAAATTTCCTTATAAAGGAGCTAATATGTTCTTGCCATTATTAATCACCAAACCTTTTAAAAGCTTGCCAAGCAAGGTCTGTATGGGCTGTGGGTGAGATTTTTATATTTTATTTGATACATATGATATCATTTTAGTGGCCACACAAATAAATAAAGAAAGGTACAAACCCCTAGAACTACATTGGAGGGTTAAAACATTAGTCTTCCTATAAGTATTTGGATGATGACTGTGGAGAGCACTGTCTAACATGTTGGTCTAGAATGTCCTGTTGGTCATTTGTGTATCATTTACTTCTGTTTCGTACTCATCAGACCTGTCAGTGCCCCCTTCTGCTCCATGGAGGGGACATTTTCATCCAAATATTTTACCACTTGTTCTGATAATAAGTCAAACCAACTTTGTATTGGTTTGCAGTGAGCCTTCCCATTCAGTTCACAAGCAGAATCAAACCACCTTTCTAATAAAATAGCTCACATATCATATATACACATTTTTCTATTGAACAGTGTGAAATAAATGATCTTGTCTAGATTACATGCACCAGCTCAAATCTAGTATTGCATAATAGGTTAAATGCAGAATATCTTCTTAAATGACACAAGTGAATGGAAAACTGCTTTAGCTGTAAAGGTTAAACAAACAAAGCATTCAGACATCATAAACTATACATGACAACTAAAATGTGCCGAACACTGACATGTCCAATGAATACTTACTATATTATAGAACAAGCATGTTAGTTTTGAGGGCACCCTTTACAGTATTTGGTTGAGGTTTCTTTAAATTCTGAAACTGTAGTTCAGCTTAAGCGGTCAGAAACATAAAGACAGAGACAGTTCAGCAAACAAGATGGGCTGTGAAATACTTTACAGCTTTGTAAACAGCTTTGTCCACCAGGGCGACATGTCAGGTCACAGAGAGTTCTGTTGCTGAAGTGCCTCACCCACTCTTTTACCACCCTTCACTTAAATTAGTAAAGCAATGGAACAGCCTTTAAGGTGGTGGTGGGGAGTCCCTTGAAGGGAAGTGACAAGCCAAAGTGAACAATAGCTTGTTAAAACAAGTATTAAAATGTTAGCCTCTATTATTCATTAAGTAAATGTTCAAAATGATCAAACCTACATTTTCTGAGTCCCAGTAAGATGGAGAATAACATTGTTAAATGTTGCTGAACTGTCGCTTTAGTCATTAAAGGACTTTTTAAAAAGTGGATAATGCTGAAGTCCAGTTCACTCTGCAGCCAACCTGCCAGGCAAATGACCATTTCAAAGCATATTTGAAACACAGATCAAGTCTGACAACAAACCTTACATGGTTTTTAGGGGTTTTCTTTAGATCATTTTTGTGCCATCCTTAAGCAGATCTCCACAACGAAGGGGGCTTATTTATAGCTCCTAAATATTGCTGACACCTCTGCACTTGTTAACAAGCAAGCTGAGCAAGGCCCTAGCAAGGCTAAACTTTCTCCATGCATAGACATCATGCTGAACCTTACGGAATTGTAGCCACAGACTGGTATTATCATGTGTACCATTATAATAATGTGGATCTCTTACATTTTACATTTACATTTATGGCATTTAGCTGACGCTCTTATCCAGAGCGACTTACAAGGGTAATCATATTACAGGTAGGTCAATGTGGTGTTAGGAGTCTTGCCCAAGGACTCTTATTGGTGTAGCACAGCATAGTCACCTAGACCGGGAATCGAACCCTAGTCTCCCACATGTGGTGCTGGTGGTTCCCTGGAGGGTAGTGGTATTATCCGCTGAGCTACACCAACCACTTACATCTTACATTTAACACAGCAGTGCTGCTGGAGTTGTTAAGCACTCCAAAGTCACACCGGCTGGACTGAGAATAGTCCGTGGCATTAAAGGTCCTTTAAAGTAAAGTTTTGAGGATTTGTTAAATTAAAGTGTGTCATACATTGTAAGAGGGTCATATGCCCCACTAACAATGTATGACACAATAAATTGACCATTTCTGGCCGAAAGCACATCATCTGTGTATTTAACCTCCTCCTGTAAAGTAAAGTGAACTAATGGAGGTTTGTGAGTAAATTGTATTGTGTCTGCTTACAGATATAGTAATTATTCTCACAGTCTCAAACAAAACCACATCATCTGTCTGCTGGAATCCACTACAAGGACACTTGTCCTCATATACAGTGAATTGGACAAATGGAACAGTGTCTAGCAATGATACCACTCTAAACACGTCTTACACACTTACTAATCTGACTCCTGAATGAACTACACATTAACTGTGACTGCAATAGCTGCGAATGGAGTAATTGCAGGGGTGCCAGTTAAGACATTAGCATTCACAAGTCCTGTACTGCATATAATCATATTCTAAAAATAATCAGAAAATTTATGTATTTTATTTTTGGGCATCAAACACAAATGCATACCTAATTACACAGCTGATTTTAAAGTGAGACCTCATTTTGATGCATCTAGCATAAATCTAAGTTTCACAAATTTTGTCTGCTTACAGAACCAGATGTCGTCACCAGTCTCACCATCACCGAAAATGAAACTGTTTTCTTTTTATTTTGACTGTTTAAAACAAGTAAAATTTATTGTGTCTGCTTACAGATCCAGATGCCGTCACCACTCTCAATATTCCTGCCAACAACACATCACCTGTGTCTCTAACGTGGAGTCCACCACAAGAAAACTCATCCTATAGCGTAGAGCAGACAAATGGAACTGTGTCTAACAGTACTACCACTCCGAACTCACCTTTCACTGTCACTGATCTGACTCCTGGAGTGAAGTACACATTCAATGTTACTGCAGTATCTGCAGTTGTAGAAACTTCAGGAGCACCAGTTCAGACATCAGTATTTACAAGTAAGTTTGGTATTACAAGTCCTTCATTCTACCTGAAAATTAAACATTGATTGTTTAAAACTTGTATGTTAGTTTTAAAAATTTATTGTGTCTACTTACAGATCCGAATGTCATCACCAACCTCATTATTTCTGCCCGAAGTACATCATCTGTGTCTCTAACCTGGAGTCCACCACAAGGAAACTATTCATTCTATACAATACAGTGGACAAATAAAAATGTGTCTAACAGTACTACCACTCCAAACTCAACTTTCACTGTCACTGATCTAACTCCTGGAGTGAAGTACACATTTAATGTTACTGCAGTAGCTGCAGATAACATAACTTCAGAAGCCCCAGTTCAGATCTCAACATTCACAAGTAAGTTCGGTAGTACAAGTCCTGTCATTCTACATGAAAATTAAACTGACCGTTTTCATTTTATTTTGACTGTTTAAAACAAGTAAAACTTATTGTGTCTAATTACAGTTCCGGATGTCGTCACCAACCTCAGTATTTCTGCCCACACCACATCATCTGTGTCTCTAACCTGGACTCCACCACATGGACAATCCTCATTCTATACAGTACAGTGGACAGATGGAACTGTGTCTAACAGTACTACCACTCCGAACTCCTCTTTTACTGTCACTGATCTGACTCCTGGAGTGAACTACACATTCAATGTTACTGCAGTAGCTGCAGATAACATAACTTCAGGAGCACCAGTTCAGATCTCAAGAGTCACAAGTAAGTCCTACACTGCAGATAAAATCATATAATACAATTGTAAATATTAATGAAAATGTATTTCTGGTGTATTTTCTTTTTCATGTGGAAAACAAATGTATACTAAATTGTAGTGCAGATTTTTAGAATGAGACCTTGTTGCTTGAGATCTTATGGCTTATGGTACTGTATATACCTAAAGTCACAAGGCGTCTGCATGTGTCTGCTTACAGAGCTTCAAAGATTCCCTGGCTCCTATCATCATCACCATATCAAAACACAACACAAAACACAATCTCAACGATTTAGTGTACAGAAAATGTGACACATCATTGGAATTAATGCGCCGCAAGTGTCAAAACAGTCTATTTTCTGAATTGTGTTTGTGAGTAAAACTTATTGTGTCTAATTACAGATCCGAATGTCGTCACCAACCTCATTATTTCTGCCCACACCACATCATCTGTGTCTCTAACCTGGAGTCCACCACAAGGAAACTATTCATTCTATACAATAGAGTGGACAAATGGAACTGTGTCTAACAGTACTACCACTCCGAACTCATCTTTCACTGTCACTGATCTGACTCCTGGAGTGAACTACACATTCAGTGTTACTGCTGTAGCTGCAGATAACATAACTTCAGGAGCACCAGTTCAGATCTCAAGAGTCACAAGTAAGTCCTACACTGCAGATAAAATCATATTCTGCAATTTTACATATTTTACATGTAAATGTGCAACTATGATGTATTTTCTTGTTTTTGGTCAGTTCTAAAAAATCAAGTTTGGTTGCTTTGCAAAGTAAAAACAACATGGAACGATGCACAAATAATTTAAACCCTATAGGAAACTAAAATAATACTGCGACAACACCAGATGTTTAATGTGAGACATTTGATTGATGTTTGAGTAGTATATGTACATTTTGAATTTGATTTCTGCTGCATGTTTATAAAAATCTGGTGAAAAAAATGACCTTGTGGAGTTAATTAATTGGTTAATTGACAACAGGTATAACAATTCAGGAATAATTTTTCTCGATGTAAAATAGAATACACTTTGGGATTTTCATCATCTATAGTACAAAGTATCAGGTAAAAATGGGAAAAGTATGCAACGTGTGTTGGCAGTACTTCAAAAAGCAATATGGCTCAAACCGTCATATTTATTAAAACGGACGTGAGGTACAGCTGTAAACAATCAGAACATAATGGAGCTGGATTGGTTGAGGAATAACACTTGGCCATGATGTCACGGAGCGGAGCACCTTGGGGACTGGAGTCTGGAGGAGCATCAGAGGCGGGGAGGGGCTTGGAGATGTGACAGATCTAGACTTAATACTGACTAAGTCTAATAATACTAGAACATAGTGATAAACGTGAACCTGTCCTAACATTTCTGAAACATGATGCTGGCGTCATTATAAAAAAAAGCTTTTTTAGTTTCAACATTTTATATGTTGGCCACTTCATGTGTTTGTTGTAAGCAGAATTGATTTCTAGGGCTGTGACAAGACACTCATCTCACAAGAACAAGACGAGATGTGATTTTGAAATATTTTTAAGAAAACTTCAAAGATGGAAAATATGTCTGGAAAAATAGAGTTTTATTTGACAAGGTCTTAAAACATAAACTCAACAGACTGGTTTCTCTCCTTTATGACTGAGTCTCTTGAAACTTAACTGTATTTGAACTTTGCAGGATTTTTTAACTTTTAATTGAAGCAGTGTGTGATCTAACAGAAACACTTTCCACATATAATAAAAAATGATTCATAAAAAACAATATAAATAACAAAAACAAATACAACTTTTCCTAGTCCTATATAATGCAGACAATAAGTGGAAACCACAACCGGTCCCAACCAGAGCTAAGAGACTGGTACAACTGCCTAAGATATAGTCATGTTCTTTTTCAAGAATGTGAGCATTTGTACTTTTTCTGGAAGCAGTCGAGACCTTTGGCCACTGACTATGTCTACTGCAGTTGAAAAGACATGCTCACTTGGAACAGTGGTAGTGGGGATAGAAAGATATGCTTTGGCAAGTGGAGACAACAAAGGAAACTTTCTCTCCTCTCAGTTTTCTCTCCAGCACTTCAGAGGGCAGCTTCTGAGTGGGATAGAGGCCTCTCTTCTGTAGTGTTCAGTTTCTCTCTCAATCTCTTATGATCTGTTTGACTGTAGAGAGAGAGAGAGAGAGTCCTCCAGCAGATTCTCAAGTGCAGTCTTTTTGGAAGCAGGTTCTGTCACTTCTGAATCAGCTTCCCCTTTTCCTCCATGTGTGGGATAGTGAGCTCCACTGGTGGTTGCCTCATCTGCCCTCTCCTCAGCAGTGGTCTGTAAACCGCAGAAACATTGGCATTAATCTCAAGCAGCAAATACCCCTCTTCCTCTTAACACACTAAACACACACCCCCACACACATCCACACACCCACACACACACACACATGACTTGCAGCTTTCCAGCTGGTACTGAGAACATACATTGACTTAGACAGAAGATAAAGTTAGACGTACGATAGGAAGAAAGTGATTTGAAGTGGTATATACCTGGTTTTGATGCAGGTGTTTGATCCTCTTCTGTACCCTATTGAAAACAGTGTTGCACTGGTCATGGTCTAACTGTGGTAGAGTCCGGAACCTTGGGTCCAGCACTGTGAGCTCCAACAGAAAGCTGTATGCATCCCCACTATATCTGACTTAAATATTACTGAGGGTTGCGCTCTGTGTGTAGGCCACAGTGGTGGAATCGCCATCGTTTGGTGTCATACTCGATCATGTTCTTCAGTTAGAGACACTGTACGGCTCTTCTCTTGGTGGCTGTCTTTAAAGGATATAGCAGCTTCACAGAGAAGTATTCAGAGTCTCTGAAATCGGAGCTGTCAAGTGTATCGAAGGTTCATTTTGAATTATCTCTGGTCTGGTAAGAGCTGCTGCGGTAGCAGCTTGTTGCTTCAGGTAACGATGCAGCATATCCAAGGTGCTGTTCCATGGTGTGGTGACATCCATGATTAACTTGTGTGGAGGCAGTTGCAGCAGTTCTGGTTTTACACTGAGATTGTGAAGCCTGTGTAGCTAATTTTATAGTGTGGGCAAAGCACTTTATGTGCGGCTCCAATCTCGGTTCGTGCGCAGCCACGTCCATGTTACTCACATTATCAGCTTCAATAGTGATGCCATGGTTTGGCCCTGTAAGCTCCCAGTCAGTGATAGCTGCTTGTAAAACTTTGGCTGTGTACGAAAAGCGTGCAAGTCTAAAGTAGAGCTTTTACCATTTTCCAGTCACTAGCAACTGTGTGAGGCGTAATTGTGATTTAGCTCAGCGTACCTCTAGATGTCCAAATATCGGTCGTCATGACGATGCTTTATGCCTCTGATGGAGTCTGTTTAATCATAGCCTCGGTCTCTTTGGAAAGATTCAGGACCACCGTGCAAACAAAATGAGAGCGTGATGGTATGGTGTATTTTGGTTCTAAAGTGTGGAGGAGTCCCCTACATCCTGTCTCATATCAGCTGCAAAGAGAACTCATATGTCTCTTGTTATTGCTGTGGCTGTAGCACTTGTCTGTGGAAGTTAAGGTCCAAAGGCATTTGTAAGTGTTGTCTGTCCTTGACTGTCTTAAGCAGAGAGCCATGGTGGTGCCGTGATTGATTTGCGTAGTTCTCGTATAAGCCGCGGTGTACGGCATGGTTTTCTTACAGAGCTTACAAATGGTTCTTGTCTTGTCCGTCACTCTGTTACCGTTATTTGTTTCCACCGGTACCCCAAAATGCATCCAGACGTATGACTTAAAAGTAGAGGGAGTATCTTCTATGCGAATTTCCTCCAACTCCGACATTACACTGGCTGCTACGAGTATATGTCCTCTGTAAGTGACAGGATAAAGTATTAGATTGAACCCAGTGCACACTGCGCGACCGGTGAAGCAGTAGGCTCTGTCAGTGTGTGAGTACGTAGTATCCACGCAACCTCGGACGTACTACGTCCACCGTTTTGCCAACACCATTTGATGTAAGACGTCATGCCACCACTGTAGAAGTCCCGCCATTCATTCATGTAAGCATGTAAAATGGACTTTATATTCTACGTAAAGTGGTTCATAGCGTTACAACATTTTAAGATGTTGTTAGTTGTAGGTTACTTACACTTGTACAGAGCCGACACCCCGCTTTCCTCCATTTGTTCATCCTCTGTTCGAAACGCCTCCACAGCTCCAGTAGAAAAATGGAATAGCACAGTGCGGTGCTCGCATACTTGAATATGCCGTAAATGTATTATTATTGTTACTACTACATTATCTGCACATCATTGTTTTCTGATTTTATTCATGTTTGGCACAGCATTCCAGCTTTTTGGAAACATTTGTTAGTGCAGGTTTTTAGAATGTCTTGTCTTGTTTGTAGCATATAAGGTAACAAGGCTTTGGCATGTGTCTGCTTACAGATCCAGACATCGTGACCGGTCTCACTGCCTCAAGTACAAACACATCTGTTTCTCTAACCTGGACTCCACCACGAGGACAATCCTCATCCTATACAGTATGGTGGACAAATGGAACTGTGTCTAACAATAATACTACTCAGAGCACTTCTTACACAGTAACTGATCTGAGTCCTGGAGTGAAGTACACATTCAATGTTACTGCAGTAGCTGCAGATAACATAACTTCAGGAGCCCCAGTTCAGATCTCAAGATTCACAAGTAAGTCCTACACTGCAGATAAAATCATGTAATACAATTGTAAATATTAATAAAAATGTATTTCTGGTGTATTTTCTTCTTTTTCATGTGGAAAACAAATGTATACTAAATTGTAGTGCAGATTTTTAGAATGAGACCTTGTTCCTTGAGATCTTATGGCTTATGGTACTGTATATACCTAAAGTCACAAGGCATCTGCATGTGTCTGCTTACAGAGCTCCACAGATTCACTGGCTCCTATCATCATCACCATATCAAAACAAAACACAAAACACAATCTCAACGATTTAGTGTACAGAAAATATGACACATCAGTGGAATTAATGTGCCGCAAGTGTTAAAACAGCCTATTTTCTGTATTGTGGTTGTGAGTAAAACTTATTGTGTCTAATTACAGATCCGAATGTCGTCACCAACCTCATTATTTCTTCTTACACCACATCATCTGTGTCTCTAACCTGGACTCCACCACAAGGAAACTTCTCATCCTATACAATAGAGTGGACAAATGTAACTGTGTCTAACAGTTCTACCACTCTGAACACTTCTTACACTGTCACTAATCTAACTCCTGGAGTGAAGTACACATTCAGTGTTACTGCAGTAGCTGGAGATAACATAACTTCAGAAGCACCAGTTCAGATCTCAACATTCACAAGTAAGTTCGGTAGTACAAGTCCTGTCATTCTACATGAAAATTAAACTGACCGTTTTCATTTTATTTTGACTGTTTAAAACAAGTAAAACTTATTGTGTCTAATTACAGTTCCGGATGTCGTCACCAACCTCAGTATTTCTGCCCACACCACATCATCTGTGTCTCTAACCTGGACTCCACCACGAGGACAATCCTCATCCTATACAGTATGGTGGACAAATGGAACTGTGTCTAACAATAATACTACTCAGAGCACTTCTTACACAGTAACTGATCTGACTCCTGGAGTGAAGTACACATTCAATGTTACTGCAGTAGCTGCAGATAACATAACTTCAGGAGCACCAGTTCAGACATCAGCATTCACAAGTAAGTCCTACACTGCAGATAAAATCATATTCTGCAATTTTACATATTTTACATATAAATGTGCAACTATGATGTATTTTCTTGTTTTCGGTCAGTTCTAAAAAATCAAGTTTGGTTGCTTTGCAAAATAAAAACAAAATGGAACGATGCACGAATAATTTAAACCCTATAGGAAACTAAAATAATACTGCGACAACACCAGATGTTTAATGTGAGACATTGATTGATGTTTGAGTAGTATATGTACATTTTGAATTTGATGCCTGCTGCACGTTTTAAAAAATCTGGTGAAAAAAAAACCTTGTGGAGCTAATTAATTGGTTAATTGACAACAGGTATAACAATTCAGGAATAATGTTTCTCAGTGTAAAATAGAATACACTTTGGGATTTTCATCATCTATAGTACAAAGTATCAGGTAAAAATGGGAAAAGTATGCAACGTGTGTTGGCAGTACTTCAAAAAGCAATATGGCCCAAACCGTCATATTTATAGAAACGGACGTGAGGTACAGCTGTAAACAATCAGAATTCTGGTGACGTCGAACATAATGGAGCTGGATTGGTTGAGGAATAACACTTGGCCATGATGTCACGGAGCCGAGCACCTTGGGGACTGGAGTCTGGAGGAGCATCAGAGGCGGGGAGGGGCTTGGAGATGTGACAGATCTAGACTTAATACTGACTAAGTTTAATAACACTAGAACATAGTGATAAACGTGAACCTGTCCTAACATTTCTGAAACATGATGCTGGCGTCATTAAAAAAATCTGGTTTTTTAGTTTCAACATTTTATATGTTGGCCACTTAATGTGTTTGTTATAAGCAGAATTGATTTCTAGGGCTGTGACAAGACACTCATCTCACAAGAACAAGGTAAAAAAACTCAACTGACTGGTTTCTCTTTTTTATGACTGAGTCTCTTGAAACTTAACTGTATTTGAACTTTGCAGGAGTTTTTAACTTTTAATTGAAGCAGTGTGTGATCTAACAGAAACACTTTCCACATATAATAAAAAATGATTCATAAAAAACAATATAAATAACAAAAACAAATACAACTTTTCCTAGTCCTATATAATGCAGACAATAAGTGGAAACCACAACCGGTCCCAACCAGAGCTAAGAGACTGGTACAACTGCCTAAGATATAGTCATGTTCTTTTTCAAGAATGTGAGCATTTGTACTTTTTCTGGAAGCAGTCGAGACCTTTGGCCACTGACTATGTCTACTGCAGTTGAAAAGACATGCTCACTTGGAACAGTGGTAGTGGGGATAGAAAGATATGCTTTGGCAAGTGGAGACGACAAAGTTCACTTTTCTCTCCTCTCAGTTTTCTCTCCAGCACTTCAGAGGGCAGCTTCTGAGTGGGATAGAGGCCTCTCTTCTGTAGTGTTCAGCAGTTTCTCTCTCAATCTCTTATGATCTGTTTGACTGGGGAGAGAGAGAGAGAGAGAGAGAGAGAGAGAGAGAGAGAGAGAGTCCTCCAGCAGATTCTCAAGTGCAGTCTTTTTGGAAGCAGGTTCTGTCACTTCTGAATCAGCTTCCCCTTTTCCTCCATGTGTGGGATAGTGAGCTCCACTGGTGGTTGCCTCATCTGCCCTCTCCTCAGCAGTGGTCTGTAAACCGCAGAAACATTGGCATTAATCTCAAGCAGCAAATACCCCTCTTCCTCTTAACACACTAAACACACACCCCCACACACATCCACACACCCACACACACACACATGACTTGCAGCTTTCCAGCTGGTACTGAGAACATACATTGACTTAGACAGAAGATAAAGTTAGACGTACGATAGGAAGAAAGTGATTTGAAGTGGTATATACCTGGTTTTGATGCAGGTGTTTTATCCTCTTCTGTACCCTATTGAAAACAGTGTTGCACTGGTCATGGTCTAACTGTGGTAGAGTCCGGAACCCTGGGTCCAGCACTGTGCGCTCCAACAGAAAGCTGTATGCATCCCCACTATATCTGACTTAAATATTACTGAGGGTTGCGCTCTGTGTGTAGGCCACAGTGGTGGAATCGCCATCGTTTGGTGTCATACTCGATCATGTTCTTCAGTTAGAGACACTGTACGGCTCTTCTCTTGGTGGCTGTCTTTAAAGGATATAGCAGCTTCACAGAGAAGTCTTCAGAGTCTCTGAAATCGGAGCTGTCAAGTGTATCGAAGGTTCATTTTGAATTATCTCTGGTCTGGTAAGAGCTGCTGCGGTAGCAGCTTGTTGCTTCAGGTAACGATGCAGCATATCCAAGGTGCTGTTCCATGGTGTGGTGACATCCATGATTAACTTGTGTGGAGGCAGTTGCAGCAGTTCTGGTTTTACATTGAGATTGTGAAGCCTGTGTAGCTAATTTTATAGTGTGGGCAAAGCACTTCATGTGCGGCTCCAATCTTGGTTCGTGCGCAGCCACGTCCATGTTACTCACATTATCAGCTTCAATAGTGATGCCATGGTTTGGCCCTGTAAGCTCCCAGTCAGCGATAGCTGCTTGTAAAACCTCGGCTTTGTACGAAAAGCGTGCAAGTCTGAACTAGAGCTTTTACCATTTTCCAGTCACTAGCAACTGTGTGAGGCGTAATTGTGATACAGCTCAGCGTACCTCTAGACGTCCAAACTTCGGTTGCCATGGCGATGCTTTTTTGATAGAGTCTGTTTAATCATAGCCTCAGCCTCTTTGTAAAGATTCAGGACCACCGTGCAAACAAAATGAGAGCGTGATGGTATGGTGTATTTTGGTTCTAAAGTGGAGGAGTCCCCTACATCCTGTCTCATATCAGCTGCAAAGAGAACTCATATGTCTCTTGTTATTGCTGTGGCTGTAGCACTTGTCTGTGGAAGTTAAGGTCCAAAGGCATTTGTAAGTGTTGTCTGTCCTTGACTGTCTTAAGCAGAGAGCCATGGTGGTGCCGTGATTGATTTGCGTAGTTCTTGTATAAGCCGCGGTGTACGGCATGGTTTTCTTACAGAGCTTACAAATGGTTCTTGTCTTGTCCGTCACTCTGTTAACGTTATTTGTTTCTACCGGTACCCCAAAATGCATCCAGACGTGTGACTTAAAAGTAGAGGGAGTATCTTCTATGCGAATTTCCTCCAACTCCGACATTACACTGGCTGCTACGAGTATATGTCCTCTGTAAGTGACAGGATAAAGTATTAGATTGAACCCAGTGCACACTGCGCGACCGGTGAAGCAGTAGGCTCTGTCAGTGCGCGAGTACGTAGTATCCACGCAACCTCGGACGTACTACGTCTGCTGTCTTGCCAACACCATTTGATGTAAGACGTCATTCATTCGTATAAGCATGTAAAATGGACTTTATATTCTCCGTAAAGCGGTTCATAGCGTTACATTATTTTAAGATGTTGTTAGTTGTAGGTTACTTACACTTGTACAGAGCCAACACCCCGCTTTCCTCCATTTGTTCATCCTCTGCTTGGAACGCCTCCACAGCTCCAGTAGAAAAATGGAATAGCACAGTGCGGTTCTCGCATACTTGAATATGCCGTAAATGTATTATTATTGTTACTACTACATTATCTGCACATCATTGTTTTCTGATTTTATTCATGTTTGGCACAGCATTCCAGCTTTTTGGAAACATTTGTTAGTGCAGGTTTTTAGAATGTCTTGTCTTGTTTGTAGCATATAAGGTAACAAGGCTTTGGCATGTGTCTGCTTACAGATCCAGACATCGTGACCGGTCTCACTGCCTCAAGTACAAACACATCTATTTCTCTAACCTGGACTCCACCACGAGGACAATCCCCATCCTATACAGTATGGTGGACAAATGGAACTGTGTCTAACAATAATACTACTCAGAGCACTTCTTACACAGTAACTTATCTGAGTCCTGGAGTGAACTACACATTCAATGTTACTGCAGTAGCTGCAGATAACACAACTTCAGGAGCCCCAGTTCAGATCTCAAGATTCACAAGTAAGTCCTACACTGCAGATAAAATCATATAATACAATTGTAAATATTAATGAAAATGTATTTCTGGTGTATTTTCTTCTTTTTCATGTGGAAAACAAATGTATACTAAATTGTAGTGCAGATTTTTAGAATGAGACCTTGCTGATTGAGATCTTGTGGCTTATAGTACTGTATTTACCTGAAGTCACAAGGCGTCTGCATGTGTCTGCTGACAGAGCTCCAAAGATTCCCTGGCTCCTATCACAATCACCATATCAAAACACAACACAAAACACAATCTCAACGATTTTAGTGTACAGAAAATGTGACACATCATTGGAATTAATGCGCCGCAAGTGTCAAAACAGCCTATTTTCTGTATTGTGTTTGTGAGTAAAACTTATTGTGTCTAATTACAGATCCGAATGTCGTCACCAACCTCATTATTTCTGCCCACACCACATCATCTGTGTCTCTAACCTGGACTCCACCACAAGGAAACTATTCATTCTATACAATAGAGTGGACAAATGGAACTGTGTCTAACAGTACTACCACTCCAAACTCAACTTTCACTGTCACTGATCTAACTCCTGGAGTGAAGTACACATTTAATGTTACTGCAGTAGCTGCAGATAACATAATTTCAGGAGCCACAGTTCAGATCTCAACATTCACAAGTAAGTTCGGTAGTACAAGTCCTGTCATTCTACATGAAAATTAAACTGACCGTTTTCATTTTATTTTGAGTGTTAAACTTATTGTGTCTAATTACAGTTCCGGATGTCATCACCAACCTCAGTATTTCTGCCCAAAGTACATCATCTGTGTCTCTAACCTGGACTCCACCACATGGACAATCCTCATTCTATACAATAGAGTGGACAAATGGAACTGTGTCTAACAGTACTACCACTCCGAACTCATCTTTCACTGTCACTGATCTGACTCCTGGAGTGAACTACACATTCAATGTTACTGCAGTAGCTGCAGATAACAAAACTTCAGGAGCACCAGTTCAGACATCAGCATTCACAAGTAAGTTCACAACTTTAGGCTATGCTATTCTACAAGGGTAAATGTTTTAAGTGTGAGAATTTCTGTTTTTTACAGAGGATTGAAATTGCGTACCGTTCGTCCCAAGTGTCAGCACATACATTTTTAATGATGAATAGGTTCCGCGTAAAACAAGAACAATATTGAATATATTAAACAGTAAACATAAAATAGACTAATGCTTAATATACGATAAAATAAAATAAGGGCCCTGTGATAAACATAAAGTTACTGCACTAGCAGAATTTAGATATGTAGTATTAAAGTGGGTATACAGTGCCAGTATAAATAGTAATGCAGGTTGAAAGCATTAAGGCTATTTTAAGTAATGTAAAAGTCATTTTTACAACAAAAGTCACATTTCGGTATTAATAGCGGGGTGGGTTGGTCAGGGTGCTGAGTTTGTGTGTGTGTGCGTGCAGAGGGCACAAGAGGCAGGTGGGTAGAGCAGGGAGAGAGTTCAGCTTCCTGACAGCCTGGTGGATGGAGCTGTCCCTCCTACCCTGAGACTCCGCAGTCTCCTCCCTGATGGCAGCAGATTGAAAAAGCGATTGTGTAGTGAGTGGGTAGGATCTTCTGCCAAGCAGAGGGCTTTATGAGTGAGGAAGTGGAGAGAGGTGCCGATGATCTTCTCATCTGCTCTCATAGCGTGCTGGAGGGTCTTGTGGCACGATGCTGTGCTGGCCCCATAGCACACAGTGATACAGCTGGTCAGAGGGGCTGCAGAGGGGCCATTGTCTTAATGGCCCCTCTGCAGAAGGTGCACATGATAGAGGTTGGGGCTCTAGTTCTTCTTAGCTTGCGGAGAAAGTAGAGACACTGATGAGCCTTACTGGCTAGTGATGCTGTGTTGTTGCTCCAGGAGAGGTCCTCTGTGACATTCACACCCAGGAACTTGGTGCTGTTCACCCTCTCCACAGCAGCACTGTTGATGGCCAGAGAAGTATGCTGGGTGTGAGCTCTCCTGAAACAATCTCCTTCGTCTTCGCTGTGTTCAGAGAGAGATTGTTGTGTTTGCACCATGAGGCCAGGCGGCTCACCTCATTCCTGTACTTTGTCTCATTGTTGCTGATGAGACCTACTACAGTAGTGTCATCCACAAACTTGATAAAAAGATTGGAGGAGTGTGATGGTGTGCAGTCGTGGGTCAGCAGAGTAAACAGAAGGGGGCTGAACACATATCCTTGGGGGGGTCACCGTGTTCAGTGTGATGGTGCTGGATGTGTTACTGCTGACCCGTACTGCCTGTGGTCTTCTGGTCAGGAAGTCTAACAGCCAGTTGCACAGTGATTGAACTTTTAAGGAATATTAGAAACTAGCCCAGTTGGTACCTATTTGCCAGTACAATTACCATCAGGAAATTGCAAGCTATAAGGTTAAACTCCCTCTATTATGTGTTACTTCACAATTAAATTTGATTTCACCAAGATTTTGTCTACTTCTGCAGATAATAATCGGTTTACCTTATAGATCAAGCTTAGTGCTTAGCAGTTCTCTGGACTGTGTCTCAGCCAAACTTTAACAATGCAGAAAAGCTAGGTAACACAACAGACATGCTTAAATACTTAAACCAAATGATAATATATGAGTCTGGTGAAGGTCACAAGCTGTAACTGAACAAATCCTATTACACTCACTTATTGCGTAATGGTACTTTACAAATTCCAAATTTATTCCAAAATCAAATGAGAAATGGCAATTAAAAACAAACAAACAATACAGTTCACAAGGACCATAATGTTCCTGCCTTGAACCTTACACTGCCTACACAGTCTTCTGTATATTTCCTCACAGACCCAGACACATCATCTGTGTCTCTAACCTGGACTTTGCAAAAAAGATTTAGCTCCTTTTATAGAATAGATTGGATTAATGGCAGTGATAATGTTTCAGACACGTCCTACATGGCTGTAAGTTTGACTCCAGGAAAGAACATTCACATTCACTGTCCCTGCAGTTGCTGCAAATAAAAAAACTGAGGGAGCACCAGCTCAGATCTCAACATTTACGTATCGGCTTGTTTTGTTGTGTTTTTAATTAAAACTGCCATTTTTAGGGACATGGAGGGATCTGAACCTTTTAAAGTACCTGAAAAGGTGGACCATATGAATTATACACCATATGAATTATGATTTTAAGTTAGGAACAATATCAGCTCATACTTGTGTCAGTCCGTAAATCCTATTACTGAAATTTGCAAATAGAAGAAATGTATAGACATATTTGTGTAGCTATACTTTAATTCATATTTTTATATTAGACTAAGGTTAATGAAGAAGAAATATTGAAAACTGCACTAATTTAGATCAATATTAAAATTTAAGGGAATTTGTGAAATTGACTCCATTTAGGCCTTCATGTCTAAATCCCTCTATTGTTCAGTCGTCTTTCAGGTGGATTTGAGCTGCTCATCAAAGGCTTTTGCACAAACACATGGGGTCTGTGCTGATCTAATGAACGATTATAATTTTTACTTGTATTGTATAATATCAGACTTTTGGAACCCCTGCTCATAGAACTATTGGAGTTTAATATATTGTCAGTTTTTTATTTACTGCAGAAAACTGTTTACTAGTAGTACTGGTTACTAACCTATATGTTATAGGTATAAGTTAAACATCTGCAAAGCTTTTTTAATTGTAAATTGAATATAATGTAATTGAACAGACTGAGCAAATAACATAGAACCAAGCAATAGCCGAAATAATAACTGCCCCTGTTACTTTAGCAGCCGTTCTTTTAATTGACAAAGCGCTAGTGCTAAATAGGACGGTATATTGGACCTAGTTGCAGAACAAGTGCTAGCATCCTAACAGGTCCACGCACCACAGTAGGAGTCTGTTGCTTCAGATTTGAATATTTAAACATCACAAAGATACATTAGCACAGACTTGTTGTTCCCTGATTCCTTCCGTTACCATATTTTAGTGTAGAAGGTGCCCACATGATGTCACAGTTGGCGGGAGTCTGAAGTTGGCTTCCTGTTTACCTGGTTCTTGATCTACCTTTCCTATACCACTTTAAATGGAGCAGCAGTTATTGTAATATAAATATAATGCCTGCGGTGCCAGAATGTAAATAATAAACCAGTTAAGTATGAAAAATTTTGAACAACCTGCTGACACACTGAAGATCGCATAAACAATTGGATGGATTTGTAGTTGCTGTTTGGATTGGATCTGCTGGATTTTGTGATCAAGTTATACCAAATGTTATACTGTTTTGATAACTGCTCAGCAGTTAAATACTCAGCATCTTTTATTTTTCATTTATATGAGTGTAAACATTCATTTATATGCAGTGTGGATGTTTTGTCAGCTTTTATATAAAAAGACATACAAAGTTTACTATGTAAGATAGAAAAATGACAGTTTAGACAGTTAGCCAGATAACTTTGGAGATTTATAGGTTATACTTAGAACACAGAAACATTCAAGAAAAAAAAAGAAATTTTATTTTTTAGTGTTGAGTTCGGTATATCCATTCACACTAATAAACGCAACTAGTTGCATAATTGTCTCTGACTGAATGCAAACCCTCTAT
Organism: Prochilodus magdalenae; assembly: GCA_024036415.1. Classification (NCBI taxonomy): domain Eukaryota; kingdom Metazoa; phylum Chordata; class Actinopteri; order Characiformes; family Prochilodontidae; genus Prochilodus; species Prochilodus magdalenae. The sequence goes on from JAMWET010002595.1 coordinate 572,414, forward strand.
ATAAACCCACTGATTTCCTAACTAAATTGTCACACAAATGAATTAAATCTTCTTCTAAATTTCTGATTCAACTTCTCAGTGCTTTACACTCACAGAGCCACTAAGGAATCAGACTCTGAAATCAGAGCGACCCCATTATTTATAAACTGAACCAACTGGGCAGAGATCGTTTTTTAAAGTACAGCAGCTGATTGTAATGTAGCTTCCAGTGCAACGACCAGCAATACTTTCATTAACATCACTAATCTCACTGGAGTAAATTAGTGTCAGTGTATCTGCTGTTGCTGGAGATAATTCAACTGAAGGCAAACTAGTTGCCCTTTCGCTCAGCCTTCTACAAAAGCCTTCTAAAATGACACAGTTATATTATATAAACAAAACTAGACATTGTTCAGAATCATACTGTCAGTGGTGTAACAAACCCTTCGGTGTTACTGAGCTGGATTAAGTCACTGGGAAGAAGTTATTATAGAGTACTGTGTAAGTTTAGTATAAGTTAAGAGTTTCAACGCACTTACCAGAATACCACTCTCACCATTCCTAATTTAACTCCCGGAGTTCAGTATACATTCAGCATCTGTGCAGTTGCTGCAGATAATAGCACAGAAGGGAGTTGTGGATCCATTACTGCTTACACAAGCATGAAATACATAAGAAGTGTTTAACTGAGTGTGGAGAATATGTGGTTTATCATGTGATGTTTCTTTTACATGAATGTAGTAATTTCCTGAAAACACTGCTACTTACTTTGTACTCCCAGAACCAGACGTTATACAGAATCTGACTGTGACCGAAATCACAACCAGCTCGTTGTTTATAAACTGGAGTGGACCAATAGGACAGAGATCTTTCTTTAAAGTACAGTGGACATATGACAATGTAACGTCCAATACAACAACCTTCCAAACTTCATATAACGTCACTAATCTCACTGCTGGAGTAAATTACAATGTCTGCGTATCTGCTGTTGCTGGGGATAGTTCAACTGAAGGCAAATCAGTCTGTCTTTCAGTCTATACAAGTAAGTTGGGGGCCTGCAGTTGTATACATGTTGGATGGTTGGATGAGTTTCTGCACTCTGTATACTTAAATCACTCTTTTGCACTCACAGAACCAGACATCGTTCAGAATCTAACAGTCAGTAATATAACAACCTCTTCGGTGTTACTGAGCTGGTTTGAGCCAGTGGGAAGAAGTTCCTATTACAGAGTCCAGTATGGAAATATCAGTATGACGTTGAATAAGACTTCTCAAAACACCACAGTCACCATTCCTAATCTGACTCCCGGAGTTCAGTATACATTCAGCATCTGTGCAGTTGCTGCAGATAATAGCACAGAAGGGAGTTGTGGATCCATTACTGCTTACACAAGTATGAAATACATAAGGAGTGTTTAACTGAGTGTGGAGCATATGTGGTTTATCATGTGATGTTTCTTTTACATGAATGTAGTAATTTTCTGAAAACACTGCTACTTACTTTGTACTCCCAGAACCAGACGTTATACAGAATCTGACTGTGACTGAAATCACAAGCAGCTCGTTGTTTATAAACTGGAGTGGACCAATAGGACAGAGATCTTTCTTTAAAGTACAGTGGACATATGACAATGTAACGTCCAATACAACAACCATCCAAACTACATATAACGTCACTAATCTCACTGCTGGAGTAAATTACAATGTCTGCGTATCTGCTGTTGCTGGGGATAGTTCAACTGAAGGCAAATCAGTCTGTCTTTCAGTCTATACAAGTAAGTTGGGGGCCTGCAGTTGTATACATGTTGGATGGTTGGATGAGTTTCTGCACTCTGTATACTTAAATCACTCTTTTGCACTCACAGAACCAGACATCGTTCAGAATCTAACAGTCAGTAATATAACAACCTCTTCGGTGTTACTGAGCTGGTTTGAGCCAGTGGGAAGAAGTTCCTATTACAGAGTCCAGTATGGAAATATCAGTATGACGTTGAATAAGACTTCTCAAAACACCACAGTCACCATCTCTAATCTGACTCCTGGACTTCAGTATACATTCAGCATCTGTGCAGTTGCTGCAGATAATAGCACAGAAGGGAGTTGTGGATCCATTACTGCTTACACAAGTATGAAATACATAAGGAGTGTTTAACTGAGTGTGGAGCATATGTGGTTTATCATGTGATGTTTCTTTTACATGAATGTAGTAATTTCCTGAAAACATTGCTGCTTACTTTGTACTCCCAGAACCAGACGTTATACAGAATCTGACTGTGACTGAAATCACAACCAGCTCGTTGTTTATAAACTGGAGTGAACCAATAGGACAGAGATCTTTCTTTAAAGTACAGTGGACATATGGCAATGTAACGTCCAATACAACAACCGTCCAAACTACATATAACGTCACTAATCTCACTGCTGGAGTAAATTACAATGTCTGCGTATCTGCTGTTGCTGGGGATAGTTCAACTGAAGGCAAATCAGTCTGTCTTTCAGTCTATACCAGTAAGTTTGGGAGCCTGCAGTTGTATACATGTTGGATGCTGAAAGGAGTTTCTGTGTTTTGTTTGCTTATATCACTGTTTTGTTCTCCCAGAACCAGACATTATACAGAATCTGACTGTGACTGAAATCACAACCAGCTCGTTGTTTATAAACTGGAGTGGACCAATAGGACAGAAATCTTTCTTTAAAGTACAGTGGACATATGGCAATGCAACGTCCAATACAACAACCATCCAAACTTCATATAACATCACTAATCTCACTGCTGGAGAAAATTACAATGTCTGCGTATCTGCTGTTGCTGGGGATAATTCAACTGAAGGCAAATCAGTCTGTCTTTCAGTCTATACCAGTAAGTTGGGGGCCTGCAGTTGTATACATGTTGGATGGTTGGATGAGTTTCTGCACTCTGTATACTTAAATCACTCTTTTGCACTCACAGAACCAGACATCGTTCAGAATCTAACAGTCAGTAATATAACAACCTCTTCGGTGTTACTGAGCTGGTTTGAGCCAGTGGGAAGAAGTTCCTATTACAGAGTCCAGTATGGAAATATCAGTATGACGTTGAATAAGACTTCTCAAAACACCACAGTCACCATCTCTAATCTGACTCCTGGACTTCAGTATACATTCAGCATCTGTGCAGTTGCTGCAGATAATAGCACAGAAGGGAGTTGTGGATCCATTACTGCTTACACAAGTATGAAATACATAAGGAGTGTTTAACTGAGTGTGGAGCATATGTGGTTTATCATGTGATGTTTCTTTTACATGAATGTAGTAATTTCCTGAAAACACTGCTACTTACTTTGTACTCCCAGAACCAGACGTTATACAGAATCTGACTGTGACCGAAATCACAACCAGCTCGTTGTTTATAAACTGGAGTGAACCAATAGGACAGAGATCTTTCTTTAAAGTACAGTGGACATATGACAATGTAACGTCCAATACAACAACCATCCAAACTACATATAACGTCACTAATCTCACTGCTGGAGTAAATTACAATGTCTGCGTATCTGCTGTTGCTGGGGATAGTTCAACTGAAGGAAAATCAGTCTGTCTTTCAGTCTATACCAGTAAGTTTGGGAGCCTGCAGTTGTATACATGTTGGATGCTGAAAGGAGTTTCTGTGTTTTGTTTGCTTATATCACTGTTTTGTACTCCCAGAACCAGACGTTATACAGAATCTGACTGTGACTGAAATCACAACCAGTTCGCTGTTTATAAACTGGAGTGGACCAATAGGACAGAAATCTTTCTTTAAAGTACAGTGGACATGTGACAATGTAACGTCCAATACAACAACCATCCAAACTTCATATAACATCACTAATCTCACTGCTGGAGAAAATTACAATGTCTGCGTATCTGCTGTTGCTGGGGATAATTCAACTGAAGGCAAATCAGTCTGTCTTTCAGTCTATACAAGTAAGTTGGGGGCCTACAGTTGTATACATGTTGGATGGTTGGATGAGTTTCTGCACTCTGTATACTTAAATCACTCTTTTGCACTCACAGAACCAGACATCGTTCAGAATCTAACAGTCAGTAATATAACAACCTCTTCGGTGTTACTGAGCTGGTTTGAGCCAGTGGGAAGAAGTTCCTATTACAGAGTCCAGTATGGAAATATCAGTATGACGTTGAATAAGACTTCTCAAAACACCACAGTCACCATCTCTAATCTGACTCCTGGACTTCAGTATACATTCAGCATCTGTGCAGTTGCTGCAGATAATAGCACAGAAGGGAGTTGTGGATCCATTACTGCTTACACAAGTATGAAATACATAAGGAGTGTTTAACTGAGTGTGGAGCATATGTGGTTTATCATGTGATGTTTCTTTTACATGAATGTAGTAATTTCCTGAAAACATTGCTGCTTACTTTGTACTCCCAGAACCAGACGTTATACAGAATCTGACTGTGACCGAAATCACAACCAGTTCGTTGTTTATAAACTGGAGTGGACCAATAGGACAGAGATCTTTCTTTAAAGTACAGTGGACATATGACAATGTAACGTCCAATACAACAACCATCCAAACTTCATATAACATCACTAATCTCACTCCTGGAGTAAATTACTACATCAGAGTGTCTGCTGTAGCTGCAGATAATGTAACCGAAGGTGATGTGGTCCCTCTTTCACGGTACACAAGTAAGTTGTGTAGTATAATGTTGATAAAGGTTAAGGTTTTTATCATCCTTGTGTTGTTTTAAGGAGTATGTTTTTATAGAATTGTTCACAGTCTGCTCTTTCTGTCTTTATGGACTTTTCCTACTCTCACAGAGCCAGAGGTCATCACAAATCTCACCCCCATTGAAATCACAGTTTCTTCTATGCTTTTAAACTGGTCTGAACCAAAAGGAGCAAAATCTTTTTTTAAAGTACTTTGGACTAATGGCAGTTCACCTTTAAACAGTACAACTACAGATACATTCTTTAACTTTAGTCTTTTAATTCCTGGAGTATATTACACTTTTAAAATATCTGCCGTTGCTGCAGATAACATAACAGAGGGCACATCAGTGGCTTTTTCAAACTATACAAGTAAGTATTAGATAATTTGTTAGCCTGATAATGAATAACTAAAGTTTTTTTTATCCATCCATGTTTTACCATGCATCTTTCTCCCTCCCCTCTTTCCCCATAAATGCCCCTCTCTTGCACGCACAGAGCCTGACATCATCAGAAATCTCAGTGCCATCAATGTTGCATCATCATCTGTGTTTTTGGCCTGGCTTGAACCAATAGGAAATAGATCTTTCTTTAATATACAATGGGCCACTGTCAACGTGACTCTGGGAAACTTTACTAGTGACACTCGTTTCAACGTCACTTCCTTGATGCCTGGAGTGAATTACATCTTTAGCATCTCAGCTTTTGCAGCAGATAATGCCACACAAGGCCAAAGCATTTCTTTGTCACTGTATACAAGTAGGTTCCTCAACACCACCTTTTGTACTGCTATTAATGAAACAGCTGTACTTGTATTATTTTCTTGGACTTCTTGGATGGTTCTGTATTTACAATTCAACATTTGTGTCTATTTTTTGGAGAAACTCACTCCTGAATTTGCTTCTCCCACAGAGCCAGAAATCATCAGAAACCTCAATGCTGTCCAAATCACAACATCAAGTGTGTTTCTTAACTGGACTGCACCAGTAGGAAACAGTGCTTTCTACAGAATGCTATGGATGAATGACAGTCAAAATTGGAATATAACAACGAGAGAAACATCTTTTAATATCACCAATCTCACTGCTGGATCGAGTTACACATTTAATGTCTCCGCTGTTGCTGCTGACAATGTCACGGAAGGAGGCGTAGCTAGATTTTCTGCATGCACAGGTAAGTTTTACTCTTTTTAATAGTGAATGATATCTCTGTTTATATAGTGCACCAATGTACTGATGCATTTATGAAATTATAAAACTCCAAGCTACGTAACCTGAGCAGTGAAGCATCATACAGTATAAGCTCAATAATACTGTTTTAAAGCATCCTTGGTGAATCACTACATCCAGCTTGCGTAGACAGTGCCTGGATGTGCATTATTTACATGTGCTTATATATCTTTATTGAACGCTTAAGACGAACCTTAGATTAGGGGTGGGCAATATGGCCCTAAAATAATATCACAATATTTCAGGGTATTTCTGCGATAACGATATTTTTGGCGATATGACAAAACACTGAATAATATATTTTGTTAAATTTCAAAAATATACTATTGCAACAAAATAAATGTTGAAGTTTTATTTAGTATAAATGTGTTTCTAGTATAAAAAGTCTGTTGTCACACACACTTGTTTCTCCTCTTTGAGATACCACGACTGGAGAAACTCCCTTAAACTATCTGCTATATTTTGCCCTGTGTGGTCCTCGGCAAAGAAGCTCGTCTCAAGACAGGAGCTGCACAGCTTCCATTCGCTGTTAATGTAGTGCACCGTTAGGCTAAGATAAGGCTCTGTAGTTCTGCTTGACCATATGTCCGTGGTCGAGGCGAAAAACTCTGCACTAGACAGTGAAGCTGCTACCTTATCATGGCATTTTTAATACAAGTTTTATTTAGTATAAATGTGTTTCTATTTTGTAATCAGTAACTTACCAACTCTGATTTTGATTTTGTAATAAATTACAAATAAAATCTAATAATGTAACAAAGGAAATGTATTGTAACAAATGTAAAAAAAATCTGCCACAAAATTAAAGTGCAGAAACTTGCATGCATATAAACTGCAAATGTAAACAATTACTCGTAAAAAATAATAATACTCGTAACGCTTCACAGTAAATGCAAAACAAATACGGCCTTCAATGTGGCTTTCCATGCACCAACATCACAGTCTCAGATTCTTTGTCAAGAACACAAGCATGTTCACTGTAGCAGGCTGCTGTGCTGATCTCTGGCAGGTCACAATATTGCCTCCTGTGCTAAAAAGCCTCTCAGAGGCTGCACTGGTAGCTGGGATGCACAGGTATTTTTTTGCTAAGCGACTAACCCGAGAAAAGTTAATCTCGTGCAGTTTCCACCATGCAAGAGGATCACTCTCACTGTCTGCTGGAGAACACTGTAAATAGCTGTTCAGCTCTGCTTCAATTGTCTCTTTTTCAGACTGTCCACCCTTGTCAGGTACTGCCCTCTTGAAAAAGCTTCCAAGCGTCTTCTTTGGCCTCTTTGCATCACTTACTATGCCTTCTGCTGATCCTGAACCTTGTAAAGGTGCTTTAAAGGCAGAGGTGCTACACTGTTCTGACAGAAGAGATTGCATCTCTTAAACTGCTCTGGCTTTCATGATCTGGATCTCCTCTGGGCCCATGTACTGAATGTGGAAGCGTGGGTCAAGCATAGATGCCAGACTTATCAGTTCCTCAACCTCAGGGTCTTCATACTTGCTGTTCAAGTACTCCAGTATTGAGTTTTTTATAGTCTTGGTGAGGTCTGTGTCATTCTTCTTTACTTGCAGAATTGCACTGTTAAATAACTGAAGTACAGGCTTCAAACATGAAACAGTGACATAGTCCTCAGCAGACAGTGCGTCTGTAAATTCTAGAAGAGGACCAAGGGCCTTGTTCATGGAGTCAAGAACCTCTATATCTTGCCACGTCAGTACTAGGTGCCTTGTTGACCTGTCAACAGTCAAGACCTGAGTGATGGCCTTTTCTTGTTCCAGTAGCCGCTGGATCATCCTTTGCCTAGAACCCCATCTCGTGGGAGTTTCTCTTACAAGTTTATGTTGTGGTAGGCCCATGTCTTTCTGAACATCTTGAAGAGCCCGCTGCCTCTTCCAACTGTGAGAAAAAGCACTCACAATCTTTTTGCAAACTCCCACTGCTCTGTCAACCCTGGCGTCCTTAACACTTCTCTCTGCAAAGCAAGGATAAAAAACGTTAAAGTTAGGCATTTAGCTTAGCATAAATATTAAATGACTTGTCAATGCAATAACTATGTAACATTTCTCAATTTATAGAATTTTAATCTGCTCAAGGTCTAAACAAAACAAAACGTATATATATAGTACGATTTGATGGGTAAACAGAAAACAACCAGTCAGTTGCCCAGGCTAAAATATATGCTACAGTTCCACCGTTCACCACTAATGTACACTGGCTTTGATTCACTTGGTAGCAGTGAATCAGTTTGACACTGACAATGACTCTATAGCAAAACAAATTAGTTGAATCACAATCGGTTAATTGACTTGCAATTTGTTCAGGAAAAAGAATCAAACTATCAGGCTCTGAATGAAACTTCAGACCACGTAGATGTTAATTTCAGACGTTTTATGGGCCCTCTGTGTAACGTTATTGTAAAAGTATTTGTTCTTGTGCTGTATATTAACGTCAAAGGCTAATATTTCATAGAAATTAATAAAGGAAACTTACCAATAGCAATGTGGAGATGATGTCCACAGCATGACAGTCTGGTCCAGTTATTCAGTTCGATTGCCTTTACAACGTTTGCGCTGTCTGTTGTCACACACACACTTGTTTCTCCTCTTTGAGACACCACGACTGGAGAAAACTATCTGCTATATTTTGCCCTGTGTGGTCCTCGGGAAAGTAGCTCGTCTCAAGACAGGAGCTGCACAGCTTCCATTCGCTGTTAATGTAGTGCACCATTAGGCTAAGATAAGGCTCTGTAGTTCTGCTTGACCATATGTCCGTGGTCGAGGCAAAAAACTCTGCATAAGACAGTGAAGCTGCTACCTTATCATGGCATTTTTAATACATGTCCGGGAGTGCTGTCCTTAAAAAATATTGCCTTTTAGGAACGATCTGCGATCTAGCTTTTTAATAAGCTGTGTGAAGCCTTCCTTCTCAACTGTTTGAACTGGCATCATATCTTTAGCCAAACAAAATGCGATGGCGTCGGTAATTTCTTTCCAACGTTTGCTCTTCTTGTCATACGGAGCACAGCTTTCCAGAGATACAGTGATCCTTGCTGAGTCAGTGTAGACTGTCTGCTTGAGTTTGAACTCACATTGGCTGTTGAGCACTCTGCGCGGCATTTTTGACTTTCCTCATACTCAACTGAGTGCTTCTGCTTGAGGTGGTGAAACAGATTAGTTGTGTTTCCTCCTTTTGTTGTTACAGGCTTCTTGCATATCTTGCATATTAATGTGCTCTGTTGTACATCCGAGATGTTATAACCAAACTACCTCCACACTGCTGAAGTCGCTCCCCTTTTTGGAACAAACTCCACCACACAGCTACTTTCCGCCATACTTCTTTCTGTTCCGAAATGACTCACGTAACGAACGCACGGCATGCGCATGGCGTCATTACGTCAACAAGAATATCGCTATTATCACGATATGGATTTTTAAAATTCGTTTAAAAAATGATACCGGTATTATCGCGAACGATACGATATGGTACACCCCTACCTTAGATACCTTTTGTTGAATGCTGTTGGCTAAAAATGGCTTTTTCATCAGTTCAACGAACTAACACTTTGCGTCTTCAGTGAGTAATGACTCTAAAAAAGCTGAGAGCAAGTGTGGGTACTCTGTCTGTTTTAGTATTTAGCCAACAGCTATCCAGAAAGAAAAGACACATCTGAATCTCGTAAGCACATATGTTATTCGAATCATTGTGTTGCTTGAGCACATTTAGCCAGTGGTGGACAGTAACTAAATAAATGTAATTCATTTCTGTTTTTAAGTAGTTTTTCCATTTATCTGTACCTTACTGAAGTGTAGCGCCCCAGCCGGTAACTTAGTGGAGTTACAGTTATTTAAATATGGCTGGGGCCCTGGGTTACTCAGTCTCTCTTAAACGTGGTTAGCTTCAAGTGAGCGCTAGACGAGTGAGCTACCTGATATGATATATCTGGTGATTAGAGTGTATAACTGACCTGGACGAGCAACACACTTTTGACTCCCTTCACAATATGTCAAAGGATGAAACATTCAACACAGTGAATTCCAATTGAGACAGATAGATTATCAGTGCACAACACATAAAACAAACAGAAATGGGCATGGGCCCCCACACACTCACACACGCACAGCTGTATAATGGTACCGCCCCTAGTTGTTAAAGTTCTCAACCCCGGCACCCTTCGTTGCAGGCCTGATACGTTGCTCGTGTGCGTGGTGGCCGTAAAACACAAACTGGCCTCTTCACGCCGAAGAGCAGTAAACCAAAATAAAGTTACCTCTGCGGTAGTGGCTCTGTCTCGGTACCTCGACTCTCTCTCTCTCCTTCTGTGTGTAGCGGCGGGGGAATGACACACCTCAGCCGAACAGCCAGCCGACCGTTACGCGAACCGTCCTAAATCCAACGTAGCCAGTGGAAACTGGAGCTTTGCTGGTGCCCCAGGTGCTAGCTGGAAAGTAGACTCGGGATGACGAGATAATATACACAGTAAAGACTATAAAAGCTGACTGAGCTAGCCAACTTACAGTCGAAGAGCTACGGTGCTCATTAGCAGCCTGGGTTAGCCTGCTATATCGGGCGCACGTGCAGAGCAAAAGGCTAATGCAGCAGCCTGAGCTAGCCTACTGAGCTAAGCCTTCGCCCAAAGCTATTTACGAACTGCGAGACCAACTCCCACAAAGGCTCGCTCGCTACAGTCCAAAAATATATGTATTCCCTCCCAAAAAGTGTGTTGTTTATGAATATTTGAAGTCTTATCTGTAGCTCCGGCTCCGTCTTTTCCCTATATGAAGGCAGAGTGACCGGCTCGCCGTTCCGCTCTCCTAATAGTCTGCCCTCACTTGCGTGAGAACCCAGATCAAGTCGACTGGCAGAAAAAAACAATCGGAGTTGCACACCAAAAATGAGAAATACTCGATTAGAAAAACATCAGAGGAACGCTAACTTCTCCCAAAGTTGCAAAAAACACACAAATGCTCCTCAGTCCCTACTGGAATATGTCTGAAATCACTTTAACACTTCAATTTGTTCACGGAAAAGAAGCAGCGGCAGCTCCCGCTCCAGCACACTGCGTGCATCCCTTCTCCAACCAGCCGTAACCGATAAGCCTCAACAGCTCTGCGGTGCCCCCTACAGGAAGTCGCTATGAACTACAACTCTAACTTAAGCAGTATAGAAAACGTTCTTTAAAGGTGGGTTACATTTAGACCTTGTTTTGACCTGTTGGACAGAACTTGGTTCTTCCTGATGAGAACTGTTCTCCTTCTGTGTGTTTGAGAACTGTTCTCCTTCAGTGTGTACTGCATATGATCATTTGAATAGAACTCAGTGTTTAACAGACCTCAGTGTCAGACTGTTAAAAGACTGGTGTACCGAAAGTGACACTAGGGTTCCTAACCTAAAAGAGTTGACTAAGGGTCTTGCAGCACACACTATTTACATGTCTGTAGCCAGTTTCTCCTGACTTTTTCCAGTGTAACTATTTTTTAAAGTTTGAGCAGGAATCATCCAACTGTGCAGAACTCCGGCCCTCCAGGACAGTTACAAGCATGCATTTTGAAAAATGAACCTGCCTTCCTTTTATTGTAGAAATAACGCAAGGATGGCATCATATTACACTTCATTTGAAGGCATATGCTCTCCTTCCCTGTTTGGAACTTTAATTCTGCAACAGAAGTGTCCGGGCAGTTGGAACACAATCCTGGAGAGGATTTCTACCTCTGGAGATGGATTACCCAGCTCTGGTTACATGGCACTTGTCATTCATTAATGTTGTTATGACATTTCACACATGTATTAATAGCTATATTTGTTCCCTTAAGATACAAGTCCTGTTATTAACTACACCTGTGACGGACCAAATCGCACTGCCGCTTACCTGGACCTTAAATGGACAGAACCCTCCGGCCACAATCAGGGATATAATATCAGCCTTAACACTGGCTTCAGTGGCGGCACAACCAGTTCTACCAAGTACAACATCTCTAACCTTCAATATGGCACGCCTTACACCGTGACTGTTACAACCCTTGGATGTGGTCAGAGTGGCATGCAGAAATTTCAATGCAGAACTGGATTTACAGGTATGTTACTCTCAACCCCACCAGTGGTGTTACTTTATATGTTTTAATAACAATGGAAAGATTCATAATAAAGACAAGAGTTTGAATACCAATTTAGAGCTTGTACTTGGTCACCCTGTGTTCTCTTTTTCAATTCTCAGTATGACATGTGGCATAACAAACGTTTCAGCATTTGATCATTTCTTCTAGAAAACCAATTTTCCATCCATCCAATAATACTATCTGTCAGTGTCTAAAGTTAACTTTTTTTTACAGCAAGTATTATATTTATTATTTTTGTTATGAAAACAAATGTTGTTACCTGCAACATTGTGTGACTGTGATCTGCATTTAGCCAGAATGAGTGATGAGTGTGACACTAAAATATCTATTTTTATGTTTTTATTTTGTCAGATTACAGAATGCTTGTGTTTAAAAACTATTATATTCAGGTAATTCAGATTACCTGAATGTTAATCATTTTTGTGCTTTAGCATGATTGTTATTTATGGTTTTAAATGCTGAGTGTCTGGTGTGCATATTAAAGCTTTACTTCAGAATGTTTAATTTTGAGATGGGCTGTTTGAAAACAAAACGATCTAGAATATTATTTGAAAATAAATGTTTTATGTAGTTACACAGTTCCAGGTATTTTTATTAAAAATCTGTTTTATAAGATGCGCAGTGTTGTACATTGTATGCAAGGGAAATGACATGCATAAACATACAATAAACATTGCTCTCATAGTGAATGTGGCAGAGGTCTATGGAGTTTCTGTGTCTTCCTAATGCTATGTAACAAAATGCTACATATTCTCATGCTTGATTATCCTACATGATGTACAATAACTTTAAGCCTGTGAACCCCAAAGAATTTTCTGTCATGGTAAAGAAATGAATCAAATGAACTTTCATCTTTGGCCATTCCAGATCCACCAGTTTCACCTAACCCAGTAGAATTATTCATACAAACGACTTCTACTCGGGGAGAAGTAACAATTACATTCAGTAAAAGTCTTCTGAATGACAGTAATGGTTTGATTCAAGCCTATGGTGTTCTGCTGTCAACCGATTCTAGTAAGTACTTTCAAATCTTTTTTTAAATTGGCCTCAGATATAAGGACCTAATTTTCATAACAAGCACTTTTGGGATGTCATTTCAGATGTCAGCATCGCAGACGTGAGAAATACCTATGATGATTGGAAAAACTTAAAGAAGTCATATCTCACAGTTTTGCAACAATATGGAAATACCAGGAGTGATACTATTCAGGTCACAATTGGAAATAATGGTTACTTACTCAATGGAACAAATTACACAAATCCACCTCTGGATCCTAATAATTACAGGTAAGTCTGTAAACAGGTTGAAGGGTTTGCTAATTTGTGTTCATTTGCAGGGTCCGAACAGGTAATGTGTACATTTAATAAACAGACATAATGTAAGTTAAAGAAAGTACATCTAAAAAAACTTTTTCATGAAGACTCAGCAGCAGCTACTAAGGCTGGTTTTTGTTTTCTCTTTTCAGGGTAGCAATTGTTATCTTCACCAACCTGCACATCACCAATGGGGTTGTGGACATCTACCAGTCTTTTGCCTCTATTACCCCGTTTGCCAGCATCACCATAAATATCCCTAAGGGTAATTAAAGTTATATTCCTTATTATGCAATCAGAGCTCACTTTCCCAGAAGCGCCATAGCACCAATGTCATCATTAGTAGTAGAAACTGATTAAGATGCTCTTCAGAATGCAGTGCTTCAGGGAAAATGAGCAAATAGGTTTCAAGAGTTTCTGCAGTGTTCTGATTAATCCCCCACATTTCGTTCTGACTGTTTATAGATCCAGATGTTATTGGTATTGTTTTGGGGGTTCTGTGTGTCATCATCATCCTCCTTATCATCGCTGTCATTGTTTTTATCAAAAAACGGAGGTGAGCAGCCATGTGAATCCTTACACACAAGCATATTTAAGCACTTTATATAAAAACTAAACTGCACAAACTGCCCATTTTGAATCAAACGCATCTCATGTAAAAAAAACCTTATGTGCATATACCAACTCATTAAGCTGATAGCAGTTTAGCTCCACCTTTTCATGCTGAAGGAGTTTTAGTCTAGACTGCTGTTTGAAAGAAGTACAGAGCAACCAGCAAATCAGAATAGAAGAGTAAAGTTAATTTACAAATATCAGTCATATATTATGCACAGTAAATAAGATGTTTAATTAGAAGAGAAAGGAGATGACAGAAATAGCCAGCGGTTTGTATTAATTTAAATGTTATATGGTGTTTTACAAGCAGAAACACACATATTGTCCAGATGAATTTTAAACGTGCGCAAGGCTTTTGCACAGTGCTGTATGTGTAAGGGCAGACCATTATCGTGAGTGCTGGGTTATTGTGCTTAAATGTCAGTATTTTTTTATTGTGCTTGTGTCCCGGCAGAAATACATCTTGAATTCTTCAGTCAACTAATTCAGTTAGATGTGGTCTCAGTCTCCGTGTTCATAAACGTCTAAGCATCTACAGTATATCGGCACTGGCCCTGGAAGATATGAACAGAAACTAATAGCAATAATCAGCATTTGTCTTATATTGGTGCATCCTTGTACCGTAATTCAAGACGTGTTCTCATTTTAAAATTTACAAGAGACAAATGTCTTTAGCCAAAGGGCCTCTTGAAGTACAATGATCCTGTGTGTTGTGTAGCGCACGTTACATTTGTCCATGACTTTTACCACACCTGAAATAAGCTTTTTAGCAATCCCATAACAGTAGTTATTATTTCAAGACTTTTATTATTTAGAGACCTCCTAAACCTCACTGTAATTTTACACTGCATATGATTGCTTGTGGGCTTGTCTTCCCCCAGACAAAGAGAGAAGAAAGATACAGACATTCCTATCTCCAACGTGCGGTAAGTTCTTTAGATCAATATTGTGTACTTATTGTATATGTGTTCCTAATCTTATTATACAAAATAGCACGAGTAATGCAGCAGATATAATCATACACTGCCTGTCGCATGTCTGTGGACAGATAAGTTTTCTTTGTCTGATTACAACAATATAACATATTTTAAACCTGTGAGTATTCTGAGGGAGGTACAAACCATACATAAATGCACTCATCAAAAACATAGTTGCACCCAGAAGGAAGTACTGAATTGCAACACTAGTGGGAAGTATGATAAAGGTTACCAGGAACAATACATGCTGATAAATTTGGACTGATATAGGTAGTACTTATTGAGCTACACATACAGAAGTAGTGTCGGTATGGCATCAGACCACCATGGTTGCTAATGCAACATGCATAGATCTCGGAATGGAGTTGTAGAGGTTCCTACAGTCTTTGAGATAGGGGTGGAAGTTGAGTGACATCAATCAAACTGATGACCCGCTGCCATTCTCATTCCTTCACTACATGACAGTCTGGCATGACACCATTGCAGTCTTTGGCAACGTTGACGTGGTATTAAGGGTGGTCACCTCAACAGTCTGCATGCATACAGCTGTCCACCAGTTCCTTATTTGTGGTAGTTCCAGCTTGGAAAAGATGCCAAAGACCGCTAATTGTTTACCCTAGTGATAATGTCAATACTCATCTGCACTTGGCATTAGTCGTTTAAACCACATCTGGGCGAAACGGAATCCCAGTATGCTCTTGTAACCAAAGTTAGTAAAGAACAACTGGCTACACACAAAGCTGACTGTTGCAACATATAGGCAATAAAAACAGCTGCACGATATTAAACATCTGTAGGTTTTGTATAGATTTATTTATTTATTTTTTGCTGTGTTGAAAAAAGTAGCAGTGATGAAATTCACAATGTTTAGGTTGATTGAATATTTCTTTTTAAGTCATTCATTATTTATAATGTTGTGTCACTAAAACAAATCTCTGTTTTCACTCTTTTCCCCCCTCAGAAACAAAATGTAAGTAACAGTGCCCTCATGCAAGTTCAGATGTCACTACACAGTCTGCATAGACTTTTGAGAATCAATAATAGTTTATTAATTAATAGTTTAATAATTGTTTATGTTCTGCCATGCAGTAGCATTCCTGTAAGAGTGGAGGATTACGAGGTTTATTTCAAGAAGCAGCAAGCGGATTCCAATTGTGGCTTTGCTGAGGAGTATGAGGTGTGGAAGACATTATACAATACCCATACTGTCACATTTGAATAAAGGTTACATTAAGCAAAGCATAACAGAGAAAAAGGAACATACAGTGCCCCCGAAATGTGTAGACATTTGTTTACTTAAGAATGTGTCAGGTTCATTGTATTATTAGTACAACAGCTGTAGGCATGTTCATCTGTGGTTTACAGAACCCAGAGTCTTGTTCACCAGGGTTTCCTTACCCAAAGAGTGCACCAGTCAGTCTTTTTTGTAAAACACATATGATGGTATATGTATGATATTGTTAAACACAAAGCTAAAGAACGTTACCAGTGGTTACAAGTGTCTGAATACTTTTTGTGCTCTCTAAAAACTGCTGTGATAGGGGAAGTTATGCAGTTTGCTGCAAATCAGTTCACATATTTTTCATCTGTAGGATCTAAAGGTAATTGGAACTGCACAGAGCAAGAGTAGTGCCCTTGCCATGGAGAATAAGGGGAAGAATCGCTACAACAATGTGCTGCCTTGTAAGCATGCATAGACACTCTGTCCACACAATGAGCATTGTTATTATTATTATTGATTATTATTATTAGTAGTAGTAGTAGTAGTAGTAGTAGTAGTAGTAGTATTAGTATTAGTATTAGTAGTAGTATTAGTATTAGTATTAGTATTAGTATTATTATTATTATTATGAGTAGTAGTAGTAGTAGTAGTAGTACTAGTATTAGTAGTAGTAGTAGTGGTAGTAGTAGTAGTTGTATTAGTAGTAGTAGTAGTAGTAGTATTAGTAGTAGTAGTGGTAGTAGTAGTAGTTGTATTAGTAGTAGTAGTAGTAGTATTAGTAGTAGTAGTGGTAGTAGTAGTGTTAGTATTAGTAGTAGTAGTAGTATTAGTAGTAGTAGTAGTGTTAGTATTATTATTATTATTATTATTAGTGTTAGTTGTAATAGTAGTAGTAGTAGTAGTAGTAGTAGTAGTAGTTATTGAAATTGAGATTTCCTAAGATTCAACTTTTCATCCTGCCTTTTAAAAGAACTGCATTGCAACAGGTCTTAGTTTTGTTCTTTGTTATTTATAGATGATTCCTCCAGAGTCAAACTATCGACACACGGAAGCCCCTTTGATGACTACATCAACGCAAACTACATTGCGGTTAGTTGATATTCACTTGTATGAAAATGAAAAGGTTTGGGTTAACCTGTAACATACTAACCGTTCCAGGGAACTTAAATCCCTGTAGGTTAATCTTGCTCTTATGAGCTATTGTTTGTGGGTATGCCTTGTTTATAACGTTCCAGTGTTCAGTAAATGGGCAATGTATTTCAGCAAAAGTTCTCCCTGTAAACTGGGCAGTCCTAATCTTGGATAACACATGGATAAGGAGTCCCCTCATCAATCATAAGGCCCTTATAGTCTCACTTTCAGCTTAAGCAATGTAACAAGTAAAAGCAAGTTAACTAATCTGCCTGCCATCCCTTTATTCGTTTGCCAAACTGGGCACATGTCAGTATTTCTAGAATGCATGTCTAGCAGTAAAACATTTCTATCAAATCGCCCACCTTAATTATTTAGCTTTTATTGAAACCTTTTTTTTAACCCAAGATTTCTAATATCCAATATAATTGGTATATAATACAAATATCTTTATTGTTTTACATAGATTTCTTCAGATTTGTCTACTAACTGATGTTTTTGAACACAAAATTCACATTCTGCTTTCTTCCCAAATAGCAGTAAACATTGTGCACTGAATATTTCTCCACATGAATGTTCGTCTGTTCAGGGTTACAACTCGAGAAAGGAGTACATAGCAGCTCAGGGCCCGCTGCCTGCTACTGTCAACGAGTTCTGGAGGATGATCTGGGAAAAGCACGTCCAAACCATAGTTATGCTGACCAAGTGCAATGAGCAAGGACGTGTGAGTTTAATCTTTAAATATAAAGATGACTTCTTTATGGTAAAGAATTTCGTTATACCTCAGTAGTGTGCTGATCCAGCACTGGCTCTTGCTCAGGCAGTGTCTGACCTTATGGCAAGTTTAGACTCTAACCTTCCTGCACTAGCTGGAAAATATTCTCCCAACGGAACACTAAGCACGGTTGTAAGGCGCTCTGGATAAGAGCATCTGCTAAATGCCATAAATGTAAATGTAATTCAACAATGAATGTAAACCTATAGCTACCTTTGTAATATATGCTGGTGATGTAGTGTGATGTTACATGGAACAGAATCAAGTAATAGCTCTTATTGTCCCAAAGAGGTCAAATAACGTTTTCTCTTTTTAGGTTAAATGTGAAAAATACTGGCCATCTGAAACCAAGATGTACAGTAATATTATGGTGACAAATGTGTCAGAGATTGCCTTGGAGGACTGGACCATCTCAGACTTTACCATTAAGAATGTGAGGCCATCTTCTTCTATACATGGTCTTTATTTTCTTCTGTGCTATGTAATGTAGACTGTATTAAAAGAAAATTGTTCTCTTTTCTGTGATTCAAAAACACGTATTTATATTGATTTGCAGAATCATTATATCATGACCAACACATCATGGTTAGATTTGTAATGTCTGAAATCTAGCCATATTTGATGTGGCAGAAATTGCTGCTGTCCTGTAAAAAACATTTTTTTTCTGATGTTAGACTTTTGTTTTATACCATTTTGTGTTATGCGAGCACTCCATGATGAACAGACCAATAGAAATAATTTGAAATTACTTTTACATGAACCTATATTAAGGTTTATAGGAATTACCTTATTCAGTTAACATATATTTTCAGAGCCCTCTGCTACAACAGAGATGAAATCTTTAATAACAATAATGTGCCATAATAACCTTAGGTGAAGACAGCAGAGTCTCGCGAAGTCCGTCACTTCCATTTCACAGCCTGGCCTGATCATGGCGTGCCAGAGACGACAGAGGTGCTCATTAACTTTAGACACCTGGTGAGAGAGCACATGGACCAGTACTCTCGCCACTCTCCTACTGTGGTGCACTGCAGGTGAGTTTAAAATAGAGTGACCAGATATTAATTATACAGTGCAATATGGAACAGTGATCAGAAAGATAGTAGTGTCATGAATCATGAATCACATCTTTCACATAGGAGAGATGTACATCTATACACATCCAGGATAATGGACCCAGGCTAATGCTCTGACGTGTCAAGTAGAAAGGCCTTAACAGATTCACTTATCCTTGATACCTTCCTTAGCCTCCTGTGGTGTATTATCTTAAATGTTTTCAGTTCAGTTTGAAGCACACATTTTTTAAATTTGTTTAGTTTGACATATTGGAAAATAAATGACATGTAAAATGTGCCATAACTTTTGCATAGGACACATTTTTAGTTTTCCCACAACGTGTTAATTCAGCAAATACTGTAACTGTTCCTTAAAATGTGCAAAAGTCCGCCCTCTGTGGAGGACGTGTTAACTTATTTGCACTTTATGTATTTACACATTATTAAGACAATATGTACTTTGACTAGAGTGTCTAAACTTTGAATATATCCAGAAGCGCTGCAAGGTCATAAGTGCATAAATGACATCAGGGCTGGGGGTTATGTCAGCTTATTAAAGGTGTATGTCTTAATTTTTAGATGAAATATAGCACAAGATATTACCATTTATACCAATATAGTTTTATGTTGCATTAAAATATGTTTCTTGATTCTTCCTTAAAACCGTGCCGGTGCATGCCTTTATCCAGGTACTCTCTGCACAATTCTGCTCCCCCCACCCCCTCCTTGTGCATCTAAACCCCTCCTACATCCCCATTAGCTCATCCCATGTCCCCACTAGCTCAACCCACATCCCCACTAGCTCATCCTAAATGCCCACTAACTCACAATTTTACCTGCACATGGAGAAGATACAGCACTGTATCTGCCCTACACCCCCGAAGAAAACCTGGAGCTTTGTTATAGAACATTCTTCTATTTAATTCTCGGATAAACAAAGAATAATTCATACTAAAGAAGCAAACTTTGTCTTCATTTAGGAATTGTATCTTATCTTTCAGCATCTTATCTCCAGTTAGGAACATCTAAACTATTTGTTTGAGGTTGTACATCCATACGCGTACAGCTGAAACACAAACGCGTAATCAAATGCCTAATCATAATGTATACCAGTTGCAGCTGCCCGTGAGAGTTAGCACTTCTCACTTTCCGTTTCCACAAACACTTCAGCTGCTGTGTTGGCCACTCTGCACTAGCATATGCACAACTTTGAATAGGGTGTTATTTTTTTACGGGTATGTAATAGAGCTGTGCAAGTTACATAATATAATATAACTGTACAATACTAATTTACATTTGTGATATAATACCAAGGTATTAATTATATTCTGTGCCTCCGTATGCATAATGCACATCTTCACAGTCTGAAATGTTGGACAGGTCAATCATTTTTGAGAATAAGACATCTAAAAGCTAATGATGACTCTTGCGTATGACCTCATTGTTTGGCAGAGTGGGTTCTATACGTTCTGAAAGATATGACCCCACCCATCACAAATACTGACACAGTAAACAAAGCGGAATGAACAGAGAAAACAATATTTACAAATGTTCCAGGACTTGGTGGTTGTCCACAAACTAGCTTATTGAAAGTAAAGGCTTAATGTTTACATGCCTCTGTTCCTTACTTTAAAGCGCTGGCGTGGGCAGGACCGGGACTTTTATTGCCCTTGATCACCTAATCTTCCAGATTGAGAGGGACAGCATGGTGGACATTTTCGGAATCGTCTATGACATGCGCATGCACAGGTCACTAATGGTGCAGACAGAGGTAAGAGACAACAAATACCCAAATTACAGAATGCACATGCGAGCTATTACAGTATGGAGGACTGAATCTGCCAAAATAAATAAATAAATAAAACACTAATGCTTAAATTAAAATGGTAAAGAAATAATGATGGTAAATCTAAAAATAAATAAATAAGCATAGAAATAAGTATATCAATAAATAAAAAACTTAAATAAATGTGTAATGTGTATTTATTTTGTTATTTGTGTTACTTAATGAACATTTTTATTTTAAATATATGTATTTACCTAATTATTTATTAATAAATTCATTTATTTATTTATTTTTGTTTTTCCTTACCCTTATGGTAATAAAGGGGCTGTCAATCAATGACGTCAGTGTGTCTTAACATTCCTATTGGTTGATCGACATCAGATTCCGTAGATCGATTGTACATGTCTTGCTCCATCAGCAGTAACTATGAACACCACGGTGCACTAATGTCTGCTTACAGGCAACAGGTAGCAAGAGATCTGAGACTATTAGCTGACCCTGCTGAAAATGCAAGTACGATTATTTACTCTTTCGAGTGGAGGCTGTGGCTGACTCGAAATCAACTCCTGTCATTCTGCACTTGATTGCTAAGCCTGAGCATAAAAAACACGCCTCCTTATTATCATATGAAAGAAGAAAAACAGAAATAAATTAATAAATTAATTAATTAAAAAAAATATATAAATAATTAAATGTATAATTAAATTATATTTTATGTAAAAATAATATGTATTAAATAAATAGATTTTAAAATTACCATGTTTAAATAATATATGCAGAAAATATATATAAAATGAATGGATACATTAATAAACAGTACAAGAATAAATAAAATGAGGACTATATAAATGCAAGAAAAGGAAATAAACGTATAAATAAAATCAAAACAAGCAATATATACAAATTCTAGTTATTTTTAATTTAAATGTTAATTTTATTTACTCTTATATTTATTTATTTATTTATTTTTAATTTTGGCAGATCCGGTCCTCCATACTGCAGTGCCTCCACCTATATCTATGCATTGATATAATATTTATACCTAAGACCTTAAGATCCTAAAACCATATTAAAATGCATTATGGCAGCTTTTCACATGTTGCTGATATCCATCCACAGGATCAATATGTCTTCCTGAACCAGTGTGCTGTAGACATCATCAAGTCAAGAATGGGAACCAATGTGGACCTAATTTACCAAAACGCAGCAGCATTTAGTGTCTATGGGAACGTGCAGCAGCAATGGCGTTAGCAGAGTTTGGATTCGAGGTGATATTCACCTTAGGATCAAATCTACATAGGGAAATATGGAATTTAGTAAAAGCTTGAAGAGCCAGTTTTGACTGTTTCACTGACATGAAGGAAATATATATTTATATTTTATATTATTAGTATTCTGTAAGAGCCAACTTTTCAGCAGCAGATGTGCTTCTGATACGCTTTTCATATATAGAATTTTTCCTTGACCATACTGTTTATAAAATTCTTATTCTGAAAGATGACTATATAAATATAGATTTATACTGTTTATAAACATACTGTTAATTCACTTGCAGTACCTGCATATATTTTACCAATAATATTTATAAATGTTACTTTTAGACTTTTTAATTTCAGTGCTTAAATGTTTGTATGTTTTTAATTTAATTCAATGTAAAAATGCTGTACATGTAACATTTTATTTGACCTATTTTTTTCTTAAAGGAATTGTACTGCTTTTTAAACACACTGGAGGTTATAGGAAGTTTTTTTATATGTATTTGTATGTGATGCACTTTTGTTTGCTTTGTTTGTTGTTTTTGTTTGTTTGTTGTTGCTTTTGCAGTTCGCTCCCTGTAACGTTGCTGATGAATTTGCTGCAGTAGTTGCGATAGAGTAAACCATGGCTTCTCTCTTATTATAAATGTATAGTGAGACGGAGAACAGGAGTAGGGGCATCATTTAAAGACACGATAAGGACATTATAGAAGAAAGGATTTGCAGATGATTTAATAGGACAACATTTCAGAAGCGTGCTTTATGTTCTCTGAATAAGCCTGAGGACAGTTTAGCCTTTTTTGCTAACTTTCTGGTGGAAAGTGTATTACACTTCAATTGGAATGTCGTTATCAGGCTGTATTTCGTCTGTGAGAAATCAGATGTACAGATGTTTAGCACTTAAAGGCAGTTAGTGATTCTGGAGAGAAATTGTAGATATTTGAACTTAACTCCAAAACAAATACAGCCCTTCCTCCAATGCTCTTTCAGGAGCTCTGACTGGCAAATTCATGGACGTGCATTGCCAAAGCAAGCAAACTTTTTTTTTTTTTCAGATATTTGTAACCATAAACCCCATTGCAAAGGAGATCTTTTAGATATCTACTTGCTAACCAGCTAGCTCGGGCCCGTCCTGTCTAGTAACACCACCTTTGTACTTTTAGAGGCTATAGTGACTCATTGTAGCACTGTACTACATCAGCCCATCAAATCAATCATGTTGGTCAGGGTTATCAATCATGTTCTACTCCAGGTATGATTGTTTGATGTTTGATGTTTAAGAACAGGAAGCCAATGTAAGGAAGAGTAAACTCAGTGATAGCTTGCTCCTGGCAAGAATTTACATAAAGTAGCAAAACAAAAGAAGTGCTAGTATTACCATTGGCATTACTCTGCATCACTCAAGACCCTCATAGCTAGTACAGAGATGAAGTTATATGCTTTGATACTTGTAACTTTTCTTCTACTCTGGTAAGTAAACAGCTGTTAGTGCTAGCATTAAGGGGGAGGTACTGTGCATTTCTTATGATAGATGTGGACACTACACTGGTGATATGTGGCCATCTGTTATTTGGAATGTGAATTCGACAGATTTGGAGTATGAATTTTAACACTTTACTAATTGTTCCTTTAAGTGGTGCAGTAGTTCCTCACTAGTCCTCCTGTCCACCATAAATTGAACAAGAAAGTTCTAAAAATACATTTTGGTGCCTGAGATGCCAGAATGAAACTGCTGCACCATTTAGGGTGGAATTAGGAACTTCAGAAGTTTCCCTACTATTAAAATGATTCACGCTTAACTCTTGAAGGTCTCCACACTGTTAAAAAGCCTTTATTCTTCCGATCTCCTCCGCTTTTTCTCAGCCATCTATCCTTCTTGGCAATGTGTGGAGTTCCACACATGGCCCCTTCCTTTCCCTCTGTTCTGTGCACAGTCATAAACTCCCCCTGTTGCTGATGGTTAGGCCCTAGCCACTTTTTTTCTTATACAGAACCAGGGTTGTGTATTAACACTGGATATTTTGCAGCTTGTGCACAAAATGGATTGCTAGCCCACTGTGATTAGGTATTCACTGGATTTCCCAAGCAGTGTAGTGAATTAACATTGCTTACTGTGCCTTTAACAGCCAAGGGGTCATGAGGCTGGTAGGAAAGCTGCCATATTACACAATGGGTTTGCACATGAAAGTAATCTGAGTAATCAGAGAGAGTTTATGGAGGTAAAGGGCAATTCCACCAGTTTTAAATAAATTGTCCACATGTGAACAAAGTCAGCTGGATGTTAAATGCACCATTTTGTTTGTCAGCAACCCTAATGCATTTAATGCCTCTAATAGCTACCTCAGAGAAAACTATGACAGCAAATGTTTATGCACATGATGCTTGGTGTCTGAGACATTATCGTGATTTTGAAGTGAGCAATGGTCCTAAAACCCATTTATTCCCAAAGAGTTACATACTGGGCACTGGAAGACAAAATAGTTTCCAAGTAAACAATGTTTTTGTTTCGATTTAGCACTGTTATGTCATTATCAACATTCCATATTAAAACTATTTACTATTTCGGATGGAAAATAAAATGGTAAAATTTGGGTTGTGGAACTTAATGACCCTGATTGCCATCGCCACCACTGTAAAGAAATGTGAGTGGGTAGGTTTCACTAATGCACCATTTCACATCAAACCATTCTAAATGACTTCCCTGCTGCAAAAAAGACCATTATACCCGTTAGGATTTAAAACCTGATGCTTTTGCTTTCTAAAGAGGATTGACTAAATGGCTGCCATTAGAGACCAGTGGTTTTCTGTAAGACACTTTAACGTCCTATTAGGAAACGATTAAATGTATCTGGGATCAGTCCCAGGCTGCCTGTTAACCAGTAGAGTCCTTTACACTGTGATATCAACCCATCAGGAAAACACAGAATACCATTACGGCTGAGTGGGCGCCATCAGGTACAATCAGGAACCATTAATGGTTTCTTTTCAGCAGGGCGTGTTCACATCCCAACTGGGCTGAATGTTTTTAAGTTTGGAAAAACAGTGGGGTTTATTTTGAAGTGTATCTTTTGACTGTGTACAAACCACATACTTTTTTCTTAAACATGTCACTGTACAAAAAATCTGCAGTGGTTAAGTAGCACTTCCGATGCTTCAGTGAAATACATGTGTACATGACACACACTGTAGTTTTCTATGTCTGTCGTTTAAATTAAAGGTGTGTTACAGATGAATTTATCTTGCACATGGGCACAGAAACAAAATGCCACCTTCAATGCCTTCTATGTAGCTTGCCTATTAGCCTTACAAACACCAGGTGGCGCCGTTAACTCTTGGGCAGTTGATTGAGCTGCACTGTACACTTGCTGCGTTTGAATACTGTACATGAATCCATTTTGTTGTAGCACTGTAAGAGGTTGATGGTAGAGATGTGTAGGGATTGAATATAGGTTATACTTTATCTGTTAATGTAGGAATAAATAACCAGGAACTGTAAAGGAAAGGTACTGGAAGTAAATAAGGCGGTGAATATGAATATTTTATTTGAAATGTTTATGCAACTTTCATGCCAATGCATTTCTCTTTCTTAAAGCACTGCTGACGAGGCCACACTGGCTGCCTGTCCTGTAAATGCTGCCTGTACTGCCACGTGATTTGGACAGGCTTGTGCAATATGTTGTTAAATGAATATATAAAATATTAAATGAAGTTTTGTTATGACAAATGTTTATGATTGTTGAATATTTAAAACTTTAACTGTTTATTTATTGTTTTCTGCAGGATTTTAAATCACTATACACTTTTTTATTAAATTATAGAAATAATAATAATAATGATTATAATTCCAAACGTTTTGGAAAAACACATTTTTTTAATCCGTCTAATAAAGAAAAAGGTATTAATCACAACAAAACATCAATATTTCCTGTACGTATAAAGCTGTCTCCTAGCAATGTGCATCATGAAACAACTTTTAAAAGGTCTACAATACATTTCGTATTTTGTACTTTTCTCCTGCAGCAATTAAAAGACAATATCTGAAGATTGTTTTTAGTATGAATCATCAGCACTGGAAACATGGAACAATCTTAATTATCATTTACACGTGTGTCATGTTTAAATAACAGTCCTGAAATGTTTCATTGCTATTTTTATTTATTATCTTCCATTGTCTGGACAATAATTCATCTAAGATTAAATTTGAAAATTTGGTTTATTGTGGAACTGAGTGAGAATGAGAACAGAGAGAAACCCAGAATAGATGTAGCACTACAAACCCTTTGGATGAGACTGTTGTTCTTTAAATGATTGGATAAATGCATTAACCTTTAGTGACAGCTGCACTACCAATCAGATAATGTGAAGGATTATTCTGGGGAAATTATTTTAGTACAGTCTGCAGGCTCACTTTCCAAAAGTCCAAAGGGTCAGGGGTACATTCACTCTTCACTCGTCTGTTTAAGTTGGTTTAAAGGTGCTAGAGACAAAATAGGAATTATGGATAAAGGAAACTAGGTCACTCGATTGCCATGTGTCTGGCAAAGATAAGTGGGACAGTTATTTTTTAAAGATGTCTGTCAGAGGCAGAGTCACTGGGGGAGCCTCTTCCTGCAGCCTTTTGTACATTTGTAATTCATGTCACTGTATAGACTGTTTTTGGACCAACTATGACACTTTATGGTGTGTCTGTGTGAGAAGTGTCTGTGTGGTGCAGCGAGCAATGAGGGTTGAAGGGGGGGAGGGGGGGGGATTTCATGCATCCATACTGGGGGACCTCCAAAACATCAGTTTTGTTTTAGTACAGTGTTCTAGACCAAAAGAATCCCACTCCACTCCAGTTACTAAAGTAGATTTTAGACCTGCAACTTTAATATTTCTCCATAAGCTGTTTTATGGGCAGGTATTTTTACTTGTGTAAGATTTTTATGAATACCTTAAGAATCAAAACGTATTCTTGAGTACTGATTTAGGCCACCCTACCCACCTCTGTTCTTACAGTGGTGTGGGTTCTGCTGTATTAGTTTGACAGATCAAGCTGGTAGACCTGATCCACCTTTGCCAGCTAGACTGGAGCAGGTAGGTCTCTGAGTGGTAAGTTTTCACTGTTTCAGCTCCCTGTGTGTTGTGTGAGGCTGTGCCAAGCTTGCTGGTAGGCAGACAATAAGGACTGTGTTATGAGATGACATCACCTTAACAAGATGGAATTCCAACAAGGTGTTTCAGACAGCTGAGAAAAGCGGTTTCTGTGGGTTAGAGTTTCTACATCTGGCGTGTACTTTGGCTTTTTGACGTTACACGCACAAAAAGCCACGTAACAGACTAAAGAGAGATACCAGTTTAATAGGAAGCATGTCCTGTTATCCCATTCCTGTTCCATTCCATGAAGCTGTGTGAGACGGGTCTATGGATTAAGGTCTGTTGAGTACTGCTTTCCAAATCTGCTATATACATATATTGGTCTTAAAGCCTCGGTGTGGTGAAACGTCGTCTCCATTAAGCTCAAACGAGCTGGTGGTTCGGTTGAAGAGAAAAGCTGATGGCTGTGAACTGAAAGGCTGGAGAAAAGCCTCGGTTTCCCGGAGCGGATCCGTTCCTGACTCCTGTCCGGGTTTGCCGTCTCCCAGCTCCACTGGCATTTCCTGCCACCGCTCAACTCAACAGCTGGATGCGGGGAGGCAGCTGGATGCGTTAGTGTACCGCTACAGCCTGTCTAATCACACATACAGCACAGCGCCTACGACTCTCCTTCTCTCGCTGTATCTCCAGAAAACCTACAGGGTGTGATCGGCTTTGCTGCTCTCGAATTCCGTTTAACCAAAGCCGTTCAGCCCAACCGTCCAGGGCGCGCGAGCGTGGCTGTCTGGCGTTACTTTTCTTCGGGGATTGGTGTTTCTAACGCTCTCCGACATTTACTGGGGAGAACTGGCTAACGAAAAGAGCTAACGTTTATTCAGATAACTTTTTCTTTTGTCGTGGGATAGCGCTTGACTATAACAGGAGCTACCCGCTCCGACGTGTTTAACCCTCTTGGACCACAGGACCTGGGGACGTTACCGTTAACGTTACCCCCATAACTAGCGAGCTAGATAGAGGTTAACTGGCTATTTGGCTAGCTACGCTAGCTAACATATCTGGCTTTCAGGGGGGAAACAGACCTTCGAGACCAGGAAAAGTGGAGTGAAGTCCCGTTTCTCCCTCCCACTGTCTTAAGGCTGCAGCGGCGTGGCTGTCTGGGATGGAGTCATTTGGATACACAGCTATAGTTAGCTAGCCTGCTAGCTTCGTTTCTGTTGTCAAGGGGCGAAGTTGCAACATCAACATCGACGACAGGAGAAAAAGGTGAGCTTCTGCAAACACAGAGCCGTCTCCGGAATGACTAGCTAGCTTCGGAGGTCGCATTTATAGTATTTACCCAGATATAGCAGGCTCGTTTTTATGACTGTTGTTGGATTAATGCTGTCGGCAACAGTTGTGCCATTTGAATCGTTTAGTGCTGATCGTGTCCTGAAGGATTGAATGAGCTCATCCATATAACATAAGGGTCCTTATAATGTAATACGTCCAGTCTTGCATTGAGTCAGGGTTGGAAAATGAATCGAGCCATTGTACCCCTCAGCTATTTCACACAACAGTTACAGCGTGAGAAATAGCTGAGGAGTATTAGGTCATTATTTGGCTGCTCGCTGTTACATGGTGCTGCCAGCAGCCACGTTGCTGATGGACTCGATTCTGCATCTCAGCAGACGAGGAGCTCGACCAGAGCCGCAGTTAGCTGTTGCGCCAGCGGTTGCATCTGTATTTGCAAACAGCTAGGTACAAAGTCCTCTGTCTTTGGTTCCTTTTATTGCTCGCTTTTATTGCTATAGTGTGACTATAATTACTGGAACATCAGCGTTTTCCCCTCAGTGTTGTAAAGCCCTGATCACAGTGACAGTGGAAGCCACTAATCTGTCACAGTATGGACAGATTTTGATTTAACACACCGAGTGTCTCATGTATGTGTACATGTACATGTAGTCAGTGTTGCGGGCCACATGTATAGTTTGGTGAATGCTCCCAGCTCTCTTGGTTTTGAATCCTGCCATGCCCTGATGACCTCAGCCAAAGTCACCCGATTGCTTGCGCTGTAAGAAAAGCCAATAAATGGACAGGGTTTGCTCTGGGTGGTGCTCCTGTCGGTGGCAATTGTGATCATATGGAATAACGAGCTCTGTGAGCGACAATGAGCCATAAAGTTTCATATGATATGCCTGTGACATTTAGGACGCCATAACTGGAAGCCTTTTTCACGCTTCTCCTTCCTTTTCGGCCTTTCACATTAAACTAACTTGGCATTTCCTGTGTGTCTGAGCTTAGCAGATGGATGGATGACTCTGGGGACTGAATGGCCAGTAGAAAAATATTTCCTGGTTGTGAAGTTGTGTGATGTTAACAGGGTCTTCCTCTCTGCTCGGGATGCCTGTCATCATCATACAGTGAAGATGATCATGACTTTTGCTGATTTCTGCATTGTTGTAAGATGTAAATGAGGTAATGATGCAGGCATCCATAATTAAGTAGCTATGGTGGTGACAGACATTTCATACACAGATGTGGGAGAGATGGAGGTGCATCGTTTTGCCCTAGCAAAATCCATAGAGAACATGTAGAAGTTCTCTGACATTAACATCAGTGTTGGGTGCTCTCCTTGAAGCCCAGCATTTCGTCATTCTGGATTTGCCATGGTTGATGTTTGTCACATTGTGAGTGATGTCTGACCAAGGCTCGAGTTTCATTTGTTGACGGTACATGTTGAAAATAGTATGTCTGTCACCTAATCAGCTGCACCTTGACAATTTGTTAGCAAGTTAGCAGGGCAGTAACAGCTGCCCTGTTATTGTGTGTGGAATGGGGAGCAGGTACCAGACAACTGTTCAGCTCAGCTCAGCTGTTCAAGTCTTCGTTCTATATCAAGGTATAGAGCTCAACCAGGGTTTGGAAAAGTTGCCTAGGCTATTTTTAGGCTGATGTTTGGGAGTGAGACTAAAGGGGGGGTGCTGCTGGACTCCATTACTGTCTGACAGCTGACAGGAGCATTCTCCATCTCCCTGAGTGCTGTTCCCTGCAGATAGTGCTTCAGTCACATGATTTTTTTCTCTTCTTCTCATTTAACAAGTGCAGATGAGTGCACGGTGTTAAATCAAACATTTTACCCAACCTGTAGCACACCGTTTTCCATGGTTTAATCCTAGCTTGTCTTCCTTTTCCAAAGTGTATCCCTGATGCCCTGAATGAATGTCTACAAAACAGGAAGTGACCCAGCAGCATTGTGACACTGTGGTAGAGATTAGGATGGCACTGTTAATCTTCATTTGCAGATTGAGTTAGTCAGTCATAAAAGACTACAATAAATTTGAGTAGTTTGTGGACTGCATCACTGTCAAGCCCATCTAGAAAGAGCATTTTTGGCAATTTCTGAAGTGATTTGAAATGACCTAAACACTGTTAATTGCAGGTGAGTGTGGTGTTTTATTTACCAAAATCAGTCATATGTCATTTTAGATGTATTTCCCATCCTCTCTTTTTCTGACCGTGTTTCTTTTTGGCTGACCTGTGTTGAGCCTTAGTCAAAAACCAGTCCAGGCTGAAACCTTCCTTATAACTTTAATTTGAATGGGCATGGCTCGGTGACGGGCTGTCATGATCCTAAAAATAGCTGATGAATAATTATCAATCTAATAAATGCAGATCACGTGTTTGACTGTTTGAGTTGGTGGTTGGTGTAGCTCAGGGGATAACACCACTACCCGCCAAGTAGCCACCACCACACATGGGAGACTGGGGTTCGAATCCCGGTCTGGGTGACTATGCTGTGCTACACCAATAAGAGTCTGTGGGCAAGACTCCTAACACTACATTGGCCTCCCTGTAATGTGGTTAACCTTGTAAGTCGCTCTGGATAAGAGCGTCAGCTAAATGCCAGAAATGTAAATGAAATTAGTCAATACTGCATGCACAGGCACACAAAGAGAGTGAAAATGTAAGTAAAAACCTGCTTTCTGCCTACACACATGCTAAAGACAGTAGCATTAGCTGCATAGCTAAAAAATAAACATTGTGCCCTCACATGTTAGATTACCAAGCTAGAAGTTTTCATAAACCCATGATGTGACTCAGTTAATGCATTTACTGCCTTCTTTTCTTTATATTTATTTGTCTCAACTCAGTAAACACTGTTCACATGTTGTGTGCTGCAGATTTTACTGTTTGCTGCAATATAATCTAATCACTGTGGAAATGATTTCAGTCTCTTTAAACAATTGCCAACATCTCAAATTGATGGCAATTATCAAACTGTGATTAGATAATTATGTAATAATTGTGACAGCCCTACATAACAGGCACATCTGTGCATTGGTTTTTGTGATAATGAATTCAAAACAGGCCTTTTGGCATAGTTCCCATATATAAACGGTGTGGACAGGTGTGTTTTGATATTTAAACAATGTGTACATAGTACATCTGAAACGGTATTTCCATTATATAGGCCCTTTAGTACTGATACAAAACAAAATTGAAGTTACACAGTACAGTTTACAGAAGTAAACTGTGGTCTTGAAAGACCAGAGAGGCTACACCACATGTGCTGTCTTCAGTATCTCAAGTCTGTGTTTTGAGGGTAAGAATGGGTACTATTGGGTGATGAGCAGTAAGAGGTCTGAGGAGTCTTCTCCGTGCTGTGTTGCTGAGGTGGGGGTGAAGCCAATATGCTCCTCTCATTCTTTATTTATCCTTAGGCTGCTGAAAAACAGAAATTTACCAGCAGAGGCAGTTCTGCTGTTGTGCAGCGGTTTTTATATTATAGCTAAAATCAATAGTATGTTTGGCTTTCTTTCACGTTTAGCTCATGTTCTCCGGTCACAGAGCTTTTTACTGATGTTTGGTTCCTGTTATTTTTTCTAGAGCGGTGCTGAGCGTTTACTGTAGGATTGTAATGGCAGTTATGTCTTATTTGTTTTGACCAGTAAGGTAAATAAGGTGTGTGTGTCTCTGTGTCTGTGTCTGTGTGTGTGTGTGTGTGTATCTGTGTCTCTGTGTGTGTGTGTGTGTGCACATGTGATCTTATGTGTATGCCTGTATTTTTGTCTGCATTCACATGCTTATGTTTATGAGAAAATGATCTCTCTCCTTGATCATATCCTTGAGGACATATGTACTGCAAACAACGAGTAAATACAAAGAGATAATGCGGGATATTAGCCTGAGCCATTCTTCCTTTCTTTTTTTTGGCTTTACTTTATAGTGGTGCAAGGAATGTCTGAATCAGATTCTACTGATTTACACTATAATTGAAAATTCAAGGCTATTGACAATTTAAAAAACAAAGCCTCTGATAATAAAGCAGTGCACACACTTATCTGAGTTTGGTGTGCTCCTCAAGCCTGTATGGCATCACATGCTTCAGGCTGTTACTCCTAAAGTTTCTCCTGATCTTGATGTTGTAGGCCTGCAGCCTTGAGAGGCAGAGAGGCAGGAAAACGCCCTGCCCTAGTTTCCCACTGTTCCACTGAGGCTGCAGTGCAGCCACAAGACTCTGTGCTGCTGCTGCAGTAATACGAGCAAGCATGCAGTGTTCCACATCACAAAGAAGACCCAGACTGAAACAGCACGAACACATGATGTTTGAGCATCAGTCAGGCCTTCACTGACAGGATTGCGACTGTAAACCCCAATCATAATTTTTCCACTTAAGAGCTTATAAAGCACTAGCTAAAACTGATTTAATGTGTCACAGTACGGATGTCCCAATCCAGGTCTTCTACAACCCGATCACATCCAAATGTCTTAGAACTTAACTGGTATCGACTGATACCAATACACCTGGCCAGTGCACACTTTGCGTATATTAAAGTTAGTCATACCAGCCTAGTGTAGGTAACCGGGTACTAGTCTGCCAATAAGGGCAGTCATTACTGATTAAAGTGGTGATTCAAATAACCCAACATTAAAACATTAAATCAAATGGGCTTAGCACAACAGCATACTGTGCAGAACAAGAAAAAAAGAAAGCTTTTAAACATGCAGACATATGGGTACTTAAAAATGAGTGTAAATCTTGCTCTTCGTACTGCACAACCCTGTTTTTATTTTTTTATTTATTTTTATTTGTATTTGTATCTGTGCTGTTTGTTTTTGTGAACCGCTACTGGCTATCTATCTATCTATCTATCTATCTATCTATCTATCTATCTATCTATCTATCTATCTATCTATCTATCTATCTATCTATCTATCTTTGTGTTTTGGAGTATAAGCAAAATCATTTTCATGCTTTTTTAAAAAAATGTTTAATTTTCATGAAATGCTGTACATGTTGTTGTATTAGGCTTTGCAAACACATTGCAGACGGTCACTAAGATGGTGCATTGAGGATGTTAATATTAATCAATTAACATTTTCTATGAAGTAGGTGTATATATTTTGGCATGTTGTAATAACCATTGTCTAATTGTTTAATATCAACGTGTGATACGGTTCTACTGATCTTGTGATTTGGCTGCGGGTTGCTTTTGAGGGCTACAGGAAAATCACCTAATCTAAGATTTGCAGGTAGTAGTATACGCTCTGAATCGATATATTTATTTTACTTCTTAGGTTTTAAATGAACAGGTCACGCAAAATGCAAATGTGACTAGGAGGTTTTGGATGTAAGTCTAAGCGGCTGAATGAAGGGAGTCATGCCTGTCTCTTCCTTTGGGTGTAATCCCGCTGTTTACGCAGTTTGAAAAGCAAGTTGCTCTTCTGGAGCGAGCATGCAGCATCATCTCAGATTTAAAGCACTGTTGGTAGTGCTGACCTTGAAAGGTTTTTGTGATATTTGTGATGTCGAGCTGCTCAGTGTCAAATACAATTGGCATGTAGAGAGAGCAGCTAGGAGCCTGCTAACCCTTTCTTTTAGTGAGCTTAAATCTTTCAGTTGTCTTGATGTATGCACACATGCATACACTGGTATGAGATTGTTATTACGGAGGCAGAGATCTGTGGAAACTGTGCTATAAAGTATTTTTCTCTTAGTTAAACTTAAATCATTGTATGTGTGGGCTATATTGTATTTGTAACACACATTTATCTGTATTTGTGTTGCCAGGCATATGCATTGGTTTTCTTTGTGGCATAAACCAAAGCTGTGCATTTACAGTCAAAGCCTAGAGTTTCCTCAGAGAGTAGGTATTGCAGAGCAGTAATTGGTCCCACTGGACATGTTAAGGTACAAACACACTGTGGTACAATTCAAAGCTTTTAGGCACTGAGAGTACTCAAATCCCTAGCATTATTTGGTTATGGTAAACATATTAGGCCATGGTAATGATATTTTTTTCTATAGTTGCCATCAGTTGAAAGCTTCTCTTTGGGTTTCAGCCTGTTGCACCGTTTATCTGAGCCATCTCATTAACCCACTTTCCTGTGAGTGTTTCTGCAATTTGTTTGTCGTCCATTTGGGGGTTAAAGAGCTAAAAGGAAGCCATTTGCCTGTTTGTTATCTTCCTTTGATTTGGTCATTTGGATACTATTTATAAACTGATGCTAGCAGAGAAAATGGCTGATTTGAGTTAGGTTTACCGTCCACTCCTGCCGGGAATAAAATCCCTCCGTACACAAGGTTGGCAGTAGTAATTTAGTTATTTATAGTTGTTCTAAGCAGTAGTAGCACTGAGTGTCCTCAGCCCTAGGGCTTTGATTAACTGCAGTGTCCTTCCCAACCCTAACCACTTAGTGTTGATTTGCTGGAGCAAGATATAAAACCATCAACATAAGAGAGGAGAGAAAGCTCCTTGACTTTGTTATTCTTGAAATGAGGTCCAGTAATCAAGTACCCTTCAGCGTCTGATGGCTATCTCGCAGGAGCGAGAAACTTCATGCCGCTCATTAATGGAGAGGGACCCATTACAGGAACTCTCCCACCAACACACACACTGGTAGAAGTAGAGGTGGGCGATATAGCTAAAATATAACATTATGAAACTGCAGGAAGTGTTTGGACAAAACAAAATATGCTACTACACTAATAGCTCAAAAGTAGGCAAGGAAACAAAAATAGTGTCGTGTAAAAAAAAATAAAAAAAAAGAAAGAAAGAAAAAAAGAAATTCTATATATATATATATTATTGAAAACTCTGAATATAATGATTTATATTCAATATTTTACACGCTGCTCTAATTACAGTGAAACAGAACATGTCATGCTCTATTTCTACTTTCTTCAAGTGCTTAATGTCTACAATATGCTTAGATAAGTACATTTTGACGTAATGTATCTCAGTAACAATAAATATCTTTATTGCCCAGCCCTAGAACCACAGCAGCAGGAGCTCATAAATGTGAATTTGCAGTCACACAGTTTAAAACAAAAGGTGTATAAGCTTATAACTAAAAGTTACTAAGTATGATATTATTTGAAGTGTACTTTACCATAAATTATAACGCTTATAAGCCATGTAAGCTAAAGGTACATGCATAGAAAGTTAGTCTGTGCTTCAGAGCGTAGGCCGGATTGTGTGCTTAACAACCTTTATTTGTAGATGCCATCCAGACTTCATGACAAGTAGCTATTTGATTGTTAATGAAGGATATTTGTAAATGAGTAAGAGCTGAACTGATCTGTAGATCGTGGAAAGAGTCTCTGCATTTTAGCTGACAAATGGCTGTGACCAGGGACACCAGGCACAAGACTGTGTTGACCCCCAGAGGGGACTTGAGCAGGAGAGATTTGAGCCCTGTGGAAACTGGAAAAAGGCACAGGTTCTCCCAAGTCTCCCAGGTTGTATTTACCTTGGCAACCCGCACACAAAGTGTAAACAAACCATTCCGACCCTCTCCAGGGGCACGCCTCTCTAACGTTGGCAAGGAGAAAGAGGGAGAGAGCGAGTATGTGTGTGTGTGTGTGTGTGTGTGTGTGGAGGGGTGTGTGTGTGTGTGTGTGTGTGTGTGGAGGGGTGTGTGTGTGGGCTGCATAAAAGAACTTCCCACAGTGAGATGTGGAGCACAGTCAGGTCAGTTCTCCTTTGCAACAGAAGCAAAACCTGTATGGCAGAAACCAACATTTCGCTAACGAGCTTTTCACTTGTTTCCCAGTTTAACTCACATGCCTCTGAAACCCCTGATGTTCCTGATCTTTAATTTCCTCGTGGAGCAGCTAACACCTACATGAACTCCCAATATTCTTGATAAGCCATGGGCTCAAATTTTTACCTGCCCAGTTCCTCCTTAAGCGGAGTTCCAGTGATTTGTATTGTTCATAACGGTGGTGATAGGAACCATTTAATGCTTCTTAAAGCCAGCTTACACAGTTTGGCTGATGCCTGAGATGTGCCTCCTTTACAATAGTATTATTAGTGTTATTATTATTGTTATTATTATTATTATTATTATTATTATTATTATTATTATTATTATAAATACATATATTGAAGAGAGGAATGTGGTGGGAAAGTTTCTGATTTATTTATAGATTCATGGTGGTGGATCTATAAATAAATCTAAGGATGCACCAAAACCACTTCCAATCTCTTCTCCTATACGGTTATTAATACTGTTACCTGATTGTGAGTACTGATACTCGCTCTAACTCTATACCTAACTAGTTTAGAAGTCCTGCTGTTTATACAGTTTTTACACTACTTTTTAAATATATTTGATATTCTTTGATAAAAGCATCACTCTGTTTCAATAATAAAGGATATAAATGTGAAAAAAAAATTTTGTTTTATATGTTATTATATATTTTTTAATATTATGAATTTTAAATGCTTGAGACTAACCTATTTTGTTTTTTATATATAGTTAGCATGTTGTATGTATTGTATTTTGTTTAAGAAAGTGTGCCATTTAGTTTCACTAGAATTTTCAGATATATGTACGATCGCCCTTATTTATAACCCCTCACTGAATCGTCACTCATGTTTATTTTTGTAAGCGTACTCTGACAAAAACAAAACACTCTCGACTGCGGCAGTTGAACAGTCTCAGTCAACTGATTGGTCTCCAACAGATTATTCAGCGTGTCGACTTTTAGACAGCAGCCCTAATATGTAGGCATGATGTAGGCATGTAGCAGCTTCTCTGGCTCAGCAAAAACTATGCTGGAATGCTGTTTCACGTCCTGATTTCCCAAGTCATTTAAATCATACATGCAGGATGCACTCACACTAACATTTCTGAGTGTTAGTCTATCGGTGCAACCCTAGTTGTTGGTTGTTCCTGCTATTTAGTAATGATGTAAAGCTTTTCCCTGCCACTGTCACCTTCTGCTCGCCAATAAAATGTGAAGAGTGCGGCAAGAAATGAGCTGACTTGACTGACATTTACGTCAGTGTAAGGATATATCAGCATTCAGCAATGAAAATCTGGGCTGCCTCTTGCCTTCAGAGCAGCTTCTTCTTACTGTTAGCTGAACAATTTCTAATGGGAAATTGGACTAGTCTGCAGAAAAAACAGATCCAATACCATATTGACCAGCTGGTAGTAGGCCGTGTGGGCTGAAGGCTTTCTTTGGCGTCTTGAGAACATAAACCAGTGTAAGCAAAACTTGTAAGCAGAGAGTAAGCAAGATTTCTTAAGCTTAATTGCTTCATCAGAATTAAATTCTGTGATCATATTCCGACCAGCCTTCAGTTTAGTCAGCAAATATCCTGTTCAGGTTTCTGTCTTTTCCTGTCTCAACGTGTTTACTTGTACACATGAACATCACACATGCCTGTCTGCATTACCAGAAGACAATTCTGTGCAGGCAGCTGCATGTGTATTAACGTGTGTTGGTAGGCTAGACAGCGTGACCTCACCTCCCCCTGCCTACCCCTCTCTGTGCCATTGGCCATGGGAATAACTTTCACTTCACTTCTTATTTAGGTTAGCTGCACTCAAGTGTTGTTGTGCTTCCGCTGAGAAGTGGAGGGCTTTTAAGGAAACGCAGACCAGTTCCATTGTTGAATTTCTGAATAGAGTAATGTCACCAAATTCCCCACCGCCAGTAGACTAAATGGGCAGGCCAGTGGAGGTTGGGTTTCCTCTTTAGTCATTCTGTATTTCTTATATGTATTATATTTCTTTCTTTCTTTTTTTTAATTTAGAGTTTTATTTAGACTTATTTAGTCAAACAGTCCCTTGTTTTTATTTATTTAAAACTGTAAAAGAAAATCATTAAGATTCTTTTAGTGAAAAACTGTTCAAGGTAGATCAACAAGTCTTCAACAAGTCTGTCTTGTTAAGTCACAGTGTGTCCTACTGTGTGGTAAATGGAAAGGAACCCATTTTGCATTCTGAAAAGTGAAAATGTTGACAGTCTGTTTAAGGAAATGGCTTTCCGGGTTTTTGCTCTAACCACAGTGCGGTTTGTGTACATGACCTGGAGTTCTAAGGAGTGGCTGATGTAGTAGCTAATCATTGTCTATGGAAACGTGATTTGTGCTTTAAAAGAATGTCGATTGCGCTTGGTCTAGTTTCTATCCTAAGGACATGGCCTTGAGAAGATAATTGCGTCCAGCTATATTTTGCAGTGGTAAGCTTGTCCACCACATATGAAAGTTAACCTATGTCATATTTTTAAGGGGAGCTTGTATCCAACAGCATTTATTTGAAAAAAAAAAACACAAAAAAATTCCACAAATATCTCACTGTGTCCGTCCGTGCCTTGATCCTCTGTGAGCTCTTGAAATTTAGTGTTGGCTCTGATGTAACTTATTGATTGTTGTGGATTGCTTGCCAGGGTAACATCAGAACTCAATGAAAGAGATGAGGTTTGTTAGGCAGCTGTCTGTTGTGGTGAGATGAATCATCAGTAGTGTAGGATTTTAGAAAAGGACCACTTTTATGTCTGCAGAGTTCTGTAACTGTCCCAGCTTCAAACTGGAAGCTTCACATTAGCAGAGGAACAACCAAACTCATATTAATAATAGGTGTGACAGTGTGACTTTATTTGAGGCACGCTCTCTGAGGAAGCGGTCGTGACATGCCAGGTCAGACTTTATGCTGTCAAAGAGGAAGAAAGTAGTAGGCTCTCATTTTCACTTCCTGTTCCAAGTTATTTTCTCTTTTTCAGTTTAATTAAAGGATTTTTATTTCACGATTAGTACACAAAGCTAAGTCATATGTAGTAGTTAGAGTCCACAGCCAAAGCATATTGATTATCTTTCAGTCAGTAACCCCAGAGGTGGCAGGACAAATATAACTATGCATTGCTGGGAAAGGACGATAAAGGTCAAAGCCATGAGGCAGTGTTTTTTTTTTAACTGTTAGTTTCAGGTTCATCTAGCTGTTGTCCTCAGAACACTGTGAGCTCTGATTAAACTAAACCCGGGAACTGGTTTGCATCCATTTTACTGTGTCTCTTTTTAATTTGTTATTTGTTAAACAACTTTTGCTTGGAAATCCATCTTAATCCACTGTACCTCGCATTT
This sequence comes from Prochilodus magdalenae, assembly GCA_024036415.1. Lineage (NCBI taxonomy): Eukaryota > Metazoa > Chordata > Actinopteri > Characiformes > Prochilodontidae > Prochilodus > Prochilodus magdalenae. Next base: position 611,989 of record JAMWET010002595.1, read on the forward strand.
TCATTCAGGAGAGACTGTTCGTATTTTATAATGGCTTTGGCATTAGCGTTGATGCTAAATGTCAGTGTACCCTGTGTAACCTGGGATAATCACACTTTATCTCTCGTTTTTACTTCTCTTCTGATTTGGTGCTTATTTTTCCTGGTTAATTTATTGAATAAGCTTTCTGGCTAAAATTGTTTGCACAATGTGATGGCCCAAATATGGGCTATCTGTAAGCTTTGGCTTTGATCTATTGAAAAATATCAATCATATTTAGCAGTGAAAATTAAAGCTCCCATATGTATATTTATTTATTTATTTATTTATTTTTGTATTACATTTATATGGGTACTATGTACTAAAAACTAAAAAACATTTTCAGCCTCTCTTTATTCTTCAGAATTGAACAGGGTCTTTTATTGCTGTGCCAGTAAGACTAATTGAGCTAAACTAGCTCTGTTCTGATTGGCTACTTACATTCCTAAAGGTGTACATTTGTAAATGTATTGGTTTACATGGCATTACTAAGGCAGTTCATTCAAAATGACACAGCATATTTTACATAATGGTTGTATAGATTGGCATGTGACTTTTGTAATGGCAGTGTTTACATGCCTAAACATCAAAATCCATCTTTTCCCCAAAAAGCTGAGAAACCTAGGTGTCCTCTGAATGCTCTTTTACTTAAGATCCTTCACATGAACCTGTAGTCGTCATAGCACATTCTCTCTTCCCCTTTTTCGGTATTGGTGTTCATTTTTACTTTTCATTTCACCTTTGAAGAAGAAAGAAGAAACAGAAAAAAGTATTTTGAGATGGAGGAGGATTTTAGAATTAAAACCGTGTAAGAGCTTCATTTGCATTAGAGCATAATTCAGACTGGAGAATATAGGTTATATATGGTGCTCCAACTTTGCCTTCGCTATCAGATACAGATGTGTTTCTGGTTCGTGCGGAATGACTGCCCATGCATCAGCCTGGTAAGAGAAAATCTGAAGACATGGCATATTATTCCCACCTCATTCCATAAGCCTTCTCTCTTCTTGCTTGTTTTTTTTTTCATACAGTTTTTGCAGTGAAAGAGAAGTAGTTAACACCCTCTTGAGACAGACGTGTTAACTGGCACTGCCTGAGGTTACAATTATTGTGTCGTTGGCAAGGAAATAGCCTAAAGCAGCTGTAATCCCACAAAACACAAAGAAGTGTTTCCACCTCTCTGGCCCGGAGAAAGTAGGCTATGTCTCCATGGGGAGGGGGGATGAGTCACTTCTTGAGCAATACTTGCAGACTCGTATTTGCTTGCTTTGACCTGTCCAAAGCATTAAGGTCAGTGTGAAACAGAGTGTGCAAGATGTTCATAACACCCTTAACCTGCTGAAAATAAGAGGAGGTAAAGGAACCGTGCTGCCCTTAGTGGAACACTGGAGCATGTCAAGAGGGGAAAAGGCGCCTCAGCTGAACCCCACAAGAACAGCTACCTTTTAACATAATGGAGGCTGCTAGGCTTGATCACAGATGTTTGAGCAGCCTAGTGTAAATCGGTATAGCTGTGAGCCATTGCTACATCTACATGGCTACTTTTAGGCCACCTGGATTTGAGTTTAAAAGCCGTCTTTGTTTTGGGCTACTCAGAATTAGGCCATGTTTACCTTGTCAGTGGCCGTGCAACTCAGTTGAAGGTAAATATGGGGTAGGTGCGCCTTCAAAAACAAACACAGCCTTATTCCCACTGTTCTCCACCAATTGCTAAAAAAGGATGTACGTTTGCAACATTGCTATTTCTTTATAAAAATGCAAAGCGAGCGGTTCATTTATTGAAATGAGAAAGAGCCAACAGGCACATAGGCATCTCTTCTACCTGAGGCACCAGCAACTCTTGGGCAGACCGTGTTGTGTTTTTTCATTCTGGTGGTATTGTGGCAGACTTAAAATAGCAGTTTAAATGATCTAGGCCTGTTTTTGTAGACCAGCATGTCCACGTTTTCTGGCTTCAGTCCTGAGCACTGAGTATGTGTGCCAGACGGGCAGTTAATTCTGATGGTGTTGACAAGTTCATGAACTATGTGTTAATAAGCCAAAAAATCTCCACATAAAAAAGTCTTTTGAATTATGATTTTGCAATAAAAATAATGAAGGTGTTCAGCTCAAAGCTACTGTACTCTTACCTGGTTGACTAGTACGTTGTATGTTTTTGAACTGTTGAGTGGATTCTGCCCAGATATATGTGCCCCATTTAGTATGCATCTAGTACAGCACCTATAGATACCCTGCTGTTATGTTGGTGTTGTTGTGAGTGTCTGCCAGGACATTTCCCACGTACATGTCGCACACCTGATGGTTAAAAATGGTTCGGCTCCTGCTCTTCAGTAAAGATCTTGTGCCTGAATCTGAAATCTTCTTGAGTATATCATTCTCACATAAGAACATGGCATTGATGGCTGTTTTTAGCAGAGGGCATAAGAGTACAGACTACACCTTGTAACAACCTTTTGGTGTTTGTGGGGCAGACCATGTTATGGGTGGGACAGGTGTACACAGGAGGCAGTGAGTCTTTTTTAAGATTTTTGAAAAGGGGATTTTATACTTTTCCCATGCAAGAGAACGAAAATAGCCAAGTGGCCTGTACTCTGAGCTATATACTTTTCTACGAAGGAGACTTGATTAGGAGTTGACCTCCTGTAGTCCCGTGGCATATTTTTCCACTACTTCTCTTCCCCCATCTCTTTATATGGTATACCACTGTTATATAATGTTGGTGTGTTTAGTCCAGATGGCAAGTCTTGCTGCGTTTTTGTTTTACATGTTTGCTTCATACACTGTAGTACTGATATACCATTAGTGTCTTTAATGCCAGTTCTTCTGGGTTTACAGCTTCTGTGAGTGCAGAGAGTTCTGCCTTGTCCTTTTGTGTTCATAGTGTCATTTAAAGGTCACTCTTCCTTACTCCTTAACTGACTCTTTAACTCATTCTTTAACTGACCTTGACTGTGGTGTGACTTTTGTGTGATTTTCCACTGTGTTTGGAATCAGACCTCCACAGACTCGTGTGTATGACCTTCTTTGCACACAGGAACGTAGGCTTTGCATGTAAATGCCAAATGGAAAAACGATTGCCATGACATGGTGTAGGGTATCTCGTCAGATTAGCTGATGGTTCTGCACCATGCCTGATCCAGCAGCAATAAACTAGGTCAGCTGGCCAGTCTGCAAATCTGGTCTGAGAAGTGGGTTTTAATCCCCTCATACACTGGACCCAGCAAGATCTAGGGGTCGAGGTCAGGTGGGCATTGCCTGGGTCCCTGACTGGACATGGGCTGCGCTGTAGATGGCCCCTCTGCTGTCTGCCAGCGTGAGGGGGTGTTGGGTTTGTGCCCTGTCTCCTTCTTAACAGAGATTTGATGAAAATGATTTGAGAGGGGTAAGATGTGTTGCTGAAGTGGATGTTGCTGTAAGCGTGGTGGCAGCTGGTTGTGTTTAGATGTTGGCATGCCATCAGACTGCCATGTTGAGGCCTGCTGCAGGTGGTCCCATACAAAAATGGAACAGTAATAATGCATTACAGTAGGGCTGCACCTACCGCTTACATCCGTGATTGATTAGACCACTATGAATTTGATTAGTCAGGCAAATGTAACTTTTAAGTTATCTCATTAAACATTTAAGGTATCTCATTTTCCATGTGTACGTCTGCTGATGCTGAGAATGATGCTAATGTATGAACATTTCTAAAATTGAAATTTGCCTGAAAAAGGGAGAGGAGGAAAGAGAGATTTAGAAAGACTATACATACACAGACTGAGCTTTTTTCCTACGTTGCTTATAAATAAACTCCATAAACATTTCTTGCTCCTAATAAAATAATCCTTGGTATTTAGGGCCTATGCTAGTGAGATCTAATGAGATATTATAGATGTACACACTGTAACCGTGTCTGGGTTATTGATTGATTTAAACAGCAACACTCTCAAGAAGTGAGTGTTTCAATGATATTCCTGCACACCTTCATTTTTCAGCTAGGATCTGAGTGACTGCCTCTTGTAGTGCTGTCTCGGGGTTTTGTGTTGTTAAAGAGTAACTGATTAAAATGTTAGCTGCCAGGATAAAGCTCATTTTTTCCAGAAGATCTCAGTAAGAAGGAGTCAGTGTAAGGAATTTAAGTTGGTGGGGGTCATTAAAGGAGAAATGGGAGTGCGCCAGCAGGGATAATGAAATTCTGTATTTTTATGGGCAGAATTGCTTCAATGTTATAGGGCATCGCAAAAAGTCCATGTCATTCAATATCAACATTTCAGATACCTTAAATGTCTTAATATACCTCTGTTTTATTGGTGTCTGTGAACCAGAAAGTGAGCTGCTTACAAAATCTAGACTACTAATTGTCCAGATTCTATTCTGCATGCAGGTTATTAGCGTCAGCACTCCTTGAGGAGTTTGTACCTGTTGCAGTCAGTAGTGCAGTTACTTAAAACCCAAATTCTAAATGTTTTTTAATTATAGTAGCATATATATCCAGACCATGTGAGCCACCCATGTGAACCACCCATACATGTGAATCACCCAAGTGAAAAGTACCTGCCTCTTTGAAAATAAATAACTTGACCCTTTTCATGAGCAGTGAAAACAGCAACCATCATTTCCTGACTGATATTTGATATCAGCCTTTAACACGGGCATGCAGGAATTTGAGCTTGCTTTTCTTTGCAGAACTGCTTTATTCAGATATTGTTAGGTTTTGCTTTGTTTAATGGCGCAACATTTCTGTTGGGTTATTGCCAGGGCTTTGACAAGGCCACTGCAAAGAATTGGTCCAGAGACAGCAAAACACCCCAGTATCTTTTCACTATCGCTGCCATATTTGAACGTTGATATGATGTTTTGTGATGTTCTGTGGAACGCAGAACTTACTGTACTGCAGATATAAACGGACCTGTAAAAAAAAACGCAGGCTCCAGGCTGTTTTGTCCATTAAGCCTAATCCCAGAAGGTTTTAGGGATTGACGGTTGATTTTTTTTGCATATGTGAGATGAGCATGGATGTTTCATTGATTAGCAGTGTTTTCTGCCATGTTGCTTTTCCATGAGTGCCACTTTTGGCTAACCTCTTTGGTACTATGTTGTCTTAAGCTATTACAATACCTGACACATGAGGTTCTTTAGACATTCTCCAAAAGCATTTGATGACTTTTTGTATTATTTAGCACATTCTGGGGTCAGCTATTACAGTGGCTATTACTGTAACCCTTTACGGATTTGGATTTTAATAGCTTCTTTTTCCTACTTTTTGGTGAGGTTTTTTGTGCATGTACAAAAACTACAACATCAACATTTTAATATGAACCAGGGTTGGCTGCTAGGCTTGCGATAATAACTGCTTTATCACAGTACATCGATCATGTGATGTCTACTGCAGGGTTTCCGTCATCACCACGTTTTTATTTATCTCATCATAAAACAGACCTGGTATCAGTTTGCTACTGTACCAACAGTTCTCTATTAGTAAGCTGAAAAAGGCCAGGCTGTAACATTAGCTGAGATCCAACTGACAGCCTTTTGCTGGGTCCTTTTTACTGTGGCTTTCTGTGGTCTTGATGCAGCTTTAATTTAACATGGTGATGAAAATACTAAGTGTCGTTCTAAGTGTCACACACTAAAAAATTAAACGGTGCGTAGAGCTGCCGAGGGCTGGTGTGCTTACTTTCATTAAAAACAAGCAAAGTGTTTGTAAAGGTGCAATTTGTAAGATTTGTAAGAATTAAAATTATCAATGTTCTAATCAGCTAGCCTTTTTTCTCTCTGTAACACCACTTTATCACCACCGTCACCCACTCTTGACAAACACACACGTTCGACAGCGTACCAAAGAAGGGCTTTTTTACAGCACCTGACACTCCCTTCAGGTTTGACGCCAAGGTATTAGTGTTGGTATCACATTGAGTGTTCAGCAGTATGCACTCAGGCCTACTTACCAGTGCCATCCACTTGTCTGTCTCACACGGCTCTTGCATTCATTTACCAGGCCCTGTGTAAAGATTACTTGACTGCATCTGGGCAGTGGATTGTAAGGTTAGACACATACACCAACAAAATGATGACTGAATATAATCAAACTCTGCCTATAGACACAGTCGTATGTTTTTGATAATAATATTTAGTTTTCCATTGACAGAGAAGTGTCTTGCATTTGCCAGTTGTATGCCATCAAACATTTGCAAGTGGTCTTGTTATTTACACAATGGAGAAAATGGCACATGCAGTAAAATAAGTAAATATGCTTATGAAACACGTTCGGTTCTATTGTCTAGGACAGCTCATGTCAGGGACGTACACAGCATGGACAGAAAAACCTCTTTACGTAACATGGCTTTTTTTCCTACTTGGTCCCACGTGGTGCATTTGTTTAGTCTGGTCAGGGTGTTTTTTCACCTCCCTGCTGCTCACAGCCATGTAATCTTCTCAGCAGATGAGCAGCCAGATGCTGGGCCAATCGAATCCATGTAATCCCTACTTGTCCCACCCTTCAGCTGTGTTGTTGATCTGTGATTGGTCTGTCAAGTTTCCAGTCAGCATACAAGCAGTGGGAGCTCGTTGCAGCGTCAGAGAGGAAGGGGGGAGAAACAGAGAGGGGTTTTGTAACACTGCACCTGAAAGACTTGGAAGCTCCCACACCCCTCCTCAGACCCTCACTGCAGCAGAAGCAGCTATTTTTAGCACCCTTCCAAGAGCAGAAATGACGTTTGGAATAACCTGACTCACATGCACGAACAGTCATTTAAGCATTTAAGAGTTCATAACCATTTGACTACTATCATAATAAATAAAAGAGGGTCAAGCCTAAAATACCTAATGACTGTTAATGATTTTGAATAATTGCACAGTGGTGACTTTGATTAATCTGCATAGGTGTGCTTATGTCCAGAGCTCTTGATTTTTTCCGTTGCCTTTTATATTAACTGTATTGGTAGGGGATTCTCATCTTTTTTCCTTTTCTATGAGCTAGGTCTGTGGAGCATAAATACTCCATGGTTTAGCACTAGCAGTGACAAATGTATTGAACGCTTGCGTGGACATGTACAGGAAAACAAATACACTCCGGCAGCACACAAGGATACTGCCTTGCTACCTTATTGACTTTATTGACTGTAAAATGACATCTAGGACTGCAAGGATAGGGAAAAGATTAAGGGATGTATATCAGCAGGCGGAAGCAGTTGTGTGTTTTCAGACCTATGTGTTTGTGTGTAAACATGTCACATGAACTCTTGTTCTCTTGCTCTTTTGTCTCTCCCTCTCTGCAGACTGTCAGGCTGGCAGGGATGAAGGAGGAGAACTTGTTCCGTCGGCGCTTCTCTTTGTGTCCCACGGCCACCTCCCCTCCAAAGATTGACCCGCGCATGCTCACCCGTAACCTGTCTTGTGGAGGGGACAATGAGCTGTACCCGCTCAGCCCAGGTATCCACCACTGCTGGCCTCAGTTGTTCATTTGAAAAGCAGTGATGGGAAGACTTAGCAGTTCCTCCTCAGTGAGACTAGCACTGGCAGTAAATTGAATTTTGCTTTAGAAATGTTGTAACGGTATTACAGAGGAATGAATAATATCAAAGCTATTAACAGACATACTTATTCTGGCTCTAAAGTAGGCTAAACTAAATATTTTCTTTAAAAAAAAAAAATGTAGTAACAAAGAAACATTATATAGCATTGCCCTGACTAGCCCCTGTATTAGTTTTAGCCATAGGCCATTTGTAGGAGTAGCTGCTGTCATAAAATCTCCTCCTTGTAAGACATAAAATCCCACCATTTAAATTTTGAGTGACCCAAAAATTCCCTGATTGATGTAAACATGGCCACCAGAATCCATTGTGCCTGCCTACATATGTTTCAGTTCTCAAACACGTGTCTGAACATCTCGTGAAGCCAGTTTATTTTTCATAAAACATCAAATATGATGTTTTAAATTCTGTCTTTCTGTAGTGTCCAAAAATCATTTCACAATGTATGGTATAAAATAGTCTACAAGTGATCCTCCAAGTGATTACCCATAATGCACTGCATTTTTTGTAAATCATAAGCAAACTAGTAATTGTTTACTGTCCAGTTTAGTAGCATCACACATTCAGCATAGTGCTCCACCTTTTTCGAATGTAGGGTTAAGTGATTAATGGACTGTTTTGGACGCAGTCACACTGGCTCACTTGAATTATTAGTTTGATTTTCTGAACATTGTAAAACTACTGAGAGTGCTTGTTGGTCGTTCATTGGGTTTTGCTGTTTCTCTTTGTTAGAACTGGCTTAGTAAACCAATTCTGAATAATTACCGGTGTACACAAACATTAATGCATATAGATTTTGATCAGTCTGCTAGAGCTGAAGTGATTATTTGCTCTTCTATGTGGATACATGAAGCAGATATGTTTTTTCGTGTGTGGGTGGGTGTGTGTGTACGTGCATGTGTGTGCTTCACAGGTGAGTCGGAAAGGAACGGTTTGCCCTTGCTGAGAGATGAGGTCAGCCCAGCCCAGTCTCCTGGCAGTGCCGTGAGTCACCATCCATTCTTGCAATCAGATCACATCTACACTATGTAAACTTTGCATGTCTGAGAAAATCTTCTGCAGAGAACATTCAGCCCTCGTTTTATTGTTTCATGCTTCATGGTGTTTATTGTATTATTGTCAGGACGGGGTTGTTTAAATAAATTATGAATTATCGTTTTCATCTCATTAGTTTAACTGGATTAATGGTGAGCCCAGAGCTAAATTGGCTGTAGCAAATTGAGCCCTTTTCTATAAAACAAGTATGATGATCAAAATCAGTCTATCACTCAGTGTATGTTAAATCATATATGAAACCAAAATATACTGATTGTGAAAAGCTAATGGAATATTTATCCATGTCATCTGTGAAAGTGCAGAGCAAAAAAAAATAGGTTACAGCATTGAGGCTGTTATTCTGGACACAGCTCCCAGCGTCCTCTAGTTACGGAGCTAATTTTGGGCCAAGGAGGCAGCCATCCTCCTCGTCTTGCTTTCTGAGCTTCAGCTGACATCCACAGCTGACTGAACAGAACTGCTGAATTTAGCTGCCTGCTATTGTGGCCAGTTTCAAATGGAAATGCTGTAGTTAAAGATGGCTTCAGTTACAGTGCAACATGTAATCACTGGGCTGGTGAGTCTAAACATAGAGGTAAGTGGTAGTGGTAGAGAGATTCTGGCCTATGGAAGCAGTTGTGTGTAATTCTGTTTCTCTTTTGTGCACTCTGTCTTTCCATCTCGATGTCCAGCTCACTCTGTATTTATGTTTTTTTTCTTCTTCAGTCAGAATCAAAGATGTTCATAGGGCTGGACAAAGACAACTCTTCGCCCACTGAAAAACTGGCCAGGAAGGAATCGCTTAAGGTAGGATGTTGTCCTACCAGATGGGCCCCCATTTCCTAGCAGAACGTTCTTAAAAGCCACTTTCTCAGAACTCAAACAATCTCATTTGTAACAACAGTGAGTCTTACAACATGCAGGATTAAGAGCCTCCTATTGTGTTGATGTTTCAAAGCACCATGACTCTGGCTCACCCTAGTGGTCATATAGCATTATAATAATTTGTTTTTTTTTGGTTTGGTTTAAACTGTGACTCTTTAACTGCCTAAACTACTATTTGAAATTTATTTCCAGGTTCAGAAAAAGAATTATCGCCAGGAGAAGAAGAGGGCAGCCAAAGAGCTATTCAGTGCTCTGAAAGACCCCAGTGTGGTCATTATGTCAAACTGGTTGAAGGTATTTTAATACTTAGCACTCATTACAATTATTTTAATCATTCAGCACATCATTGTTTATATGGAAGCTTATCAGTATCGAAATTCAAGTGAAAATGAAATACATAAAATAGCAATTAAATGATTTTTTTAAAGCTTGGGCTCAAAATAAAAATTAACATTGTCACAGTAGCTGAGCTGGAAACAGCTGCTGTACCATGGTGGTACCGTGTCATATTTCAGTAAATTTGCTCTAATGTTCTGCTTTCCTTTTTATAATTAATATAACAAAATATATATATAACATATAACATATAACATATATTACATATAATGTAATGTATGTATGACATGGTGAGCTGGTTCATGGTATCCAGCTGGTAGAACCAGCAGATGCGTTGCAAGTGGCTATATTTCTCTTCTTCACCTCACCTTTGTAGCTACAAGTTGTTCAGTCGCCATGTATTTAGATACCTTTTCTGCTTAGCATGCTGTTGGACGTGCCTTGATGGGGACAGCCTGTAAAAATGCATATGCAGTTGGGTCAAATGCATTTTCAAAATGCAGAATTTCCATTTTAACATCTGAATTTGGTCATCTTTGTAGTTTGGTGTAGTTTCATAAATATCATTAGAGAGTGAAGTTGCATATAAGTTAAATTACATTTTAATTACATTTAATTTTAATTGCGTAATCACGTAAAGCATATATATGCAGTCCTTTAAGGACATGTCTGTTCCAATACAGCTACTTGTAAATCTTTGCCATTTAATGCATTAGTATTAACATTTAATTTACACAAATGTAAATTAAATTATTGAATTTAAGTTTTTTATTTTGAGACCACTTGCATGGATAAGTGGCAAATTAAAATTCAAATTAAGGATTACATTGCGATTTTGCATATTACATTTTTATTTTAATTTTGGTATAGATATGCTTCCATATTTTTAAGTTCCTTGTTACAGGGTTTCTACCAATACACATATTCTCAAATTTGTCCTTTAGATCCGGGGGACACTGAAGAGTTGGACAAAGCTGTGGTGTGCACTAAAGCCTGGGGTTCTCCTGATTTATAAAACCCCAAGCTCTGAGCACTGGGTGGGCACAATCCTTCTGAACGCCTGCAAGTTAATTGAGCGGCCTTCAAAGAAAGATGGCTTCTGCTTCAAACTCTACCACCCCTTAGATAAGTCCATCTGGGCCATGAAGGTCAGACATGGTTGCTTACATTTGTTCAGTTTAAATCTATTAATGAAGTATATTGCTCTGCTGACTCATCAAACCTATCATCTTATCACTGTTGCATGGTGGCCTTGGGGAAAGGCATGAAAACCTAATGGCTAGTGTTTAAATAAATGAAAATAAATAGTCTTTGCATGCCCTTTTCACTGTGACAGTTTGATTCTATTGGTTTGCTGAATGGAAGATTGCTTAATTAATTGGTTGATTAATTAATCCCAGGGCCCCAAAGGAGAGACAGTTGGCTCTATCACACAGCCTCTTCCTAGTAATTACTTGATCTTTAGAGCTGCATCTGAGTCTGATGGTAAGTTCCCATGTTTGTAAATCTGTTTCATGTCATATTGCATGTGTCTAATAAGAACTATATACAGCACACAGCGAGACATGTCATCCTTGTTTTAGAAAATATGACAAATATGATAAAGTCTACATGATTGTCAGTAAAGAACTTTGTCACCCATTATTGTACTTTGCAGCCATTTCATGAACTTTTTGACATCAAATGCAGAATTATTTGGCTTTTATGTACTATTTGCTCACCAAATTACCACCATTTCAATTAGCACTTCAATTTTCTTTTCTCAAAAAGTATGTAGGGCATCCTGTAACAAATTTTTATTTTTAATATTGCAGTTCAGGGTCGAATCATGCAGAAAATCTGTCGGTTCACAGATTAAAAACATATATTAATTGAAGAGCAGTTTAGAAGTTCAACCTGGACTGTTTAGAAGACTGGTTTAGCCTGCTGTTTTTCAAGGTAGTTGTAAAAAAAAAAAAAAACTGAGCCTGCTGCTCAGTTTAACCAAAACCCCATTCACTACTCTCAATGTGAGGAGCAGCGTAGTCTTTATTTTTATTGATGGCTTATCCTCTGTTGATACTCAAGAGAACTTTGAATGTCTTTGTCATAAGGATAAGGGCTGTTCCTGCAGCTGTCCTTGAGCTACCTTTTTTCATCACACCCTCTGTACAGACACTTATTCTAGTGAATATCTTGTCATGCTCAGTATCAAGAATAGGTGCAGTACATATAAATATGTATGTAGTTGTTTCTAAGTCAGGAGATACTGAGAAAAGTAACAAATTAGTTGTATACGTTCACGCTCAATGTCTGCATTGCAGATATAAATGGCGTAGTGCATAGATCGTGATGAGCTGACCTCTATATCTGTACATCTTCCACCCATGAAGCACTTAGATGCAATCTTGCTGGGCAGCAGTAGATTGTTGCTGTTTTTATCTTTTTAAGTAGGAGTGCAGTTTCTCCTAAAATAAACTTGCTCAACACTTGAACAAAATGAGTGTTTGGGTTGTGCAAGCCATAACGTTTTCCATGTTTCTGCAGGCCGCTGCTGGATGGATGCATTAGAGTTGGCCCTCAGCTGTTCTAGCCTGTATAAGCTGACTGCTAAGACCTGCAAGGATGGGGACCTGAGCAGCTCCTCCGAATCCTCCCATATACTTCACCTTTTGCAGTCTACCGCGCTCAGTGAACAGGAACTGCTACAGTGAGTGTAACATTAACACATTCTTTTGACATTCAGTTCACTAGTCTGCTTTTTTGTCAGGCATCCATGTCTACTGGGTAATATTTTCCAGACACTGACTAGTGTTTGACTGAATAACTTCTTTATGGAGCTTCTCTGTTTCTAGAGTAGGGTTAGAAATAGATTAAGCCTGCTTTAAAATACAAATAAACCATCAATCACACTGTGTGTTGGTAAAGGGCACTCATATCAAATTACACAAAGTAGTCTAAACTGTCTCCTAACAAACCATGGCCAGGAGGTCTCAGCATTTGCCTTACTTTCATCAGCCTGGTGAAATGTCTGTCTGGAAATAATGCCACCTTGGCTTGATGTCAAGTGTCTCTGTTTCTCTGCTGTTTTTAGTTTTAAGCAGTTTAAGCAGTTCAGCATTTATTGCAACACTCCTCGGTTCTGCTGCAACAAATTTTCCTTTTTCCTTTTTCTTAATTTCCATCATTCCATCTCTTAAATGGTTATGAATGGTAAGATTATATAGAATCATTTTCACAGTATTCATGCTTTGACAGCACCAGTTTCCAGAATTCACTTTAGCATTGTTTCAAGATGGACATTTCACAGTTTGAATACTCAGCACATTATATTGTAACTTTATAGTGGTTTATTATTCATATAGTAAAGTAGGACTGCAAAAAGTATCACAAGCAGACACAAAAAAGCCCACACATAAAAACAGACGTTTCTTTGAATCAAAATCTTTATATTAGAGGGTGAAAATAGTGTCACATGACTACTTTTTCCCCCCACTTTGTTTAAAGTCATTTGTTCAGCTTAGTTAATTCTAAATGTTCCATCTACTAGTACAGTGGAATTGTTTTTTTCTGTATACATGTATACCACGCTCTTTACATGTATACCAAGCTCTTTACAACTGTACTGATCATGGTTACTTATTTGAAACTATGTAAACAGCTGCCTTATGACTCTGTTAGTCTATTATTATCTAAATGTAAATCACAATTTGTGAGTGATGTTTGTAATAACATTAAAAATAAAAAAATGTAATGTGTTTGTAAGTTGTAAATAACTTGCAGGTTGGTCCATTTTGTTTTTCCTAGTAGTAATTGTTAATATTGCAGGAAAGTTGTTATTTTTGCTTTTTGTGTAGTAAGTGTGGCATGTGAATGATTCTTGTCCTCTGGTTTCTAGCATTCATGTTCTTTACTGGAATTAGATAAAACTGTTAACAAATATGGAAAACAAATGATGCGTCTGTAGGGCTGAGAGCATGTAATATTTTATTCTAGTAATGGTGTCTGTGCTCATGTTTGCATGTGGTTTTGATGTTCACAGTATGCCATAAGCCACTGATTCCCTCCAGCTGGCAGCTCCACCTCTTTCCATACCCCTCCCCACAGAGCCCGTGGTCATTTTTCACAGGCTTTCTGCCCCTCCCAGCCAATCAGTTCTGCCTTACTGGGTCATATGACAGGCAGAGGAGCAGGAAGAGACAAGGAGAATATGAACTCAATACAACCCCAAGAGAGCCATCATCACACATGCACACACATTTATTTAGCAGACAAGGCTGTAGAGCAGGAAAAACAGCTTTCGAGAAGCTATCGGCTTTAGCTCTTTGGTGCCATACAACTGCCTTCTTGCCTATTAAGGAGCGAAAACAAGGCTGTATGTTGACAGCAAGCAATCAGTAGTGTGTTTTTCTCTGAACTGTAGCAGCTCTTTATATTACAAGGTAAGGGAAAATGTTTGTGGTGCCCGATTATTTCTCATGGGGCTTTTGTCCTGCTTGTCTTTCTTTCGCTTTCTCTCTTCCTTGTGGGTGGCATATTGTTAAATGAACTCTCACGGTCCATGTGACATTAGATTTGGGTTGCTTAGATCTGATCTTAGATCTTAGATCTTGCTTAGATCTGCTGGTTTTCCCTCTCTTGAGAGGTTGTTGAATAGGACGACTTAAAGAAAATGTAAAAGCGTGGGCTCTGTCATAGCGACGTCAAGCTTTGCATTAGGATAAGGGGACACCGTCTGTCTTCTGACGTCACCTGTGACCATGACATTCACATTGCTCATGAAGGTGAAGGACAGAGTAGTTGCTCAGGCAACCAGTCTAAACATGCTGTCTTGTTTATGAATGTAATAACAGCACAGAAAAAGTCTTTTGTAAAAAAAAAAAAAAAAATGTTAATAATGATCAGGCTCTTATATTGCCTGTGGTGAGTTACTGCCTGAATGAATATAGGGCTTATATCTACGTCACATGTTATGTTCTCTTTTCTTTTTGGTAGATTGAATGACTCAATGCTGGAAAACAACCACATGGAGAACGACGGCCTTTCTGACAAATCTGAAAGAGATGCCCATGACGACTCCGATAACGCAGCCAATGGGGGAAGGTTAACTGAGGAGAGTGATATTGACCAATCAGATGACCTTTCACCTTGCCTCCAGGCAACAGCCTACGTTGAACAGAACCAAGAGGAAATGGGAGAGGTGAGAACTGAGCATTGTTTACTGACAGCAGCTATCACTTGTTGTGTACTGAAACCAAGTTGGTAGCAGCTGCTCACTTGGTATTATTATTATTAAATGTACTGTATAACACGGTTTTGGCACTGTTCTTCAGACCTAGAAAAGTAAGGAATGAAATGTTGAGGAAACGTATGCCTAGTTTCTCATCAAATTAATACTGATTCAGTGTCTCAGTATTCTACAGCTTAATTCCCTTATTTCTTTGCTATGTTTTCTAAATGTAGATCACATGTCATGGTTATTTTATCCACAGCACAGTTTAAGACCTTTTATGTATGGTAAAATATAGCCTGAAAAATATAAAAATATAGAGAAGCAATCCAAAAAAGGCTTGAAAACATTTGGATTTTCTTGGTAGCGAAAAAAAAAAAAGTAACGTGATGTTTGTTCCTGATCTGAAATCATCATACTGTTTTAGTGGTGGTGGTACCCTGTGGGGAGTGAACAGAAAGTCTCAAATCAATAATGTGTGTGGTGTTCCTGCAGGCTGGCGAGGCATCTCAGGTGGAAACAGTGTCAGAGGAGAACAAAGGGCTCATCTGGACACTGTTGAAGCAGCTGAGGCCTGGCATGGACCTGTCCAAAGTTGTCCTGCCCACCTTCATTCTGGAGCCCCGCTCTTTTCTGGACAAACTCTCGGACTATTACTACCATGCCGATTTGCTTTCCCAGTAAGCAACTTAGCTGTATCTTTTACCTGTGTGATGTAAGTCAGTGCTATAATGTAACATATCACATTGTTTAATTGAAGTTTTCAGGTTTTCATGTAGCGGGAATGGCAATTTGGCCTTTGTTAGCAGAAGTGGTCTTCAATTCTTGTTTTTCTCTTGGATTCAGGGCAGTCACAGAGGAAAGCCCGTACTGCAGGATAAAACAAGTCTTGCGTTGGTACCTGTCAGGCTTTTACAAAAAGCCCAAAGTAAGCTCTTGACATTCCAATCTCAACTACATTTGATTAAGATTCTTTCTTGTTAAGAGGCTTACTTTATCTGATCTGTGTTTAATAATTGGAGGTCTGTTGATTTTAATGCTTGGTTGTAGATGTAACTGTGCATCACTGGTGTATATGTGTTTGTGAACACATTTGCACCATGCAGTTTAGAAAATGAAATACAGAAAATTAATTTTTAACTTAAAGTGATTGTGTGTGTGTTTGTGTCAGGGGCTGAAAAAGCCATACAACCCCATCCTCGGGGAGACATTCCGCTGCTGTTGGTTACACCCTCAGACTGACAGTTGTACCTTTTACATAGCAGAGCAGGTGAGTGCAAAATACTATTCAAACATAATTAGTTTTACATAGCCAGGTGGGGAAATGGCATATCTCCAATATGGTAACTGTACAGGAGAAAGAAAAAATGTAAGTCAAGGTAACCAGACTCGCTCACCAAACAAGCTGAATACATACTGCTGCTCACAAGTAAAAACAATTTAAACTTCCAAATAATTAATTTAATCATAATTTGATCTATTCTAACTGTCTGTCTAGCTGTCTTAAAGGAAAGTATTGTGTCATTTGCATTTATGAATGCATTCAGCATTGCTGCACAAATTCAGATATTTTACAAATTTAATCGTAAGACAAAACATCTCTGCTTGATTTGGGTCTCAGTAAACTCTAGTTAATGCTTCACCAAAGTTGTGAAAACTCCTTTCTACTGGGTATGGTGGAATATTTACCACCTTGGCAGTTTACACAGTATTAATATGACCTGGGGTCGTTTCTATGGTTCATTCAGTTAAAAGGGGCCAGAGTTTTTGATAATACAGTCCATACAGTGCACTCATGTCCATCTTCAGCAGTCACAGCAAGGGAAATGTGCTGCTTGTGTTTCACATCTAAAATCTAGCTTTTAGTGACGCTTAGTGCTTTTAGCAGCACTGCTCTAAACTTTGTTTTGCAGTTTGGTGTTCATTCAATCTCTAAGTCCTGCAATTGTAACAGTGTTCTCCTAATCTGTTTACATGCAGGTGTCTCACCATCCTCCTGTCTCAGCCTTCTATGTGAGCAATAAGAAAGATGGCTTCTGTATCAGTGGCAGTATCCTGGCCAAATCCAAGTTCTATGGTACATTACTGCTACTTGGTGCTCAGCCATTATGTGCTTCGGTACAATTAAAATAATAAAATAAAGCTAAATATATAGAGTGATTAAGAGTAACCTGTGTTTCAATTTCTCTAGGGAACTCCCTGTCAGCTATACTGGATGGGAAAGCCAAATTGTTGTTTCTAAGTCGTGATGAGGAGTATGTAATTACCATGCCATATGCTCACTGTAAAGGTACTGATACAAATGATGATGTGAATTATTAGACATTAGGCAACTAAACTTTCAGCAAGACGAAGTACAATCTGGTCTTTTTCACAGGAATTTTGTACGGTACCATGAGCCTGGAGCTTGGAGGAAAAATTACTATTGAGTGTGAAAAGACAAAGTTCTTTGCGGAACTTGAATTTAAATTAAAGGTATTGAATATTTCAGTGCATTTATCTTGATTTTTCTATACTAGTGTATGCTGTTCAAGTACAGTTGGGCGTGAATTAATCATTTTCTGATCCTCCCTCTCTCAGCCTTTCCTCGGCAGCTCGTGTAATGTTAATCAAGTTTCTGGAAAGATACGTATGGGAGACGACTTGTTGGCCACAGTAGATGGACACTGGGTACGAGTCTAAACTGCATGTGCTCATATATATCTGATATCTCATACATATCTCTTGACAGCTGATTGCTTTGTTTCTGAACCATTAAAAAAAGGACATCTGTAGGGTGCCAGGCAGCACATGGTATGTAGAATGCATTAACTAGGTTGATGAAATCTTATTCCTCCTTGGTCCTTTTCAGTATTATGATATTAGAGCAACATTCTTGATCTGCTTAACTGGTTTATATTAGCTTAAATATTCTGTAAACATCACTTGGCTCTAGTTTGACTTACGCTATGTCTAAGATTTGCGTAAATCTCCTTTGGCAGGATGGTGAAGTACTTCTCCATGAAAAGAAGACTGGCCACCAGGAGGTGCTGTGGAATCCCACTGCTGATGTGCGCAGGCAAAGGCTAAAAAGACAGGTGGTTCAGGTTGACCAGCAAGGTCCCTTCGAGTCAGAGAGGTATGCTTGTGTTTACAGTACTAACACTATGTGCAGTATTTTTAATGGCCTAGTGCTGGATTTTCACACAAAGCAGTGTAGAGTTGTAAAAGAAAATTAACTGGGTTCATAATCTCATTGCCAGTAAAGCAAGGGTTGTCGTTGTTGCCATTTGCGTGACTAGCAGGGATGCAAATATTGGCAAAAGCTGTCTTTTTAACAAGCTGTGTGCTTTCTTCAGGCTGTGGCAGCATGTGACCAGTGCAATTATCACCAAGGACCAGAACAAAGCTACACAGGAGAAATTTGTTTTGGAGGAGGCACAGAGGAAAGCAGCACGAGAAAGAGGAGAACGGCCTTGGCTGCCACACTACTTCTCTCAGAACCCTGACACCAATGAGTGGCAGTACAGACATGCAGAGTAAGTATTAGTCCATACTTTTTTAAGGCCATTGTTTGGTCAAAATATGTACATTTTTAAAAGCATTTTTTAAAATGTGTGTAATCATTGAAATAGGGTTTTTAAACTACCATGAACCATAAAAGTGAGTGTAGGTGTAAAGTGAGTGTAAAAGCAGGGTCAAATGCCGCATGTCTCTGTTTGCCCTAGCACTAAGCCATGGGATCCTGACTGCTGCCTGGTTCAATTTGAAAAAGACGGCATCATTCAGACCAAAGAGCGGTACCGGCGCCAACATAACGGCTTTACCTATAGCCAAAACTGGACACGGCAACAGAAGGTTAGCTGCAATTTTAGAAAAATCTGAAGGAAATGGTAAATATTATCGTTGTTGTACTGTTGGGGCTTATTGATGTGTGTTTTTGTAAAGGGCCAGGTGAATGGGAAGCACAGAAAGTCGAGCAGTCAGCCATCCAGCTGCAGTCAGAACACGGAAAGCAGCAGCAGCACACCAGAGCCCACGCATGAGTCCTCAGACAATGAAGGCAAGTGCAATACATAGTAGCTGTTTGTACCTCAAATTAGGGATGATTAACACGATGATTAAAAGAAACTTATTCAGTATTCTTTTACTTAATCTGATATTTAAATAACTTAGTATTATATGTGGTTTTGAAATTATAGTAATTCCACAGTTGATCCTGTACATGTTTTTACTGTACATGCAATGGACACAGACAGAGCAAGGGAGGCATCTAAGCAGAACTATATATTAAAACACTTCAAGCCTAAAAGATTCATTTGAACAGTTGGAGATTTGATCGCCTCAGCTACCTTTCTGTATGCTCATCACTCAGAAAAAGTATTTGCAGGCCAAGGCCAGTTCAGATGTAAAAACGTTTAGGTTATAATAAATAATGGTACTGAAAATGATGAGAGAAGCAAAGAAAAGTGAACAGTACACATCTTAAAGCATTTACTCTGATTTTATATGTAGTCATTTCAATAATCAACTTTTTCACAGCATTTGACCCTGTACACAGGTAAACACAGATGCAGAGCATGTCTTTTTCTGCCTGCATGGGACACACAAATAATACACCTTCCATGTTCCCTTCCTTCATTTTCTCATAGGGATATTCAAATACTATTCAGATTTTATTCAAATGTGGATTTGGTTGTTAAAATCTGGGTTGGGTTTAAAACGTTCATCCTTCTTATTTGTATGTCCATTAGAAAGAGAGCATTGCCTTGTTTTGTGTTTAGGCTTTGTGAGCCAGTGTGCCAGGTGTAGTAAGGAGGTGAAGGACCTTGCTCTCATTGAAGCCTCTATAGCATCCATACAGAAAACACAGCAAGACATTCAGAGGTAAGTATAACAGTCACAGTCCAGTCCTGCTCCTCAAGCTAGATACATTCTAAAATGGACTGGACAAACCTCTCATTCAAACTTCCTTCAGTTAGTCTAAATTGAGCTTGTGTTTTGCTTTCCTGGGCTTGTCTAATCTAACTGCTTCACCTCTCTGTCACACATCTTCAGGAACCTGAGTGCATTGAGTCGTCAGCTGGCACGGCGGACAGAGGACAGCATGTCTTTGAGCAGCCGGCACTGGCTGGTTCTTTGCGTTCTGGTGCTTTCGCAACTCTTCATCAACTATGTCTTCTCTTAAAAGACCATCACCTAGTTGCTTAGAGAACGACACATAGCTGCTGTCGCCTAGCAATAAACACAGCCAAACTGCACCACCACACAGCTTCTGAATGGCCCATTGACCGTAGCTACACCGCCAGGCACTAAGCACTTCAGAAACAGAGAAAGAGACTCCTTTTTATAAAATCATTAAAAGAATAAAAAGAGAAAGAAGCACCATTAGAGTGAAGTGTAAGTGTCACCCTTCCACTCCTGCTAATGAGCGTGTAATGTTTTTTATACTCTTTGCAATAATGTTATTGTGTTTTTGGTCACGTTTCAGGCCCTTTGGGCAGCTATGGTGTACGAGTGCGTGAGTGATTGTGTGCGTGCGCGAGAATATATTTGTTCCCCACTCCAAAATGTTGGGCCTTAATGCTGACGCCAAATAGAGGAGGACAAATAGATGATTAATCAGTGGAGGAACACTCATTTGTGTCTAAAGGTCTGATGGAAAAAGAAGACGATTCATCTTAAAATGATCAGTTAACCAAACAGTGTTTCTCAGTTAGAAGAAATATCAGTTTACATGCTTGTTTCTGTACCTGGCACACAAAGAAAAGCAAATGCACGCTGTTGCCAAATGACACAATTTGTGTTGTTGTGGATGAAGGAACTAACAGTCGTCATATGTCAGCATGAAACTACAGTGCAAAATCAGCCATAGGCCAGAGTACAGATCCATTTGGCTGCTATAGCCAATGGTTTGGCCAGACTTTACAGGGACATCCAGGACCTAAAGGATTTCAGCTTGCTGGTCCGGTTGGATTGGATTATTTTGGCTTTGAACTGTGGATGAAGGGCACGAGTAGAAATATAATGAAGAAGGCTTTGTGAACAATTCTGTATATATTTGTTTGGAAAGAAATGCCATGTCACATGAAATCAAGAATGTATTTATTTGATTTTTTTTTTTTTTGCCTGATTTCATACAGTTTTTAAAATGATGCATTACACTCATTCAGGTTTTCTGGGAGCAATATGGTCGCTGTTCTTCCACGAAGTCCAGGAAGGTGGGGTGGGGGGGCACAGAGCAACAGAGACAAGCTGCTCTTTCATAAGACTGTGTAAAGTACATACTGTGGATGAGCTGTAGGAGCCCCATTGTGATTCCAACATGAGCACACAAATATTCCATCTCCTGATGTAAGATCAATGTGCCTGTTCAACTAAAGCATGTCTCTAATCATCGTATAGCTCTGTGGATGCAGGAACGGAGAGACAGCTGGCTGTGAATGCTTTGTGTTGTGTATTTTTTTTTCTTTCTACATTTTACAGCACTCTGTAAATCTGTTCTAATTGGATAAAAAGACACCAATGGCTCACTGATTATGTCAATAGTTATTGCATATTGCAGCACTACAGTAAACTTTTACATTTTGACTCCTGGCAGTGCTGTCTTCTTATGTGTGTTTGGGTGTAGAGTTTTCTCCAGTGTTACCACCAGATGGCGCCATTCGTCCAAAATCCTAGAGCGGGTGGGCGCAGTGCACAGATCAGTACAAGGTGAGAAAGGTGGCTAGTTTTTAACCATAGGCTTTATAACATTACCCTACGCTTTCCCAACCAGTAGTTCAGGAACCCCTAGAGATTTGTGGTGGTGTTGCTAAGAGATGGGGAAACTGTTACAAGAATTTCACCATCAAACAAAAAATAAAGTTTGATCTAAAGGTTTGTTTAAAATATATATTTTATTATTTAACTTGTGCATTATTGCAGCCTCATAAGTACAAGTTGACAAACGCTAGTATTTGCTAGCTAGGTCATTGACTAAAACGTGTTCTGATATGGTCTTACGATATTATAGGAGAAAGTATATAATATGATCGGAGCAGCTTCTAATCAAAGCCAGCTGCTTTTTTTTTTTTTTTTATTTACCTTACTATCATGTTACCATCTTAACTTGGCAACAAAAGCACTTTTTGGTGTTTCAAAGTAGTTTAAAGCAGATCAGTTTGATATGTCAAAACTACAGTTCTTTTGCATAGTATAAGTTGGGTTGGTTATCTGGTCACATTAAACGTTATGATATTGGTCATGAGAAGTCTGTGCTCAGGTATATGTGCATGTTTAATAACTAAAGACGTGTGTCGGTACAGCGTTACAGTACGATAAAGTCACATCTGGACTTGTTTGTGCTGTGACCATATCTGAAAAGGCACTGCGACCAGGGAGGTGGGGGTGTATAAAGTGAAAACCCCCTCCTTCATCTGCACATAGCTGGATAAAGACAGGGAGCATCATGTTGTGCTCTTCATGTGATAAACCATGTGACAGAAGTTCTGGCAAGTTACCACCAGCCTATGTGTGTGTGCGTGTGCCAGCCACTTCCGCACCACACCATCCCCTCTGAGCTAAAGGGAGGTTGGACTTGAAGCAAACACTCCTTAGGAGCTATAATTAGCCCAGGAGGATCTGGGTGGAGGGTGGAGATGTGCTGTTGCATGCTGGGGCTGAGGCAGAGCAGGGTGCAAGTTTTTTTTCTGTTGTCCATCAACCACAGGTGTGTCCATCTTAGTGAATACAATTAGTGCTTGTGTGTAATCGCTTCCCAGTGTGATTTAAACCACCAAGCCTACACTGTTTAGTTTACTCACAACAAGGAAATCCTAGATATCTCGTCTCTGAGTAAGACTAGATGTTTAATCTGACTAGCCCTAAATTACTTACAACAAAGTTCCTTTGATCACTCTCTGATCTCCTGGAATGCTGATATGGTGTCATACCGAAGAGCGTTTCTGGTTTAAGTAGAATGTGGTAATTATTTTCCTGTGAGACTGCAATGGGAGTTTTTGCCGTGTTTCGCAGAGCAAAGAATCAGACAAGTGAAACAAAGACCCCCTGAACAGCACCCCAAAAATGTTCCAGCAGCAGTACAGCAGCTATTCCGTTCTCTTATTAAATGGGGAATTCCATAATATCTGATGCACACCTGATAGTATCTAGTACTCGCATGATAATATCCTAACAGTATCTGTTACAGTGTCCCACGGCTGTATCCTTTGGCTCTGGACATGTGGCAGTCTTGTGTATCATTCTGTGCTAGGCCGTGGTGCTGGTTAATGGGGTCTAGTACTGTCAGCAGAGGTTGTATGGTTAGAACAACTGTCTGCTTCCCAGACGTTTCAGCTAACACCGAGCAGTAGTATCTCCACTGCTGCTGTGATCAGTAACAGCGTTTGCCAAAACATCACATTTGGTGTGGGAAGTGGGATCTGTAATCCAGCACACCTCCGGTTGTTTGACTAATGAACAGGGGCAGTGTGGCGTCTTAGAGGTGGTTACAGTGCAACCAAGAACAAGGCTGAAATACTGATACTGGTACTAAACTCCAAAAAGTTGTGTAGCCAATAACACAAAACCTAAAGTAAGAAGCCTGGGCCTGATCTTAAACTCAGTTTAAAAAGCAGTAAACTGTTTTATCCTACATGTCAATGAAGTAATTAAAGGAGCTTTTTATCGTATAAGAAATGAGAAAGTTCTGCCTTTTACTCATTTATACGCTTGTGCAGAACTGATTACTGTAATGCACTTCCTACTGGGGTTCCTAAGAAAACAATTTATCCTCTACAACTCGTGTAGAACGCACCATCACAGATCCTAACAAACACTAAAGGCGAGCTCATATCACTCCTGTTGTAAGACCTGCACTGGCTACCTGTATCTAGTAGAACAGACTTTAAAGTTCTGGTCTATAAGTCTCTAAATAATCTAGCACCAGCTTTCTCTTGTTTCTCTTGTCTCTATGTTAGATCTACAGATGGTGGCCTTCTGCACATACCTCTAATAAAAAACAGAAAACGTGGAGATACCTTTTTACTTATGCTTCTAAACTGTGGAACTCAATTCCAGCTTCTATTAGACAGTTGAGATTATTACATGAAATAATAAATAAATTAATATTACATGTTCCTTTTAAAACATAACTTGGGTAGAAGTATGAAAAAAGAACCCACTATTAAATAGTTGAAGCGGGACTGCGGCAGAACACTGGCTGTAGTACAACTTAGTGCAGTTCTCCTTTAAACCTGGAAAGGTGTTAAACTTTTACATTTCAATTACAACCAGAGGGGTTGAAAATTTCTCTTCTCCTTATGTGCAGAATTGTTCTAAATGGCTCTATAGCATTTCAAAATGAAACTCATCATAGTAGGAAAATGCTTTAGGTAGTCAAAGGGGTGGCCAGAAGAAGTCAGTGCCACAAATGCCACCCCTCTGGCCGCTTCAGATTACACTGGAAGGTCTATTTACCCAGAGTCTAATTGTTACAAACGAAAAATGACATCATTATTAAAGGACACCTAATCTGATGTACTGTGGTGCTGCGTGATGTTTTAACTAAGCTGGCTTGTGTTCAGCTGTATGGATGTGTTGAAATCACAGCTCCATTCTCAAGGATGCAGGCCAACAAACATGTCAGGGTGGTGGCAGAACTCATCCCGCTTGCGGCACAGCACAGAATCTCCCAGGACAGCATGCTGACTATAAACACACTGAGGTTATAGAGCAGCTGGAAGGCTGTGAATGACAGTAAGTACGTTGCAGTGACTGTATGCAATCGCAGTTCATTCACTCCTTCACTACAAGAGTCTCAAATTCCCCCACCGACTTACAGAAATACCTGCACTTGCTCACCTGCTCAGCTTCCACTCATTGTGCTCTGGATGGGTCCAGTTTATGTACCGTTTAGTGCTTAAAAGAAAACTGCTTAGATAAAACATGAGCAGACTTGATGTGAAGGGACCACTACATTAAAAACTTTCTCTGTAAAAATAAAAAGTCTTGGTGTGAAAATGTTTTTTAGGATGCAGCTAACATTGGCTTTCTACACTCAGAGAACATTTAAGGACACAGTCTGGCAACAGAGCACTGCCTGATTCATGCTTCTTTACAGTCGAGTGTTTATTTAAAACCATATAAGATACTAACACAGCTCACATCACACAGATTAATGAAGGAGACACATTTAGGAGTTATAATTCAGTTCTAAGTTGAAGATATATGTTTTCAAACGTTCCTTAAAAGTGTGCACTGAGACCGACTGTCTAACAGAAGGTGGATTTGATGGTTTGGAAGCCGAGTAACTGAGACAGTCTCTCCACGTTTTCTGTGTATTATGGAAGGTATTTATGGAAGGCCCGTATCTGCAGATCTATAACCATGAGTTGGAACATTCAGAGAGACATTCAGTTTAACATTTAAGACCTTTTAGAACTTTAAAGGCTTAAAATCAGCTCTAAATGATGCAGGCAGCCATGCACTTCACTTACAACAGGCATTGTGTTCTTAGGAAGCTCAGAGCATCACAGTAATCTAGTTTTAGTTTTGATCGGTTTCAAATAGCTTTCAAATCTGTGTTGCGTGTTAGAGTGTGTGTGTGTTGCGTTAGTGTGTGTGCGTGTTAGAGTGTGTGTTGCGTGTTAGAGTGTGTGTGTGTTGCGTTAGTGTGTGTGCGTGTTGCGTGTTAGAGTGTGTGTGTGCGTGTGTGTGTGTGTATGTGTGCGTTTGCGTGTTAGAGTGTGTGTGTGTGTTGCGTGTTAGAGTGTGTGTGTGCGTGTGTGTATGTGTGCGTTTGCGTGTTAGAGTGTGTGTGTGTGTGTTGCGTGTTTGTGTGTGTGTGTGTGTGTATGTGTGTGTGTGTGTCTGTGTGCATGTTGCGTGTTAGAGTGTGTGTGTGTGTGTCTTTGTGTGTGTGTGTGCGTGTTGCGTTAGAGTGTGTGTGTGTGTGTGTGTGTGTGCGTGTGTGTGTGTGTGTATGTGTGCGTTTGCGTGTTAGAGTGTGTGTGTGTGTGTTGCGTGTTAGAGTGTGTGTGTTTGTGTGTGTGTGTTAGAGAGTGTGTGTGTGTGTTCCACTGTAAGTTTTTCCACTGGTAGAGATGCTATTCACACTCCCTAGGCTTTATATGTTTGGGTTTCTCCATGATGTTGACTGTAGAGCTACCTGAATCTTACCCAGCTATACATTAGCACATGCCGTAATGAACACCCACACACCTACCACCGAGACTCACACAGTGCTCTGTGTTCAGCAAATAAGAGCACGTGCTGTTTTCATCCTCTCTTTCTCTCTTTTAGAGGAGCGGCACTGGGCCCAGGCCTCCGGAGCACAGAGCTGGAAGTGGGCGCACACACACTGGACCTTTGTGCTGGGATGCTTGCGGGGGCAGGCGGAAGTTCTCTGGAACCACAGGACCAAATTAGGCCACATGTGCGCTGGACTCTACACAAAAGAATTCCTCTCTCCTACAGCCGTATATATGTGCTTTTTGGCACAGGCTAACACGGAGCGTCGCTGTTTGTGTTTGACAGTGGGGTATGTGAAGTGTTTGAAGCGCTGTAGGTGCTTCCTTTGTGTGAGGGGACCTACACTGACTGACAGAACACAGCAGAAGCGTGTGAGTGGGCGTTTGGATGATGTCATACCCTCAGGCTGTGGTCTGTGCATGGGGTCAGGGGTCAGCACTGTTCTCTGCTGCTCTGTGCCGCCACACTTGCCAGTGGTAGTGTTCTGTAGAAGTGCTGCCATGTTCGCTCTGCATCTCTCCAGCATGTCTCCAGCCCCCAGGCCTGAAGGGACCTTTTGTTCACTCCTCGCATGTTTCCCCGTGCTGTCATACATTTGCAGATTTTGCCAACACTGTGCTGTTTTGACTTTCTGCTGTTGCTGTGCAGGATGGCATTAGGTAGATATGTGAAGGACATATTGGCTCATTGTTTCAGAGAGGATTACTTCAGATTAGTCAGCATAAGGGGACATTTTATCAAAGAAGTGAGTGATTATGATTGTGTGGCCACTGTGTCCAGAACAGTGTATAGGTACAGACGTATGCTGTGACATGCTAGTATGTTTTAAAACTAATCCCATTTGTAGCTTTCAGTTGGGGGGGGGAAATGTATAAAATGATGTTGGTTATAAACAAAAAATTCGGCCACCGAAAATCTGTAACCTGCAAACAAAGGTGTCATTTTTGTCATTTGGTGGCTGTAACTTCTGTACATACCAAACTGACCAATTTATCTTTTAATAAACCACAATGTCTGCATATGCCTACGACTGAAAACTTTACAGCTTCTTCAAAAGGTAAAAATGAGTAATAGCAAAGTAAGTGGCATAAATAAGTTTCTACAAGTTACACTAGACAAGCAATTTCTAATTTATGCCGAGTATTAAGAGGGAATACAACATTCTAGGACATCTCCATTACAGGTTTAATATCACTTGCAAACGCAACATCCTGCCAGATACGCAGAATACAGCTGAACAACAGAGGCAGAAAGGCAAGTGCCTATGAGAACGCCAGTGCTATCTGCAGCCACGGATTAAAAAGTTTGTTGTGTTTTGAGCAAGTGTTTGTTGGTGAACCGGTTGAAATGATGGTCTATGCTGATTTTTTGCAAGGTATGTCATAAATCAATGCCTTGAATGGCTAACCATGCTCTGATGTGATAAAGATATTCAAGAAAGCATGCTCTACTTTTTAGCCATAATAATCAAGCACAGAAAAACATGGCATATTGTTTTGTTCTAGCCTCTGCAGGAATGGCTAACTGGGAGAGACAGGAGATTTCCTGGGGGGTCAGTACTGTTTTGGGGCACTTGCTGACAGCATTCCACAGAGCTTATTACTGTACTGAAAACTAAGTTCTGAAAAGCTACTTAAGGATGATGAGGAGATGTCTGGGAAGATGCTAACCGAGTGGTAATTTAAGATGCTCAGCTAACATTAGCATTGTTTGTAGCATGTGGGCTGTCATGGTGATGTCATATTTTATGATTTTACCTTATCATCATCTAGGCAGCTTATTTTTGTCAGTATGACAGGATATGCATAATCAATAAGAGATAAAAGTAAAACAAGAAGATTAAAAAGTTCACAGAGTTTAGAACCTGTTGTGTTGCAGGGCAATGCTTTGTGTATACCAGCAGAAACGCAGTTAGAGTTTAAGGTGGGCTGGTCTGCCCAATGGCTAGTTGCGGCCACACTCCTAACTTCAGATTCAGGGTGTTGTCCCAGCATACAGTTTGTGTTATCCAGTTATTCTGTTTCCTTTTATCCTAAATAGCCAAAGGTGAAGCTGAAGGTGTAGATCCACTAGATAGGACCTCCTTTGAAGTGACTGCAGCAGGGTCATTTGGTCCTCTTCCTATCTGTAAAGGAGTGAAGGCCGCTGAGAGCAGTCTGAGGTGTGTCAGGGTTGGCTGGGTTGGGTTCCTCGTGCGGATGTTTGCTCAGTAATTACTGCCATTCTAAAGCCCTTTTAGTATGCGCAGCACTGACAGACGTGAGACAGACATGCCTGGGCATGCAGAGCAGACAAGAGCTCTGTCTCTCCCTCAGTCTCTCCCTCCTGCACACACACACACAAAACTGAGCAGAACAGGAGCCACAGTTTCAGTCCCACACACTCCTTTCTGTGCTAATCACAGGTTACACTAATAGCCAAACCAAACACAGACCTCACTGAGACAATATATGAGTCAGGGTTTTATATAGAGAGATTACTTTGATAAAATGACTAATACAAACCTAGTAACACTGTTTCTTATAGAATCCTTAGTAACTTAGATTAGTCTGGTTAAGATCCGTTAATTAAAGTCCGGCAGAATAAAGAACATTCTGCATTACTTGTTTAGTAGCTTGTTTAACATTTTGGCTTTTTAAGTTTTTTTTATGTATAATAATAAATATATTGGAGAAAAAAATATATAGTTGTCAGATCATATTTTCACATAAGATAAAATAAGATAAGATGCCTCTGTTGTCATTACACAGTGTTTAACTAAATTGAGCAGCAATCCAATGACACTTTACATTCAAAATAATTAAACATAGGGCTAAAATATATATATAGTGCAGAATTAAAACAAAAAATAGTAATATACATATATACATACATCTTTACATATAAGAAATTACTGTAAAACTATATATTCTAAACAGACAATAGAGAATAGACATTAAATGTGAAGTCTGAATGCAGTTAACATGATTTTGTTATTCTCATGATGATGGTGTTTGTGTTCAGGTTTAGTTCATCCATGAACACTAACAGAAGGGCAAATATGCCATTAAGAGACCTCTGAAATGGGTGCTTCCAATTCCATCTGAGTCATGTACAAAACTATTAATCCCAGTATATTCCAATCTAGCTCCTTTAAGAGAATCTGGGTAAACAGGTAACTGGATGTGGTGATATTGTAATCCTGCCAGTAATCACTCCAGGTTTTATGGCGTGCTTGTAATCTGATACCTGTGTTTCTTATAGTAACTGTAAAGTAATAATATATTTGGTTTTGTTTTGTATTCTAATTACGTAATGTTGTTACATGTATCCAGAATACCCAGCTCTGTACATGACATATTCCTTGTATGTATAAAATACTTAAAAATAATTTCCACAGTTTCCCCTACTGCAACCAAAGGTAGCAGACCAGTCTTGAATTCTGGAGGGTTTATTTTATTGGATGATGTAACCAGCTCAGTGGGCATCGTTTTTAAATATTAGGCTGTTTGAGAACCTACCTTGCTGCAGAAGTGTGGATCATTGAAAGTTTGTTACACATATATAAAGTTATTTCATATTCATTCTGTTAAATAAGGCTATAACTTTAAAGTCTACTAGTTTAGCATTTAACAACCATTTCCACATAATGCATCCCAAAAGCTTCTTGTACTTGCTTTATATTATTTTTAGATGCTACATTAACTTAATAGTAAAATGGCATAAATAGCCCTTATTTACACAGTAAGGCTAAAATTGAACTTCATAGTTCATAGTGAGTTATCCATCACCTCGCTGACATGACCTGGGGTACGACTGGGTCTGTGATTTGAGCAGAATGAGAGAAGATTTTGAGGGTGCGTTTACTGAAATGGATTGAGGAGACTACTGCCTTCCAGTGTTAGCTGTTCCAGTTCTAAACCAAAGAAGCAAAATTCTGACATCTAAAATGTTGTGGCTGGTCTACTGCATTTTACATAAGCAGAACACACATGCGTATCATGTCATTTAGATTTTTCTATAAACTGCTCCTCTAAGGAACTCTGCAGTGGCTCCAGTTCTCAGCATGCGTTATTTTTGTGACAGTCCTAAAGGAAGCAGGAAGTCAAACAGCATGCGAGATCTCTGAAACATGAAATGACCAACAAGAGAAATGAAGTAATTCATTTGTAGCTGGGTGATTTATTGACTGGGTTTGCAGCCTGCAGCTGGCTGATTGATTCTCCTAGATGTTCCTGTCTGTCAGCCCGTGTGATGAAGTCATGGTGAAAGAGAGGGTCCGTGTGGTCTGCTGCAGCACCTGCACTTCACCTCTCTGTGTAACGCTGTCTGATCCTGACACGCATCTCCTGTGGTGAGTGAATTTGGCTCCAGGGCTCGAGTATGTCAGCTTTTCTTACTTCAAAGCAGCACCCGGAGAGGGGGGGGGGGTGGTGTTAGAGGGTCCGAAAACACACCGGCGCCTCACACATCTGCTCTCCCCTGACACATACACACACACACATCTCTGCCTGTTGCCGGCAGACTGCTTTGACCGTCTCTATGGCAGCGTTTGCTTTGAGCCTTGGCATGCTGCGGGGCAGAGCATGACTGGAGTTGCGGTGTGCCTGTCAGGTCTTGTTATGGACCAAAAAGCCTTTATAGACAGAGAGAAGCAAAGACTGCAAAGGCTGCCAGTACACACATGCACACACATACTGACACAACCCACACCCTCTTAAACAGAGACGAGACACATCTGTCCATGGTTACCTGGAAACTATGGGTTGCTCATATTAACCACATTCTGCTAAACCATCAAGCTGGGCACTTAGCATAATATAGTCGTTTCCACACATGGGTGCTATTTGCATCCCAGTAATGTTTATATACATATATATATATATATATATATATATATATATATATATATATATATATATATATATATATATATATATATAATATTTTTATGTTTGTGTGTATATATATATACTAAGTGTTCTTAAGGGTAGCACATTAATAACACATTTAACGTTTAATATTGTTATTTTTTAATAACAATTCTATATTGACCGTCCCAGTCCAATTTACCTTGAAATACACTGGAAAGTGCTTTCCATTTGAATCCGTTTAACATCTCAGAAACTTTGATTTGCGTTGTTCAACCTTTACTCTGTTCTGCTCCCTAAGCACATGCACCTCTCTGAAGTCAAACAAATTTTCTAAAGATTATGGACAGAGACCATGTTGAGAAGAGAAGCTGACTTTAGCCACATAGTTTTAACTTAATACAAGAGAGCACAACTACGGTAGTTCCTCTACTCAAACCCGCCCACTAAACCTGGCAATTAACAGTTGAATCAGGTGTGCTCTAGCAGAATTAGCAAAACTGTGCTGGAAACCGGCTCTCCAGGATCGGGGTTGTGCAGCTCTGACTTGATAGGAGTATTATCCTACCTGGATAATATCCTGCCTGTTATGCACTGGGGTACCTGTAAATATGCACTACAGTAGGACATTTCCTACAAGAGGATCCTACCACAAGGATTCTTCTTCTTTATACATTCTCTAATCAGAGCTATAACACCACCAAATTCAAGCTTCAGTGGCAAAACACAAAACCGGGAAGAAACTATCTAGGACCAATGTACAGTTTGTGTTCTGGGCTGCTGCTGCTGCTGTTGGAATATGACCTGCTCCTCTGTAAATATGATTAGGGCTGATTCTAAGCTCATGAGAACACAATGATAAGTGGTTACAGGTATTTATACCCTAATATATCGTCGCTGTCCAAAGAAAAACAGGTATCTCCAAAATCGCAACTTTATAGGAGAGGCCAAAAACTTCATTTTCAGAAGAAGTCAATGGAACCAGACGTTTTTCCAAGCAGCTTTGGGCCATTCCTGTTGGTCCATTCATCATTAAATGACCACATATTGTAGACAGCAGCTGACCTAATGAGACATAAAAGTTAAAATCACCAAAAATGGAAATACATGTTTTTCTTTGGACAGCGACGATATGCATAGGCTCTTTCTATGAAATACAGTATACATAGTTTTGCATACTAAATTCCATTTCTGCTAATAGATCAGCTCTTAACCCCACTTGTCTCACGCTACACAGAGCTGTTAAGTAGTCTCAGATAGACTTGCTTGAAATGCTGTTATTATACAGTGCAGACTTCAGGATGGGTCCTGCTGCATATCATACAGTCTCAGAAACCTCATAAGAAAAGTCAATTTGAGATGATATTTGACCTGTTTGATGATTCAGTCATGAAGTTTGCCTGATGCTAAATGATAATGAGCTTCTGTAACATGTTAGCTACATAAGCGTGTAGTTGTAGCTCATCTTAATGAGAAATTGGACACATTTGGTTTTTATTCTGTCTACATTGTTATTTATCTCTGTTTAACTGATTTATGCTTTTAGACAGGCTCAAATGATTATTGGTTGAAACATGTCAATGTGTGAGGAGTTGGAATTGAATAAAAGGTGTCATGTGACTTTATCTCTATATGAGGGAAGAAGGTTGGGTACTTTAACAACCTCTTATTTATCAGTGTGGTAGGAAGAGTTCCTGGTATAGGAACAATTTCATTAGAAACCTTTGAAGTTCAGTTTCTTTACAACTCAGTTTTCCTTCGCTCGTTTTCTTCTCCGCTCCACCCATCTCTTTTCTCCATTTTGTCCGTTGTGGGCAGTTGCTCTAAAGGACAGCTGCTGTGGGCTTGATAAACAAGATCGTTCAGCCTTTGGAATGGCAGCACAGCTGAGGGGTCTAGGGTGGACACGGATGTATATAAATATACATGTGGGGTGCCTGTGTGCACACACGTGCATGCATGTAGGAGAAAGAGAGTGAATATCCCTGTGTGTGTGCTACTCTGAAACCAGGGATCAGGGTGGGCATGATTCGGGTGGGGGCACAAGGACCACTATTAAAAGTAAAATACATTATTACTGCTGGCATTACATCTCCAGGTCTTAGTAAAATACTGTCGCTATCTAATATAATAACTTCATGGCAGAAGGATTGCTTTTTCCAAATAGCCATTTTTGAAAACATATTTAGGTGTCCATTTGGGACACGGTGTACGGGACAGCTGGCATTCTCAAGAGGTGTTAGATAAAAAAGAAAAAGAAAGAAATTGAAGTTTTTGACACCATAGTAACTACATACTGCAGTATATGTTCAGAACATTATGGGTTTTTGTAAGGGAAAGTAGAGACTGGGGGGAGGGATTTGAGCGCCTTATCCCTGAGCCCCTTCTGGAGGTCCTTTCAGCTCCTCAGGGCTTAGAGACACCAGCTCCTGGCAGATGGACAGGATTTGATATGTTCACTCTGAGATAACATGTCGGGAAATGGCCTGCCACCATTATGACCAGATGTTACAACAGTGAGTCTTAGTACTGAAGGCCCTTTGTCTGACACAGTTTAGTGACTTCCCTTGCCTTATGCACTTTTACTGTTCGTTAAGCACACCACGTGTTGGTTCTCAGTCCTGATCAGTCATGTTAAAAGATCTTTTTCTGCCAGATATGTGACAAAATCAGATATTTTTGGTTTGTAAATAGAAAAAATCTCCAGTTTCTACTGTATAGTATAGCATGACCTATATGACGTCATTGTGGGCCTTCATTGTTTCAGAAGGTTCATTATATACTTGCTGTGTAAATAGAAAACAAATAACTGAACAGTGGTCTGTATTTTTTTTTGCACAGTGTGTATATCATTGCTGTTAAACAAATCTCCGTCTTTCTACATTATTTAAGCAAAAGAGTTTCCTCTTACGACACGTGGAAAAACTCATGATGAATGCACCAGCATTAATGCTCCAAAATTGCTCGTACTAAAATCTCTTTACATTAACTTTCATTAGAAGTGAAGAAATACTTAACCTTCTCCTAAAAATGTTGCCACTTTGGGGGCAACTTCTTTTCATAGCAATTATACAACAATCACTTATTAATTACTAGTATTGGTATCAGGCCTATCATATGATATATGTGTATACTATAAAGTATCCTGTAGCTACTATGTGATGAATGCAGTTGTAGTGAGCAATTCAAATGTGTGTGTGGAGTTAAGTCTTTAGAGTTTAAGGAATAAGCTAAGAGATTTAAAAGCTAAATATCTAAAAGCTAAATATTCATGTTTAACTTCACTGATATCTACATCCTGGTGCATATTAATTAGTAACTTGATGGAAAACTACTTTTGAGTTATTATTATGCTTTAGTAGAGAGAAATGAAAGAAACTGAGGGCTGTAGATGTGAAGGGTTAATGTTATTAGAGAAGTATTTTCCTGTAATAATTGGGGAAACTGACAGTGAAAGGAAGGAAATACCCCCGTTACGTTACATATTAGCCCCAATAACACAAGAGCAATGTTGCCTGCTCAAGTCAGCATCCAACTAACCAGAGACACAATGGGTTCTGTGTAAGCAGCATTCTTGAGTCATTAGTTAATGTGGGACTGTAGGATGTGGAAAGAATTCCAGTCTTATGTAAGAAAGTGGAGCCCAAAGTAGTGCATTAAGTCATGCGGTACCCAAAAATCTATATTTGGTGTTGCTCTTATCTTGTTCAGAGTGTGATACACCTTCTACACGCAGTACAGTGAATGCTTGGTTATGGATGTAATGGAGATGTTTAGTAAATACATATATACCATATCCATGTGAAGGTTTAGGTGATTGCATCAAAGATTATGGGTGTAAATTGTGCTACCTTGTTCACATATTGTCTAGCATTATTCAAATGGTTATTGATGGTTGACTAGTCAGCCAAGTCAGCCAATGCTGGACAATATTAGTGAGCTACATTAATTAGCTAGATTAGGATATTTATTTGATAAGTAGTTGTTACTGGGAAAAAGAAGCTGCTGGTGTTCTTTGGATTGACCACCCTACTGTATAGTATAGCATGACCTATATAACTTCATTCTGGGCCTTCATTGTTTCACAAGGTTCATTATATACTTGCTGTTTAAATGGAAAACAAATAACTGAACGGTGGTCTCTGTTTTTTTTTTGCACAGTGTGTATATCATTGCTGTTAAACAAATCTCTGTCTTTCCACATTATTTAAGCAAGATGTACCTTGTACCTTACTAGGAAAAAGAAGCTGCTGGTGTTCTTTGGACCTAGACTGAACTTTGGAAGAATGGTAAAATACCCTTTCTAGAAGTAATAGGGCGAAGTAATAGGAAGTCTCCTGAAAAGAATAAAAGCTGAAATGAACATTTTAAATTCTATTTAATTGTTGAGGCTTCTGTGTAATTTTATGTTTCTGTGTTTTTTTCTGAGACTGAACTGTACTAATAAATAAGTTGTGAGCTGGGATTGATTTAGAGGTAACTGATTAAGGTAATGTTTATCTTTATTTAATATGTACACCTATGCCAAAAAAACATTTAGCTTACATTTACCATGTTATTGTTTCCGCAACCTTATGCATCATCACAACATTTATTTTGGTCAAGTTGAATTATTTGTTGGTCAAGTTCTTGCACTGACAGAGGGACAGTCAAACCCACACCATAAAGGCTTCTCCAGCACATGCCAGAGACTTTGAATAGGAATAAGATCAGGACTGGTGGTGGTAAATTTATGTGTGAAATGATTCCTTGTGTTTCCAGAACCACTGTTGCACAATTTGAGCCTGATGAATCTATGCATAGTGGTCCAGGGCTATGCCTGTGCTACTGGGGGGAAAAATCCACTGATGGGATAACCTGGTCATATAATACATTCAGATTGTCATTTTATTGGGTTAACATAACGTTAGCGAGTCTCAACTTCACCAACTAAAGCAACACCAGCTAATTAAACTGTCTCCAGAGGTGTGTGCAGTGGGAACTATGCATGATGGGTGCATCATGTGCTTCTTCTTACCTTATTGGACCTGTCACTCTGAAATAGACTCCATCTGGACACACCTGACCACACCACTTTTTGCATTGCTCCTGACCTTTTTCAATTGCTCCAATTTTTTGCTCACAAGCAAGTTGAAGTCTTTGTTTTCCGATCAGCCTCAAGTTTCTTTTCTGATGGCGGCATAGCCGTTAAGCCCAGCCCTGTGTGTTCCTTCTCACATGCATGTGAAGACACTGCTGCTTTCACTTTTAAACCTACATGTGAGTTCTACTGTCAGTTTCTTACGTTTTGACCTCACCAAGCGTTTAAGTGATCTCCAATGATGGTCATTCAAGATTTTATTCTGATCACATTTCTTCTACAAAGTTGATGGTTTACCACTATCCTTTGAGGGTTTGGAATGTGTTGAACGGTTTCTTACCCAATTCCAGTTATTTCAGCTTCTCCTTCTCCTTGGCTGTTTTTGATGCAGTTTAATATTTTGTCCCTTTTAAAACATCTTTTTCATGACCATGAGATAAATAGATAAATAGATAGATAGATAGATAGATAGATAGATAGATAGATAGATAGATAGATAGATAGATAGATAGATAGATAGATAGATAGATAGATAGATAGATAGATAGATAGGCAGACAAATACATAGATAGATAGATAGATAGATAGATAGATAGATAGATAGATAGATAGATAGATAGATAGATAGATAGATAGATAGATAGATAGATAGATAGATAGATAGATAGATAGATAGATAGATAGATAGATAGATGGATGGATGGATGGATGGATGGATGGACTCAAATTCCCAACTCAAACAAATTAATCACTGCTGTAATTGTCCAGCTCTTTAGTATTTGCTTATTTAAACCCAAACAGCGTTTATTTCCTGGTCTGGCAGAATGTGGTACATTAGGATTTGGCTCAGTGGTGTGGACTCTCCCCATCTCTCACCCTCTCAGCTTACTGCTACTATCAGTGCTGTTGTGTGGAGTGTGTCTGGAGCCTGGCGTCCAGCTTGAGTGCTGTCTGCCCGTCTGTCCCTCACTCCCCCCATGGATTCCATAGGGCCTAGAAGGGTAACAACCGCCTTTGAAGAGGGCTCCAATGACTCAAGCATAATGTGACACACCCATTCTCACATATACACACACACACACGCAAGACACACACAAAAACCTCCGGTCCAGTGAACAAAGATTTTGTTACAAGCTCAACAGAACCGGAATAGGCTGGACCTCTCCCCCTGTGAAAGGGTCCTCTGTGTGTGTTAACTGTGTTAGTTTGTCTGAACGGCTGCATTTGTCTCCATTTAGCCTGAGCGAAGGTATAAATGGGCTTTCAAAAAAAGCCAAAGGCGAGACGTTTTCTATGGACTCGTAGGGGCCTGGCTCATGTGGTTCCCATGAAAACACCTGGATTTGGTTACACTATTATGCAAAAGCCGCCCAGGAGGGAAGTTCCGGTGTCTACAATAAGCCGTGATCTTATCTGCAGAGTTACCGTTGCTGTGCAGAACCTTCAGTTACAGGCAAATCCTTACAGACGCTAGACAGATGGTCATTTATATGGTAAAGAGACGTCTGGACTTTTACAGCCTCGGATATCCATCATAGCCTTGTTACATTTGACTTCCGCTCTACGTCTCATAATCGTTCCGCTGCGGAGAAGGAGGGAAAATGGACTAGCCATTGTGTCAAGAATACAATAGACTACATCCTCGGTGACTGGACCCGTAACACACCACCTACGCTTCCACAGTCATTAAGGCCAAAGCGGAGCCTCTGTTAAACAGTGACCTTGCAAATCGTATCTTCCTGGGAAAAACACAGCAGTGGAGCGCAGGTGCAGGAGTTTCACTGCCAAAGTGCTGAACAAAAAGAAGCAATGTAACAGTTGAGAAATGAGGAGGTGTCTTTTGTGCTTGCTGTCTGTACAGTACTGTGTAAATGTCAGAGATCATCCTTAACTTCTTTACCTC
Source organism: Prochilodus magdalenae (assembly GCA_024036415.1). NCBI lineage: Eukaryota > Metazoa > Chordata > Actinopteri > Characiformes > Prochilodontidae > Prochilodus > Prochilodus magdalenae. Next base: position 650,030 of record JAMWET010002595.1, read on the forward strand.
CTAGGCAAAATGGCCATTCAGCACAACTTCATTTTAGTTTAGATCCGGAGTAATCTGCATGTATAAGGCAATGAGAAAGTCAAACAGACAAATACAGAAATACATTTGGGATCCTAACAATCATGGGAGAGCTTGTAGACCACCAAAACTGTTAAACAGTGCTTAATGTTTTTATCTTTGAGACAGAGAAGAAAATCAAGCTCCACTCTGGCCTTAGATCTGAAAACAACCATAAGTGTTTCTGTCCATCTTTCCACTATGAGAAAACTCAATAGTCTTAAAAGACTCAGACAAGAATGTACAGCTGTCACCAAGCCCTTATTAAGAAAATGGAAAGGAAGTAGATAAAAAGGATCGAATTAAACAATAAAGTCATTTAGAACAATGAGCTAAGAGTCCAGGAGTCCATATAGCAGTATCACTGAATGTTTTGAGATTTCTTGGCTTGTAAGATTCAGGGAATTACACCAATGTCTAAGATGAGACTTTGGAGGTATGAAAAACTATCCCAGCAGATTTGACTTAAAGTCACTTAAAAAGAATGGAAGCTGTAATAAAGACAAAGTGAACATGCTGGAATATGTCATATATTTGGTTGTTGAGGTTTCCTTGTAGTTTAATTTAGTATAGAGTTACTCAAATAAAGGGATTGTGGTCTAAAATCTAAGTCGGTTAAAAGACAGAAGTGTGTTTTTAACATGGACTTGAACAAACTGAGTAAAATGGTCCATATCAAAACTTCCTAACCCTTAACCTAATAATATTTCAGTTTTATTTTTCATGCCATTGTTCCCCATTACATTCTGAGAACATTTCCTGACGAATGAACCCACAGGAATAGCCTAAAATGACTTGAAATACTAACATGAAGTTGAAAACGGTGTAATTTATTAGTGAATGGGAAGTAATATATTAACAGTGTTTACACTGCTTCACTGCTCTTAGCACAACAAATTACACTCACAGGTTTAGATGGTAAGTAAACATGTCGTAGGTGCTGTATGCTTACTTAGCATAAGTTTACTATTGCTAATGTATTACTGAATAGTAGCTAGTCAACACTTAATGTAAAGTGTTAACAAAAATGAATTGGGTAATGAAGATTCATTGGAAGGGTTTTTTCAGTCTCTTATAAAATGAACATTTCTGAAATGCAAACATGACATTATGTGTAAAAGAAAGCGAGAGTAAGTACTATAGCTTCATTATGGATCATCATTACTAGTTTTTCAGGAATGGACAGATATGAGTTTCCCATATTGCTGTAGCTATGTCTCTTTTGTGGGTGTATTGTCTTTATGCCTTCCCCAGACACACTACTGGAAACCCTGTAACCTCTGTTCTCCGCCCTGAAATCTCTAGGTTGTCACAAGGACCAGCTTGTATTTGCTGGTAAAGTAATTTAGCAATTACTTCCTGCCGTCGGTCCCATTAGTATTGACCAGCCAAACCATTGATCAGCCGCTCTGCAGGGTCGAGAGGAAGGAGAAACACTGATGAGTGTTTTCTAAATCAGTTCACTGTGAGCTGGATGCTTGGGCTCAATGCTGCTGCTGTTGTGCTTAATGGACAAGAGGTCAAGTAGCTCATAAAAAAAAAGAAACGTGTCAGGGACTTTCCACACTAATGCTTTTCTCACAGGTCTGCAGCCAGACTGTGAAAGATATCAGCATGTGACTCCACCACAGCTGTGTAGATACCCTACTGCATGGACTACATGAGAAAGTGGCGGTGCTGAAAAGTGACTTTACATGCTTTTCAGGTAGATTTAAAACTTTTAATAAGTTTTATTCCAAAGAATCTTTGTCCAATAGGAAGCCATTGGCTCAACATGACAAGCTTTGACCTATTTGGGCTATTCATTACATTAAAATGACATTAAATTGCATTAAATCAAATCTAATTAAAATTAAAGTAAACTCTGGTAAACTAAGTTACATTCCATTTAAATAGAAACATTTCCTATGCTCGTTAGCAAAAAACAGTGGCCAATTTAATGCAGAAGATGATTCGATTACAAGTGACAGTGTGGATCTTTAGCTTTGCATTCAACCACGTGCTGCTCCAAATCAATTCCTGGCCACAAGTCTTCACACTGCCCTCTCCATCATACCAAACACTGGACAGACAGTGCTATTTCTATAGAGGAATTCCAGGAAAACCGCAAGATCTTGTTCTTTCCACTTTCCCCTTTTTCAAACATCTTCTGAGCTGTGACTACACACAAGGATAGACAAAATACCACTACTATACATAAGGCTGAATACTGAATTCATACTTCTACATACTAACAGTAACTGTTTCTATTACAATACATAACATAACACATCCAGAACGCATTAACAATACATCTACATAAGACAGATGGGAAAACTCAGCAGCTTTCTTTCTTTCCTCTTCTGTTAATGTTTCATGACTACTATTCAAATAAGGTTACAGAAATGAATAACATTCAGTCCACTGCTGCTCCCATAACCTTATTGTCCTCTCACAAAGTAAGCAGACGATTCATAACATGCCAATATCAAATCTTGCATATCTGACTATAGAGTTAACGACATGTATGTAGCCTGCCACGAAATGCATGCACCAGGCTTAGGCTTTAGCAGAGCTCAGTAACACTGAGATTATTTGGAGTTCCCTTTTAGGAAGACACTGTTTCTCTGTTCCGATAAGTTATATGAAATGAGAAGAAGTATAAAAGGCTTTTAATGTTTATAATGGCTGTAACTGTAACAAGACTTTACTCAGGATCATTAGGCTCATTTCTCCTGGTTCATTCATCATGTAACGTTCACATAACTTAAAGGATAGCTGGCAAGAAAGAAAGAAAGAAAGAAAGAAATTGAAAGACAGTAGTATAATAGGGTGACAATAGTATCTGTGTTATCCATTATCTCTATTATGTGTTTCTACACATGCACGCTGTCTTTCTTTATCTTTTCTGTAGTTTGGATTGGAATTGTCTTCTGCATCACGATGAATCCCGTTTGTTTAATGTGACATGAGCAAGAGTGATACTAATTGTTCCTGATCATTGTCTGCTGGCTTCTGTCTGGTTTCCTTTGTCTGCCCATCCCTAAAGTGTCTAACAATGTGAATTAGTTATTATCTAAAACATGTGAATATGCCGAAGCTTGTCTTCTCCCGAGCCTCTGCGAAAGCAAGCTGTAGCTCTGGCATTGCAGAGAGGTGCCATGCTGCAGAAATGACTTCAGCTGCTGATACTGCACTCATTTATCTCACAAACTGTGTCTGGCTCTGTGGTCATATACTAAAAATTACCTGGGCGATATTTACACCCCAAACACAGCATTACTGCATACAAGTGTAGATTTACATCACCACCCAGCGACACATTCGTTTCTCTGGCCTTAGTGAGCTATCCTCTCATCGTATAACTAATGAAGGAATACATTTCCTCTGCAGATGAACGTATCTGTCGTTGCTCCATTTAGCTGGTGGGTGTGTTATGATTTCATTTCTCCAGCTCGCGTTTAGTTCCAGAAAAGTCCACAGAGAAGAGCTGTGGAGATCTCCTGGAGACATCAGGCTCTTTTGACTAATCTCACACCCACTCAGGCTGAAGCATGATCTCTTCGCCTCTCTCTCTACTTCTCTACTCTTCTATCAAGAACAGAAAGGAAGAACCCAGACAGTCGGTCACGCTGGTGGACATTTCTGTCAGTCGACACTGACCCATAGACCTTTAAAGACATGTTTTAATATGCGGGCCATCCTGTTTTCTGTTCTTCTTCTGTCTGCCTCTCTCTCTATCTCTCTCTCTCTCTCCCTCTCCCTCTCTCGTTCTCTCTCTCTCTCTCTCTCTCTCTCTCTCTCTCTCTCTCTCTGTTTCTCTCTCTCTCTCTCCCTCTCCCTCTCCCTCTCTCTCTCTCTCTCTCTCTCTCTCTCTCTCTCTCTCTCGTTCTCTCTCTCTCTCTCTCGCTCTCTCTCTCTCTCGTTCTCTCTCTCTCTCTCTCGTTCTCTCTCTCTCTCGTTCTCTCTCTCTCTCTCGTTCTCTCTCTCTCTCGTTCTCTCTCTCTCTCTCTCTCTCTCTCTCTCTCTCTCTCTCTCTCTCTCTCTCGTTCTCTCGCTCGCTCTCTCTCTCTCTCTCTGCTTCTTCAGACAGCTGCAGATTCATTCTTTATGCTACAGGGTTCAGATCTTTATCTATTGGAGCACGAGGGCTTAGCAGAGACAGAGACAGAAAGCTGCCATTCACTGGATTCCAGTGTGTAATTTCAGCTAAATTATGGCAATGTTATCCACAGGATGTGTCCAATCTGTGCTCTCCAGTGCCATCACATTTAGTTAATGGAGAAAAAAGCTGATCAGGTAAAAAATAAAGATGACAAAACAGCAATAGAAAAAGCTAAATTATTAATAAAAACCTCCAAAGAAAACAAGACAACACCCTGAATCTGAGAGGCTGTTTACACACATTTTTACAAACATTTAAACGTTTTGCTTACACACAACATTTACTTTTCTGGTGACGGATAACCTTTAGGTGAGGCCAATCATGCTCTGAGTAGAGAGTTTAGAGCCATTTTCCCCATTTGTATTTGCACTCAGAGGAATTTCCTGCATTTAATCCAGAGTGGGCAGCCCTACACACAGTGCCTAGGGAGCAGTTGGGGGTTAGGTGCCCTGCTTAAGGGCACTTCAGTCGTTATTGTTTGTTCAGGGAATTGAATCAGCAAACCTTTGATCACAAGGCTGGTTCCTTCTAGCCCCCACTGATCGAGTTATATGCCAGCCAGGACTCGAGCCTAGAATTTTTTCATCTGTAGTCAAACATGTTATCCATTGTGCCACTGGCCCGCTAAGATGTGGTTTTCACATCACCAGATAAAAAGCCAAACACCCAGGACACACTGTGGTGAGATTAGGACTGGACCTCTGTAACCACATTCGGAGGCCATGAGAGATTAATCTTGACCACATTCAACAAAAGTGTAAATGAATGTGATTTCTGTATCAGCAAGCAATTATGTGGAGGTGAAAATGCATCTGCCAAGGGCTGACTAGTGTGTGAGAGGACAAACCAGAAAAAGAAAGATGGAGAACACAAATCCAATCTGGATTTGTTCACTGGTACTGTAATAGAGGGCAAATATAATAAATGAATTTAATAAAAACAACATATGTTTCAGTGTGCTTTTTAGGCAGGGATGTGAAATGGGATTTCATCTGGTTGCACTGGGGCCACATCACATTAAAAAGTGTTAATGGAATCAGGCCAAAGTATATCCAGATGTGAGGCCTCCTGGTTCTGTCCACACGCAGTTCCTCATTCTCTTAATGCAGGATGTAAACAACAGCCAGTCAGAGAGGAAAATGAGGAAAAATAATTAGGTGACATTCTGAGAATTCCTGCAATCCGAAGAACGCAGGTATCATGCAGAATACGACACCAGCATGTTTCTGCTATTGAACAGAGGCATCCATAGATGGCATTTCTTCACAGGCCACATTTCTTTGTCAGGCCACTGTGCATGAACTAAGAGGAAAAGAATTTTCAGGTGTGACTCAGGTATTAGATCACCCCACTGAGCAGGCAGGTTACACTCTTGTGACTTCTATGAGAGTTTTTCAGTATACTTCAGTCCTTCAGATGTGTTTTGATGTGAAATGGTTAACTTTAGAGAACACTATAGGCTCACAGATCTCTTTACAGTGGTGATGATAGGAACCAGGGGTCGCCAGGTCTGCAAGACAAATATAGCCATTTTATTTACTATCCATATGTACAGGTATGTTATGTTTAATGTGTATATACATACAGGGGTTGGACAATGAAACTGAAACACCTGTCATTTTAGTGTGGGAGGTCTCATGGCTAAATTGGACCAGCCTGGTGGCCAATCTTCATTAATTGCACATTGCACCAGTAAGAGCAGAGTGTGAAGGTTCAGTTAGCAGGTAAGAGCACAGTTCTGCTCAAAATACTGCAATGCACACAACATTATGGGTGACATACCAGAGTTCAAAAGAGGACAAACTGTTGGTGCACGTCTTGCTGGCGCATCTGTGACCAAGACAGCAAGTCTTTGTGATGTATCAAGAGCCACGGTATCCAGAGTAATGTCAGCACACCACCAAGAAGGACGAACCTCCACCAGCATCACGTAGTGACCTGGCCACTATCCTGCAAGAAGAATGGCTTAAAATCCCTCTGACCACTGTGCAGGACGCAGTATATGTCATTCCCAAGACGAACTGACGCTGTATTGACCGCAAAAGGAGGCCCTACACCATACTAATAAATGATTGTGGTCTAAAACCAGGTGTTTCAGTTTCATTGTCCAACCCCTGTATATATATATATATGTGTGTGTGTGTGTGTGTGTGTAATATTGAAATAGTGGTCAATCTGGAAAAGAAAATCTTTTTAGGGACTATTTAGTCTCAAAATCCCCCACACGTGTTCCTCTAGTGTGAAGGGATTAAACATTAAAACACTGGTAAAAAGTGTAAACCTTGATTAAAACCTGTAGTATTAACTTTCTGTTAGAAAACTTTCAGAGCCTCTAAACTCTTCATAAGTCTGGCTCCCATCAGCATCACTGTGAACGATTCCGACCTGGCCAGCTTCTTGATTTCACATTGAACCACTCTGAATGACTTTGTTTACATCTCAACCACTTAATACCTCTATAAACACTATTTGGCTGTATATCGATTTATGCATCAGTTATCCAAACCAAAACAACCTCCATCAAATACAGTACCGGATTAATCAACAGTAGCCTTTCTAAGCCAGTTTAGAACTACCTCCCAAAAATGTCTACAGCGCAATCTATAAGAGAAACATCAGGGATCATCAGACAGAAGCCCCCAGAGCAGCTGCAGTCTGCCTCACTAACCAAATAACTCCCCTTCGGCACACGGGACAGATAATCAAATAGACTGTGCAGGATGTTTACTAGTTTGGATGTCTGTAACACATTTTGTCTGTTGAACATTCAGGGCTTTTATTTACTTCTCGTAGTCCAGCCCCATGCGGGAATACTAATAGTTTAGTGAACGTAGGGAGCTCTTTGGTTTTTACGTCAGCAATGATGCCTAGAACTGTGGTGGTCTGGTTTACTGAAGAGCAGAAGCCCCTCTATGACTCACACGATTCCAGTGAAGAAAACAGATTAATCAGTTCTTTACGCAAACAAGATGGTGCGTTATACCCGCCTATCTTTCACCTGTTCTACTTTTCGCTGTCTTAGATGATCATAGAACTTCCTAATTACACATAATCACTGACTATAGAGAACTATATGGGAATTTTATTCAAATTCTCTATGTACAATTAACATGCCAAACTGATTTTGATCATGTTTAATTTCAAACATGATCTCTATGAGGCCCGAGGCATGTTTTATATTCACACATCATCAAAAGATTTACTGCACAAATAGAAACAGCCTGATGGTGGGTAGGTTAGACATTGTGAGACATGCAAATGACTCAAGTTTCACGCTCACATAGGCAAGGACAGGCCTTATCGCTGTACCTGACTGACCCAACAGCCACGACTGCAGACATATAGCAAGCAGTGATGCCCTCGTGAGTCATCCTGTTACTGCCAGTGCTATTGTCAGATGGCTGCAAGACGCAGGACTACATGCATGCAGACCGTCACAAGGTCTGACATCACATTAACGTGGCCAGAGACTACAATGGTGTTGTACTAGACTGTCATGGACTAACTCAGTATGCCAGCGGGTCATCTTCAGGGATGAGTCCCACTTTTGTCTTGGTGGAGGCAACCAGAGAATCAGTATGTGGAGGCACCGTGGTCAGCAACAAGATAAATGGTTTGGAGTCATACATCCAGAAGTCCTGGTGTCACACCTCCACCCCTACCACAAAATCTGCAGGAAGTGTGTGAAAACATTCAAGCTATTTGCTGTTATTGGATATCATCATTGGATAAAAGAAGTTGCACTTGAATAAGGAATATCAATTAAAAAAGTTCAATTTCCAAAACTTAAAAAAAAAAAAAGATTTAAAGAAAAAGAGAAAACGGGACTCCTAACAACCATGCAGGAGCAGATAACAACCATGCAAGAGCACCATCAGATGATTTTATTTTTGAGAAAATCAAGGTGACCTCTTTTAAACTACTTTTAGACGCCTGATTATTAAACTATCAGCCATAAACTGCCACCTTACCTATAAAATCAAAGACTGTCACGAGTTAGTGGTGAGTCATGAGGGCATGTACAGTTATGACTCCCAGGATCTGAGAGCAGCCTTGTGGGTGAGGCTTATCTTTAGAGATATGAGCTGAGGGAGACATTTCCGCTCAGGACCAACCTTTAGCACACACACACACACACACACACACACACACACACACACACACACACACACACACACACAGACACACATTCCTGTTTCTCACACTTGAGTGGCCTTTGGAGTCATATAATCCCAAGCCACTTCTCTAAATACCGTTGCTGAAGGCCTAGAAAGTAAACATGAAAGTCACACAGTGTCATATATGCCATTTCTGGTCATGTGATATGGTTTCATCGACAGTTACTGATCTACGATTGGCCTTTAGTCCAATATTGACTTTAAACCGCACTCCTAGCCCAGCTGAATTATGAATGAGTAGCCTACATTTCTGAAAGGACTGCTAATGAATGAACTTGTTCACTTTTTTTACCCGTTTTTTAAAATCAAAGTCACACATGAACTCACAAGACCATGTGATGATGCTGTGGGGCGTAACAGCCATGCCTTCCGTTTAGGAACACAAGCCTCTCGGACTGTCCGACCTCATGGTCAAGTGTCTGGAGGACAAACTGCAGCACAGGACCTTATGAGAAGGGTAATTAGCGAGACATATTTCAGGACAGGATCAGACCCCGGTATTACTTCTTAGATCAAGATGTCCTTTGATCTGCGGTGTAGTCTGATCCAGCATCAAAGGCTGGCGGCAAAGGAACTCCAGTGAGAGGCTCAGTTACGGTCACTCTGAGGCCTGTTCACACATGTCCACTTCCCACTCTGCTACACAGCTAGACTAATTTGGCTTAAAACACAAAGTGGAGCTCTGAGAATAACACAGGAAAGACTTATAGGGGAGCAGGTTTATAGAGAAGTGGGCATGAAGGTACTATTCTATTTTCATTTGATGAAATTAGACATATGATCGTGACGTGATAGTTTCCTCTGTATCATCGCTGTTAGAGCAGAACCTTCTCCTGATGGGTGACCTTATAGGAGAATGTTAGTTAACGTAGGTTAAATTAAATCAGTTTAGAGCTTTTCTAGCAGTCTGTTCATCATAACTCATTACAATTCTCATACAACATAAAGGGCAGCTGCAATAGTGCAGAATAATAAAAATAGTGGGGAAGAATGGAGGTACATTTCTGCACAGTGACAGAATCAGGTTCTGTAGAATGGTAACATCTCACCATCTTCTATTCCCAGTATTTTTAGATCATTTATATTGGTCCATCCGCCATTAACGTCACAGGCAGCTATGATAAACAATATGATAACTTTTTTTTTTTTAACTTTGGTTTTATTTTGTTGAATTTATTCTTTCTGTAGCTACAAAGCATCCTCCTTTCTTTCATGTACAATAAATACATCAATCACTAAAATAAAAACTGGATGTAGTTGCCAGATGGGCTTTCAGCTGACAAGGCCAGGCGCTTATTGCCTCTGTCCAAAGAAAAGGATGTGTCTTCATTTTTGTCGATTTCACTTTACTATGTCATTTGAACCCGCCATCTGTCCTTGACGTTGTGTGAAAATTACATGAGTACAATAGATGGGCTCAAAAATCACTTGGAAAAAGCTCTCTTTGCCTTGGCTTACACTGAATGCAAAGAAAAGTTTTTGCCCTCTGCTGTGAAGTTACCATTTTGGAGATACATGTTTTTCTTGGTGACTTTTAACTACAAAGTATTCTCAATTCTTTTCTACGTACTGTTTAAAAAGAATGAAAAATAAAAACTGAGCCTCACAAGCCTGTAGGTTAGGGTTAGGTGTCGTATGTTTCCAGCTGGGAGAAAGTCAGTCCAGAGAAAAACGTGTCTTCATTTGAGAGGTTGAACCCTTTACCTTGTTTAAAAATGATGACGAACAAACCAGTGACATGGCCCACATTGTTCACAATAAAACTAAAAGGTTATATTACATTACATTATAAGGTAAGAATGTTCTTCCGTCTGCTGTAAAGTTTATGAGATATATTTTTCATTGGGCAGTGATGACACGTCAAGGTGCTGCAGCCTCTCCCCTGATTGGGTTGTTCAGCTGTAGATTAATCCGGCAGTCCATTTTAGTCCATGTATAATCCAGACCTTTGGACCGGTGTCGAGCGACAATGCGTAATCTGGATGCCGGCTTTCTGTAGCTCTGGTTAGTCGAGCGGCTCTCATTGAACCCTGGGTGGGCCAACCATTTTATCCTCTAATCTACTCATGACTTAGTCATGTTTATTGGTGGAAACTTGTAAATCTCATAAAACGGTTGTAAAATGTACACAGCAGTGAATCAGGCCCACGCTCAGCCTGCGTCAAGGTCTAAGGGCAACATTCCTCTTCTTCATCTGGATTTCGGCATCCTCTCAACTCACGGCAACAATGCAATAAAACAGGTCCACTGAGTCCCTTATCTGAAACGCTCCACGCAACATTTTTTGTGAATGAGCAAAAACCGCAACAAGGGAATTTCCAACGCCTCGAGGTTCCTTAAGTCATCACCAACTACCTGATCTGATACCTGATACGATGGTTAGTTTAAGCTTTAGCTGGAATTTAATTGTGGCGCTAAATTCTCTAGATTCGGAGGACCACAGCACATTATCTGACGAATTTGGAAAGCTTTAAACATCTGAAGGGAATAATGACATCTGGTCGAATCAAGTGAAGTTCATTTTGTTGGAAATTTATTTAAATAAATACATAACAGCAAAATAGCACATGTATAATAACTTAATGACATTTACACACATTAAACACTTGCATATAACGCAACAAGATGTCTCATAACAAATAAATAGACACATGTACACAGACATCCGGGGTGAGTGTCCCTCCTGTCGACACGCTTTGAAAGTTCAAGGATTCAGTCTCAAGTGTCTCTTTTTGCCTGTTGAAATTCTTTGTGTGTCTTCCAAAAAAAAAAAAAAAAAAAAGAGAAAAGGCGTCGGGGAGAAGCTCCTCCGAGGTTCCCCTCTCTCTTCTCAGCAATGCCGTCTTCTCAGACTTGATGCAGGCAATGAATGAGAAATGTCTCCACTTTGGTCCAAGCTTTCTTCCGGCTCCATTTCTCAACATACGTCTATCTACAAAGAGAAGAGGCAAAGAACACTAAGCTGGTGCCCACAGCAACAACACGAACAAGACGTTATTACATGTTAATGAACAGGCTATGACACTCGTGTACAGAAACAGCCGGTTTCTCCCGGCTGAAACAGACTAAGGGTGAAATGTGAGATATGACACGCCTGCTAGCCTCCATATCCTCTACAGGCTCACTCACTCACTCACTCACTCACTCACCGTGCTGTGTGGAGAACCAGAGTTTAATCAGGGTGCTCTGGCCAGGAGTATGTCCTGCTGCGTCGTGCTCTCCGTGTCCTGTCTGGTTTTAAAGTCCTGGATGGCCTTTCTGTTCTGAAAGTCGATGAGGGCCATGGTGATCACCGCGTTCCAGCAGTTATCCTCTCCCGAGCACCGGAAGTCGATCTCCTTGTTGTCTGTGGTCACGATAGTGAAGTAGACGAACTTGCCGGTTCGCTCCACACAGTCCACCTTCTTGATGGACTGCAGTTTCAGCTCTTTGCTTTTGTTCTTCTTCTGCTGGTCGGCGTAGATGTTGAGGCTGTCCGTGGTCAGCACGCACGTCTTCCTCTTCCAGAACTGCAGCAGGTTGTCGCTCCTCTTCTCTAGCTCGCCCTCCTTCAGGACTCGCGACACCTCCGTCGCAGACATTTTCATGGTTTTCCCACACGGCCTCTGGCCTCTCAGCGGACAGGAAAGACAATCCAAAGCGAGTTCTCACGAGTAGGTCCTCCTCGGCTGCGAGTGAGAGAGACTATCAGGCGGCGCTGTGAATGAATGAATGAAGGCGGCGGGTTTTATTTGGTCTGGCTGAGCCCCGCCCTCACACCCTCACACTGCTCAGTACGCTCTAACACAGGAGCGGCGCTCTCTCATTGGCTAACGGGGGCCCGCGCCAGCCAATCAAAGCGCAGGGCTGGGCCTAATTAAACATTATACCGAGTCCATGATCAGCGCTCGCGGTGGCGTTTATTGGCCTTATTTAAACCCAGTGCGCGGCCCTGCTTACCGTATGCTGACTATCACAGATCCGTTATAAACACACCACAGGTCTGTTTCCTCTCTATGGAGCCTGTATGTTCTGAATGTCACTATTTTAACAAGAAAGTCCCCTTTTCCCTAACTCGAGATATTTAAGATTATTAATAATAATAATAATAATAATAATAATACTAGATGTGATGATTGTAATTATAATAATTCATCAAAAACAAGTACATTGAAACACTGCCAGGTACCTTAAGTCATTGATTTTTTAGGTTTCTGCATCTTTTGAGGTCTTCATGATACACAGAGCAATAGAATGCTCACAGTGAAAGTTAAAAATGTCTTTCCCTTTGGACAGTGACAGCCTCTGCATTGGACAACTGAAAACTGAGGCTGAGAAACTGATATGGAAAGTGGTTAATTGGGCAGTAAAATTTAAACACTAGAATAAGTACAGATAATAAACAATACATTGTGGTTTATCTTTTATATGCGTGTTTTATCTTCACCTCTTCTAAGTCTCTCCTTGAGAAAGTCCAACAGTGCAACATCCAATAATATCAATTAATTCATACTTTATTATACTCATTGGAGAACTGATAATCAGGAACCAACCGCAATATTAATAACTTAAAAATATTAGCAAATTATTATTTATGATCTACTCTGTTTTCTTTTTGCAATTATTGTTATTGCCTTTTGTTTATTGTATTGTTATTTATATTATATTATATTATATTATATTATATTATATTATATTATATTATATTATATTATATTATATTATATTATATTATATTATATTATATTATATTATATTATAAGCTAATCCTTTATTGATCCCACAGTGGGGAAATTTGCAATATCATTATATTATATTGCAATATTATTGTATATTTTCTTTACACAGTGATGTTTTGTTGCTAACAGAAAGAAGACTCAACGTTGTGCAACAACAACAAAATATATATATATTTCAGCACCACACATACCAACCCACCACCACTGCAATGTTCAGAATGGAGAATGATTCACTACCAAAATAATACCTGCTCTTTGGTGGTCCTGTGGGGGTCCTGACTATTGAAGAACAGGGTGAAAGGTGTGTATAAAGGAAGCCTGTATGCTATACAACATCATAAAACAAACAGCCCTTTCACACAACCCCTACCTGAGCTATCCATCACACCTACACCATGGCACTGTAATTCGTCTTAGCAGCCACATACAATTCCTTTGAAATTGTGAAGCAGACATAATATGACCACACTGGTTTACTGAGGAATGGATCGGAATTAATGATGAAGCCTAAGCCATAGCTGTGGTGTGGCTGGTACCGGAAGCGGGTAGTAGAAAAAGCTGAGAAAGAAAAAAAGCAAAACTGTGTTTTTTTGATAATGCCCTTGGACGTGTGTGTGTGGGTGTAAGTATTGTAGCTAATAGGAAGTGAATGGCCCTCTGTGAGGTAAGACTGGGCATGAGCTTCTGAAGGGCTTAATGACCGATTGACGAAGCGGAAGAGGAGAGTTGTACAAACACAGCTGGGCATTATAAGAAAAGACCATTCACAGCTATGGAGTGAGGGCTGGACAGTGATTTTACATAGGTAAAATAAGGTGTTGATGTAGGCTATAATAAACCAGCTGATAGCTTATGTGTATGTATAGCAATGTGCAACAGTCAGATTCTCCTTTTATGCCATTCATTTCCAGTTAAAGGGTCACATGCATTAAAAAGAGGAATTAAACATTTCCTTAAGTGTATAAAGATGTGGGGAACAGGGGGCTCCTAATAAGCATGCATCATTTAATAAGCATCTCTCCAACTCTTTGACATTATGCAAGATCATTTTTGTGGTGCAGTCAAAAAGTACATATTATTACTAATATTATTAGTATATGATATTACTGATAATATTTATTACTAAATATAAAACACCAATTGGGGCAGTCGTGGGCTGGAGGTTAGGGAACCAGCCTTGTGAACGAAGGGTTGCCGGTCTGATTCCCTGAACTGACAGTAACGACTGGGTTGCCCTTGAGCAAGGCACCTAACCCCCAACTGCTCCCCGGGCGCCGTGGATAGGGCTGCCCACTGCTCCGGGTAAGTGTGCTCACTGCCCACTAGTGAGTGTGTTTGTGGGTGTTTCACTTCATGGATGGGTTAAATGCGGAGACTAAATTTCCCCACTGTGGGATTAATAAGGGATTAAATCTTAATCTTAATCAATCATACTACAGTGTCATTACAAACTAGCTAACTCTATTATCAGTACTAACATCGACATACAAAGCTTCACATGATTGATAACCTTTATATATGAAACCTTTAACTTTTCAGTGGAAAAGGAGGGGCCATCGTTATGCTGAAAAAGAGAGGATGCTGAAACTTAGAGTGGCCAAATCAACAGCTTGGTAAATTCTTAAAAAGAATCAATGCACTAGTAGATTCAGCAACACCAAAGGGTCTGGAAGGACATGGAAGCAAACTAAAAAAGATCACAGAATTCCTTTTGCGATGAACAAGAACCCCGGTACAGCATTTAGTCATGACGAGAACATTCTAGAGGAGGCTCACATCAAAAACGCCCTGATGAATGTAAATACAGAGGATTTACCTCATCATGCAAACCACTGGTAACACTAAAGGACCAGATCCAGATCACAGTTTGCTGAATAAAAAAAAGATTTCCAATTCAGGAACGAGATTCTCTGGACAGATAAAACCGTGATTGTATCAGAAGGACGGGATTAGAAGAGACTGGAAAAGAAATGAAAGGGCTTAGTATCCAAAGCATGCTGTGAAACATGGTGGAGGCAGCATCATGGTATAGTCATGCATGGCTGCCGGTGGATCTGGGTCACCTGTGTTTGCCGTAGACGTGACTGTTTGTTTGTCTGTTTGCTTTTGAACTCGTGATAATGCTGGCACTAAACTGTCTGTAATTCCTAAACGGTGAATGGAATGCTTTTTTCTAAGCACCTTGAATTAAAGCTGCAAAATCTTGACTGCTTCATCTGAAATCCATTGTGTCACTGTCCAAATACATGTCCTTCCTGCTTGTGTGTATTGAAGGTGGTTTCCTTTTAAAGGACTAATTGTGAAATCAAAGCCTTGATGACTGGACCCACTGAAAGATATCCTGATATGGTCTCCTCAGATGTCACGGAGAAAGGTTTTCTCTTTCTTTTCCTTGTATAAGTAAGCTTTATTGTAGTTACCAGGGTGTGTGTATCTGAGAGGGGGTGTCATCTAGGGAAAACACACAGGCAGAAAGGCATGTCTGTGCTATGAGTCAGCCTAACCCAAAGCATTATTGCCCTGCCGGGAGGGGCTCTGCCTACTCATTTCAGATCCGGCTAGACATTGCCCTTTCATAACGATGCCGGACCAAGTCTTCAGAACCATTCCCACTGTAAAAAAGATAAGGCAGCTGTCAGATCAGAGTAAACTTCAGCTTCAGCTAACACTGATCCACCTCCGAACTCATAGTCAGGCCAGTACTGCTTTCACCACCACGTCTTCACCACCCTTGCTGAAGATGGCATTCCATCCACTTCTGAACCCTTCTCCAGTGTTACTCAGAGGGTGTATTTTGAGAACAGTAAATTCCTAACATTGGCCTCATTGTCTGAGGAACGTCATAACAAGGTTTGGTGAGAAAAAACACAATACAGGAGCTAATATAGGCTAGCACTTAATGTGGTTTCTGGGTCCTGTGGAGTTCATATCCTGAGCACACATTATATAATATCTTGTGGTGGTCATCAGACGTGTGTTCTGTAGGGAAACACATAATAATGGCAGTTAAAGGTTAGTGGGATTTCATAAACGGATCAAGGGACTTACAGCGTCTGACTCCATGTCTGGTTCAAGCAGTCAAGCCCGAACATGTCCCTTAAGCATGGCCTTATGCTGCGTGGTGGTGCAAGGAAACGCAGAGTCATTCCTCTGAGCTCCAGCTCATAAGATCACACAGTAGCTCCTTCTGTTTGGCCAAGTCTGAAAGAGATCAAGTCATCTGAACACTGCAGTATTAAATAACGATGCCATAGGCACATAGCATGCGGCCTGTGGAGGGAAGCAGGGGGATGACTTTTTAGAAAACGGGCCATTTTTAGTTAAAAGGACAGACAGGGACTTTCCTACACCAAAGAGATGCAAAGTAATGCTAATGCATTCTGTAGGACTTCAAATAAACGACTCCCTGATGTTTACTGATACATCTTTTTATGCATGAAGCCTCAAAACACATGGATCTTACCATTTCAAAGGTGTCTCAGACATCATATCAGCGCTATTCACAGGTCTCAAAATCTCTCCAGCACTTACAACAAGCCATAATCACAAACATATCTACTCTCACTCTGCAGTGATGCATTAATTAGCAAAAACTAAACAGAAGCAAAAACATAATTCCAAACATTTCATACACAATATCTCATATCTAGGATTTAATTTCCTTTCCCAGCTAGAAGGGAATGTTCCCAGAATGTTCGCACTCCTAAATGCATTTAGGAAGTAAATAATTTTATGCTTTTCATGTGATCTTTGTAATAACAAGGTCAATTAGTATATTAAAAACACTTTAAAGCATTAAAATGAATAAATAGTGCATTGCTTTACAATCTGATTGATTTTCCAATTCCTATAGCTTTCTTGTGTAGCATGGAAACCTTATAAGAGTGAGATTTTCTGGTTCAAAAATAGAAAATCGTTTTTCATCTCATGGCACATTTTTAACGGTAGCAGAAAATTTGGATGGTCACTGGTTGGACTGGTTTTCTATAAGCAGGCGGATTGAAACATTTACTATTCCTGACAACAGGCAAATGTAAATGTAGGTAGCTGCTGTTTATGTTTCTTCCACGAAGCTGAACATCTAATTCATATCTATCCTTAATTATGGCATCTGTCTTTAAATCCTCATTACAATGGAAAGATTAGATCAATCATTACTTAAATGACACAAATGAGTCATCGGATGACAAGGATAACAAGCTAAACGCTGCAGTTAGCAAAGTAGCTGCTTGGCTAGCTTGACATCATGCCTCCGTTCAGCTTCTATTCTCTGGCGGAAAGGGCAAAAGGGCTCAGTGGCTAGGCTAGCAGTAGCGAGAATGGTTTATACCACCATGATTCCCAACGCATGTGTTAGTGCAATGCATGTGGGGTATTATAATGACATAAAAATGACATAAAGACACTGATCTGCTAATGAATGTAGTGTTACAGCATGCTGCAACACCATGACAAAATAAACTCGTCTAGTTTTAGACTGGAATGATTCATTAAATCCATTTGAAGGGCATCTTACAGGTCAGGCAACTGTGACGACCACTCCAGGATCTTCCAGGAACTCTTCTGAAAGTCTTGGAGGACTTTAACGTATGCTTGGGATTATTGTCCTGTTGAAAGGGCCAAAGAAGCTTCAGCTTCTTCATAGAAAGCATGACATCTTCTCGAATAATTTCCTGATAATTGATTGAATTACCTGTTCCAGCATCTTCCTTCAGGCAGGCACCTTAGCCAAGTGTGGATCAAGACAAGCAGGCTACAGAAAAGCTTCTCCTCGTACTCATGAACAGTTATACACTACAAATTCACACAACAAATCCACACTCTTCTTATTTATCTTGCATTACACAAATACATACAACCTATAGTTGGGACAGTTTTCCCACCTTGATGTTCCTTCTGTACTTCATCCTCTGTACTTACGGGCTCAGACTGGTGCGTCCTCTCGTACTCCACTTGAGCCTCTACATTCAGACTGCTGCACTTAGCACATGGGCAGATTTACAGGAATGCTGTGTGTGTGTATGTGTGTGTGTGTATGCATGTAATAGGCATGTGTGTGTTTGTGCACTGTGTGCTGCTGTAACCACAAATAATAAAGCCTGATTCTGAATTAGTGTGAACTTGTTTTCCACACGCTGCTGGTTTGCAGTGCCATAGGAAACACAGGAGCCCCAGAGCATTACCGAGTCCCCACATGTTAACTTCACTGTAGGCCATGCTCCTCCTCCTCCTCCAGAGATACAGCTGATCCATAGGTCCCAAAAAATTTCAGTTTTGTTTCATCACTCCACAGGACAGATTCCCCAAACATCTGTGGCTTATTGGTATGGTTTTGAACACATTACTGGTTCTATTGGATCGGGCATAGAGATCTTCAGTGTTTAGTATGTGCCTTACTGTGCAAACTGAAGCTTTAAATCTGAATTTTGCTGTAGGTGTTTGGCCAACCTGCTTTCTCAGGAATCTGGTGGCAGTAGGTGACAGCTTTCTCGTTTGGCCATGTCCAGATAGTGTACCCAGTGTTCCTGTAACTCTGAACTTGTGAACTATACTTCCAGCTGTATGTCTAGGAACAGTCAATGCACTTTGCTGTCTTTATGTATCCATAGCCTTGTTTGGGAACGGCAATAATCTCTTAACCTTCTGTCGCTGTCCTGACCATATTTCTAAACTGCACTCATTTGGCCCAGTCAACAGGCCCCCAACCAGTCCAGGCAGTTTTATCTCAAGCAGATCTGATGCAACTGATGAAGCCCCTGATTTACAAATGTGTGTTTTTATGAGGGATTCTGTTCAGGCGGTTGAATAATCAATGAAACAGCCATAATCACTGAATTTGGCATTTTGAGTTTTACTAGATGTGTTGAGTTATTTAAATTGTCCTTGTTTAAATTGGTTTATTGCAAACAGCTGAAAGTTTCAACATATTTAAATTATGCTAATAAATACGACACTGTAAATAAATAAATACTACACTGTAAACAAATAAAAATACACTGTAAATAAATAAATACTACAAGGTAAATAAATAAAAATACACTGTAAATAAATAAATACTACAAGGTAAATAAATAAAAATACACTGTAAATAAATAAATACTACAAGGTAAATAAATAAATACTACAAGGTAAATAAATAAAAATACACTGTAAATAAATAAATACTACACTGTAAACAAATATATACTACACTGTAAAAAATAAATAATACACTGTAAATAAACAAATACTACACTGTAAATAAATAAATAATACACTGTAAAATAAATAAATACTACACTGTAAAATATATACTACACTGTAAATAAATAAATACTACACTGTAAATAAATAAATAATACACTGTAAAATAAATACTACACTGTAAATAAATATATATTACACAGTAAATAATTAAATAATACACTGTAAAAAGTGCAGTCTCAAAAAAACATTAATTTGTCACAAGCATTTGAATATGTTTTACCAAACTCAAATAAATTCTTTGATTGAAAGAACCGTTTGCCCTTTTTTCATATTTGCTAATAACAAATTAGAATATCTTTTTTAAGTTGGACCAGCAAAATACTTTTTTACAGTGTAATACAAGTTGAATAAATTTGATTGCAACTATATCATAATGGTGAGCAAAACATGAAGGGAAATATAACAGTGAGCTGTGACTCTTTCAGTGTAGAGTCCTGGCATAGAGATGACGCAACTGTCCATTTCTAACCTCACTGACATTGGCATTGCTCAGGCTACTACTCTACTCATAGCCAGGGACATATATAGGACTTCCAGGAGGCCTAGAGTGACATTTCTTCTCATTAAATTGGTCCCACACCTGGGAAATCATAGCGTGCGTCCACTGTCAGTGCCTAATTATGTTAGTGGTAAATTTACCGGGTAAAGCCTTCACTCCAGCCGCTGTATGCCTAACCAATGTAGTGCTTACTCAACTGTGTCTACCTAGATACCATGAATAAAGGAAAAGACCTGACTGGATCATTTTCTGTTGGGAATTTGAATAGTTGACTTTTTGATTTCAACTAAAACTTAAGATTGAAATTAATTAAGCTATTCCTACCTGCAGTTCAAATAGAGAGTAAATCCTCAGTTTTCACATTCCTTTGCCTTTCCTGTTGGAAGTACTCATTGCGGGTTTATTCTCCTTCTACTAAAACAACAACACTGACAGTGATTGCCAAGTGGAGCTTGTAGAGCTTGCCAACAACCTTGCCTCAGTTTTGATGGCTTGCAGATGACGATGAACAGAGGGTTTGTGCAATCGGAAGGGATAAAGGAATAAACATTGTCACACGGAAAGGGAAGTGTCTTTGTGTATACTATGAGAGCACCTACAAATCACATACTCAGGCAGGAATTGCTGGATGCCTGTCACTTAACCTGAATGCAGTTTGAGCTGAAGGGGTGCTGTTTCTAGCCGCCTTCAGTGGAAACGTGGAGGCCTCTTCACTAGCCCAGTATCTGCAGATCATATGTTGGAATATGAACAGACATTTTAAATATGCAAGCTAACCTTATCAAGCACATACAGGTAACCAGTGCAGTTCTTTCAAAACACAGCCAGTATGTGCTCTGTAGATGTTCTGGACATGGGCGGCTGCATTTTGTATGAACTGACAAACAGCAGGATCACTGACAGTCAAACATAGAGTACACGGGTGTGAAGCGGTTATCATAATGATGAGCAAAGAATGGAGTGAAAGCTCCAGCGTCTGACAATGCCATGTCGAGCCTCACAGCTGTTATCTGATAACTCTCCAGCAGGCCTGTACGCATGTCAACAGCCTATCTCTGGCAGGTCCTGTCCACTCCAATTGTTTTGGCCAACTAAAAATAGATCCTTAAGACCTGCTCTGCCATACAAAGGCCTCTACTCTCTCTTCACGCTCATAAACATGCATGTTGTGCTCCGGCCACGGAATGCAGAAGCGATGAGTCCGCGTAGCTATTTGAAGCATTGTTCGGATAAGCCTGGTCTACAGGGGCCAGGGCAAATGCTGCTATACCGTGGGAAAAAGAACAAATGGCGCTAATGTCCTGGACGAGCTTGAGAAACCATTGGGAAACAATGCAGCGGGAATGAGATGCCGTGACATTCTGAAAGGTCGAGAGGTCCACTGTCTTCACCCACGGTCTCAGGCCTGTCAATGAGAGTTAACCACTGGACCCAGTGACAATAGGGGCTTAGGGAGAAATGTGTATTCATAGAATCTACTCTACTCATGCATACAAATTTAATTTAGACTTATTAGCCAGCAGTAAGCTAGACTGAGTCTGAGGAGGCTGCAGGTGGAGTGGTAGAGGTTTTATGAAGGTATCCACCTGCCTGCTATTAACTGGCTCTTCATTCCTGTCAGGCACGACCAATAAATCTCTGCAATGCAGACTGCCCTTTTGCTTTGACAGGAAATGTCAGAATTCATTGACTTTCTGCTTGGCTCTCATCTTCCTATTCAGGGAACAGTTCTGAGAATAGTGCATAAGGGCATACCTGCTTTCTTGTGGGTTCTGGTAATGTACAATGGACATACATCAATTTTAGTCAAATACAGAGATGAATTAATACTGCCTGTTTCTATACTCAAAAAAACTCACTGTTTCTTCAGTAAGAGTAGAGGGAATATCGCTCCCCATAAATGATCATTTTAGAAGAAAAAAAAAACATTCCCTTTTAATGTAAGTCAATCTAATGTCATTTCAGACAGTTCATTTTAAAATTTTAACATTCAATGTAAAAAATCTTAAATGGTGTAAAAAAAAAAAAGAAAAAGAAAAAAAGTGTTTCTTTTATTACTTTATAAGTTAATTAACTAATAATAATGTAGCTTTGACATGAAATGTAACTATAATTAACATAAACATACATAATATATCCAAAAGTGATGCTGAATGATGAGCTCCTGATTACAAAGGCCACTCCAACTCATCCCAAAGTCACTGGATGGAGCTCCATCACTCCAGAGAACCCAGCTCCACTGCTGGTGGGGTGTATACTCTTCTAGCTGACACATTGGACATGGTGACCTTAGACTCATGTGTAGCCCACTCTATTGGCAGTGCTGTTCTATAGAGATTACACAGGCTGTGCGCCTTTCTTCTAATTATCTATTTCACACAGAGGCCATTTTGATTATTGCATAATACTTGTGTTACCTATTACACACAGGGTAGAAATGTAATTAGTGGGTTAGGAGCTATGGGAAAGTATCTTTGATGATTTCTTTTTAATCCTGTCACAGCTTAGACGCGGGACACGTGTACAGTTTTCTTGCTCCACTTTCCCATAGCATGGCCGGTAAGTGACTAATAACCTTGTCCACTCCCTGGGCGTGATGCAATAAGGGTGAGGAAGGTGAACTAATGTACACTGTGATCACTGCAGTAGTAGCCTGAGTATTACTCATAGACTGGAGTTCAGTTGCATTAATCTCTTAATGAAACAGGTTTGAAAGCAGAAGTAAAAATCCAGGTTTGGTGCCAAATCTTTTTTATCTACTGAAATCCTTTAACAATAATAATAATAATAATAATATACTTTATACCTTATATAATTTTTTTTATAATAATAAAAAAACATTTGTATGGTAAAATTTAATGTTGCTATTATAGAGTTTCCACTCCAAGTATTTTACTCCAGTAGGAGTGTTAAAGTATTCACTCACACATGTACTTAAATTAAAGCAGAATAGAGTCTCTTGATTAAAATATATATTAATAAATAAAGAGAGATTAAAATTAGTAGATTGTTAAAATTAATGTAACATGTCTGTTTTTAGAATGCAGTGAGTACATAGTACAGATTTTTCTTTTGAAATGTAGTAAAAGTAAAAAGTATTAGGTGACAGAAACACTCAAGTAAAGAACCGATACCTTAGAAACTACTTAAGTACAGTATATAAGTACTTGTACTTCGTTAATTCACACATCTGACTGCAAGGTAAGCAAATATAGCATTAGGAGTCGTGCCCAAGGTCTTTTAATGGTGCAGCATGGTGTGCTTGTCTGGGCAGGGAATTAAACCCTCATCTGCTGCACTACACCACACCACACCAATCGCTTCAGGCATGGTGCTCCTCCCAAGCATCAGTTATTTCAAAACTCCACTATATATGCAGGTCAAAATCTACTGGCTATGAAGGATTAGCCCGATGCTTTAGATATCAAGATCAAGATTCAAGACCACAGATCAGTGACACAACATATCTAACGAGGGCTGAGTGATCTTAGCATCTGGGCTTTGGTAGTTGGCCCTTTTCCTCTCCAACTGACTCATAATTTGTTTGCCTTAGAACTAACCTTGCCTCCTACTTCTGAACCACTCATGCCAAGGTCTCAGACACTATGCTGCTTCCGTTTGTGTGGGTGGACTTTTAAAGCCTCAGATTGACCAAGTATATCTTAGGGCATTTCAATGTGATTTTTGTTCCCTGGTCATTGAGGCTTGGTGATGATGTGAAGATATACTTTTATGTATATTCACACACACACACACAAATATATCATATAGGGGACAAACACAGTGATATTTCAGAAGTGAAATGAAGTTTATATGATTTACAGAAAGTGTGCAATAATTGTCTAAACAGAATTAGGCAGGTACATAAATTTGGGCAGAAATAACAGCCTCTAAATGCTTCCTATAGCTTCTAATGAGAGTCTGGATTGTGGCTGAAGGTATTTTAGACCATTCTTCTTTACAAAACATCTCTAGTTCATTCAGGTTTGATGGGTTCCGAGCATGGACAGCTCTCTTTAAGTGACACCACAGATTTTCAATAATATTCAGGTCTGGGGACTGAGATGGCCATTCCAGAACGTTGTACTTGTTCCTCTGCATGAATGCATTAGTAGATTTTGAGCAGTGTTTAGGGTCGTTGTCTTGTTGGAAGATCCAGCCCCGGCACAGCTTCAGCTTTGTCACTGATTCCTGGACATTGGTCTCCAGAATCTGCTGATATTGATTGGAATCCATGCGTCCCTCAACTTTAACAAGATTCCCAGTCCCTGTACTGGCCACACAGTCCCACAGCATGATGGAACCACCACCAAATTTTACTGTAGGTAGCAGGTGTTTTCTTGGTGTGCTGTGTTCTTTTTCCTCCATGCATAACCGCCCTTGTTATGCCCAAATAACACAGCATCTTATTCCAAAATGAAGCTGGCTTGTCCAAATGTGCTTTAGCATACCTCAAGCAGCTCTGTTTGTGATGTGGGCGGAGAAAAGGCTTCCTCTGCATCACTCTCCCATACAGCATCTCCTTGTGTAAAGTGCGCCGAATAGTTGAACGATGCACAGTGACTCCATCAGCAGCAAGATCATGTTGTAGGTCTTTGGTGCTGGTCTGTGGGTTGACTCTGACTGTTCTCAACATCCTTCGCTTCTGTTTATTCGAGATTTTTCTTGGTCTGCCACTTCGAGCCTTGACTTGAACTGTGCCTGTGGTCTTCCATTTTCTCACAATGTTTCTCACAGTGGAGACTGAAAGCTGAAATCTCTGAGAGAGCTTTCTGTATCCTTCCCCTAAACCATGACGGTGAACAACCTTTGTTTTCAGGTCATTTGAAAGTTGTTTTGAGACTCCCATGCTGCGACTCTTCAGAGAAGATGCAAAGAGGAGAAAAACTTACAATTGCTCCCCTTAAATACCCTTTCTCATAATTGGAGTCACCTGTGTAAGGAGGTCAAGGGTCACTGAACTTACCAAACCAAATTTGAGTTCCAATAATTAGTTCTAAAGATTTTGAAATCAATAAAATGACAACAGTGCCCAAATTTATGCACCTGCCTACTTTTGTTTAACCAATTATTGCACACTTTCTGTAAATCATATAAACTTCATTTCACTTCTCAAATATCGCTGTGTTTGTCCCCTATATGATATATTTAACGCAATTTTTTTATCCAAACAATCAATGCTTTATAAAGGTAAATCAGGAAAATTAACAACGCTGCCCAAACTTTCGCAGCCCACTGTGTATATATATATATATATATATATATATATATATATATATATATATATATATATATATATATATATATATATATAAATAATGTACTAGTGCTATACTATAATAGAGCATAATGAACTGTTCAAGAAGATGCTTATCCACAAGCTTTATTCACTGGAGATAAACATCTCTCTCATAACCTATAGGACAAGAATTATCCATGAGCTATTAGGCCGGTTGCTGTAGAGCGCCTTGAGGCATTAAATCTGGTATAATAAGGCAGTTATTATTTTAGCACAGTTAATTCAGAGCCAAGCAGGGAGCCTGGCTTCTGTGGCACAAAGCTCCCCGTTTAGCTCTCTGAAATGGCTGTTTCCGCTGTAGGACTTTAAAGGAGCCCCACACAAGAGCCTCGGGGCTTTAGTAGGGGATGGGGGGCTGCCAGGGGGAGTCCACAGGAGCAGGACTTTACACAAGGCCAGCTGGCACTGGCCGAGGGCCTCGACTGAATGGAACTACTGAAACACATCTTTGGATTGTAAAGTTTTGGCTGACATTTTGATCAAAATGGAGTTACTGACATGGATACACTTGGGCAACTGTGCTTTGAGTGCCTGCAATTGTTATGCCTTTATTTTTCCCATGAGGAAAATCTGAAACTGAAAACGGACTTGCCCTAAAATTATGCAACACCTGGACTTCTAAGAAGGAGCTACCAGTCAGTCAAGGTCTCAAACCGATACTGCAGCAAAGCCAGGCACAAGTCTATGCAAATGATATACACTCATTTGGAATCCAAAAGAAAAACCAAGGTCTGTGTAACATTGATCATAGGATGATGGAGCAAGGACACAGGACTTATACATCAGCACAATACACAGTCACTATATGTTAGTATTCCAGTATTGAAGCTCATCTCGTCAAGCTGTTTAAATTGCTTGAACACTGACACCCAAGAAAAGCAGAACAGCCTGTTAGGCGTCAAACAGTGCAGCATTTGTAGACTTTCAGAATTGTTAAAGATGCCATTTGTAAAATCTCTTGAACTCGTGAAGAGCTCACTTGTTAAAAGACTGCCTCAGTGGCATCTTCCACAAAGCACTTTCCAGCTGAAAGGGCCCTTGTTCTGGATCTTCTCTGCTAACTCCAGTGTATATTTCTGTTTTGGAAGTGTTTTCATCTCTACTTCAAGACTAATGCACGGAATGCACGTTAACACCATTACTGTCGAACCTTGACGATACACAGAGACAGGTAAGCATGGAGAGAATTCACCTGGCCAGAACTCTGCGGAAGATTCTGAAGTGTTGAGCTAAAGCAGCACCGACCCTGCTGACAGAGCCCAAGACCAAAGAGGTGTTGGGTTGGGAGCCTTGACCAAAACAGCAACAGCTTTAACTCTGACGGAATCTGGGCTGCCAGATTAAGCACTTGAGGCAAAGACATAAGAATGTCGAAGAGCATTCCACGCGCAGCAGCGTCGAGAGCTGAGAGCTGCCCTCATGGCTGCTGTATCAGAGCCATCAGTACTGGGATTCCACACATTCTCCATGACTGGAAGAACTCTGCTCAGCAGAGAAGCAAAACTTCGTGCTTAATGAAGGTCATTGGCCTCTTCTGACATTCTGTAGAGGGTGTGGAAATTCCGGCAAGTTTTGTCCTATATTCACAAAGTACTGTGCTGAAGACACTGAAGACACTCCCTGTTTATTTAACTTCAAAATGGACATAAAGTACAAGTACGATGCCTTTCATGAGATATTTATGAGATGACTAGATGTAAAACAATCCACCTATAACTAAAATGGAGTTATTAAAACTTAGAGAAAAGAACCAGGCAGGATTTGGTAGACCACCAAAACAGTCACCATCTGATAAAGCGTTTTAGCTTTGAGAGAGGAAAATCAAGCTCCACTCTTATTTCAGATCTGAAACAATCCACAGGTGTTTAGGTCCATCCTCCCACTGTGAGAGGACAGCTCAACACTATGGGCCTAAAAGGGTGTGTAGCTATAATCACTGAAAAAAACAGACAATAATTTGAAAAACCAAAAAAGTAAGTTGCAGGTGAAGTGACCACCCCAGAGTCCAAGCAATGGACTGACCACCCAGAGAGCAGATTGTTCAGGGTTTTGGCACAGCACTGCGTAAGACAAATTCGAATGCCGAGGTCCAGCACACTGGTTACATAACACCCACCTACACACCCCCTCCGAAAAAGACACACACACACACACACACACTCTTTGAAACTTTAAGTACAACTGAAGACCAGTGCTGTTTCACATTACACAATGTTTAATAGAGCTATTTTGACTGTTTTGTACAAATCAAAAACAATATTGCATTAAAACCCAATACAGTCCCAATAAGGCCATTGCTTACATACGGTTAATACTGAGGCAGTGACCGGAAGATCTGCCCTATGTCAAGCAAGATCTACTATTTTATTATTTTTTAAAAAAGGGATATTGTGAATGAAAGTAATGGTTACAAAATGAAAGAAACCATGACCAAAGTGCGTGATGCCGTGTTGTCTACTGTAGTTCATTCTGAGCGATCAACACTTTGCATTTCACCATATCGAGGACAAACAGCTTTTCTGTGAGGTTTATCATGGTATGACGTGCAAAAGGCGGCCACGAGGCTAACATTCACCTACTCTTCCACCCCTCTTCCTAATTCCTGATCACTCAAAATGAAGGTACCCATTCACATGTCACATATTCCATCACTGCAAGTAAACTTATTAGCAACACCTAAACATATTGGCAATCTGTAGTTTATAATCGAAGCAAGTATAAAGAATAACCAGTGCTCTCAAAAGAAGTCAGAAACTAGAACAAAGAAAAACAAACCCCACATCTTGGCTGTTCATACGCTGAGTTGCAACTGAGGCTTGTTCTGGCCAGCAGGACTGAGATCGATGGAAATCCATGTAGATGATTAAAACAGGCCGAAACGTTCTTTTGCAAACTGCAATAATAAAGGGCAGACCTGAATATCAATTCGTCTGTACTTGCTCGTTTCAATGCAGGCATTAAAACAACCTAATACAACCGCCAAGCTCTGCTAAACTGAAATTTAACTGATCTCTGTCGTGTTGGCAAATTATAGCTGCTTTAGTACAGTACTCAATTCTATCCAGCTACATGAGACGAGACATGGAGGCGTCCTCTCAATATAATCAACACTGTCTAAACTCTGCTGTAACAGATAGAAAGCCTGAATCATAAGTTAACTGGACAGCAGTTTCACGGTTGACAATAACTCGTGTTGGCATAAAAACCCTGAGTGACCTACAGCGTGATGAAGAACAGGGGTGGACTCATGATTCTCCAACATTACAAAACATGGCTACAGCTACAGCAAGAAAAGAGCTGAGAAAAAACATACAAGCTGAAAAATGATAATCTCCTCTTTGTACAGAACTTCCAGTCAAACACAGGAGTTTACAAAAAGGCCTTTACATCAAAAAAGCATGAACTGCAGAACTCTTGTATGTAAGCCACTCTCTTTTTTTTTCCCCCCAGATGAGTGTATTCACTCAGGCCGAGGTCATCTCTGGACAATGTAAACATAAATGATCATGCATTTCCTACACGCCGTTGGGATTCCTATTGCGTTGACTGGAGGGTATATGGCAGGTCCTGAAGGGGCTAAGAGCAGATTCATTGAACGCAGAGATGAGCTGCAACTGTCTCTGTTCTTACTGCTGCTTGCACTCAGCTGGCGGTGGCTCTTTCTACGGAGAGAGAGAGAGACGGGGAGAGAGACGAGGAGAGAGTTAGTTATTACAAACATTCATGAAGTGAAGTGAATATCAAAGAGTGGAAAGATGACAGAGGACTCTAAAAAAGGTAGAAGACTGCATGCGGAATGAATAAACATACTGAAGAACAGCACAGGAAAATGGAGAGGTGTGGAACGGAAATTTATTTAGCTACATGGTGCAAGTGAGCTTCAGTAATGACAGTGCAATAAAGCAATTAAAAGGTCAGAGGAAGGAGAGGAGACAAGCAGTCAAAGAGCGCTAAGACAGCAAAAGACAAAATGGAACTGGTGCCCCTTACCTAGGAATGCATGGAAGTGGAAATGAATCATGCCTGCAACGAGGACAAAGGGGATGGGGGACAACAATCAGTTCACACAGCACACATGCAGTTATTCTAACTGTGAGATTCTGTTCAGAAACAATCAATACAAATCTCATCATCAACCAATCACAATCACTGCATCTGACATCTTAACCCTCAGAGACCCCTGCTGTGGTCAGCCTCATCAGAAACAACAAAACCTTTATTTTAATGGAAACAGTGCTGTGTTGACTCAGGTGTTTACTCAGGCAACCAATGCACCAATCGATTCTCTGTGAAGTATTTACACAGCCTGATTAAAAAACAAAACAAAAAAACCCAATTAAATACATTCAATATCTCCAGCTGTTAGGTATACAACCACATTTGTAGACTGCCATTTTAATACAGCAGGGTTTATAAGCATGTCGCTGGTGACTGGGTAATACATACAACATATTTAAGTCTTACTAACATCCTTGCAACTTAGGACGGTTCAAATATTTGAGCTGACATTTATTTTTTTATGTCATTCCAAAATATATATTAATAAATAACAGACTTTGTGAATGCTGCAAAAACTTTAGCCTTATTCTCACAAAAGCCTAACATCACACACTCCAATATTTTGTTGGAACGCCTTTACCCTGATGCGCCCATCACTCTGGAACATGGTCTAATCTTTATGCTCCCTAGCAAATTGGTTAGCCTCACTGACAAGCATTTTTCTTAAAGCTACACAGCTGTTCAGTTTCAATCCCTTGAGTTCCTTTCGCCTTGTGTGTGTAGTAAGGCTCTTATGTTCACTATTAAACGCATCCCTGAGTTTTTCTATGATTTGACTTCACCAAACATTTAAGTAATCGCTGATCACCATCATTCAAGATTTTTCCCGACCGCATTCCTTCCTCGAAGATGATCCCCCTGTCCTTCCACTTTTTAACGATGTGTTGGACGGCTCTTAACCCGATTTTATTCGTTTCAGCTATTTCCTTAGATGTTTTCTCTGCCTGATGCATGCCAGTGATTTGACCCTTCTGAAACAGATGAACATCTTTTCCACGACCACAGGACGCGTCTTCAGACATGGTTGTTTAACAAATAAGAAGCTCCTCTCTGCATCAGTTAGGGTTAAAACCTTGTTGGCAGCTGAAACATACATAATCACCCATGCAGTAATTATCCAATGGGTGGCTCCTACCCATTTGCTCAGTTAAATCCAGGGGCTGATCCTTTTCATGCAGTGTGTGCTAGAAATACCAACTGCCCTTTAGCACACTGTGTAACAATCATGATATATGGACCAACAAAGCGGATCCAAAAGCATATGGAATAAACTCTTCTGCCACTGATTGGATGATATTTTCTTCAACATTTACATACATACATATGAATGTACATTATAGACTCACTAATATTAAAATTACCTACAGTTAAACAGGGAGAACATTTTGCAACCTCTAAAGTTGCAACCCCCAGTTGCATACTCTTCCAAATCCATAAATGGTTTATGAACAGAAGCTTCCTAGAAGAAGTTTAAAAGAAAAGAAAGCCAGGCAAGTCCAAGTTTAGGTTTTCTGAGGGTTAGTCAGGGCTACTCAACATGATGTACAGATGGCAGTGTTAGTTTTACTTTGTTTATTGTGAAATGCAGGATATAAAATATTTACTTAATCAGTAAATGTAATATGTCTGCATAGAATAAACAGACATGCTTAAGTGCATTTGTTAAAGACATGCTTGACTTCTACAGCAGAGGGCTGTCCCACTGTTAGTGCCAGCTACTAAGAACCACTGAGTGTGTGCGTGTTTGTGTGGGTTGTTAGGACCACGGTCGCTATGTGACGAGGCGAGTCTGATCTGTATTTCTGCGTGGGTGTGGGAGTGTCTCCAAGTTCAAAGTCTAGTTTATCATGTCAGAAACACTTCCCATTCCTGATTGGCTGGTTCCTATTTCCAACCACCTTTAAAAAGACGCGGCAAAAACTTGTGCCGGATGCCGGTGCTTTGTATTTGTCTAATTCCAGTGTATTTCTTTTTTTTTTTTTTTGGTATTTGACTTTGTAAGGAGAAAATCTTTATTAAACAGTCAAAGTTTTGTTCAACAGCACATGTTGGTATCTGAGAAAGGACGAAGACTGGTTTGTGTTTTAATAAAACAATAATGTTTTATTTATTTATTTATTGAACTTGTGAATTTTTGAGTTTAGCAGGTCAAAAAATAAAAATAAAAAAATTATTAGCTAGCTAGTTAGACAAGTTTTTGTTCATCTACTATCCTGAAGCTTTCAGTCCCTCTACTGCACCAATAAAAAAAGGAAATACCACACACTGGCCTCACTTCTCTTTTCCGTCACAGCATATCTTAAAGCATTAACAGAACAGGTGCCTTGTCCGGAATATGAAGCAGAGACCCTGTACACTACCAATTCTGTCCAGGCCACAACAGAGTGTGTGTGTGTGCGCGCGCGCATGTGCGTGTGTGTGCTTTGACCAGCAACCAGACAGTTACGGTTATCAAAGCTGACCTCCAGATATTGATCTTTGTGACTATATTTTGGTGAACAGCCCAAGCTCACAGTGATCAGTACATGCACCTTGCTGGGGTCAATCACATCAAACAAAAGCCCATATGCAAGTGGAGAAAAAGTATGAACAGAAAACATAATGAATTTAGCTTTGGTTACTGACCGTGGGGTCAAGATCCCCTTCGTCTTCCTCCTCACCCTCCTCATCAAGGTCCTGGAACACACATAATAAGTTTCCTCTTAAAGCATGGTCTCCCCCACATGTCTATTATAACAGTGTAATATGGATCACCGTTTTAAGCGTTTGCATAACTAACCTCCTCTTCTCCTTCTTCAAGGTCCTCCTCTTCAAACTTCACCCACACAAACAAGCACAAACAGGATGAGTTCTCAATCATTACATGTAAGCAACTCGTTCATTTAGAAAACATTTTTCTTTTGGGCTTCAAAATGACATTATAAATAACCCAAGCATGGTGGTTTTATAAGAGGGGTAAAGAGAGCACCATACACTTTCATCATCTTCCAGAGCCTCTCCTGTGAAGTACAGCACTGCTCTGGGGATGATCCTCTCTCTGAAGAAATGACCGATTTCAAAGTCTGTGGCTAAAGTGAAGTCCAGGTCTTCATCCTGATGGCAGATATACACAATCAATATATACTCATATACGTTTTTATATTTTAGCACTATATTTGGTAACTACTGTAAAACAAACAAGAGTAGCTACACACATTCTGAACGCTACCTCATTAATAAGGCTTAAAACAAAAAGCTGTAATTCCAAATAAATATATAAAGACTTGATAACTTCTTTTCTAAGCTTCCTCCAGTATGTGGCAGATGAGAGGAGGTGCTATTTTTGGCTACCTGCTAAGCAGAATGGCGTGTCGTGTTTTTAGCTCAACATCTTTTGGACCTCACGCACTAATGTAACACACCACAGTAGGTGTAGATAGGAAAACAGTTCTGACGCACAAAATGCAGCAGAGGACAGGAGTGCTGCAACGTGGGAGAGGAATGAATGCAAGAAGTATGACATCTCTGACTCAGGAAGTGGGATGGAAAGACGTAGTTAACATGGCTGTGAAGTAATGGCTGAGAGACGCGTAGACGGCCCACCGAGCAGATCGCCAAAATGTTTATAAACACTGGAGGAAGAATGCTTATTTAGGATGACTTGGGGCCCACTCACCATTCCATCTGGGGATGCTGAAAGAAAGAAGAAACAGGAAAACAGTATTAGCAGCTAATCTGCCTTTACTTTCAAATCAGACAGGTTACAGAAAAAAGTCTGAAAAAGAAAAACTGAAAGAAAGAAAGAAAAAAAAGAAAGAAGGCAGCAAAGGGCAAAATCAAAGGCTTTTTCGATCTCTCAAGTGTTCTAATTACACTCATTACCATACAATGACATCATTCCGTATCTTAGTTACTGCTACACTGACAACTTGCCTTGTCACAGTCATTTACAGGCAAGTGCCACACCTTTATGAGGAATTCTGAGGAAATCACTTATCCTCCAACTGTCAAACACACACAAGCAGACACACATACATCCGGCGGGTAGTCTTACAAATGCTCAAACCACTCTTTCCCACAGGCAGGGCTACATTCTTTAACTATTTGAGTGCGACAGGACAATGAACGCAATGAAGGTGCAGGAGAATGCGCAGAACGCTATGAGACAATAGGAAAACTATGTTTAGTGGCAAAGGCATACAAGACATGAATGGAAATGACATTGCCCTGGGTGAAATGTTTGGGGGGGAAGTGCTGAGAAGTCTTATAAGTGCAAATTGAAAAAAGGAAAAGTGACACAGGAGGGGGTGGGGGCTGAGTTTCTGTTTCCATACCAAAACCACTGAATAAGAACATTAGCCGGAGTAAAGAACAGGTAATGAATGACTACACTGACCAAGGGAAATAAGAGCCTCATGACTGCACCTTCATCATCACGTGAAAAGATAAGAACATGAGTCATTAATTGTTCCCCTATGTTCGTTATTACACTTATACTCAGGTACAGCTGAGCCCTGTGTTTAACTTATCACTGACCAACTGACTGAACCTGAGAAAGAGGCAGTATATCTTAAAACCATGGAGAGAAATATGTGGTCACATGAGAGAATGTCACATTGCCACAAGCAACACATACAATAAGTCACACAAAACCAGAGGTCAAGTTGCCAGGAGCATCCAATGAACTTTTCACGTCCCATGTTTGGCAACCAACCACTTAGAACTAATGTGTTCTGATTCAGGAGAGCCGAGATTTGACTTATGGTAATAATTAATGGAACAAAGAGCCTTTTCATTCCACTTAGGAGCCTGCGCTCCAGAGCACAACCTCACACTCGTATCACACCAAAGCCCTTTCCAAACATCACACCAATACACA
Source organism: Prochilodus magdalenae (assembly GCA_024036415.1). Classification (NCBI taxonomy): domain Eukaryota; kingdom Metazoa; phylum Chordata; class Actinopteri; order Characiformes; family Prochilodontidae; genus Prochilodus; species Prochilodus magdalenae. The sequence continues at coordinate 684,088 of JAMWET010002595.1, forward strand.
GCTTATACATTACAAGGACAACGGTTTAAACCACGCCAGCCAAACTCTCTTCATGGATTACAAGCAAAGATACTCCGGAGCTCATCTGAGAAATGCCACCAGTTTTATATGACATGCTGACGTCTATAGAGGGCATCAGCACTGTCAGCTCATGCCAAAGCTGAAATGAATCTGTGGTGCCACCTGGTGGACTTTACACAACAACACATCTCACTTCACCAAGGGCCCGTCAGGGCAGCCTGAAATCATTTCCTCCCTTAATGTAACATGTCTTACTTTTGACTGGACTGAAGAAGTTAAAGAAGGAATCCTGGGGCACTTCCTTGGTGATGGTCCTCACTGTGCCTCTACCTTTGTGCTTCTGCTTTTTCTTGATGATCTTTACTGTTACGTCTTTGCCTTTGTGCCAGTCAATCTTACAGCTGGATAAGACAAAACAAAACTTAGAACATCTTAATTTCATCTTCAATTACTTCTGTTGTTGTTATTCAGATCAGAAGGTTTCAAATCATAAGCAGATTATTCTGAATGCAGTGTGTGTATGGTCATGTGTTTCTCACCCCTCACAGTCTACAATCTCGGGCCCTTCAAAAGAAAACGGGTCTGCTGAATCTGGTTCTGATTTCATCTTGTAGATTTTGGTGAGGACGGTGTTGCTGAAGTAGCTGTTGGGCTCAAAGTGGAACTCCAGCGTGAAGCTCTACGTCAGCATACAAAAGAGAACATCAGTAAAAATAATACTGTAACTATTTTTGTGTCATTAAAATTCAGTTTTACATTCAAAGAAAACTAAACAAAACCAGGCTCACAGTACAGACCATTGGCTCTCCAGGCTCGGAAAATTTAACTTTGATATCCTGCAGGTGCTTGAGGATGGGCTCATCATGCTCCTAAAGGAGGAAAATGAAAATCATAAGATCAAATAAAATGTGTGATCATGTCTATTGTCCACAATATGTTCCACCAAACTATACGCAACGCAAAAGAGCTCAACTCATCTGATATCAATTGGGCATGACAGTTTCAGCTGCACTATATAAAATGTAAGCCACAAGGAATAAAGTGTACACTGCTATGGCATACTGAGTTTACAGAATTCCATCAATCCATTATGAACTGTGATTCACAATTGTCTCTGAATTTTAACAGGTATTAGCAGTTCACTTTTTAAAAAACAACATACTTTCTATACGCTGAGATATGGATATATGGCCAGCATGTTATTGATCAGACATTTTGCATTTACTGCACTGTGGAAGAGTGTTAAATTTACACTGTGCTTCTAAGATGTTTGTATTTTGTGCTGAAAAACCCTGGAGAAATAAGCACATTAATAATTTTTTCCCAATATGCGGTATAAATTCATTTTTAAAAATTCCGACTATAACACTGAACTTAAAACATGTGGCCCCTTTAGCAATGGTAGTACAGACCATAACATAGCACCGTAAACATGTTTAAAGCTCTCTCCCAATAAGGCATATCATTAAAAAGCTTTGCAAACATTTTTAGATTTCTCCATAATGCGAATTTAATGGAGATAAGTAGTTTCTCTGTTTTTATAAATGATCATGTAATGGTATCAGCAGATATGATGTACCCTCAATTATGATGCAAAAATCGAGGCTTTTAATAAACAGGGAAAGATTGCTGAGGTTAAATGCCTCCGCTGATCCGGGCTCTTTCTGCTTCGATTGTGACTACTGTACTATTCTGTACTTCATTGTTAAACTAACAGATTCAGAGAGAATCCTTAGATAACCTGGTCTGTGAAATGTGGTGCAGCAGTGAAATAATATCCTTTCAGGCCAGACATGTTCATCATGCAGAGCAGCTGAGAGATTCGCCAGAAATCTCAACCTCACACTACTGCACCTTCCAATGACTCATACTGTGCCTTAACAAATTCATAGTTATCTAGTTGTACAGTAATGTAGATATACGCTGCCTAGGTCATGTCAGCATCACACCAATCATGAGATCAATAAATCTTTTCATGAGGGTGGTGGAGAGCTGTTTAGGACGACCCACCTGTAGCATTTCCCCCAGCATGTCTACATGTTTGAAGATGGTGAGCCAGAACTCTGGGATGCCCTTCAGGTCCTCAGCTGGAGCTGATTCTGCTTTCTTCTCCTCCAGGGCAGCCTTTGTCTTCAGATCATCCTGTCAGAACAGATAGCATCTGCTGTCACTCTAAAGGTTTAACCACATCCCTCCTCATATCTCTGAAGATTTTTAAAAGGACTATAGGAAAATATAATAAACCTGCAACACTGTTTGCGTTTATCCTCAGTGTCAGGTTTACATCTGCATCAGATTTGATGTTGCTGATGTAATCACATGGGTTTGAATAATAAGATAGGAGGGAGTTCCCTGAACCCAAAATAATCCAGATCTTGATCAAAATCACAGAAGGTATGTAGTGAATGTATACTCACAGCCAGCTCTTCCTCCTCCCCTTCACTGTGCCACTCGCATTCTTCATCTGTAGGCTCCACAGCTCCCGACACCACCTCTCGTCTCTAAACCACATACATATGCTAATCAGTACTCGCACTCACAACGAATCAACCTCTTATGAGAACTTTGAAAATGCACATACATATTAGGGTCATACAAACACTGAAATTGCTATATAAAACCTAAAACAATGAATCTGTTGATCAATAAATGGGAGGAAAAAAAAAACCCCAAAAAATTAAAAATAAAAAAAACACAGGGGCAGAAGAAAATGATCAATTTTGGGTTTGACATTCCGATGGGAGACAGCAAAGTGGGAGCCCTCACTAAACAGGCCTCCACCAAGTCACTCTCTGTACTGTTGAGGTACGGTCATGTATAGTTGCCAGGGGGATGACAAACCTGCTCTGCCGAGATCTAACGAAGGTTCATCCCTCTCCATGCAAGGTTAGTGAGAGGCTTATCTTGTGGCATGTCGTTTTTCTGTGAACTGGCACATTTTTCGCAGTAAACCTGATTCAACTTGAATTACCTGTAAGTTTGTCCTAAATTTGCAAAACAGCTGAATGGAAAACCTGGCAGTGGCTTTCTGAAACACTGGCCCCTCCTAACATCAGTTTAGATCCCCACGGAGCTGTAAATCTTCTGGCTCTACAAGTGTGATGTTTTAAACCTTCACGGTACTTCTCACCTCCATTCCTCTGGGAACCCCGAGCTGAACTGCTGCTGTGACAGCTAGTTATTAAGCCTTCTATATGTTGGATCAGGCGTGAGGGGGAAATGGACATGGGCATTCGATCAGGTTATGAACAGTTCTGGGTTTAAACTTGTAACTGTACCCTGTGTGCTGCCCAGTGGGGAAAAGGCATTAATATAAATCAAACATATATAGTTTTGTTCACAAACCTTTTTTTTTTTCAAAGGTTGAGGAACAGAGGGGTTGCATAGTTTTAGGGGAAAGTGCTTTTTGGCCTGAAAAGGTGATGAAAGTTAGCAGTGTAAGCATACATTTATGGTTGTGTGCAATGGGAAATTATACATTTGCTGTAAGGATAAGCCATTCAAAACTAATTTTCTGTGAGGGATAAAGTATATTCAGCTCAATATTACAGTTTTTTTTTTAAAGTGTATGGTTTTATTAAAAATTTTCCCAGCCAATGAAACCATGCCTGTGTAAAATGTGGCAACTTGTTGTATGGATGGGGGATCAATATAGCAGTGCCACAGCCAGCCCACAAACCACCAAGCCAAGACTGAGCACCTTTTGTCATTAGCTTACAATAGCAAATAACTACAGAAGTAAGAGCACACGGACTTGTTTATCATGTAGCAGTGGCATGATGGTGAGGCCACTGAAGTGTGACTGTGTGAATCTGCATAACAGAGCAACAGCAAACCTTTTCAAAGATGGGCTGGTAGAGACCAGCATACTTCCTCTCCAGCTCATGGACTTCCTCATAGAATTTGGCTTCTATATGAGCACTCTGGACCTGTAGTCTCTTCAGAGCGTACACTCTCCTCTTCACGGCCTTTGGGAGGGTGCTGATGGTGGGTAGCCTGCAGAGCATTGGGTTTGTTAGGTGTAGTACAGCAGCTGTGAACATGTGAAGTGGATTGAAAAACAGCAAAACACTGAAGATGGTATTCATGTTAAGAGAGATTTACACTGTATTATAAACAGGGACTCAAAGGATATCACAATCATATAGGCAGATAGTATATAGGCAGAAACTGGCTTGAGAAAAATAGACATCAGACAGAAGTTTAGATTTGACCAGTATTTCAAACTTGACAATGCATTTAGTGGACTCCAGCAGAGTAAAATATCTACATTTACATTTATACATGTTACAGCATACAGAAATGAAACTTGTCTGTAATGCAAATGCATGTAGATATAGCTTTTTATGAATATCATTTTATAAATACTTATGTACATCAATGTCATCAAAAGCAGACGAGGGTACGAAAAATCGGATATCAGTTTACAGTTCTCCTGTTGGTGAATCCCTAAATATGAATCACTAGTCTTATGAATCTTTGTTTTCACATTCTGTATATATAAATAACATTATGAACTACACACCAAAAGGTATTTTAGATTATAAGACAAGATAATCCTTTATTAGTCTCACAGTGGGAACATTTATTACTATATTAGACGCACCAAAAGTTAAAAGACACAGCAATTTGACTTTTAATTACAATTTTACTACCATTTTTTTGTTTCTCTGCTTTATGATGAGACATTCCAATCATTATTATTATTATCATCTGGTTGTACATCATATCAGTATTTACATCTAAAAAAACGATCTGAAAACTATAAAGGTCACTAATAATGGTGTCATAGTAAAGCCATTTAATGTATCCACAAACAAACTGGTTTTGTATCATTGACGATGCTGATTCCAAACATTTAAAAGGAGCTTCTGAAATGTCAAACTTTAGTGAAAATAGTATGAAATGAGCATTTCCCTCTCTCTACTGCCACGTACTTCAAACAGTATTGGCTAGACTGTTATTCAACAGTCCTCCATACTCACCTTTCCGCTTGAGAGATGATCTCTGGTCTGTCGGCCTGTGGGGCTTTGTTTCCTCCCTTTCCTGTGTACAATAAAACAGTGTCCTGCTTGATCTGCGTCAGCTTTCAGAGGTTTATCTTTGCACAGCACCACAGATGTACAACAGGACATATTACCACAGGATAAATCACCCACATACCTCGGGCTTCATTCTTCTCATTTTTTCGTGCCTCCATCGCAGTCACCCTTTGGCTGAAGAAATGAAACGGAGTGAGCAGGTTTTATTTATTAAGCTTGTATGTGCACCTAAATCCAATATTAAATAGCACTAATGTAACCAGCAGGGCCGACAGCCGAAAGGGCTGAAACACTGAACTCTGATAAGCAGACACAAGACATGGAGTAAGCTCAGGGGGGAGAACAACAACTCGATCTTTCTGAAGAGAACAAGGCCAAGCGCACATATGTGCTCTGTCAAGTGCGTGATTGGGCGTACTCTGTTCCTGTCACGAAAGTTCCAAATGTTTGTGTGACTGGTGGTCACTGGGCTTCGTCTCTGCAACTTTCACAGGCCGCTCATCTACTTTAGTGACCTGCGCAGAAACACGGCCTACAGCATGGCCTAACACACTCCCAATACTTTGCAGAAGTCACAGCGTAAAGCTCTCCAGATATTTTTACACTTTAGCTTCTGACAGTAGCCAACAAATGGGCAGTGCTGACCAGGCTATCAGGTGACAGACTGAACCAGATGATTTAGGGAGGTGAGTAGTTCAGACGCTACACTACAACATGCATTACAAAAGTGATGTTGAAGAAGAATTTACACAGAATTTCCTAAATCTTCACGCAAGGGTTGGGATACAAAAATGCTTGAGTAGTTTTATGTGAAATAGCATATTTCAGTGACAGTTACTGAGATTTTAAAGCACAGCGAGGAAAGGAACCACAGATCACATTTGGATATGCCACTATATCTACAATCAAAAACTGCGAGAGAACTGCCATGTGCCTTGGAACTGTTTATGTAATGCTGATAATAATAAAACTGTGGTAAATACGAAGTGTGTGTGTGTGTGGGGGGGGGGGTCTTTAGGGAATATGCTGCCTTACAACACACTGCAGTAGCACCATAGTAACAATAATAATAGTAAACTTATATGATTTACTCCAAAGACCTGGTTTAGGACCATCAGTAAACAATGGTTCTGGAATTTAACACTTCAGAGGTCTGGGTCCTATCTAAAGTGACTAAAGGTCTGAAAAGAAAACCCGGAACACTTCCAGTTCAGAGGCCAATATCATTCAGACACGTTTCAAAACAATAAATCAAAAGCTAATGGAAACAGTGTTTTACCTACCAGTTTTGTTTATTTTGAGCATGGCAACTGTTGCACTGTAATAAACTAAGGGTGAGGGCAAAGAAAGTGATCCAGCTTGAAATAATTCTGCTCTAATTCTGCATGGCAGCCTACAGTAGATTATATGCCTATGCAAATCAGATCACATGGTAGTACGATTCAAGCCCTGAAGCCACAACCCTTTAATCCCTCGTGCCTTGAAAAGACGTTTGTGGTGCCGGTGTGGACTCCCAGGACACTTGTTAGCTTCTGGTGGAGTTTTACACAGCAGTGTTCCCTAATACTGGGCCAGGAAGTGATAGAAATGGCCAGCAGATAGCTGCAGCCTCCTCTGTCGGCCAAAACAAGGTCAACACAAGACATCTGTCTTTCAAAAAAGGATTTCCCACTGTGTTTTCAGCTCATGGTTAAAAACAGGGGCATGCCCAGGGACAGGCTACTGAAAACTGTGACTGTGCTCAGAAAACAAAGACAGCCAGTCACCCTAGTCCCATCACCACCACTAAGAACAATTCAGACTCAGTAAGTGTCTCTAGACTGGAGTTTTTCCAGTTCAAACTTTTCTATTTTGAGGAAAATTTAAAAACAGGTGGAGCCGCCCTTTAAAGAGTGGATAAAGGCTCATTCAAGGCTTTTAACTGGGCATGTGACTTTACCTACTGGTCTGACATAAACAAAATCTGTGAATCCAAATTACCAGTCCAACCCAGTGCAGGTTTCCCACATGGATGCCCTACCTTAGACTGACCTCACTACACAGACATTCACTTGGTTCCGTTAAGCCATCAGCTGGTGAGCAGTTATCAGTACCAATGATCACCACGCTGTGTTATGTGGATAACAGAAAAGGGAAAACTGAGGGGAGGGAAGGGATGTGCATTTTATTTACTCCTCCTTATTCCTCATTTATTCCATTAAAAGTCACAGCAGCACGTGGTAAATATGAACACAGACCCCCGTCCGCTGCTCTGTCTGCCTGGACTGGCTTATCTTACTGCACCAGGGCCGCATGGCAGAGTGTACCCCATTGGCTAATGCACTTCGTATATCGGTCTAGCTGAGTATAAGGAGGTCCGTTACTGAGCTATAACCGCTCCTCGGATTCATTTACAAAACTCTTATTTCCCTGTATCCTTCAGTTTAAACACGCGGAGTCCGGTGCACATGGAGTGAACCGCCTGCACGTTTGACAGCATCTGAGATCTAAACCGTGATCGCTGTGGGTCAGAACATGCGGAGGCAGAGCCGTTCTCCAGCCTCCAGGTGACCCACTTCGTTAGATCCGTATGATATAAGCGATCTAGGTGAGCCAACACGCGGGAATAAGGGTGTCTTTGACTTACCTCGCGCTTCGGGCTGTCCTCACGCTCTCAGCACACCGAGGGAAAAATCACCTCCTAACACCGAGGCCTCTCATTGGACGGCTGGAATAAACGCGAGCGAATCACAGAGCAGGCTGAGTGTCGCTGGACCCGATTGGTTTGTGAGAGTAGTGAGAGTGGTGGGGAGTGGACACGGTGCGCACCTTTCACCCTCAAATCTGTTTTCATGGTTTTTCCTCAAATGAGAAATGAAGTGTGAGCTCTGGTGGAAATGTATAACATGTTATAGGACACGCAGGTAATCTTTTAAGCTGTCATTAGTCTGACTACTAATCATTTAACTGAATCATTGAATCGATTGGGCTGTGTTTTACCTCATCATTTATAGGATGTTTATTGCACATTTATTGCACACACACACACACACATACAAACACATACACACACACACATACACACACACACACACACACACACACACACAAACACACATACACACACACACATACACACACACACACACACACACACACATACATACACACATACACACACACACGCACATAAACACATACACACATACACACACACACACACACACACACACACACATACACACACACACACACACACACACACACATACACACACACAAACACACAAACACACACATATGTGCTTGCACATGGTTACTAGCTGGAATATTTTTTATTTTCCAACGGAACACTAAGCACGGTTGTAAGTCGCTCTGGATAAGAGCGTCTGCTAAATGCCTTAAATGTAAATGTAAATGTAAATGACAATAAACTGAATTAAGCTAAATTGCAAAAAACTAAAGCAAAAGATGAGAAAATGATAAAGAACTATAGACATTCTTAATAATGTTTTAAAAAATAATCAGGTATAATTATCAGACTTTGTTTTTAAGAGGATCTATTCTGTTTTCTGATTTTCCCTTTTCTTTAGTGTGTAATGTAGCTTTTTGTGCATGTAAAGAGTTATAAAGTCCAAATTACATGCCAGAGGGAGAAACCCTTTCCCACAGAAACCACTTTTTTCATCTTTGTTTTGTTACAAGGTGATGTAATCTCATAATGCAGTCCTTATTGTCATCTAACAGCCATCACTCACCGCCCAACAACTACTAGAGGCTGCAGAGGGACGGAGGCACAAATGTTTGATGCTAAACTGGAATGATTATAATAAGCAGCCAGCAAAGCTTAAATGAATATGAATTCTTTCAAAAATATGTTATTATAATAAAACACAGCTTAAAAAGTGATGAACAGACTACATTGGCATGTCTAATTAGCAGCTTGACTGACAGCTCTCTGTCCAACACATCAAGCGTGCGCCACCACTCATGCAGAACTGAAATCATTGTCTAGCTTTTATTTGACAGTGACTGGATAAGAAAGAGTCATTAATGAACAGATGTGCAGACAAATGCATGAACGAACAAACAGACAGATGAAGCACAGGCAGAGGCGAAAGACATTGTTCACATATAGATGCACCAATGAACACAGCCAGCTGCTGGATATGCAGATCTGCAACGTGTTTCTCTGACTGTTCTCTGGCTCCATTGTGTGGGTAATAGACATCAGTCTTGTGATTGGTTAGGAAATGCTTACAGAAGCGTTAGGACCTCCCAGTTTACAAAGAGAGGTGAGAAATATGGTGACAGTCTTTGGAAACATATTCATAAGACATACTTCATGTTCATGTTTATTGGGTAACCAGAGCATATTAGAACACAGATTTAGGTAACTGAGGCTATAGGCCAGCTATGTTTATTGATTTTGTGTTAGGCTTTGGTATATTACATACATCAAAGATATTGTGAAATGTAAATTCCAAATAGGAGTTAATAAGAACAGAGGTAGGCATTGCTTTGCACCCCCTCGCCTCGCTGTGCCAACAATAACTGTATTTACTTTCACTTATGTTCAGAAATGTTCTGTCTCAGGAATAGGACTTGAGAAAGGGTCTTTAATGAGTGAGTTTTCCCACAACACTCAGCTATAGTCTCAGCTAAAGTCTGTTTTCCTGGTTCCCTTTAGTTTAGTCTATACAGTCCTTCCCTAGTTTATCTAAGAGCAAGCAGTCTTTGGGTATGAAGCACCCATACGTAGACTAGCTAAAGAGCTATTAAGACAGGGCGTATACTAGCATCCCCTGATTAGATTTGGAGCACCTTCTTGTAAGTATTTCCAGTCCTCTTGTTTCCAAAGAAAATAAACCCCATAGTACACAAATAAACACTATAACCTTCTGAGAGCCTTCTGAGAGCCATCTGAGAGCCATCTGAGAGCATCTAACCTATGAGTCACCTTTCCTGCGTTATCAACTAGAACTGCACCACTAACTACGCCCTGGGTTGTGTTGAGAGTGCAGGAATCTGAAGATCTGGCAATGGATCAAGAAGTCATGGGTTTGGCACCAGCTGAGGCCTGCTGGTGTTGTGTTCATGCGCAATATACCTCAATATACCTATAAGTCCAAGTGCCTCTAGGGAAACTAGCTGTCAGTGGGCAGTGTAAGAGACTGATTGTGCGGCTGTTTGGGTTGATGTTAGAAAATTAAGTGACTGAAGACTTAAGCAATGCTCATTAGGGTGGGAGATGTTTCAAAACGAGTCCTGGATAGTTTAGACCTCAATAACACACTATCAGACCAGTAGTGTGCAAATGGTGGAAAGTCTACATCTCCTTTCCAGGAGTGGTCATCTAACAAAATGACTCCAAGAGTAAGTGTAGAATATTCTAGGAGATCACAAAAAACAAGGTAACATCTAAAGACCTGCAGACCTCTCTAATGTTCATAAGGACCTGGGTCTTTAAGGCCACATTCAGGCAAACACTGAACAATAGTGGTGTGTATGTAATGAGTGTGAAGAAATGCACTATACTCCAGGACTCTCTGCTTGATTAATATTTTCTAAAGACCACCTGGGGGAGCCAGACTATTAAAATAATGTTTTGTGGATGGAAAAGGCAACATTGAACTTGTATGGCTTAACAAGGAGATGTTGAATTAGGCCAAATTGATCACCATTTTCCATTATACGAACCTCATCCTTGAAACATGGTGGTGGTAGTATCATGGTTTTGGACTGTTTTGCTGCTATTGGACGGGTTATCATCATAGGTAGAGTTATGAATTCTGGACTGTGTCAAGAATTTGTACAGGATGATTTTCTATCCATGAACTCAATTTTATAAAAAGGTGAGTCCTGTAGAAAGACAATGACACAGATACCGAGAATTAGTCTACAAAGAATGCTGTAAGTTTGCCTTTTGGAATGCCTGAATCGAAATCCAGACCTTAATCTATTGGAAATATTGAGGCAGAACATACGGTGTGGCATTAATGCAGGAAAGCATTAATTTGAACAACCAACAAATTTGAACAGATCTGTAAAAAGGAACGAACCAGAGGGTTGATCAACAGTTACAGGAAGTGTTTGTGAATGCTGTTTTGTGCTGTGTGTTTTATTGTGTTCTCTTTGTCTGTTGTTATGAGTTTATGGTCAAAAATAGGTAAAGAAGAGTTCATGAAGCAGCTCTGTCATTTTTAAGGGAATGTTTTTGTTTTTACCACAACAATAAAAGACACTTCACTACAGCTATAAACAAGGTGTACAATGATTTCATAACAACTTCCAAAGTACAGTCACTTACATAACAACATTTAGATAACAGGGAATTACAGGGGAAATATCCGTGTCAAATCTGAATGGCCCAGGGAAATTGTCTCTCCACAGGTTTGTAAACACTAACTTATCTAATTATTTCTTCTAAAATCAAAGACTATTAACTGGGAGTTTGTCCCTCTGCTCTTCAGGGCACACCTTACATTAGATGTTAGAACATTGCTGTGAGAATCTAATTGCATTTAGGCATGAGTACATCATTAGGTATTAGGATTAGTTTGGATCACAGACTCCACCTTATCTACTGGTTGGTGATCCATCATTCCAGAGTAGTTCTGCTGTTTCACAGCTTCCGCAAAAGGGTGCACCTTAGAGCAAACTGGAGAGGATGTCTGGACACATAAGTGCTTTAGCAGTGACTGCACAATGCCCAGCGCTAGTGTTATCTGAAATCTATTCTTCTTCTTCTTTACTTCTTTTTCTTGACATCGTTCCAACTCAGAAATGATTGGTCTATTTAGAAATAGTGTACTTGTGTACAGCCTTTGATCTGACCTATGATTTTTGGAAAAAAACTGTAATGGTAAAGTATATACCCATCCACTGTACTTCTGCTCAACTGACAGACACTGTTTTACATCCACTTTCTCAGGGAAGACCCCCAAACACAAATTTAATGTTGGTCCAATCCGCACTCACCTGTTTGACATTTTCCCTGATTCCTCTTTTCCCCATTCCTTCTACCTCCCACCAAAACGCCATTGTTTCCTTTAACCTACAGACACCAAACCACATGTACTCACTCAGGACAGATCCCCAAACTCTAATCCACGGACGTGCTGATGTGTACTCAGGACAGACCCCCAAGCACAATTTTAATGTGGTCCAACCCACATTTGTCTTTTCCCCCAGTCCCATTCATTTTCACAACCACCAAAACCCTTGTCTCCTTTAAACTACAAACATGCAGACTGACTGTACTCACTTTGGGGCAGGTCCCCAAATTCTAATCCACAGACATAGTGACTCCCCATAGACTCCTATTCATTTTAGCAACACCTTAGCAGTCGGCTAGAGACAAGCTTAAGCTGTGCAGTCAGTCTGCACTTTCTACAGGAAATGCACCTTACTACTAATCTGATGCTTAGTGACGCTTCTCTCAGGCTTACAACCACAGCTGAACTTTCCCTCTGCAGAAGCTCTTGTAGCAGATGTCAAAGACGCGAGTTTTCTAACAGGTAGGCTCTTTGCGAGGTAGTTTGAGCTAGCGGGTGATCTGGGTGTATCTCCTGAGCGCAGTGTGGCAGGCGGCGTACGGTGCATAAATTAAAAGGGGAAAACATGTGACGTCACGCAGCGGAGGCGGTCCCTCCTGTGTAGCCCTCCACTTTCATTCATGCGCGCTTAGGACAGCAGTCAAAAACCCCACACCAGCTCATACGACAGCGCACGGCGAGCCTTCAGGGGAGACGGACAGGTAAGGTAAGACCCCATCCGGGCTTTGAGAGAAAGCAGGGTTTCCGGGCTGCTGCTCAGTGCCAGCCTGCAGCTGAAGTGTAGCAGTGTGGTCCGCTCACCGATAAGTAGGTTAAAGTGCACGCGGGCAAACGAAGGCATCAGGAATCACTGGTGAGCTTCACTCTAGATCAAGTGCTGCGTTTGGGGTTCCTTACAGCCAGTCATTAATAGTAGTCGTGGTTCAGACTTCCTGTGGTATTTGGTCATTCATCTTTCCATTTTTCTCTGTCCTCGATTATGTCATGTATTTCCAGTAGCGCTTGTTGTGGCACAAGGTCTCTGAGGACACTCTGCAGTGTAAGCCTATTATAAGTGTTTTGCCAACATGGTTACGAGCACACCGGCATTGTGCTACAGAGCAGGGTCAGTAGGTGCCCGTGAATCTAGGGCATGGGTCCAAGGACATGGATAAGATAAGATCAGAAAGACATGCATACCTTATTATGGGAGTGACCATACATCTATATAAGCTATATGTGTATTAGTATTAGCCAGTCGTTTGCACACAGCCATAATATCTCTGAAATCACAGCCCTGTCGCTGCATTCACTCTCAGTATCCTCATTTAACCCCATTCCTCTCCACTGAAGCTGTGTGGCTGTAGCTGTTTGGCGGGGATGGTTTGTATTAGGAAACGAGCGTTAGATATTTTATAATACAGGTATATGTAACAAGAGAGCTTGGTGTTTTGATGACACCTCCAACCACACACACACCTACACACCTACCCACACACACAAACAGACCTGTTGTAAATCCGGCTACACAGTATGTGTGATGTAAATCGAATAAGCAGTCGGTCAGCTCAGCTGTAAATGTGCATCTTGTGGATATTGCAGATTTTAGTGTATTATTTTTCCGGTTTTCGGCTCCTGAACAGACAGCACAGTTCATACGCTCTATCTCTCCACACAGCTCCATGCTACAGCGCGGCGACCTTTACCCTAGTTTCCAGTCGCACCGGCTAGTCATGTGATCAGGTTGAGTAGTGTTGGGGGGATGGGGATGAGGAGGGGGTGAAGAAACGCGCTTTGACGTACAACCGGTGTCTTAACGTGTCCTTCACACGACTTTTGATGCCTTACATGTATGCATTGTGTTAAATAGCCAGATGTTGAATAGCCAGAATGGCTCAATGGCAAGCAAGAGCTACTACAGCTGTATTCCTTCACATACAGGGCAGACTAAACCACACGGTCCGGTATTTATCATGACATTACTTGACATTAAAGGGGAATTTCACATTTGTTCAACATCCCTGTTAAACACTGGGATGTAAACACAGTCATTCAGAGTGGTCTGATGGGAAATGTGTCACTGTAGAGAAGCATGCTGACTTTTCTACAGTGGTGGTGGTGGGAACCAGGAGTCACAAGGTCCTAGGTCTACAACCCAAATGTAACCATTTTATTTACTGTCTGATTCAACCACTCAAACTACACGTGTATCTGAGTGGTGTTTTTTAATATGCGATATTGATAATAATATTCTAGTAGTAAATGGATTTTAAAGGAGCTATATGTAAGATGACTCAACATGAGGAATTCTTACTCCAAACAGTAGGGGGCAACATATCATTAGAAAATGCTCAGTCCCTCCTCTTCCCTCTTTACCCCTCACCAGTCTAGAAGAAACGTTGCGAGTTTAGCAACAAACTTCAATTCTTTTATCACCAAAAGCATCTCCAGTGATGGAAAGCAGCATCAACGTTAACTCTTGCTTTGCTTCTAACGTGGATTCTTGTCAGGAGATAATGATGGTGATAGAAGGTTAGAATAGCAGTGCTACTTCTTCATCCTCTCCTCCTGGACTGAATTGACTCAATGCCACAGTGACTTGCTATTGGCTCTTTAGGTACAAAGTGGTATTATGAGTCAGAAGAGGCAGTGGCTAGCGTGTTAGCATGCTAACTTCAGTAAGATGTGCAGCATGATACACAGATGCTTTTGACACATCATGAAAACTGTTATTCTGTCACATTCGCTTAATACATTGATTCAATTTTAGAATGTTTTAAACTAAACATATTACAGATTGTACCTTTAAGATGTTTAGGGCAAAAGCTTATCACAAGGCTAGTGTAAAGCAATGTCTCAGGCATCAGAAGTACATTGTAGCCATTCCATAGTGGCTAATAACATTATAATAGGCATTATATTATTCACTCTGGATAATTCTGACATGGCAAGATTCTCACATCAAGCCAATCTGTTTAAATGCTAGTGATGGAATTGGGGGGAAATTTAGAAAATGTGGTCACCACTATGTCTTTATATGCCATCATGCCAAGCAGAAAAATGGATCCTTACAAACATTGCAGTGCAAGCTATATTATGGGAAATTTGACCTACCTGCCTTAACTGCTGACCTAATTACCTGAGTACACCTGAGCGCTGAAGCATTCCATATCATGCAGTACAAAATTTTAAGCATTCGCTCTTGTCACTGCTAGTAAGCCAAAAACAGACTACCGACTGGCTGTGTAAATCACGTTTTGTAAGCATGTCATTAATGTCAGAGGAATGTCAGCAAGTATTCCACTTCCACACCTATATCTGCTTTAAGCCACACCCACATCTGGTATGTAGTCACTAAAAGAAGTTTACATAGCTGCTTTAGACGTACGCTTAGAGACGTTGTGCTGCTTCAAGGTCAAGCTCCAACTATGTAGTCCAGCCAAGGTCATAAGACATATTGTACTCTCCTCTTCATAGTAGTCTTTATCACATATATGCCTACACCTGTCCTGATAGTGCTTTTGATCTTTGTTTCTTTGGTTATCCACTCCTTTGGCCTCTCACAGCAGGCTATGGCCTATCAGGTTATTTGCTAATGCCTAGCTTACCAGTGCGTTGCTCCTTAACAGTGTGCCAAACAAATGACCAATATTGTTCTCAGTAGCCCATATTAGAGGTGACCTCCTGTTTCTGTAGCCTTGTTGTCATTGTGTCATTTCAGTGTGCAGGGCACAGTGCCAAACATGGATGCTGTCACCTGTATATTAATGCACAGCATTGTGAAAACAGTGTTCACATAAATAGGTATTTACTTATCCTCTACATCTCATATTTTTCTCATTGTCTATGATTTTGTTGATAAGCAAGTCAAGTTACTTAAACGTAAGACAGTTCTCAGCTATTGTTTGATCTGACATGTTGTCCAACTAGTTATGCGTGCTGTCTGGGTTGACTTGGGACACCTGCAGAAACATTCAAGGGGTATTCTATTACCTGTAGACCTTTTTCTGTCATCAGTTTTGATTCTGCTTTGTGTTGAAAGCACTGTTTATGTAGGCTGGATCCAAAAGTCATTTAGTTCATTCAGGTCATGTTAACCTCTTTGATACATCATGCCAAGTGCAAACGTCACTTAATAAGCACACACATTGTTTTATTTACAGGCTGATAATTTTTATCACACTGTACTGTTGTGAAAGTGTTATAAAGGTGAGGCAAAAAAAAAGCAGGTCACATTTTGTGATGTCTGAGTTACTCTATATTTCGTAATGAATGAATTGGGCTAGTAAATAAGAGTGATTATGTTGGATAGAGTACGTAGTAAAACGTTGATTACAAAATAAACAGATATGGAAAACAGTCAATGTTTTGATATTGATATAATCTAAAAACCAGCATCTAAACATTAAAAAGACGTCTGTGAATGTTGTTTTGCTTGCCCGCACATGGAGATGGAGATTTAGTGCATAGTGCATAGTGCAAAAACTATGTAAAATCTAAAGTAATTAGGTTATATTTTATGGCTGCTGTGAAAAGAGGTAAATTCTGTCATGAGCTTTTTTTCTGAGTGCACTCTTGTGCAATAATGACTAAGGCAAAATGCAAACCATGAGTTTTTTATTGTTCTTAGAAACAAATCATAGGTCAATAAATGATAAAGTATTAAACAAGCTGATAATGGGAGTTAATATGAAAAACTTTTCCCTTTGGTCTCTTTCACTGTTGAAGTTCACGGTTAAATCTGCAGACCAACTTTTATAATAAAGAGTAAATAAAGAGTGGATTTTGTTTCACTCAGCCAAGCAAGTTTGTGTTTTATGTGAGATCAAATATTTTCTATAGGGTTTAATCTGGCTTAAACAGTCAGTAAAACTCAATCAATATTAACAAGTGTATGTCATGAGTATAATCAGAAATTCTAGAACAACAGTTTAGATCATAAAAAGGCACAATTAGAATAATTATATCAGGTGTGAACAGTAACAGCCAGTGTACTTGTCATGTCCAACTTGTTCTGTAATTCACTGTTTCTATTTTAATGCAGAAACAGCTTTATAATACATAACAATTAAGTAAAAGATGCATAAGTTTCGTCTTTTAACTTCTTTTTTCCCTCCGCTGCTTAAGGTGAGCTGCAGGATATACAGGACTATATTAAACAGTACGGCGGAACAGATTAAACATTCAAATAAATAGAATAAAAAACCTTATTAAACGAAATTCTTAATAATAGAGTAATAACACAGTAATATAGTACTAATATTAAAAGGCCTTTTAAAAATGGTTTAAAAGCTGCTGTCTCTCTCCATATCTGCTGTGTAGGAGGATTTGCCAGATGTATGATAGCTGTAGATAGTGCTAGATAGATCATACCAAGGAGAGATTGTATCCATTGTCTAGCTGAAAGTTTGTGAGGCAGGAGCCAGTGCTGAAACAGTAATGTCATTAGCTGCAGTCATACTAACAAAGCTAATAGACTTTTACCGTCATAAGAAGATTTGGTTTATCATCCAATACTACAAGAGCAGGGTCCAAGGTAAGGTGGACCTGTTCATAGCAGACGTCACGGCTATTATTCGGCCCCAGAATCACTTTACTTCACACATATTGCTGCCCACCTCTCTCTCTCTGTCTCTCTCTCTCTCTCTCTCTCTCTCTCTCTCTCTCTCTCTCTCTCTCTCTCTCTCTCTCTCTCTCTCTCTCTCTATATATATATATATATATATATATATATATATATATATATATATATATATATATATATATATATATATATATATATTTACATTTGCATTTATTTACATTTACATTTAAGGCATTTAGCAGATGCTCTTATCCAGAGCGACTTACAACCGTGCTTAGTGTTCTGTTGGATAATATTCCAGCTATATATATATATATACACCAGCTATATATATATATACACACACACAAAAGCATATTCTATCACATTGCAATTGTGGCTTAAAAGCTCTAGTTACCCTTTCAAGTTTGTAAATATTCATGATGGACAGACCAATAGGATTTGTCCAAAATCTCTTACAAATAAAACCACTGCAGGTTAAGAAAGCTGTTTTATCCTTCTGTGTTCCAATCTAAGGATCTATTTCTTGAAGGTTGATATCCTATAAACTAGGTAGTGCTCCAGGAAAGTGAGTTGTATTGTGGAGTGCAAATAGGATACTGCTCCCTTATGTGGTGCCCTCAATATCCAGCCTAGTACAGGATGGCTCGCGAGCTGGGCCAGTGTATATGTAAACAAATAGCTGATTCAGTACCTAGAAGTAACCTAGAATTGTGATGCAGATTGTCTATCGTGTCACACAATTTCCTATTTTTAATGTGTCCATATCATCCATCTTTACGTGCAGACCCATAGGAACATTTAGTGCTCACTCCCAATTCCTATTCAAAGGGACTAAAGATTGAAACAGGAACGACCACTTAACCTTTATTTTTATGAATTGAAGAGGTAGTGCCTCATATTGAGCTCCCAGGAGACATGACTGTGTAAAGTTTTAATAAACAGGCTCATAAACATGAACTGTTTCCCTTTTCTCTGTCAGTGAGTGTTTGTAGGCAGTATGGCAGAAGCTCATCAGGCGGTGGCCTTCCAGTTCACCGTCACTCCAGATGGCATCGACCTACAGCTGTGCCACGAGGCCCTGCGCCAGGTTTACCTCTCTGGCCTGCACTCCTGGAAGAAGCGATTTGTTAGGTTCAAGGTACTCTCCTGGAATTTCCTTATTGTTCTGGCAATTATTTATCCAGGTGCTGTATCAAAGGGCACACTGTTATTACTACGTTTATTGGTTTATGTGAGCTATCAGGAATAGCCATGTTATGCTTAGGGCTGAATGTTATATCCACTAATCAATGACTGATATTGAAGTTGAATGTCTTTTGTTTATAGAGAATGACAGTTGAGGTTGCATTAGATAGTAATGTAGTGGCTTCACTGGTGATTTGTCTTTCTGTATTTGTGCAGAATGGTGTTATGACTGGAGTATATCCTGGAAGTCCTTCTGGACTGATAGTCGTTGCTGGGGGATACCTGACCTATGCGAAGTATGCCAAAATAGACCCCTCATTAGGACTCATCACAAAACTGGCAACACACATACCAATAAGGTAAATGATTGACAGCTTTCAAGGTTCATTAGTAACAGAGTAACAGAGTAAATCACAGACTCAACTTTTACTCTCTCCTCAGGTGAAAACTGCAGTGTCTCGTATCTCTGTTAGAGGGTAGTTACTAATTAGAGCTTGTTTGAGGTGACCTTGCCATGAGTCATTTTCTACTGAATAGAATAACACCTACTTGCTCACAGTGGCATTTAAAACTATCTCAGAATTTAAAAAGAAAGGAGTGGTAATGTCAAAAAGCCTATATTGCCTTTTTAGTCTACATATACCAGTTTGGTTTTTTTAAATATCTTTTTTGTGGAAGTTTTTTTGGACAACATCAATATGTTGGAAGTGGACTTCCAAAGCTATTGTAACAGAATATACTACATACCATTTATAGTCAAAAAAATGCAATTTAGTGTCAATTCACAGCAAACACATTTTCTCAAATTCCTGTTTAAATCAGTCCCTAAGATGCAACCTGAGTGATTGAGAGTGCTTTGATGTGAAAAGCTCTTTTCTACGGAAATCACTTGTAATTGTTCATAGTGGTGGTGGTGGAAACCAGATGTTCGAATCTTTAAATGCTTCCAAAAGCTCCCTCTCAATAAGCTATTGGACAAAATCTTATGATTATGTTGGGTGGTGCAGTAGTTTTGAAAGAAGCATGTATTTGAATGAAATTCAGAGTGAAGAGATATGTACAGGACGTTGTAAGGTCATTATTTATAATGCTATTTATAAACACACAGAAGACTGTGTATACTGTGGTCTTGGAGAGTAAATTCTATGGCTATATTTTAGACAGGGTGACCCCTGGCTTCCATCACCAGCTCTGTAAAGAAAACAGCTTTTCCACAATGCAGCATTTCACATCAAACCACTCTCTCTGTTTCAAAGTTGTGTGCCGGAACACATCACAAGCAGGGGGAAGGGGCAGAAGTGGGCAACAGCTTGCAGCATTCATATCTACTGAATTCTCCTGCTTTAATCATTTGCAATAGACCGGCCAATATTCAGATTAAACTCTGAAAGTGAATACAGGTAAAACTGCCTGCTAAAGAAGAAGCCGGGTTAAAGAAGCCGAGCCTGTCTGCTTTGATAACATGTGGCGGCTCCTACAAAAGAATGAACTTCAAGGTCTGCGTAGTTCCCTTAAATGGGTTGTGTGAGGAAGTGAGATAAACCGGAGGGATGGTATCTGTTATTCCTTATGAATGGGGCAAAAGTCATTTCAGTAGTATTAATGAGAAAAGGTTAAAACCAGAATAACCAAAGTCAGTGACGTAAAAGCATGATGATCCCACACCGTGAATAATCCTGTTTCCCTACAGTAAGTACATAACAGAGGATGGTCAGCGTATCGCTGGTGGAGTGCTGGTGGGCACAGGGCTGTGGGTCACTATCATCTTCATCATGAGGAATGTCCTTAAATCTCTGCTGTCCTGGCATGGATGGATGTACAACCGCCATGGGAGTGTACCTATAGGTACCAAGATTTGGCTGGTGAGTCTCTAAAGCAAGTATGCGCACTGAACCTTCTGTTATAACCTATTATATAACCTGAACCCATTAACCCTATCTTACCTAACATCAGAAACTCAGAGACCTTGTCTTTGACCGCTTTACCCTTTTACTTTCACCCTAGTGATGCTGGAGCATGTGCAGGTTTATGTCGGGTGTAGGAAAATGATTCAGCATGTAGAATTGGAGCTTTCGATGTGCTACCACGTTTTCTAGGACTACATAAAAGAAGTACCTGCTGCCTGTATTATTGGGCGCACTGTGATAGTTTCTGAGAGAGCATGCACGCATCATTATACACATTCCTGTCCATATTACTGTACTGTATTAGTCTATGTTCTCCATATGTTATTAAATGTGACGTTTATGGACATTATTAAATATTAATAATAATGAATTATTATAAACCTGCCGTTTGGGTGATTAACTAGAAGCTTATAAAATCTATCAAACCTACTGCTGTGTGTTTTGACACGGTCACATGTTATGTGTCTCCCAAAGCTATGTGCTATATTTGTCTAGAACATACTAATCAGTTTTACAGCATGCTGTTGTGTTCCCATTCCACTTGTTTGACACCTGAACCTGCTATATCTGCAGGTGCTGGTGAAGTTGTTCTCTGGCCGTAAGCCAATGCTCTACAGTTTCCAAAGCGCCCTGCCACGCTTACCCGTGCCCCCTGTGAAGGACACCGTGAAAAGAGTGAGTTTGTACCTGTCAAAATGGCCATTACATACAAGTCAGTGTGAAAATCAGAAAATATATATTAAGGAGACAATTACACAGAATCCATGACAACCAAATAATAAATAATACCTTTTGTACAGTATTTAGTGTTTCCACACTGTTACAGCTTCCAGTCCTCTGAGGAGACTTGCTTTCATTTTCTCAAAGAAATCTGCAGGGCTGTTTATCCACACCTCTAAAGTTTTAGAAGTTCTCTCACAATCTGCATAATCTTGAACTTTTTTTGCCTGATTTGCTTATTTATCCACTTTTCTTGCTTTAACAGCATAAATGGCAGAAATTTGGCAAAAATGCAAATTCTGTTTTTTTCTTTATGCAAAACAAGACAATTCAAATCATAAAATATGACTGCAATATGTAACTGTGGTACAGATTTAAAGGGTAGAAGGTGTGCTGTAGACAGAATTTTCCCCCTTTGCGAGAACAGGTTTTCCATGGCATATATGTAATGGGAGCTCAAGAGTGTTTCTCTGCCCCTTGTTTGTCTAGTATCTAGAATCTGTGCGACCTCTTATGGACGATGAGCACTACCAACGTATGGAGGGCCTGGCGAAGGACTTTGAGAAGAACCTGGGCCCAAAACTCCAGTGGTACTTGAAGCTCAAATCCTGGTGGACCTCCAACTATGTAAGTTGACATAATCTGTAAACTTTGTGCCATGTAACTTTGCCAAATGTAGTATTTTTATAACCACTCTGCTGTTGATGTTGGCAGGTCAGTGACTGGTGGGAAGAGTATATTTACCTAAGAGGACGTGGGCCCATCATGGTCAACAGCAACTACTATGCAATGGTAAAGTCCTGAGAGAATGGAAATGCCCTTTGCCCTCTGCACAATCACAGGAACTGAACTTAGTAGACCCAGTGGCCACAGTATGTGTCTGTGACATCTGATAGTAAAAGTCAGCATGTGACCCAGAGAGAGAAAAAAATAAAAGTCTTATCAGAATTCCATAGGGGCTCATTACTGCAGCCATGTTCACAGGGAATTGGGAATTCCAGTAGCGCCATTGCTAACATGGTTAATAAGATATGATTAACCCAGTTATCACAACTGAGCACCATGCAAGTCCTTCCTTTAGATCTGTGTTACGTTTAAACATGTGTCTACTGTTAACAGTGGTTCCACACTGAGCGATATTTATATGTATACATCAATGGTAGGTTTACAACTACAGAGCCAGTAAAAGCTAATATCGCTATAACAAACACTAGAAGCTAATAGCCACTTAAATATACTTTTCTAAAGGCAGCCCTAAGAGCTCTCTCAACCCGCTCAAATTGTATACAGGTCATTAGTAAAGTCGCACATGACCATGTGGTTTAGGACACAGGACTGTTTACCAACTATAAACATAAAAAGAACCTCACCATTTAGCTAAAAGTTTTGGGTGACTAGTGACTAGCCGTTGTGACTAGCCGTCGTTAGCTTGAGTGCTAGACTAAAGGTTATTTTTCCAAATTATTCCACAAATTGTGCAGCAGTGAAAGGGCAACAGTCTGTAAACGTAGACCTGTTTAATGGGCCTGTATGAAGTGGTCAGTGAGTGAAAGTATACACTGGTCGTAACTACACAGCTCCAAACAATGCTTTTATGTCACAGCCTCCTGCTTCTTTTAGAACAAGCAACATACGTCCTTGCAACAAAAATCAGCTTATTTTAACTCCTATTGTACACTAATAGAAGTTATTTTCTTTAGGACTTCCTGTATGTCTTCCCTACTCATCTGCAAGCTGCCCGGGCAGGGAACGCGATCCATGCTATTATGCTGTACAGGAGGAAGCTGGACCGTGCTCAGCTCAAACCTGTGAGTTCCTCTAATACAGAGTTTACTCTGAAACTAATTGTACTAGACATCAGAATAGCAACTAATCTGGAGAAGTTTACCTTATTAAGATGACTTTATGAAGAATAGTTTGTATTTTAAGCCATTAAGCTTTAAACCTATTATGAACTAATTTTATTTAGTATTTATTGGAACTTCTGTGATACGGATGCTAGTATTTTATGTAGTTCTCGCAGTGAGGAATTGAGTGTAGACCCACCATCCTTCAGTGTAAGGGGTTAAATCAGAAAATGTCACATAACATATATTGCCATTCTTGGTTACATGCTTTAATAGTGCTTTGATTCTCATATATGTGCACTGGCATGTGTGTGCATGACCAGATTTCACTCACAAAGACGATGTAATGACTCTAATCGATAGATGTAGTTTATCCACTGAAAAGCTTGTGTTTTGTCTTTCTACCTCACATTCTACCTTTACCTCTCTCTGTCTCTCTCTATCTCTCTCTCTCTCTCCCTCTCTCTCTCTCTCTCTCTCTCTCTCTCTCTCTCTCTCTCTCTCTCTCTCTCTCTCTCTCTCTCTCTCCTAACCTTCACCTCTTTGCATGGCTATTAAAAACCCCTCCTAAACAGTGCTGTGTTTTGTCCCTTGCTTTCGGACGTTGCTGTGTTAAATGTGCGTGTGGCGGCACACACGCAGGTTTACTTGCTGGAGAACAGAGTGCCGCTGTGTTCGGCACAGTGGGAGCGAATGTTTAACACGTCCCGCATCCCGGGAGTGGAGACAGGTAAGAGAGGGGGCAAGTAGCCACGAGCCGTGCTAAACCCTGTGCTCGGGTTCACCAACGGTCTGCAGCCTCACATCACCCGCAATCAGAAACTTTTAGCTTTTAACCCCTTAAACTTACTTCACCCTGATCTCTGTCCGACACATCTGTAGCACGTGGTAAATACGTACCTCACTTAGGATACTTCATGTAAGTCAGTGTGGCCAGCAGGTTCACGGTATAGAGCTGCCACCACTGTTTCCGTTTCTAACAACCCATTGATTAGACAGCTGCTCTTGTTCACCTTCAGTTACTCATCTAGAAGTATATAGGAGCGATGTTGTTCATGAAAGTGACCCTGCCTATTTTGAATGAAATGAGTCATTGGCTGATTCCTCTATAACTTTGTATAAATGCTAATAGTTGGTGCGAAGCATTGGGACTTCACTTCAGCTCAGTGGAGACCTCACATAGCTATGGCCACCTAGACACCACAGAGAAAAAAGATTTCTTATTTTCCACCAGCCATTTCAGGAACTTAATCTTTATTGTTCTGTCTAGAACAGAACGAAAATGTTGTCAATACTGCTATTGTTAATAAAAGGAGAGTAGTACTGCAATACATGCAGCTTGCACTGAACTAACAGTTACAGTCATGCTAGAAGGCCTTGAGGGTTTCCCTGTGGTCGGTTGTAGGCATGTCACAATGCAATATATATCATTTTTGTACAGTGACTAGCATGCTGCCATGTGGCTAGTGCGTTAACTTCTGTAATGTTGAGTATGCCAGTAAAAAGAAAACTGAAGCATATAACCACATGAACTCAGCAAGTGTGGTCTCAGCTTCCTGTTTGCTAACATCAACTATTTGCACATCACTATGTAAAATATGCACTAGGTTTCCTGTCTTGTTGGATGCAAATTTTTTTTCCCCAATTGAGCAACGTGCATTCGTAGAATAGAATTGGGATTTGTAAGCGCTTATTATTGATTTATGTAATTACAGTAATGATAAAATGTGATTGATGTGTGAGCTGTATTTCTATTTGCATGTTTTCTTGGTTAAAATTGTAGTTTGTGACAATTGAAAATTGATGAAAATTTAATTTTGATTAAAGGTAGACAAAAGGACAGATGGGGCCACATTTTTGTGTCAACCTTAATAGGGACAACATATTAACATAAGGCACATTTTTATAATCAGTGGCTTTTTGCTCTTATGAAGTTTGATCATAATACAGAAATTGTCATTGTAATTGTCTGTGATGATCAACCGTATGTTACTGATGTGTCAGAGGAAGATCAGGCTGAAAAACACTTGTTTATACCTGTAAAGCTTATTTTACAGTAACTACTATTATTTGTCAGGTTCTGTTAAACCGCTGTGTAGGTTATGTAGTTATGAGAGTTAGGAACAGATGTTAGGACTGGCTATTGAGTCTGTGGAGTTTAAGGGGTTAAAGGTCATCTCATGCATAACGCTCCTGGGACATGACCAGTTCTATTTGTGATTTGGTTTTAGTAGACATGAATAAAACTCCCATTGCAGTTAAACATGAAGCTGATTGTCTCATTGTTTTCTCTGAACTGCACTGGTGACTTGAGGCTGCATCTTTAATATGATCAATGTCCTTCTCACTCCTTCCCACACCACGTCTCCTGCACCTCTCCGGCATCCCTCCGTCCGTTATTGCCATCGTTTTTGTTTCCCTCATTCATGCTTTTCCTCCTCTGTAGCTGTTGCTGTAGTTGGGTTGGTGTATGGTGGGAGCCGCTCGGCGTGTTATCTGCTAGTTTCTGACTGTCCCTCTTGCTTTACAGCTCATGGTTCTAAACACTATTCCCATGTGCTCATCCCAGTATGAGCGTATGTTCAACACCAGTCGAGTCCCAGGTGTAGAAACAGGTAGACCTCTCTCCTGTCCTCTGCTTCAGCACCTTAATCTCGGAATTCCAGATTTTCCCTCAAACTGTGCATGCGAGGCGAGGATTATAATGCATGTCACTGCAGAGGTGTGATCTTGCAATGGGGGTGTGGTGTAATCCGACTGCTCTGGTCCATGCCGTTCCTGGTAGACTTTGGCCGGAGGAATGCGTCTCATGAGTTTAAAAGCATACGGCACAATATAACACGTAGGGGTCGCTTTCGTTTGGTGCAGTTATGTAATTATCATGTAATTACATGTTTATTTAGTTACAGAATTCATTACTTTTACATCCATCTCACATTTTTGTTTGATTTAATGCAAAAAAGATAAAAGTGCAGCAAACGATTTTTTTTTTTTCGATAAGCTGAGAGTTGAAGAACCAAAATTGGGACCAAGTTCGCTATATGAAATAACATCATCAGTTTTGCTTCCAAACACATACTGACTGAACGTTTAGGCTCTACGTTTCTCAGCTTCCTTCAATACAAGTGACTTTGAGAAATAGAATTACTACATGCTTTTACTTGTTACAACCAACTGAAAAGATTTACTCAGCTCCAAAAATACTATGATTGACAGGATTATTTGTTTTGTCTTTTTTAGGTTGAATAAACCTGATTCATATTCTTGTAACAAATTGAAGACCTTTTTGTTAAAGTTGAACCAACAAAACATTTTACAGTGTTGACAACTATGACTTACGCATGGATTAATGCAGCAGGGTGAACTTTAACATGGTCTGGCACCCTCTATAAACTGAAACGCAGTAGGAATGCAGTCCACATGTAAAGTGAATTTACTCCAGGCTGGGCAGCATGTTGCTGGCAGTTATAACCCAAGATCTTAGTCCTGTATTCCTTTTACTGCTGCTAATTATTTCCGTATGGTAAGACAAACGCACCTATTAACTAATATACTATAATTTTTTGGCTTTGACTGACAACAATCATTAATTGAGCTTCCATAAGAAGAGACTAACCGAATACCTGCATGAGAGAAACTCTACTAATATAAAGCCATCAGCATGCACTGTTTGCTGAATACGTAAGTGTGTATGGGCATTACGTTTAAGCAGTATGTGAATTTATCTTTTGTCCGCATAACAGGACATCTCGTATGAAATGGTCAGATTTAACTCTACTGTATATGTGATACAAAAGCTGCGTAAGCTATTATGTTCCCTGAGAGCTTTGAGCTTTGAGGAAGGGTGTTCATTAACAACCCCCTCCCTTTCCCATCAAGTCCAAACACTTGTTTGCACACTGCAGGGCAGTTAAAGTAATAAACAGGCTGATAAATTTAGGGCTATTGTAATGCATTCTGTGCACATCCTGCGATGTTAAGGACATAAGTGTTTGGACTTTGATCTCCCTTCTTTTCATCTCCTCTTTACTTTCATGTCATTGTGACACAGTTCCTGTGTCTGCATGGTAATAAACTGAAAGTGTCAGAAAGGCAAAATCTGAAGGTTTAGGGTTTGGACTTGGGTAATCCAGGCCTGACAGCTCTTTATTAAAGAATACACTGCACTAATTTCTTACATTTCCTGGATATCATTAAATGGTCCAGATGTAGCCAAAGTAAATTAGAGTGGTTTGATGTGAAATGCTCCATTCTAGAGAGACTCCATCTCTTACAGAGTCAGAACTGTTCTCAGTGGTGGTGATGGAAACCAGATGTGTGAAGTAAAGGTCCGTCAGACAACCCCAATTCCAAAAAAGTTGGTACACTGTGTAAAATGGAAATTAATGGAAATTAAAACAGTATGCATCTGAAAAACCAATCCAATTACTCACAACAGAACACAGAATGCGTATCAGATGTTAGACATTTTACCATTTCACCATGAAAATGATTACCTCATTTAGAAGTTAATGGCAGGAACACATCTCAAAAAAGTTGGGACAGGGCCATGGCTACCATTCTGTAGCATCCTGTCTTCTTTTAACAACAGTCTGTAAACATCTGGAAAGTGGGGAGACCGGTTACTGAAGTTTTGGGAGAGCAATGTTGTCCCATTCTTGTCTGAAATAGGATTTTAGCTACTCAACAGTCCTGGGTCTTCTTTGCTGGATTTTACATTTCATGATGATGGCAAATGTTTTCTTTTGGTGAAAGGTCCAGACTGCAAGCAGGTCAGTTCGGCACCAGAACTCTTCTTCTGCAAAGCCATGCTGTTGTGGTGGGTGCAGTATGTGGTTTATCGTTGTTTTGCTGAACTAAGCTAGGCCTTCTCTGAATGAGATGATGTCTGAAGGAGAGCATATGTTGTTGTAAAACCACTACATACTGTTTAGTATTGATAGGGCATTTCCAGATAGGTAAGGCTTGTTGAATTGTGCACTGATAGCAGCCTGGATAGTCCCGCTCCTTTTGATTCTAAAGGACATGGCGTCTGTGTTTTTTTTATTCAAAAAGATTGTGAAATTTTGATTCATACGACCACAGAACAGTTTTCCATTTCGCCTCAGTCCATTATAAATGAGCTTTGGTCCAGAGAAGATGGTGGGTTTTCTGGATTGTGTCGACTTTGGTTTGATTGGCTGCTTTCCTGCATGATGTAGCTTTAACTTGTAATTGTGGATTGCACAGCGAACTGTGTTCACATAGATTTCGGAAAGTGTTCCTGACATCATGCAGTTATTTCCAGTACTGAATCATGCCTGTTTTTAATGAAGCGATTGGCTGGTGTAGCTCGGCGGATAATACCACTACCAGGGAGCCACCACCATATGTGGGAGACTGGGGTTCGAATCCCGGTCTGGGTGACTATGCTGTGCTACACCAATAAGAGTCCTTGGGCAAGACTCCTAACACTATATTGGCCTCCCTGTAATATGAATGCCTTTGTAAGTCGCTCTGGAAAAGAGGGTCAGCTAAATGCTGTAAATGTAAAGCAGTGCTGCCTGGAGATCATGAGCATCCAATATTGGCCATCAGCTTTGACCCTGAAATTGTCAAAATTGTAATTTTTCTGAAATTTTTTCCATATGTTTTACAATTTTTCACAATTTAGTGAACCTCTGCCTACTCATTATGTCAGCTTGCTTGTCTTTATACATAGCAATTAAAATGGCTGCTTTTGGATTGAAGGCATTGTGACCTCTGGTTTCCGTCACTTGAATTTCCCTCTGGGATCAATAAAGTATCTATCTATCTATCTATCTATCTATCTATCTATCTATCTATCTATCTATCTATCTATCTATCTATCTATCTATCTATCTATCTATCTATCTATCTATCTACTCACTGTGAAGAATTCAGAATCTTCACATTAAACAATTTTACATCAAACCATTCTGAATGACTACTTTCACATCTCAACCACTGAATTGTGCAGAATGTTTAAAATAAGCAGTGGAATTTAGTTTTAATGAAGAGGTGTTGGACACTTTGTGAACAGCCCTGTCCTGATAGATCTTAGATAAAAGTCATATTTCACACTGCCCTGAGATCTCTACCTCTCTGATGTATGTCTCCATGAGTAGATGTCATTCAGCACGTGAATGAGAGCAAGCACATTGTGGTGTACCACAAGGGACGCTTTTTCAAGGTGTGGATGTTTTACGATGGCCGGTTGCTGCATCCCAGAGAGATCGAGCAGCAGATGGAAAGGATTCTGGCAGACAAGTCTGAGCCTCAGCCCGGAGAGGAGACTCTGGCTGCACTCACAGCAGGAGACAGGTGAGGGTGCTGTGAGAAGAGCAGAACCTGCAGAAATACAACACAGGGCTGAAGGCGTAGCTATTAACTAGCTACTTATTTAGCAAATATTAGCAAGTTATTTTCTAGGTTCCTTTAGATACAGTTTAACAAGACGTTCAAGCATTGCTAACTATTTGCTGAAGCAATCTCTAGACAATTTTTTCAACATTTCAGTAAATATTTTTAATTTATTTGAACATTGTAATATCTGATCCAGCCAATTGGGCACTAGGGATGAGGTTTATTAGCTGGAGCAGGCTCTGCAGGGAAGTAGCTCTTCAGGAGCAGGGTAGGAGACCCCTAATCTAAATGAACTAAGCTGTCTGCCTTTAGATATGATTTTCACCTGTAGATTATGATGGATGCTGAAAGCTAATTCTATTATAAATACATTCTCAATGCCTTAGAGCTTTCTCAGTCCTCCACTCTAAATTAAAAGCAGGCATGTTAGGCCAGTAACAGGCATATTTAGATATATTTGAGCAGTTTTACATTGGCTTTTACATTACATTGTACATGTAGTAGACATAACGTTGGGAACCCTAGCAGTGACCTGAGCTGAGTTTTCCATTTCTAACAGCTTACTGAAATCTGGTTAGACTACAGCATATAATGGTTCTCATGTATGTATCTAGGACTTCCAGAAGACCAAGAGTGACAATTGCTGGATTGGTTTCACCCATTGTAACATTACACAGCTCTTGCTGACTGCTAATAATGAATCTGACAAGTCTGACAAATTGTAACTAATTGCAGAGCTTAATTGGCTGTAGAAAAATAAATCCTGATTGGACAGTTTTCTGGTATAAAAGTTAGTTTCGTTTCCATACAAAATTAAGAAAGAAATAGCTATATGCTGAATTATTCAGTTATAATGCAGTTATTATGCTTTGATTGCACTGGTGTAATAATTGAACACACTGATTTTAAACTTTATTTGTTGTCTGAAGTTCACGTCTTTAGTTTTGCAATAGAGCTTTAACATTAATATACCTAAGAACTAATGAAAGCCTATCCCTCCCAAATAAGCACACAGTAGTGTCAAACTGCTGCGGATAGAATTCAGCTCTTTGGACAGAAGCATGTCACAAAAACAGTAGTAACAGCCATACTGAGGTCCAATAGTTTGCACAATGTTAACAATGTAAAGCTTTTAGCAATTTTTGCATGCATTAATGGTGATGGTATTCTCACAGGGCTCATATAACTGTGTCTTCTGTTTCTCCTTACAGAGTGCCCTGGGCCAAGGCACGCTCAGAGTTCTTCAGCAGAGGGAAGAATAAGCAGTCTCTGGACTCAGTGGAGAAGGCAGCTTTCTTCGTGACTCTGGATGACACTGAACAGCGTTATGACCCTAAAAACTCGGTGCAGTCCCTGGACAGCTATGCCAAATCTCTTCTCCATGGGAAATGCTATGACAGGTCAGAATGATGATGGATCATCATTTATCTAGTTTTTTATTACCTTGAGGTCAAAATATACATAGTTATTTTAATGTACATAATCCTTTTGTTCTTCTGTGTCCAGATGGTTTGATAAGTCCTTTAACCTGATCGTCTATAAGAATGGCACTATGGGTCTGAATGCTGAACATACCTGGGCCGATGCCCCGATCGTTGGTCACCTGTGGGAGGTGAATAGTCACAAACACACTGTCTGTGCACATTCATCCAGAACACACTTACAATAGAAGCCAGTGGCCAGGTGCCAAGTACACAGGACAGGCCATGATTCTGCCACATGACATGCTGTTTTTTAAACACACAGCAAGAAAGACACATATAGAAAACTGAACTTGTGGGGGAGGTCATTACTAACCACAGGACTGATGCTACTGAGGACACCCGCCACCTGCACGATAACCCCACTTCCCAACACAGCAAAACACATAAAACAGGACAACACTAAACACCATAACTAGATCCTTTGTTGGAGGGGGCATGCCTACCATGTGGCTTTCCGCACAGCCACACCATATATGTATTCATCTTCAGAAAAAAAGTAGTTGCACCGAAAGGAATGGAACTTGGTTGGTAGGCATGTGCATGTGACGTAAGCAAGGACGGGCCTTATCGCTATATCTGATTGACCCAAATTGCACAATTGCGGACATTCAGCGAGCAGTGATGCCCTCCATGAGTAATCTGTCAGTGCCGGCACCATTGGCAGACGGCTGCATGACGCAGGACTACATTCACACCATTGTAGTCTTCTGTGACGCTGACTGTTACCACGGCTGCCCTAACACCACGTCAAAGCAGATAATATAATGATCATCTGTGCAGTGCGGAATTGACAGATAGCTAACAGACTTTAAAACGTATTGTATTTCTTTTAGTTGAATGTAATTAAATGAGATATATATGTGTGTACTACAGCAAGTATTAGCCTTTGATCCTGTGACCCTGGGATACACTGAGGAAGGTCACTGCAAGGGCAAAATGCACCCAAGTCTGCCTGGACCACAGCGCCTACAGTGGGATATTCCAGAGGAGGTATAACAGCACAGACTTCTCAGCTTCTTCTCTTAACAATCACTATTTGAGTGCTGTGTTTTTATCTTGGCTCTATTTCTGGATTTCTGTTGGTTTTAAATGAACATATTTCATTCCAGTTTCCAGCTTGAATCTTGTATGACCTGGAGAGGATCTGGCTGGCTTCATTTCATAGTCCTTTCTTTTTCTGTAGTGCCAGTCAGTGATCGACAGTTCTCTGAAGGTGGCTAATGCTTTAGCAGATGACGTGGACTCTCACATTATTCCCTTCAATGACTTTGGCAAAGGCCTGATCAAGAAGTGCAAGACCAGCCCAGATGCCTTTATCCAGATTGCTCTGCAACTCGCCCACTTCAGGGTAACTGTTCTGTACCACCTCTTCTGTCAGACATATCCCTCTCCAAGGGTTTCTGTCCTTGCAGGACATGACCATCTCTCGTCTCTCTCATACATCAGGACAAAGGAAAGTTCTGCCTTACCTATGAGGCCTCCATGACACGACTGTACCGTGAGGGTCGCACAGAAACCGTTCGCTCCTGCACCAACGAGTCCTGTGCCTTTGTCCGTGCCATGGAGGACGAAAAACAGACAGTAAGATTCACATCTGTTCCTCACCGTTAACTCAAGTAGCCATTCTCCCCAGCCTCGTAATCTCATCTAGCACAATATACATTATCGCTGCTGTCAGTTCAAATACCTGTAAATTTCATGATGAAATGAATTGGTCCAAAATGAGTCTGGTTCCAGTGCCTTACATTAGAACTATGTATTCTCTGCTACTCTATTCAGAGAGAGGAGAAGCTGCGGCTGCTGAGGCTGGCAGCAGAAAAGCACCAGGACATGTACAGAATGGCCATGACAGGCAAAGGCATCGATCGACACATTTTCTGCCTATATGTGGTGTCCAGGTACCTGGGAGTGGACTCCCCCTTCCTCAAAGAGGTGAGAGCCATTCTCTTACAAGTCAAATCAAGGTGTTTTTTTTTTTTCATTCATTTAAAAACTCCATTCAAAAGCTCTTTACATTGTGTGAACACTTCATGATGAATAGACTGTACATTAAACCATTGTGTTGGTCGTGTGCATGGACAGGTGCTGTCTGAGCCCTGGAGACTGTCTACCAGTCAGACTCCCCTCCAGCAGGTGGACCTGTTTAATCTGACGAAGAACCCAGAGTACGTGACCAGTGGAGGCGGCTTTGGCCCGGTACGTGCTTTTACTTGGAGAGTTCAGTATGGCATGTTCAGTATGGCAGTTAGTTTTCGGCACCAATGGTATTTGTGCCGAGTAAGAGAGCCAGTTCACTGGACTGAAGTTTGGAGGCATAATTCTCACTGGGTATGACAAGGCAGGAAGTCGGTTGTAAGCTGTAGCCTCAATTATTTAGCCCACTTTAATACCATCCTCTTTAAATAATTTAGTGCGCTTAAACACGGTCTCTGAAGCACTGTGCATGCAGAATTCACATGCACAGGGCCATTTTATGAAGACTTTATATAAAACAAAAGTCTAATAATGAATCATCAAGAATAATATGATCATGTTTTTAGCAAAGAATAGATAAACATAGAAAACATTAGACCTTGAAGTCTAGAGCTAAATGTGGGTTACTGCTTTAAGGGTCAGTTGTTAAGTTAAGTTGGACCTGCTTGACATCTTTCATGCCGTGTATTATATTAACCACATTGTTTATTTTCTCAACTTAGGTGGCAGATGATGGTTATGGAGTATCATACATCATCCTCGGAGAAGACCACATCAACTTCCATATATCTAGCAAACACTCCAGCCCAGAGACTGTAAGTACCATTCTTTTACATATACAGCTCTGGAAATAAATAAGAGACCACTCCAGTTTTCCAGTCTTCTTAAATCAGCATCTCCACACATACAGCAGGTTCTTAGTGAGGAACAGAAGGTTCGGTCTAGCTTTACTGGCAGATACAGTGAGTGTCTGGTTCATAAGAAACTTATAAGTGGGCCTTAAGGAAAACAGTAAAATGCAAGAAAAGTGTACCATATGAGCTTTCATTTTGAATGGTAATGAAATGAAAGGTAATGTAACAGGATTTAGTGTTTTTTTTGTGTCTGTTATTACATTGTCATGCAGTGTGTTGGGGATCTTGCTGTTTGTAAATCGCCCAAAGGTTTTGTTCTGTAGTCCACAATGTAGCAAACACGGTCTAGATTCAGACGTAGGCCAAAATAGTCCACTAGATAGCAAATAGGGTCTCGATTCAGATGTAGGCCAAAGTAGTCCACTATATAGCAAATAGGGTCTAGATTCAGACTTAGGCCAAAATAGTCCACTAGATAGCAAATAAGGTCTAGATTCAGACGTAGGCCAAAATAGTCCACTATATAGCAAATAGGGTCTAGATTCAAACGTAGGCCAAAATAGTCCACTATATAGCATATAGGGTCTAGATTTTGTCACAGGCCAGATAGTCCACTAGATAGCAAATAGGGTCTAGATTCAGACGTAGGCCAAAATAGTCCACTATATAGCAAATAGGGTCTAGATTCAGACGTAGGCCAAAATAGTCCACTAGATAGCAAATAGGGTCTAGATTCAAACGTAGGCCAAAATAGTCCACTAGATAGCAAATAGGGTCTAGATTCAGACATAGGCCAAAATAGTCCACTATATAGCAAATAGGGTCTAGATTCAGACACAGACCAAAAATCCCCTATATAGTAAATAGGGGCTAGCCTAGGTCATAGAGTAACTTCTTCTTTTAATTGAAACTGTTGTTTATTTTTAGGACTCTCATCGTTTCGGCCGTCACATCACGAAGGCAATGCTTGACATTTTGGACCTCTTCCAGTTCGACAAGAAAACCACCAAGTGATCTTCGTTCTTTTTTCTCTCCATTCACAAAAAGGGGTTTCATTTCAGTGAAATGCTCTAAGTGTTTATGTACTCCTACACAGGCATATGCAGTGGCATGTACAGATGTTACGTTTTTAATTTATGATCTAAGGAACAGAATTTAGATAGTATAAAAGAAATAAAGTGCGAACAGGAAGATATATCCATGTCCTGTTCATCCATGTTGTTTTAGGTGTGTAAAATGGGAGAAGCTGTTCAGCGGGCCTTTTTATAACAAGATTGTACTAGCCTTCATATTCACACTCCTTGGTTTCAGCATATTATTCATTGTTGCCTTATTGAACAGAGTGGCTATCACAGAAACTCAAGACCCACATAACCAATTTCCCTCCTCTAGCTGTTATAATATGTCAACTGAATGCAATATTTTAGCAGATATCTTTATACTCAGGTTATTTGAAACTTCAGTTGCGAACCGAGTGGTATTTGTGGCACTGGGACAGGATGGCCACTAGAGGGAGCCATTGGAGTGCTTACTCCATGTTCTCCCTGTACTGCAGGTCCCGAAACAATGGACATTTACTTGAAGGCAATAGTGAATGTGTTTGAGTACTTCATTAGCATGAGATTTCTTGTGCATGAGTTGCATAGAGTGGACAGTGGCAACCCCTGAATCCTGTTTTTTGCACTTCGGCCTGTCGGTTAGGCTGCATTACCTGTAAATGGCCTGGGAGTTTTCTTATGATCAATTTGCTGTAGCAATACATTTCCATTTAGATTGCTGGGTGATTAAAGTGTACTTTAAGTAGCATTTCCATGCAGTTCTGAGAAAAAATACACAAGTACTGAATAGTAAATGTGGATTGGATTAAACATTGTTAGGAGTAAAAGTGCATGGTTACCTTTGAAATGCAAA